>OZ024857.1:35008740-35043740 GCA_964017155.1 Oasisia sp. SBJ-2009 | reverse complement strand
AAGTGCGCCTAACACAAGATTAAATCATGATTGCCCAATGATGAGATTTGTCAACATATAAAGCAGTGTCCTCCCACATGAATCACTGAGCCATCTAGCTTCACTACCCAAGTCATGCACTGGAATGGCGTCTTTCCTAGAATCTATACTATACATGTCAAGACAACTGCTTTCACAACTCATTCAAGTGCAGTATCACACCTGATTAAACTCTGCCTATCTCCTCCATCTTATTCCAGCCTGTCAGAAACATTGTCACCAAGTGACAGGCAAAGGTTTGTCAATGAGTCGAGAGGATCCATGCTGTAGTTCTCGTTGTGACGCTCATCCAGCTTCCTCAGTCCTCTATAATTAATGATGATTCAACTGTGTGCAAAAGTTAACTTGTCATTATTATGAGCACTTCCTTGTTGTAGACATGATGTAATTCACATCTGTTTCGCTTGTGCCATTTCACAGATGGAGCTTCGACATGCAGTTTTGTAACTGTAGGTTTAACAAATACGGGGTAAAAACATTTAATAAAATAAAATAAATTAATAAAATAATATGATTAAAATGTGCCTATGATAAAACAATTAAAATGTCAGTAGAAATTGCTCTCAAATGTAATAAATATGTGAATAAATAAATATATATGATATAGTTTAAACGGTAAATTCCACAGATTCCATTTTCTTTCTTTTTTTGCAATATATTGTCCCAGTTTTCGCCACTGTTCCCAGTCAAGTGCGCATAGAGCGTCAACATCAGCATGGCAATATAGCATACAGCCTACACGTTGCGGGTCTGCATTCAGTACTTTTGGCAGACATCCACAGCTGACCCTTGTACATCGTGACCCCTGCGTCGCTGTTCCTTTATTAATTGGGTATGCTGGTGTGGAAAATGTTTAAAAAAATCGATACCAACATTAATATTCTATTTAACAATTCAGTGAAGAATATGATATTTCAATAATAATGTTAAAATAACATTATTACTACGCATGCCAATATAAATCTTTAGTGAAATTTAAATTTTGGTACTTCAAACTAGTCATCAAAATAATTTGGCAGCCTAACCAGCATTTGCTGTTCTTCATGATTGATGACTGCTTGGTTCAATATCATTCCCCTCACAGCCAAGTAAACATGATCGCTTGGCCATTATCAGTCATCTATGTCTTCTGGGTCATTCAAAGTATTCCAGAACATGCATTCCAATCAGTTTGCTTCAAAGCATCCACATAAACCCTGCCCTTGAGTCCAAGCCCACATCAACACACAGTGCTAGTTAAGAGACTAGCTCAAACAATTAGCTACATCAAAGGGGGCCTACTGATCGGTAGCAACCTGGTGGAAAATAAAATGCACAGAAGAAGAGAAGATGATTAATATACTGGGTTGTATATTATGACAACTGCTTCTATTGCATGACTTTACAAGTTTCATGAAAAGTACATCTCATTTGAATGTAAGTACAATTGTAGAGGGTATTAGTACTATTTACAAAAATAAATGACTGTATTTACCCCTTTCAAAAACTGTACATTTTCATTTGTATTATATTTACATTTGTCTGTCTTAGACATTTTTACCAGACAGATAAAAAGATGAATATATGGACAGACAAATGTGTGAATAGATGGATAGATGGATGGGCAGGCAGACAGGTGGGCGAGTGGGGTAGGGGCAGGTGGGTGGGTAGGGGCAGGTGGGCAGGCAGGCAGCTACTGCTATTGGTCTTTAATGATTACAGCAAACGTGCAAGTACAAGAATGTAGTTATATTGAGGAGGCCAATATTGATGGGATGGTATCTAAGAAATGCCCTCCAATCCATGTGTTAGGTGAGTCAAAGTGGGTAGAGACAAAGTTGTCCATAGGCACTGTTTGTATCTCTAATAAAGTTCTGTCTTGGGTGGCATTTGTGACATTTGCTTACATTACACATTGTTGGGGGTCGGTCACAATATGTTGGGTGACCTGGTGGTGGAATGACCCCCACACTTAGGGTGAATTAGGCTAAGTAGCCAATAGTAAGTTAGTTTTTGAATGTTATTGCACTGTATAAGTTGGTGTACAATTCGTAGTGGTTTTTACTGTTAATAAATTTGTCAGACAATTGGCCTGATTCAATCAATTCCTGACTTGTGTTGTTCCCTCTGCATAACAACTATTTTGCCCTTAACTGTCGAGTGTTTAAAGTTGATTTTGTTATTATCATTATTTGTGCCACAAATGTGTACATGGTAATATGACCAACTATCGACTGTCTATTATGGGGTTACAAAAATATTACAATACAAAGACACACCTTTTTTTCAACTAAAAAGTTCACAGTAGGCACTTTATAATTACAACTTTAATTAAGACAATTCATGTGCATTCACAATGATCCAAAATCACATTAGGGTGTTACGAATTTGGTCAGCATTATCTAGTGCCAGAATATTAAAATAATTGACACAGTGGTGACTCCTATAGAGAGGAACATAATTATATTAATGAACAGTGATGTTTTTGTGGATATCTGAATGATTGGAGTGGTGGGAAATATCATTGGCTGTCTTGTCACACCCTTTCAGGCCTGGGTCTTGGCACTTTAGTTTTGGTAGTAATTTTGAGTCGTTCAAAATGTTATATACCGTATCGTGTATTACCATAATATTGTCTTCTACAAACTAGAGATACACAAATAGATTTAAGAGGCACGTTGATCTGTTGCGAATTGACTGATAAGTTGGTTACAGTCCTACATGTAGGACACATTCTCTCCTACGAACACAAGGTTTGCTCTAACCAACACAATAGAATTCCTTCTACCAATTCCAGGTGACCTCCCTCAAGCATTACCCTAGTATGTCAACACTTATTTAATATCGCCACCAATCTCACTTGCCTCTCAAGTATTTAATGCGTCATTGTGAATGTGGAAAGTCTATTGGCTCACATAATGACATGATATTTTCTTTGAGGTGCACCAGCAGCACTGGAAACCCAAACACAATTGCCTTGTTGACAGTCACTGACCCACTCTCACTGTCCACTGCTCACATGTGGACATGATCACTATACACTGGTGCATTGCACTGCAGTGGTCCCGCTAGAATATGGGAAGGGCAAACAGAAATACACACTACACACACACATACACACACACATACACACACACATACACACACACATATATATTTGATATATATATTTGATATATATATTTGATACAATAAACTCGACACAGTCAACTGGATATACTGGATACAATCAACTGGATACACTGGATACAATCAACTGGATAAGCTGGGTACAATCAACTAGATAAACTGGATACACTCAACTGGATATACTGGATACAATTATATGGATGCGCTGGATACAATGAACTGGATACACTGGACATAATAAAGAATAAGATTAATCAATGTGTATAAAAAATAAAACTGTATATATATATATTATATACATACATACATACATACATACATACATACATACATACATACATACATACATACATACATACATACATACATACATACATATATATATATACTCCTAAAGGTAGCTTATGTCGACCAATTATGCATAAAGGGCCGGCTTATGTAGACTGCTGTTTTATGTAGATCAAAACTGGTCTACATAAAGATTTGACGTGTTAGTTCACAACTAACACAATTGAATTGATCAGTACCATTGCTTGTGCACACAGTTCATATGACAGTGAAGTAGTGTGCATAATACATTTTTAAATGAACAACATCTTAAGTGATTTTGAGTATGTTTTCTCCAGCGCCGTGCATATTTTTGAGTATATTGTGTGTCGAATTATGTGTACCGGGTCAAAGTTCTTATAAATCTATATTTATGGTATATACTGAATGAAAGGTTGGAGTTTCGTGTTCAGTGTATGATATGCTTCATACTGATGCAAAAGGCTATATTATTATGTGTAAATTGGTCAAACTTGCATTTTGTCTTTGTTGCGAACTGATAGATCCCTCGAATATTGGCTTTGCCGTTGGTACTCGGCAACTCATTTTTACAGCATCCACTAAATTGTTATATACAATGTACAAACATGTACAATCAAATGCTAGACTCGGCAGTCTACCGCAAAAAAGGCTAAATAAATATATGCAGCTTCCGGCATTGCTCCGGTCGACATAAATCGGCATCTATGCATACGCGGTTTTTGTGTAGACCGATTTTTTTGCATATACCTTATTTATTGAAATATTTTGATGAACGTTCATTATGTGTTAAACATTAGTATTAGAAACAATGTTCCAGTTTTACATCTTTTGAAAATGTATTAAATAAACAAATATGCCTGGTCTACATAAGCCGGACCTCTAGGCACTGGTCGATATAAGCTGCCATTACTAGCTTTAGACTTATATATATATATATATATATATATATATATATATGTATGTATGTTCTGAATGTTCGTCTGGTTGTACAGAAACTGAGTGTGGAGTTTGATCAGTGTACTGTCCGTCTACAGAACTCCAGACATCATCGTCATCTGAACAGGGATAGTCAAGCCAATTACCATACGCTCTGTGAGCGGTGCTACATGTATTATTGCCTGAACAGGAGAACGGCAAGAACAAAATATTGTTTTTGTTGTGATGTTGCCGGGCAGAACTGGCAGCCGCTGCAGGTGTACGGCGTTGGTATACCTCACGTTGTGTGAAGTGATGTTCGGCTATTGCCTGTGTATTCCTGGAACCGAATGGACCGTCAAACGTTTTGGAGGACAAGGTGCCGATTCGCTAGTGGCCAAAAACCATAGTAGTTGCGTGTCGCGAAACAGGGCCCGGTTTCATCGAGCCTGCGAACGCAAACTCCGGATTTAATGCACCTAAGCTGTTTGTTCGGCTACCATCCATGGATAACAGGAGACTATTACTAGTTCTAGTAATGCCAGTTGGGACGCAAGTCGGGATGCAGATTGGTGGTTCGCAAGATGTAAGAACTGGGCTCAGCTACAGAATCTGCCTGCGACGGGTTCTGATTGGTCAAACGGTTCATTCGTTCGGCTTCCTCCGGAGGCCGGCCGTGGTTTTCTCCCATCTCCCGGCGACACCAACCGAACTGTGTGACGTCTCGGGTTTTCGTCCGGCTCCGGGATTGCCTTGGTTCCGGAGACCCGTCCGGGGATTCGGGTTCGGCCCCGAGGTATATCTCCAGTTTTTCGCAAGGAGAGGGCCCGCTGGCCAATATTTTTTCCCTAGGATACTTGGTACATGTACATAGTACATATATCAACCAATCAGAGATGGGCGACAATATGACGTAATGCTTAGGGTTAGGGTCATATCATCGCCCATCTCTGATTGGTTGATATATGTGCACTGTGTACCAAATATCCCAGGAAAAAAATATTCGTGGCCCTCCGGCGTATGTCCATTGACATAGACTGCCGGATAATTGCTCGGATACCCTAGTAGGTAATCCAACTGGTGGGACATTTGTCCGGGCAGGTCGTAACTGGACCTACGGGAGCACAGAGCCGATTAGTCGTGCTATTTATGACGTTAGGTACTGATCTCTGTTCACGGAGAAGGTTGAGAATTTCCTCTAACATGGACTCACTGTTCTGGGCTATCTCCGGGGATGGAACTGGAGAAAACCCCAGGAAGCTGCCACTAGAAATGCTACAAGTCTCTAAGCGAGCCCGCTTGTCCTTGTGGCTGAGTTCATCTCTCAGCGCGGGCTTCAGCTTTGTAGACGGTTTATCATACGCTTGAGCCTCTGAGACAGCGCAGCCTTTTCTGTTCAAACGGGCTTGGGACCATTCGACTATGCCGGCCCAAACTACGTATGTCCACTGTGAACAAGTGTCGCACTTGTTGTCCACTGTACATCCATGACAAGAGCGACACTTGTTTGGATGGCTATCGCCGCCGTGCATCAGTCTAGTAGAGGCGGGGCAATGGCTCCAGTGGCGTGGTTGCGAGTGATCGGCCATGACAATTAGTTAAAATGAAAGGGCGAATTCGAACAATGGTTGATGATAGAAAATTACAACTGAAAAGTGGTCTGAAAAAAGTCCACTATATAACAGAAGTGATAAGAAAAACGATACACCATAACTCAGTTTAAATGAAAATGTGATATCAGCTAGATAAACTGATAAAATATGGAGCTACTCGAAGGCGAGACGTATACAATAAGAAGAGAAGAAGCTCAGAGATTGGATAAGGTAGTGGGAGCTGTAGGGAGAGGTCATTTTTTCATTTCATTAATTATGGCGAGCAGCTTGGGCGCGGCCAAGTCTATTGCGCCCAGTGAAGCGAAGGAGCCAGGCTAAGTCTACGTTAGGTAATAAATTGCTCCCATCAAACAGGAATGTGACATTTAGTTACTTCTCGACAACAACCCAAGTGACACACTGCTGATGTAGGTTCATCTGAACTCTCTCAAATCTCTCTTTGCACCTTTGTTATAGCATTACAATTTTGTTACATTCGTGAAAATGTTCATTAAGTTGGAAGTATATCATTCAAGTACAATTTCTGATTACACAACTAATAATTTCTACTCACTTCAACGTTTTAACCGCCATCGGCGGCCTTCTTCAGAATGTTCTTCTGAATGTTCAGTGGTCACTGCTCGCTAGATGGCGTGGCAAGCAGACTGTCCCACATGTGACTTAGTCTGTAGCCCCCTTCTTCTCTGTTCATAGTTGGTTTCGTCTTCTTAATCCAGATGGCTTCTTTTATCCAATGCGCACACCTGTTCGTCTCTTTATCCACCACTTTCGCACCCTCCCAGTCTATCACACAGTTGCGTCTGTCCACATGGTCCGTTATGGCTGATTTGTGTTCGACGTTTGTCGAACAGGTGTGCGCGTTGGATAAAAGAAGCCATCTGGATTAGGAAGACGAAACCAACTATGAACAGAGACGAGGGGGGCTACAGACTAAGTCACGTGTGGGACAGTCTGCTCGCCACGCCATCTAGCGAGCAGTGACCACTGAACATTCAGTTCCTGAAGAAGGCCGCCGATGGCGGTTGAAACGTTGAAGTGAGTAGAAATTATTAGTTGTGTAATCAGAAATTGTACTTGAATAATTTGTTTACATATAACATTTTTATATAAAATTATATTTTTATTATTTATTTTATTATTGTTACATTGCTGCTGTATGTCCCAGCTATGCCCAATGACAGTAATGGTCAGCAAGTTGACCAGTGGTCATTAATGGAAAAAGAAGACATGTTGTGCTATATTAATTTTTAAATAATAATTATTATGTTAATTTTGTTTTAGCAACTGTAAACCATGTTTTAATATATTGTGAACAGCCATCAATAATTTTCGATCTGATGCTTTATGAAGAAAATTTTCCTTAAACACATAGTATCCTGTTTTCCTCGACAAAATTAGCTACATCCATTCACTGGCTTTCATTTTTCATATCCAGATTAAAGATATATCATTTATTTTTACGTGTAGAGGTAAAAACGTGTACGATGATGTCATTTGTTATAAGTACTAAAGAAGTCAACATGAAACGTTCAGACGAAAGCCTCTACAGGTAAAAAGAAATTTAAGTTCTTGAATTTGGATATGAAAAATGTAAGCCACTGATTGGAAAAGAAAATCCTGAGAAATGTTCAGTAATCTACATCCATGTATCTACATCCATCTATCTACCTCCTCTCAACCATCATATGTTGTAGGCAGAAACAGACACTGCCACCATCACGTTGAAATGCCATCACACAGTTGAAATAATCTTACCAGACATCCTAAGTACGTATTTCTTGAACATTCGAGATCGCTTCCTCACTGCATGACTTGATCATTCGTCACAGTACAAGATGTGTTTACAGTGACGACAAGTCAAATTGACTGTCTGATATAAAATACAAATGTTTGTAGAAGCAAGCATGACCAGCTGTAGGTCCTCAGGTAGCCAGAGAGTGGCCACATCAACCAGTGGTCAGTGGCTGCACTACTTCAAAGCCAGCTGGGGGTGGTTGTGCTGTACCCAGCTGTCACCATGTAGTCTACTGCCAGTGCCAGACTAACATCAACAGCACATTCCACAGGCTACATGGTGGTCAAGTGTGGTCAGTGACAGACAACTGTCAGCATTATTGGCTCTATTCATATCAGCTATATCTATACATGATGATGTGCCAAGAAACATGTTAAAATCTGTCATTGTTCCCATCACACAGGACAAAAATAAACATGTCAGTGACAGAGATAACTGTAGACCTATTTGTAGGGGAAGTAGGGGCATGTATGCACACTTAAGGTGAAACAAGCTATAGATAATGCACTGTATGTGCTAAGAGGGTGATATTTAGTATTCAGAATGAGCAATCATATTTCTTTGTTGTTTGTTAGTTAAGAAATCGCATATCCCATCATATATTAAAATATTTGGTAAAATGTAGAGGTATATCTTTGGGCGGACATGCCCCAAGGTACGGGGCATAGCCGCACACTGTGTACGGTTATGCCCCAGGAATGGCGAAACAACAGCTGGTCTCACAGAGTTGACCATTAACTGCAATAATAATATGTATTGGTATGCGTACACTACTGACACGTGCATTACTAAAACAAACACCAGAGAACACAAATCAATGGTTTCAAGTTTTCATATGTACGTATACAGTTTAGAAAATACAGTGGCCTTGAATCATAGTCCACGTTTATTCATCCTTGAGAGTCAAAGCAAACAACAGCATGATTTTGTAACGGGGAAAGTCAAACTTTGCAACCCAGCTTGTCTGAAGCCTTCTAGCTACAACAGCATAGTCTCGTAAAGTGCAAAGTCAACTAAAAACTACGTCTGTCCGCTGTGCGAGCATGGCTTTGTATGGACTAACGTATACGGGCAAAGTTCTATATCATAGGTTATACATCATTTTTCATCTTAAAATTTGTTATTTTAGTCTATGAGCAATGAGCAATTAAGTTTTATTTCTTTAACAGACCTAATGATACACAATATGGAAAATGTGGCGTCAGCACGATATAGCCTATTACACATTGACGAAGCGATGAATTATATAATAAGTTTGATAATATTAAATAATTATATAATAATCATCATATACTATCTCACATCAATGTTTCTAATAATATTTGTGGTAAGCAACTGAAGTATCTAAATATGTATCTAAGTAGACTACATAATATTATAAGCACCGATGCACGAAATACGTCTGCACAGTGGCTGGGGCATGACCGCATAGGCCTGTGCAAACATGCCCCAAGCATCAAACACGTGAACAATTCTGAATTGCTCGAAAATGCTACTTATGAAAGTATCCATTATTTCACACATCATAAAACATTAAAATGCAATTTGGAATTATGAAAGAAAATGTATATGCACGTCTTACAGTTAAAGTAATACACATAATAGCATATGAGTAAAATTACATCAGTGTTTACGGAAATAACATTTTATGTCATAACATTTTACTTATTCACTTCTATCAAAAAGTATATATGCAAGTGGTTGATTTGGGGGTTAGACGATGCCGCTCTGCATCATTCCACTAACCAGATGTTACACGATGCACAAATAATGGGGTGTGCGGACATGCCTCAGTATCTGGATATGCCCCTACTTCCCCTATGTCTAATGTATTTACAAAAATAGTGGGGGAAATGCTGTATAATTGGATGCAAAGTCGTATATGAACTACAAATAACCAATTTGGGTTGAAGCCGAAGCATGGGACAGAACTGTGTCGAAGGAGCTCGTTCGATACTATATTAATCATCGGTCATGCATGTATGTTGTCTTCTTTGATGCCACCTAAGGATTTGACAGGGTGAATGATACAAAGCTGTTTATGAAGCTACTTAAACTTGGAGTGCTTAAATATCTAATTAAACTTATGTCAGTGGTACTGTAATCAGACAACATGACAACATGTGTAAAATGGAGTTCGGTATTGTCCAACTTCTTTGATGTGACTAGGAATCATCATCATCAAGGCTTTGCTTCATGAATGAAGATTCAAGAAGGAGGAAGTCATTGTCTGGTGGCTGATGAAACCTATCCGAGATAGACAAGTCTTTCCACAGCGGCTGCACGTCATGGTCTGTTCAGTGTTGATGTCAAAAGGGTCCCAGTTTTTCCGCCTTCTCCTTTTGTCTTCCATTCTTGTGGTATCAAAGGAAGGGGTGGCCTGGTAGACTGTGTCGCCAGTTCGTGTGATTGGTTGCTTGTGCTGCCCACTGATGGTAATAGATGTTGCAAGTGGCAAGGGACCTTTTCAACGTGTCTTTGTATCTTTTCCGAGGTGCCCCTTTGTCATGATGGCCAGTGGACAATTCTCCATATACAGTCTGTAATATCTTTGGTAAATGATGATCTTCCATCCTGGAGAACTGAATACACTGTATTCTTTCTTATTTAAATCTACACATGAATGATTTCAGTTTTCTACTGATTTAGCTACATATTAGATGCTATTGTGGCATTAACATTGTTAATCACCTCATGTATGCTGACGACATGGCTCCATTGGCAATCAAGTGCTGCTAGATATTTCTTACAATTATGGATGTGACAACGAATTATTATGTAATTGTAAAGTCACAGATAACGACAATTTTATGACACAATGACATTTTTTTTTTATAGATAGTGATACTATCTACTGCACTTGGTGATACAGTTATGAATACAGGAAATGTATACCAATGTCTCGGCCATGTAATATGTGATGATATGTCAGATGAAATGGATACGAAATCCAAAGAAAGGAGTCTGTATGGGAGAACTAATACACTACTTAGGTAATTTTTTTTTTTTGAGAAGGTGAAGAACAAACATTATAAAAAGTCACTATGTAGCATTACATTTTTTTATAACAATGCATTTTACTGAGGATTATGCACGGCCTAACTATGAGGTGTAGTGCTACCGCAATGTTTGTTAGTCCTGGCACGGCCTAACTATGAGGTGTAGTGCTACCACCTTGTTTGTTAGTCCTGGCACGGCCTAACTATGAGGTGTAGTGCTACCACCTTGTTTGTTAGTCCTGGCACGGCCTAACTATGAGGTGTAGTGCTACCACCTTGTTTGTTAGTCCTGGCACGGCCTAACTATGAGGTGTAGTGCTACCACCTTGTTTGTTAGTCCTGGCACGGCCTAACTATGAGGTGTAGTGCTACCACCTTGTTTGTTAGTCCTGGCACGGCCTAACTATGAGGTGTAGTGCTACCACCTTGTTTGTTAGTCCTGGCACGGCCTAACTATGAGGTGTAGTGCTACCACCTTGTTTGTTAGTCCTGGCACGGCCTAACTATGAGGTGTAGTGCTACCACCTTGTTTGTTAGTCCTGGCACGGCCTAACTATGAGGTGTAGTGCTACCACCTTGTTTGTTAGTCCTGGCACGGCCTAACTATGAGGTGTAGTGCTACCACCTTGTTTGTTAGTCCTCATACAGCCTGATCATTAGTGGTTTTTAGTCAATGTGGAGTTACCTACATATGTATTTCCAATCCACTCAGCCAGCCAAGGACCTTAGGAGGCTGCATATTGACAGTGTGCAAAATTAGAAAAATAGATCTTAAACAGTTTCTGAGAGCTTAAATGCCACATGGCGGAGAGCAGATACAAAGTGATGCCATAAGTTCACTGGTCAAAGGACTAAAAAAGGCTTTTGCAAATATGAAATACATTTTTGAGTATATTAAAAACAATGATTTATTACCTTGTTTCATTACATTATTTCCATCAAACAAAACTTAATTTTGTATTTCAAAATATGTTTGCCATGTCCCATGTCAGTAGACAACCTTTACATTGTAACATATTTGGAAATTAAAACAAAGCTTTTGGTGATGTAAACTGGATCTAATTAAATACATGACCAGTAGATATGTAAAATAAAAACATTACATTTAAATAATTTATTTCAAAATATTTATGTACCACACTTAGCCTTATAAAAAAAAACTGGCAATAATAATATAGAATTCCTGAGAAGGACAACTCTGAAACGAACCTTGGCAATACTGTAGTGAAACGAACATGTGGTTAAGATGAACTAACCATGAGAAGAAGCATGAGTTAGTAATCACAGGTGGTGATGTAGATACCAGTTAGTGTGGATGGTGCCATAGAACTGTATCCAAGGTTGGTGTAATGGGTAAGACATGTATTGAGTGGTGACAGACACCAAGTGGGGGCCAAGTGTGAGGAGCAGCCATTAGTGGCAGCATTAGTTGATAAGTGACAGAACACTTCCTTCCGCATAGAGCCACACTTCAGCTCCTGCCGAGGACATTCTCAGTAGGAAGTAACCTCTATCACATCTGTTAGTTGCACGCTCACAAAATGCACCTCTCACCAGCACTATGTTGCATTACAAGCACCACTTGTAAGCACCATCTGAATCATTTTGATACACTACCTGCACCACTTTGATGTACAGCATGCACTACTTCAAGGACCCATATTGCTACTACATCATTTACTTTGTTGCATTAAAACAATTGTAGTAATATATTTATGTATTTCTCTACAAGCTACCCTGGTATTTTTATTTTGTAGGCAAGATAACAATTTAAGGGTGTGTCATAATGTAACTCTTGTTCTTAGCATATTTGTGTCTATTCCATGCAGAGTTTTCTTCAAATCCTACAACCTTTTCTCTCAAGAAAATTAAAAAGGAGATTCTTCCAAAGGGAAGCCTATATCTGAAGAGATATATCTAACGTCAAGTTGATTTTGTTTTGATACACAGAGGATCTGTCCTTTAATATCATAAACACAGACAAAAAGAGGCTGACTCCCTCTACACAGTTGACTTATACACCCAAAGGTCATGAACTCAGTGCCACACTGGTGACAACATTGCACTGAGGGCAGTACAAGATATCAATGCCCCCATGTAGTGTGGGCTCACCCCCACAAGACCACACTATCAATAGCTGTGTTATGTTCATGACAATTCAAATGTTACATTATCGTGTTACCCTCCCTGATACATACACACTCACTACATACCTGTTGTGGACATGTCTGTGCTATTAGGTGGCTGCCCCTAGTACATGTGGTACAGTAGCTAATTTGAATTTAATGTAATATACAACCGGAAGCCATACAGTGCAGCTGCCTAAGCAGGGGTAGTAATGGTAGGAAACGATATGTGCAGTAGAAATTTTATTTTGTTTCAGACGGTGGGCAGTGTTGACATGTTCCCTTCAAATGTAATTACCCGTGAATTTTTATACATCATAATATGTGATATATTTATTTGGCTACTAGTCTGGCTACAGGAATACTAACAACATATCATTGCCTTGATTCAATTTGGTGGGTTGAAAGTAACTAGATATCCGATATAAACATATTCAGCCTGTATAACTGTGGCCATACTGTGGCATTCAATGTGCAGTTTCTCTTGCATCACAATTTCATCACACAAGTATATTTGTTTATTACAGCTGAAGCCATAACTTCAGTTTGAATTATTTTACATAATCTCTATTGCTCTGTGTTCATTTCAATTGTTTTTTAGATTCTACTGCTGCTACATTATAATGACAAAATTGTTTACAGCCATCAAATAACATGATATCCTTGATTCATGCATCAGCCCTACTGGCTATGTTCAACACTGCAGACTCTCATAAACTCTGCTGAATATCATCAAGTATGCTGATTGTCATCAAAACAGTTGACTGTTATCAACAGAGTTTACTATCACCAACACAGTTCACTGTGATCAGCACTGTTCAGTGTCATCAGCACCAGTTCACTGTGATCACCATGGTTCAGTGTCATCAGCACAGTTCACTGTGATCACCATAGTTCAGTGTCATCAGCACAGTTCACTGTGATCACCATGGTTCAGTGTCATCAGCACAGTTCACTGTGATCACCACAGTTCATTGTCATCAGCACAGGTCACTGTGATCACCACAGTTCAGTGTCATCAGCACAGTTCACTGTGATCACCACTGTTCAGTGTCATCAGCACCAGTTCACTGTGATCACCATGGTTCAGTGTCATCAGCACAGGTCACTGTGATCACCACTGTTCAGTGTCATCAGCACCAGTTCACTGTGATCACCATGGTTCAGTGTCATCAGCACAGGTCACTGTGATCACCACGGTTCAGCGTCATCAGCACCAGTTCACTGTGATCACCACTGTTCAGTGTCATCAGCACAGGTCACTGTGATCACCACGGTTCAGTGTCATCAGCACAGGTCACTGTGATCTCCATGGTTCAGTGTCATCAGCACAGGTCACTGTGATCACAACGGTTTAGTGTCATCAGCACAGGTCATTGTGATCACCATGGTTCAGTGTCATCAGCACAGTTCACTGTGATCACAACGGTTCAGTGTCATCAGCACAATTCACTGTGATCACCATGGTTCAGTGTCATCAGCACAGGTCACTGTGATCACCACGGTTCAGCGTCATCAGCACCAGTTCACTGTGATCACCACTGTTCAGTGTCATCAGCACAGGTCACTGTGATCACCACGGTTCAGTGTCATCAGCACAGGTCACTGTGATCTCCATGGTTCAGTGTCATCAGCACAGGTCACTGTGATCACAACGGTTTAGTGTCATCAGCACAGGTCATTGTGATCACCATGGTTCAGTGTCATCAGCACAGTTCACTGTGATCACAACGGTTCAGTGTCATCAGCACAATTCACTGTGATCACCATGGTTCAGTGTCATCAGCACAGGTCACTGTGATCACCACGGTTCAGCGTCATCAGCACCAGTTCACTGTGATCACCACTGTTCAGTGTCATCAGCACAGGTCACTGTGATCACCACGGTTCAGTGTCATCAGCACAGGTCACTGTGATCTCCATGGTTCAGTGTCATCAGCACAGGTCACTGTGATCACAACGGTTTAGTGTCATCAGCACAGGTCATTGTGATCACCATGGTTCAGTGTCATCAGCACAGTTCACTGTGATCACAACGGTTCAGTGTCATCAGCACAATTCACTGTGATCACCATGATTCAGTGTCATCAGCACAGTTCACTGTGATCACCACAGTTCAGTGTCATCAGCACAGGTCACTGTGATCAACACAGTTCAGTGTCATCAGCACAGGTCACTGTGATCACCATGGTTCAGTGTCATCAGCACCAGTTCACTGTGATCACCACTGTTCAGTGTCATCAGCACCAGTTCAATGTGATCACCATGGTTCAGCGTCATCAGCACCAGTTCACTGTGATCACCATGGTTCAGTGTCATCAGCACAGGTCACTGTGATCACCACGGTTCAGTGTCATCAGCACAGTTCACTGTGATCACCATGGTTCAGTGTCATCAGCACAGGTCACTGTGATCACCACAGTTCATTGTAATCAATACAACCCACTGTAATTAACACCGGTCAATGTTATCAACACTGTTAACTCACCCATCCTATTCACTGTAATCAACATACCTTGAAGGTAGTCAATTGTCATCAATATGTCAACACATTACACCATCAAAAACACTGTTCATAATGTCAACAAAACTAATATCATACACCAACACTGCTTATTGTCAATATCAATAGTGTCACAAAACTGTTTGTATTTGTCAACTGCATTGACCGTGATCACCAACATTTATCAAACTGAGAACCCAGAGATGTTTTTGAGTTATTAATGACTTTCAGGTGAAAGATCTCCATTCAACACGATAATGGTGTTTCGCACTCAACACTTAATGCATTTCCTGGCGTTTCATTCAGTTGAATCAAGTTGTAATTTTCTCTGCACATATATCATACCTTACCATCATGGCCTCTGCTTGACTGCATGTCTCTGGAGAGACATGCTCCTATGCCCTTGGTGAATGTTATCAGTGAGGCCAGTTGTTACAAAAGGTTTGTAGTACAGTGTGTAGCTGTTATATACTGCTGGCCCACATTTCTGACTACAGCTCTTGGATTGTATAGGGCTATGTTACTAAATGTATCAGACTGAACATACATACATGTATGCATGCATACATATATAAATAGATATATGTATGTACTGACCATTTTATACTAAGGCTAACTACCTCTCAGATTATGCAGGGTTGTTATGTCAGATTTTACAGCAACTGTAGACACACTAACTGGTAACGACCGTCTGTCAACATTGGTGAGTATAATTGTCCTTCTCTGTTAGATGTCCATTCTTCAATAATATTTATATATTAAAACTGTTGGATAAAATCCAATAATGGTTAGCACATGTGACAATCTGTTTAGTTGCACAATGCATATATATCCATTAGTTAAATATTACGTTATTGTCAATATGCACCAGTTGTCAACCACACAGGGAGATGACGCTGGAACCAATATACATTCAGCTCCATTCACACATTGCCTCATGTAATACAACAAACTTGAAAAAACTGGTTGGAGACAACATCGTGTTTACAAGTGCGACGTGTCAACTATTGATCTACTCAGTGGCCAGGGATGCCGCATACAGCTCAGTATGACAAACCCTTTCACGGTGTCAGTGATATCTTCACCATGGCATCATAAACAACAAGCTGCATAGTAACATCTGAACACATGCCTGGGTCACCATATTGATCTCTTACCCCCCCCCCCCACCACCACCCCGTACATAGATGTAGGTGTCAGTGTGTGTTAGCAATGCAATAAAGACTGTTTTGTTTTCGTACAAATGTCTACCTCAACTCATCCACCTACATCATACTTACACTATATGTATCTAATTGTCTACCACCTCAACTCATTCACCTACATCATACTTACACTATATGTATCTAATTGTCTACCACCTCAACTCATCCACCTACATCATACTTACACTATATGTATTTAATTATCTATCTCAACTCATCCACCTACATCATACTTACACTATATGTATCTAATTGTCTACCACAACTCATTCACCTACATCATACTACACTATATGTATCTAATTGTCTACCACAACTCATTGTCTACATCATACTTACACTATATGTATCTAATTGTCTACCTCAACTCATTCACCTACATCATACTTACACTATATGTATCTAATTGTCTACCACAACTCATTCACCTACATCATACTTACACTATATGTATCTAATTGTCTACCACAACTCATTGTCTACATCATACTTACACTATATGTATCTAATTGTCTACCTCAACTCATTCACCTACATCATACTACACTATATGTATCTAATTGTCTACCACAACTCATTCATATACATCATATTACACTATACGTATCTAATTGTCTACCTCAACTCATTGACCTACATCATACTTACACTATATGTATCTAATTGTCTACCTCAACTCATTGACCTACATCATACTTACACTATATGTATCTAATTGTCTACCTCAACTCATCCACCTACATCATACTTACACTATATGTATCTAATTGTCTACCTCAACTCATTCACCTACATCATATTACACTATATGTATCTAATTGTCTACCTCAACTCATTCACCTACATCATACGTAGACTATGTGTATCTAATTGTTTACCTCAACTCATTCACCTACATCATACTTATACTATATGTTTTAATTGTCTACCTGAACTCATCCACCTACATCATACTTACACTATATGTATCTAATTGTCTACCTCAACTCATTCACCTACATCATACTTAGACTACGTGTATCTAATTGTCTACCTCAACTGATTCACCTACATCATACTTACACTATATGTTTTGTCTACCTCAACTCATTGACCTACATCATACTTACACTATATGTTTTACTTGTCTACCTCAACTCATTCACCTACATCATACTTACACTATATGTATCTAATTGTCTACCTCAACTGATTCACCTATATCATATTTACACTATATGTATCTAAATGTTGATGTACTGAACAACAAATATCAGTATAATTATTTTATATTCATATGGTTATATCAGCAATTATTAATGGTACATAATTATGTCCATGCAAGCTCTATAATGTTTGATGAGCCGTATCTCTCCTACTTAGGAGGATACATTTGGTGAAAATAAAGAACCTTGTGTAATGCACTGCCCATGCTATTATGACATTAATAAGTTGATGTATCTGAATTGTGAAATTAATATTTGTTATTGATTGATAAGTGATACACTTACCGGGTATTAGTGTTGCATATTTGTATTTTATTATATTTCTGAACTTTATAATTAGCATGTTCTCAAATTTGTTATTTATATTTATCCTATGACCTGAATTCAGTACTCATACTTATATGTTACCAACTACAAAAAAAGCATCCTCATTAAATGTTAACTGTTTATTAAACTTAGGTTTTTGCTACCTAAGGATACTGACAAAAATGAAAACTTGAGACTTAGGTCCAATCATTAAAAAATATACCTGGTAAGCCATTATAATAAGAAACAAAAAATTGGTTCTATGCTCTATTTTGAGCAAGGTGGATTAAAGCCAAGTAATATAAGAGTAGCCAGTCTGGCATAGTCTGTATGGATTCCGTGTACCTCATACAAATGAGTCAACATGAAGATGTAGATGTCCTGTGGTCAGTGGTCACTACTACAGCCCAAGTAGGACGCACCCACTCGATTGAAACCAGTCTGGGCAGACATGACAAGATAAAGCTAGGAAGTAGAAGGTTCCCATCAGCTGCACCTACTTTGTCTCCTCAACTAGCAGGAGACTCTCACACTGGACACAGCAACTAGCAGGAGACTCTCACACTGGACACAGCAACTAGCAGGAGACTCTCACACTGGACACAGCAACTAGCAGGAGACTCTCACACTGGACACAGCAACTAGCAGGAGACTCTCACACTGGACACAGCAACTAGCAGGAGACTCTCACACTGGACACAGCAACTAACAGGAGACTCTCACACTGGACACAGCAACTAGCAGGAGACTCTCACACTGGACACAGCAACTAGCAGGAGACTCTCACACTGGACACAGCAACTAGCAGGAGACTCTCACACTGGACACAGCAACTAGCAGGAGACTCTCACACTGGACACAGCAACTAGCAGGAGACTCTCACACTGGACACAGCAACTAGCAGGAGACTCTCACACTGGACACAGCAACTAGCAGGAGACTCTCACACTGGACACAGCAACTAGCAGGAGACTCTCACACTGGACACAGCAACTAGCAGGAGACTCTCACACTGGACACAGCAACTAGCAGGAGACTCTCACACTGGACACAGCAACTAGCAGGAGACTCTCACACTGGACACAGCAACTAGCAGGAGACTCTCACACTGGACACAGCAACTAGCAGGAGACTCTCACACTGGACACAGCAACTAGCAGGAGACTCTCACACTGGACACAGGGGCATGTGCTAGGAGAAACACCATTCAGTGGTCAGTAGGGATGTTAACATATTTTGATTATTCTGTAATTCATAACAGTGAGACAAATGCATCATAAATGTCATGACAACTGTAAAAGTATCTACACCATTATGACATGAAAAAACCTAACCAGAGAATATGTTATTGGACTGCCAGAGATAAATATATGCGTGTTTTGGAAGAGCTGTTACAGTGACCATGTCTAGTTTCCACTCACAAACACAGCTAGTTCATCATGATACATAGCTTCATTACCATTTATAGTGATTATCAACATGTTCATTATCAGACACTTATTTGAATAAATTCAGCAACCAATTGGGGTCAAGTTACAGTTTCTGTCATCACTTCAGACATTACTAAGATTGTTCGCATAATCCTGTGGTACGTATGCATACAATTTTGGGCAATTCCAGCAATAATTATTTTGTTTCACTTATATCACATCTTAACATGATACTACTATTTTATTTATCTTACTTTAACTTACAAACAAAATCATATAAAAATTGTTTGTTGCATCAAATCTTCAAAATCAGACCTAGACAATACAATCGTGAAATGCCGATGCAATATTTAGTGATTGTAGTGGATATAATGCAGTGCTTTATCGCCACCTACAGGTCATGCCCATCTCATTAGGATGAACCAGGAGTTCTGTCCACCTCCATGTGTCAGACGAGATTATTGTCAGTTTACTTCATCATAGCCCAGCTACGCACATACCGGGTAGTGCATGTATGTGAATAGTATTATACCAACATAATATTACATGACTATTACATGGATTCTGCTTTCTGCTACTTTCCTGATGGCAAGGCAACCTGTTAACATTAGTGTGAGAGTTCATGGATATTGGACTATTATTTACAGTGTGTCCAAACACCTGGTCACTTCTGTGTTCACAAGAAACACCAGTTTATTCACAGACAAGTAGCACTAAACACTCTCTACACGTCTAAATTTGGGTCAATTCAGATAGGCAACTTGATATCAATCTATTGAGAATATAGTCACTTTTGAAAACTTAGATAAATTACATCAATTCATTAAGAGATGTTAAAGACAAATTGTCCCGCAAAAATAAACTGTCCTTTATGAGTAAACTGTCCCTTGTGAGTAAACTGTCCCTTGTGAGTAAGCTGTCCCTTGTGAGTAAGCTGTCCCTTGTGAATAAGCTGTCCCTCAGGGAAAACTCTGAGTAGCAGATTATTTATGTAAACATAAGAAACAATGACAGAAGCTGAAAGACTGACAGTGGTGATGTAAACTTACTGAATCATATGCAAAGAGTGACATTGGCACAAACACAAATACAGTGATAAAATCCTAACTTACATATCTTCGTTGATTGCAGTTTGACAGATGTCTCAATCTCCAATATCCCTCGTGCTGTCTTGTATCCTATTCAGACTGTTGTAACCTGATCATGTGAAAATTGGGATTACACAGGGCTCATTTAAGTTTTCAATTACTTGTTATCACAATTCTAATGATTAATTACGAATGTAGGTAAATGGAGTTATTTGAACACAGTCAGAATTCCCTGCCATCTCTGCCTGCAATGGCACACCACTTCCTGTGCCTTCCCTACTTAGTTGTTGCAGCACAGCCAATTGGCTAATTGCACTAGAAAAACTGATTACAATCAAGTGTAGCCAGTGACCACCAACTGCATCTAATGTCTATACAATAACATTAATACTCAACCAATATCACTGGCTTCAGTTAACACTAACTTAATTTAACAGAGTGGTTTGGCGACAATAAAAAGGTGTGTATTATATAACAAAGACATCAGTGTTTGTTGTTCGACATAGGCATAAATAATAGGCAGCAGCAGCACTTGTCATTGCACAGCAGTTCTCAAATCACTAATCTAGTTTATTTTATGCTAAATATAGAGATAATCGATATTTGTGTCACTGCATGGTGTCATGACCTATGTGATTTAAACCATCTCTGTCACAGATAATTTGTCATCATCTATATTGGAATCATGCAGCTCGAGGTAATTATATTCAAGGATGCAATTCCAATGTTTTGTGAATTGAATTTGGTTGTGACAAAGAGCATGGTATAGTAGGTATCAAATAACCTGTAAAATAACCTACGTGATAAGATCCATGACAAACCAAACACATTATTCAGGACCTAAAAAATCTAGAAAAGTCTGATTTTTGGAATACATTTCCAAAAATAGAATTTCCATGCAGGCTAAAACTCAACAATATTTATCTGGAATCATTATTAATCTGAAAATACATACTGTGGTCCAATGTGCATGCAAACTGTAATAACATAGTTAACATGTCATAGTTCCCATTGCGAAATAATAAATCTACACACTTATATGCATATATTTAACAAGACAGATTTTTAGAAAACAGTTTTTCTATGCCAATGCTACTATTAAATATTGCTGATAACCTGCACTTACATGTTGAGTTTCTTGTGTTGACGTTGCCAGAGAGATGTTGGCCAGCCTCATTACAACGCGACAGTTGGAGTTGGTGATATTAGTTTCTTGCAGACTGCCCAGAATTAAATCGCAGGCTACCATCACGGCTCACAACACTGCCGGCTCACTGAGTAACCTTCACAAGTCAATAGTTGCTTCGTAAAGGCGTGGCATGAATGGACGTGAACGTCACAGCCAATGGGATGCTGGGGATGGGGGGGGGGCAGTAGATTTAAGGGCAACAATTTAACAGCTATAGTATATGAACTCAGTTAAGGGGATGTGCTCAATGGTGATATTGTGCTGTGAAGGAGGATGTCTCAGGATGGATGTCTCCTACACAGGCTCTTAACTGGAAATTGCACTTAGGTTAGAATGCAAATATGCTGTGGTCATACATAAACATCTACCAACAAAACCATAATTTTAAAATTACAATTACAATCGTTATCTTCCATTAAAATTACAATCATTGTCTTCAGACTTAGGCACTTAAAAAAAATCAAAATCATCATAGAATGTTAGAAATATGCTTAAATGAAAGGTCATATGTTACAGATCACATGACAGTTACTTTGATTACGATACCTTTATTAGATCCACAGTTATTACAATTCAAAGACGGAAATATTGCGCAAAATTTGTGTATCACTTATACTGGTAAAATTAGCTCATTTTTTTTCTGTTGATAACATGATTTGAATAAGTGACTAAAATGGAATAACTTTTTTTTCATTTATATAACTATTAAAATACTGTTTGCAGTATTTTGAAATACATTCAATGTACTAATAAATGTTCAATACTGATGTTTATTCATACTAATTAATTAAGTTATTTAGCTAATATTAGTTAAGTACTGCACCAAGTTAACATACCAAAACATTCTAATTAAGACCAGCAGAGTCCATAAATATGAAGATATTTATACATATCATGCAATGTGCATAACCACATTGATTATGAGAATAAATATATATATATATATATTAACTAGTCATGAAATAATAAATAAATTAATAGATATGCATGCAACCTCAACAGACAAACATTTTTGTAAAATGCCACAATGTCCATGAATGTTTATAATATTATGTAAACATGAAATTTGTAAAACCCACCTTACTTATGGTAAAATATATAAACAAAACAATTATGTAATATTAATAATAAACTAATTAATAAATCAATATATAAGTATTAGCCGTGCTTCATATAGACATACACATGAATAATAGGCTGTAATGTCCATAATTATTCAGACATTCCCACATTAATTATGGTAGTAAATATACATTAGCCAGTTATTTCATATTAATACTAACTTAATTAATAAGTTAATATTGGCTAATGTTAGCGCGTGCTAACTCGACTAATGATTGTTTTGATGAAAGTCTGGGGCAAATAATTATGAAGTAAATATAATTTATGCAATGTTTAGAACCACATGAAACATTAGGATCAACCATCAATAAATGCATGTCATTACAGCATAAATAATAATTTTATAAATAAATATTATCTAAATATCAAACTCAATAGATCAATGCATGCAATGAAGCACAGTTGTCATGATATATTTCACTTGTTTATGGGTGACCCTGTGTTTACAGGTTGGACAAAATTTACTGCTGCAGGCTCAGTAAAGGCCAGTAATACATGTTTACTGTTTCATAATATTCTGCATTTCAACATGCACTTGATGAAGTAATGTTTATAAATGTTCCGTGTTTCGTCACCGACAAACATCTCGTGAGCCAAATGCAAGACTGCTTTCTGCATTACCCTCCACATGGATAAAGTGTTACTACCTCACAATACTGCCTTTTTGCAATATTCACAATATTCTGCATTGATGACATATTGATGACATTGTAGGCTATGTATCTTCACAGTTAACTGACATATAGTTTTGTTCAGGCAATACAATAATGCTGTGTTCTTGTTTATTAAAACATGTACATGTCATGTTCACAGTGACTGTATCTTTAGACAGCGTAGATATGTTGCTGTGTCATCTTCAGCCCGATGAAGGTTGTAATTATGCACATACGTAATGTGTGTAACTTTCCGGTGCGAGATTTCTGAAATAAAACAATTCAAAGTGCATGTAATTGTAATAACTACAATAATTAATCAAACACATTATGTCAGAATTATTTTATATCCACGCTAAGCATTTTAATAAATAAAATAGAAATAACAAATACATAATTCTTAGACTTAGTAATGTTTATATTTCTAGAAGTAATTGTATTATTATTAATTATAACTAGCAATAGACTAGTTGTAGTGATATTTTATTCACAACATCATAAAATAGGATCAAAATAAATAAATTGCACATGAACAATCATCAAAATATTAATAACACACAAATAAATATAAGTGAATGGCAGTCAATATCAATATCAATACTGACATAGCAATGCCTAAAGACGGGTTTACACTATGCAATGCGGTTACAAGCAACGAGGCGATTGAGAAAGGTCAAGGCCAAACGATGTTGCTTGCAACGTGGCAGCATGCAACATCTCTTGCATGTTTACGCTATGCAAAACGGTTGCAGCGAAGAGACATTAATTTGCCTCCAGCCCACCGTGTGGCGCCACTCTTACATAGCAATGGAAGCGTAGCAGCAAAGACAATTAAAGGAAGACCAATCACATGCGCTGTTTCCCATTGGGCGCCATTTTAAAAACATAGTCTGGCTACATTAAGGGCATAAACCACCATTGAATTCTCCATAGGCGACCATTATAACGTTTCTTTGATTTCCCACTAGGATTCTCTTTTCCCGGTAATAACATTTTCAGACAGTAATTAACCTCCATTCATACCTGTCATATATAAAATTCGTGAGAATGACATATCTCTTTCTCCTACAATCAAGCTGACAGCCTTACACCCCTCCATTTTTGCTCCATTCACCCGCCGTTTGCCAATGTTGATAGCCCTAGGCCAAACTACAACTGTATACATACGCACCTGATCACTGTCTGACAAATGTCATTATTTCACAGCCCAGACGCTATGCTGCACAAAAATATCATTTCCTCCCAACTAGTCCTACTTTTAACCCTTCCAGAAATTTACAAAAACTGCACAATGCAATTCTTTTCAGCAGAACTACAATGGCGGAGTAATCCTTTAGGTGGTATATGGCCTTAACGGCTTTTGTTTGGGTAGCAGCCGTGATCTATAAAATGCTGCCACCTCACAGACACTGCCGTAATATATATTTTTTATAAACAACTGCAAATTTGTATTTCTATTTATTTTGTGTTAATATAAGTTTAATTTTTAATAGTTTTTATAATACAGCATTATTTGATCAAAGGTTTCCTTATTTAATTTGTATGCTATCCGTGTCGAGCTAGACAATGCTGCCACCTCACGGATACTAGTTAATCCTGCCGTAATTCTTATTTTATAAACAACGGTAAATTTGAATTTTTACTTACTTTTGTGTTAATATAAGTTCAATGGTGAATACTTTTCATATGATATTATTATCTTGTAAAAGTATATCGTTATTTTAATTTTTATTTCATAGTTGGCCTGAGAGCCAATCAGCGTCTCTACCCTAATCTGGGTAAGGCTTTATACTGTCCCACCACAGAGTTAGATCATTAATCATTCCCCTATAGACTAGAGTGCTAACATGGCCCGCTGCACCGAAGCCGCTGTGGACCGCAGGCGATAATTCACTAGCACGGCAGAAAGTGCCTGTACTCACTGGCAGGATATATAGAATAGAACTGTTGAGCAACGCAATAAATGTCAAAAAAGTCTGCTACTTTAAGACGAAATTTTTAACTTGGATGTGTGTCATTGTGCCCCTAGCCCTAGGCCATATAAGACAGCTCATGATTAATGTCTGGTGTAGACCAGCAGGGCCAGCTGTAGAATGTTTTGAGTTGGTTCACTGTGTTGGGGTAGGGATATAAATATTGGTCACTGTGGTTCCTCGGCTATGTGAATAATGATTCAGTGGGATGGGTTGTAGCCTCCAGCTTATATAGTCATTAGGGGAAGGGTTGTGACCTGGAAATGAGTTTAACCTGAGGTCAATATCCCAGATGGCTACTCTGTCTCTGGCCAGTTTGGTGGTTGACACTGATGTGAACAACGTTAATCCATTTGGGGACATGCTGGCTACAACAGTCATTGTGAACTAGCAAGTATGGTTATTTCCTGTGTAGCGTACAACTGTACCAACCGACAGAAAACAGGATCCAGAGTCTCTTTCCACAGGGGAGAATCTCAGTTATACAATATATAGCTTAGGTTATAGTCTGCGAACATATTTATGTTCCACTGCCATTAATTTAGGAAATGAATAGTTTTAAGACATTACAGTCATATGAAAATTGATCAACAATAATACATGTTGGATGATCGAATTATGTTCCAAACCATTTTTTTAAATATTACAGTGCATAGTCGTAGTGCGAGTGACATATTTTATATTAATCTAATAGCCTAATTATAATATGGTACTATTTTATGACTACTAATTAATGATAATGGGTACTGCCTTCTGCAGATTCCCAGATGAAAAGAAAATACCTGAATGCCGAGCAAAGTGAAAGGGAAACTGTGGTCATTTTAAGGAAACCTGTTACCATGACATCACTGCTGTTTTGTTGTAGTTTGTCTAATTTTATTTATTTATTGTTATTACTATTGACACTATCTTAATATTACTACTTTTCTACTACTGTTGTTGTTAGTAATGTTGGCAGCTCTATTTTGTTGTTGTTTTCCCTATTCTCTCATCCACTTTGCATGGTCTGTTTTTTAATCTGTAAAATTGTAATTAATTATATAGGTGTCCATGTTCTCTCCAATGTCTTTGTAGGACGGACTTCAGTTGGTTGATTTCTAAATGACTTTTTTTGTCAAACACCACAACAATTGTGGATCTGGTAGAACAACAAATTAAATAGTACTAAGCTGTACTCACCCCTCACACAGGGAGACACTCTATATACTAAGTATAAGCCTGTTGATTTGTTTCATACTGGCATTTCAGAGAGCCAACTGTTTGAACACACTGTACGCAATTAAACAACACTGGCTAACTGACGTCAGTAAATAAATAACGTGATAATTATGTAGAAAACTTGGTGCAGTCCTATGTATATACAGGCACTGCAATGGCCTTTCTGCCCTGCTATAGCCTGGCTGTCACTGGCCATGTTGACTTCAAAGTATCGTGTGTCAACTGATAGCGCCCAAGCGACCTAGTGTTCTAGTGGGGTGTTCTATTTATATCTATGGTGTGGGTGCATGTGTGTGGGTGCGTGTATGTCGGTGCGTGTGACTGTGCTTGTGCTGGCGCGTGAGTGTGTGGGTGCATGTCTGGGAGCATGTGTGGGTACGTGTGAGTGGGTGTGTGTGTGAGTGTGTGAGTGTGTGTGCGTGTGCGTGTATTGGCGCGTGTGTGGGCGTATGTGGGTGCTTGTGTGAGTGGGTGCGTGTGTGTGTGTGTGTGGATACGTGTGATATGCGTGTGTGTATGGGTGCTTTTGGGGGCGCGTGTGTGGGAGCGGGTGTGGGTACGTGTGTTGGCGCCTGTGTATGCGTGTGTGTATGCGTGTGTGGGTGCGTGGGTGCGTATCTGTGTGCTTGTGCTGGCGCGTGTGTGTTATTATGTGGGTGCGTGTATGGGTGCGTTTGCGAGGGTACGTGTGTGGTGCATGTGTGCGTGTGTTGGCGCGCATGTGTGCGAGTGTGGGTGCGTGTGTGGAGGCGTGTGTTTGTGTGGGTGCGTGGGTGGGTGCGCGTGTGGGTGCGTGTGAAGGTGCGTGTGTGGGTGCGTGTGTGTCTGGGTGCATGTGCCTGTGCGTGTGTCGGTGCGTGTGTGGATTCGAGGTGTGTGTCTGTGTGTGTGTGTTTGTATTGGCTCGTGTGTGTGCGTATGTGGGTGAGTGTGAGTAGTTGTGTGTGTGGGTGCACGTGTGTGTGCGTGTGTCGGTGCGAGTGTGGGTCCGTGTGTGGATTCGTGTGTGGATGCGAGTGTGTGGGTGCGTGTGTGTGCGTGTGTGGGCGCATGTGTGTATGTTGGTACGTGTGAGTGGGTGCATGTATGTGTGTCTGTTTGGGTGTGTGTATGTATGTGTGCGTGAGTTGGCGCGTGTGTTTGCTTGTGTGGGTGCCTGTGTGTGGGTGCGTGTGTGTGAGTGCATGTTTTTGTTCGTGTGTGGGTGCGTGTGTGGGTGCATGTGTGGATTCGTATGTGTGTGAGTGGGTGTGCGTGCGTGTGTGTGTGCGTGTGTTGGGGCGTGTGTGTTCGCGTGTGTATTCGAGTGTTGTTGCGTGTGTGTGGGTGCGTGTGTGTGCGTGCATGTGTGGATTCGTGTATGGGTGCGTGTGTGTGCGTGCGTATGTGGGCACATGTCTGTGTTGGTGCTTGCGTGTGTTTGTGGGTGCGTATGTGGGTGCGTGTATGTGTGCGTGTGTGCTTTCGTATGAGGGTGCGTGTGTGTGCGTGTGTGAGCGCTTGTCTGTCTGGGTACGTGTGTGGATGCTTGCCTGCGTGTGTGGGTGCGTGTGTGTGCGTGTGAGTGCTTGAGCGCGTGTGTGTTTGTGGTTCCGTGAGTGGGTGTGGGTGAGTGTGGGTGCGTGTGTGTGTGCGTGTTTTGGCGCGTGTGTGTGCGTGTATGGGTGCGTGTGTCGTTTGGTGCACGTGTGTCGGTACGTCTCTGTGGGTGTGTGCGTATGTGTGTGGGCGTGTCTGTGGGTGCGTGCCTGTGTGGGTGCGTGCCTGTGTGGGTGCGTTTGTGGTGTATGTGCGTGTATGTGTAGGTATGTTTGCCCGTGTGTGTGTGTGCGTTTGTGGGTGTGTGTGTGTGTCTGCCTGTGATGTGCGTGTGTTGGCGCGTCTGTGTGCGTCTGTGGGTGCGTGTGGGTTGGTACGTGTGTGTGGGTGCGTGTGTGGGTGCGTGTGTGGGTGCGTGTGTGGATTCGTGTGTGGTGCGGGTGTGCGAGTGCGTGTGTGTATGTATGCGTGTGGGCGCATGTGTGTGTGGGTGCGTACCAGTGTGTGGGTTGGTGCGTGTGTGGTGCTTGTGTGTATGTGTGCATGTGTGGGCGCGTGTGTGAGACCGTGTGTCGGTGCGTGTGTGGGTGCGTGTGTGGATTCGTGTGTTGGTGCGTGCTTGGGTGCGTGTTTGTGGGTGCGTATATGGAGCATGTGTGTGTGAATGTGTACGTGTATGTGCGTGTGTGTGTGCGTGTGTGGGTGAGTGTGTGGGTGCGTGTGTGTGTGTGTGCGCGTGTGTGGGTACGTTTGAGTGTTGGTGCGTTTGTGTGTGTGGGTGGGTGTGTGTGTGTGCTAGGGTTGGAGCGTGTGTGGGCGTATGTGGGTGCGTGTGTGGGTGGGTGCGTGTGTGAGGGTGCGTGCGTGTGTGTGTGTATTTGCGTGTCTGGCGCGTGTGTGGGGTTGCGTGTGTTATGCATGTGTGTGTATATGTGCGTGTGTGTGCGTGTGTGTGTGTGCGTGTGTTGGCTTTTGTTTGTGTGTTTGGGTGCGTGTGTGGTGCGTGTTTGTATGTGTGTGTGTGTGTGTGTGTGTGTCGGCGCGTGTGTGTGGGTGCGTCGGTGTGGGTGCGTCTTTGCGTGCGCGTGTGTGGGTGCGTATGTCGTTCATGTATGTGCATGTGTGCGTATTTTGGCGCGCGTGTGTGCGTGTGAGGATGCGTGTATGGATGCGTGTGTATGCGTTCGTGTGTGTGTGTATGTGTGTGTGTGTGTGTGTGCTAGCGCGTACATGTGGGTCCGTGTGTGAGTGCGCGTGTGAGTGCGTGTGTGGGTGCGTGTGTGTTGTTGCGTGCGTGTGTGTGTGCGTGTGTGTGTGTGTGTGTGCGTGTTTTGGTGCGTGTGGTAGCGTGTGTGGGTGTTTGTGTGTGTGTGTGTTTGTGTATATGTGTATATCTGTGTGTGTGCGCGCGCGTATGACAAAGAGAGAGCGTGAGCGAGAGAGACAGAGAAAGTGTGTGCGTGTGTGGGTGCGTGTGTGGGTGCGTGTGTTGATTCGTGTGTGGGTGCGTGTGTGTGGGTGCATGTGTGTGTGCGTGTGTCGGTCCGTGTGTGTATGGGTGCTTGTCAGGGCGCGTGTGACAGTGCGTGTGTGGGTGCGTGTGTGGATTCGCGGGTGGGGGCGGGGGTTTGGGGGCGTGTGTGTGCTTGTGAAGGCGCAAGTGTGTATGTGGGTGCCTGTGAGTGAGTGTGTGCATGTGTGTGTGTGTGTGTGTGTGTGTGTGTGTGTGTGTGTGTGTCTGTGTGTGTGTGTATGTGTGTTTGTGTGTGTGTGTGTGTGTGTGTGTGTGTGTGTGTTTGGGTGCATGTATGTGTGTATACGTGTGTTGGCGCATGTGTGTGCGTGTGTGGGTGCCTGCGTGTGGGTGCCTGTGTGTGGGTGGATGTGTTGGCGCGTCATTCTGCGCATGTGTGTTCGTGTGTGGGTGCTTGTGTGTGCGTGTGTGGGTGCGTGTGTGGTTTCGTGTGTAGCAACGTTCGTTTGCGTGTGTGGGTGTGTGTGTGGGTGTGTTGGCGCTTGTGTGGGCTTACATGGGTGCTTGTGTGGGTGGTTGCGTGTGGGTGCGTGTGTGTGTGTCTGACTGTGTGTGTGTGTGTGTTGGCGCGACTGTGTGCGTGTGTGCAACACGCATCACACACACACACACACACACACACACACACACACACACACATGCACACACGCACACAGTCGCGCCAACACACAAACACACAGTCAGACACACACACACGCACCCACACACGCACCCCCCCCCCCCCCCACACACACGCACACACTCGCAGACACACACATGCACACACGCAAACACACATACACACACACACCCGAACACACACACACAAGCACACACACACTCACGCACATACACGCAGACATACCGACACAAATGCAACACCCCCCCACTCACACCCACGCACACACACGCGCGCACACGCACACATACACACACGCACCATAGACGCACGCACCCACACACGCACGCTCAGACACATGCTACCACACACGCACACATACACCCCATTCAAAACACACTCAACCACACACGAGTCCACACACTCACCCACACACGCACCGCACACGCACACACTTTCTCTGCCTCTGTAGCTCACTCACTCTGTAACACACCGGCGCACACATACATATACATACACAAAAACCCACCCACACACGCGCCCTCACGCACCAACACACGCACCCACACATGCAACCGCACATAAGCACTCACACACGCACCCACACACGCGAACACACGCACACATATGCACCCACACCCGGGCAAAAAGACGCACACATCCACACACGTGCGCCCATACACACGAAAACACACGTACCCTCACACACGCACCCTCACACGCACCGACACACGCACACACATGCACCAACACACGCACACACACGCGCAAACACACGCACACATACACAGACACACATGCACCATACACGCACCCACACACACACACGAATGCACCCACACACACACGCGCCCACACATACACACACCCACGCACCACACACGCACCAACACAAACAAACACAAGCCAACACACGCACACGCACAAACGCACACCCCCACACACGCACCCACACTCACAAACATATACACATGCACCACACACGCACCCCAACACACGCGCTACACACGCAAACACACAAACTCAGGAAGCCACACCCACGCACCTTCCCACACACATGCACCCACACACGGGCAAACACACGCACACCTCCACACACATGCGCCCATACACACGAAAACACACGTACCCTCCTCACACACGCACCAACATATGCACACACGCGACAACACACGCACACATACACACACGTGCACCACACATTCACCCACAAACTCGCAACAAAGGAAGCGCCAACACAGGAATCCACAGAAGCACCACACACGCACTCACCCACACAGTCGCACGCACCCACCAAACATACGCCCACACGCACACATACACACACGCACCCACACAGACACGCACCCACACACGAATCCACACACCTTCCAACACACGCATCAACACACGCACACACACATACACACACATACGCATCGACACACGCACACACGCACACACACACGCACGCACACACGCGCCTAAACAAGCACACACACTCACGCACACACAGACACACACACACACACACCTACACGCGCACCCACACGCAACCACACACGCACACACACACACGCGCGCAAAAACACGCACACATACCGAGTCATGCACCACAAATGCATCAACACACGCACGCACACACGCACACGCCCTGACACATACACACCCACCCACACACGCGCAGCCACAAACGTGCCAACACACGCACACACACACACATGCACACACACAGATGCGGACCCACACACGCCACGCACCCACTCACACGCACCCACACACGCACGGACGGATCCACACACGCGCCCACACACGCACACATTCACACACACACGCACGCACACATACACCGACAAACACACAAGCACACACACACACACACGCACCCACACAGGCAACCACACATGCACACACACGCACCAACATATGCACTCAAACACATGCACCCACACATACGCACCCACACACACGCAGCCATACTTGCACCCCCCCCCCACACACGCGCGCGCCAGCACAAGCATACACGCACGCACCGACACCCGCACACACATGAACCCACACACACACATGCACCCACTCACACACACACACGCACGCACCTTCACAGGCATGCGCCCAAACACGCACACTTATACACACACCCACGCACACACACGAACGCACCCACACATACATGTGCCCACACACGCACGCACACTCACGCCCCAACACACGCACTCACACACATGCACCCGCACATACACGCACCCACACTCACACGTACCCACACACAAGCACACACACACTCACCAACATGCACACACACGCGACACCACGCGCCCACACACACACATACACACACACACGCACCCACACACACCCACACACACACACACAAATGCAAACACGCATCGACACACACACACCGACTCACGCACACACAAACATGCACCCATACAAACGCTCCCACACTCGCGCAAACACACACACAAACACAAATACACACATACACACACACGCACACGCACACACACACACACACACCAAACAAGTATACATACAAACACACACATGCACCATACACACACGCACCCACACACACACGCACTCACACACACGCACGCACCAACACATTCATGTACCCACACACGCACACACACACACACACCCACACACAAATCCACACCGGCACCCACACACGCACCAACATACGCACTCACACACACGCACCCACATACACGCACCCACACATGCATCGCCATGCGCGCACACACGCGCCAACACACCGACACATACATGCACCTACACACACATACCACACACACACACACATGCACCCACTCACACGGACCAACATAAACACATGCGCCCAAACACTCATACATACACACCCGTACACCACACACACACGCAACTACACACGCACCGACTTACCCACACACACACCCACTCACACTCACCTACACACGCACGCACCCACACCGACATGCTCCCAAACACGCACGCACACTCACACGCACCCACACACGAATCCATACACACACGCACCACACACACACACACGCACCCACACACGAACACCCCCGCGACCACACACACTCTCACACACACATACACACGCATGCACCACACACACACCCACACACACACGCTCCAACACACGCACACACACACACGCACCCACACACGAACACCCCCGCGACAACCCACACACAAGCACACACGGGCGCGCTAGTACAAACGCACCCACACACCAGCACCCACACACCCACACACACGAGCCAACACACGCACACCTTCACACAAACGCACACATGAAACATACGCGCACCCACACACAAGCAAGCACCCACACACATGCGCCCACACACATACACACACGAATCCACACACGCACCCACACAGGCACTCACACACGCACTCACACACACGCACCCACAGACGCACACACAAACGATTCCAAACACACACACGCGCCAACACACGCACACGGAAGCATCCTCAGACACGCGTCACCCACACACAAACATAAACCCTCACACGCGCCAACACACGTACACAAGCACCCACACAAACAAACGCACCCACCCTCACACGTAGCCACTCCCGCTGACCACTTCACATTTGCGTCTGACCTGAACAAACTTCTCTCATGGGCAAAGACATGGCAGATGGATTTTAATGTGTCAAAGTGTGCCGTCTTATCGGTTACTACAAAGAGGAACATATCAACCTATAACTACTTTATGGGGAGCCAACAAACACCACGGACTGACAACCAGGACTACCTGGGGGTTACCATCAACACAAAATTATCGTGGCAACCACTTATCAACAAAGTGCAGAACAAAGCCAGCAAGACACTTGGCTTACTCCAAAGAACACTGCATGAGGCGCCACCACAAGTGAGACAAACAGCATACGAGGTACTCGTGCGACCAACACTCGAGTTTGCCACATGCGCCTGGGAACCTCACACAAAGACAGGCAGTCAGACAATGGAGCGCGTACAAAGATCAGCTGCGCGGTTTTCCCCGGTGATTACCGCAGAACGTCAAGTGACAGTGATATATTTGCACTAACCTGATGTGGAACTCCTTGTACACACGAAGGCGGATATGAGATGCAACTATGTTTTTAAAAATTCACCACGGATTAATGCACATCAGCTTGCCTGTCATCACCACCACAGCAGATGCGCGCACCAGACGCCAACACAAGCACAAACTACGAACACTACCTGCCACTTGCACGCCCTACCAGCAGTCATTCTACGTACGCTGTATTCCACTGTGGAAAGCACTTACCGAGGAAGCTGTCACCGCATCCACCACAGAAGTATTCCAGAGAGCCGCCATCCCAGTCATTCAGACATTGACATTATAATAGATTGTTTTAGTGTTAATCATGGCATGCCTGATTTTTTAATGTACTATTAATTTTATTGATCTATTTATTCTAATATTTTATTAACTTATTATTTTTATATATTTACTATATTTATCTTATTAATGTATTCATCGTTTTAATGTACAGTTAACTGGATTTATCTATTGTCATATTTATTTTATTAAC
>OZ024857.1:35001240-35003740 GCA_964017155.1 Oasisia sp. SBJ-2009 | reverse complement strand
CACACAAGTACCGACACACGCACACACACATGCACCCACACACACGCACGCAGACACACGCACACACAAGCACAAACACCCGCCAACACACGCACACACACATATATGCACACACACACACACACACACACACACACACACACAACACAAACACACATGCACCCACTCACACGCACCCACCAACAGACGCACCCACATGAGCCAGCACACACTTACAAAAACACGAACCCAAACACACATCCACGACATTCACACGCACCTCCACACCCAACGATACATATACACACGCACCCACACGCGCGCACCCACACACGCACACACACGCACCAACACACGCACACACACATACAGGCACTCTAGCACTAACACACACACACACAAACACACACAAACACACACAAACACACACACACACACATACACACATGCACACATGCACACATGCACACATGCACACATGCACACATGCACACATTCGCCCACACACGCCCACATACACAAAGGCACGCACTCACACGTACCCACACACGAATCCACACACGTACCTACACATGCACCCACACACGCACACACATGCACCCACACACACACACACACCGTCACTCACACTCACCCCCCCCCCCACACACACACACATACGCGCCAACACACGACCCCAAACACGCTTCAACACACGAATACATACAAGCACCTACACACGCACCCACACACGGACTAATACACGCGCCCACACATGCACACATATACACTAGCACCACACACGCACCCACCCGCACACTCGCATGCACCCACACGCACATGCGCCCACACGCACACATACACACACGCACCCACAGACGCACACATACACACACATGCTCCCCACACGCACCGCCACACACACACAGGGACGCACCCTCCCACACGGGCCACACAAACACACTCACACACACAAATGCCCACACACGCGCGAACACTCGCACACACACAGTCGCACCCACGCACACAAAACCCACCCACACTCACACATGTACCCACACACAAACACCCACACACGTTCCAACATGCACACACGCGACAACACAAGCACACGTACACACATGCACCACACACGTACCAACACAGACGCACCCTCACACGCACCCATACACGCACACGCACCTACATGCCCACATACGCACCCATACACACACGCACCATACACGCACGCACACACACACACACACGCACACACTCACCCACGCACAGATGCGTTCACACGCACATATACACACACGCACCCGCACTCACACACGAATTCACACACGCACCCACACACGCACACACACACACGCACCGACACACGCACCGACACACACACGCACCCCCACACACGCACACACACACACTCACAGACGCACACAGACACACAAGATTCCACTCATGCTCCGAAACATACACCGACACATGCACACACATACATGCGCCCACACACACACGCACCCACACACACACACCACACACGCTCACACACGCACCAACACACGCACACACACACACACGCACACCCACACACGCACCCACACGCACCCACACACGCACACACAGTCGCCAACACACGCACACACTCACAAACACGCACCCACACCCACCCACATGCATACCATACACACCCGCACCCATATACACACACGCGCAACAGCACAAGCACACGCGCACCCACAAACACGCACCTATACACACACGCACGCATCCACACAAGCGTGCACACACTCACACGCACCACACACACACGCATCAACACATGCACCGACACACGAACACACCCACACCAACACATGCACACACACACACACACACACACACACACCCACACACACACGGAGACACACCCACCCACCCAGGCACTCACACGCGCCCAAACACACGCGCACACACTCACGCACCCACATACACACATCCGCTCCTACACGCGCACCCACATACACACAGGCGCTATAGCACAATCACACAGGCACTCCCACACACGCACCCACACGCACCCACACACGCACACACAGTCGCCAACACACGCACACACTCACAAACACGCACCCACACCCACCCACATGCATACCATACACACACGCACCCATATACACACACACGCAACAGCACAAGCACACGCGCACCCACAAACACGCACCCACACATGCGCGCACGCATCCGCAACCTCGCACGCACATTCACACTCACACGAACAAGACACACACACACGCAGACACATGCAACGACACACACACACATGCACCCACACACACACGCACACACACGCACCCACACACGCACACACACGCAGCAACACACGCAGAAAAACAAGCACTTACGTACATGCACCCACACACACGCACTCACACACACACATATGCGCCAGCACAAGCACAAGTACACACACACGCACCCACACATACACATTCGCACATACACGCGACAACACACGCACACATACACACACACCTGCACCACACAAGCACCCACACACACGCATCCACACACGCACCCA
>OZ024857.1:34456240-34996240 GCA_964017155.1 Oasisia sp. SBJ-2009 | reverse complement strand
AATGTACAGTTAACTGGATTTATCTATTGTCATATTTATTTTATTAACTTATTATTTTAGCGCACATTATTTTTAACCACAACTGCAGGATAGTGAAATATCACTGTTAAGCAGTATAACACTTGAAGACTTGAAGATGCACCCACACACGCACCCACACACGCACACACACGCGACAACACACGCACACATATACATACATGCACCACACAGGCACCCACACACACACCCACCCACACACGAATCCACACAAGCACGCACACACGAACCCACACCCACGCACCTACACACACGCACCCACACACCCGCCCACACATGCCCACATATACACACACGCATCACACAAGCACCCACAAAAACACGCACGCGCGTACCCACACACACATATGCGCACACACGCACACATACACACACCCACACACGCACACACGCACACACGCACACACGCACACACGCACAGAAACACACAATTCCACAGACGCACCCACATCTGCACCGACACACGCACACACACACACGCACCCACACACGCACACACACGCCCCAACACACGCACACACACGCACCCACACGCACCCACATGCAACCTCCCACACCCGCACACACACACGCACACACACGCACATACACGCACACACACACGCACACACGCACACCCACACCCACCCACACACGCACCCAAACCCGCACCAAAACACATGCACCCACACACACACCCACACCCACACCCACACACACACACACACACACACACACACACGCGCGCGCGCGCCAACCCACGCACACACACATACAGCCACACACACGCACCCACACACGCACGCACACACACACACATACACACACACACACACACACATGCACAACACACGCACCCCCACACACACACTGAAGCACCCTCACACTCGCGCCTCACACGCACCCTCATACGCCCACACACGCGCCAAAACACGCACACACGCCTCTACACAAACAAACGCACCCACTCTCACACGTACCCACACAGCCACCCACACACACACACACTTACGCCAACACACGCGATACCATACACACACCCACACACACACACACACACACACACACACACACACACACACACACACAAAAGCACACATGCACTTTCCCCCACAGACACATACACACACAGACACGCAAGCACCCATATACTCGCACCCACACACGAATCCACACACGCACCGACACACGCACACAAAAACACGCACCCACACACGCGCAAACACACACACACAGTGGGGTGACGAGGTTGGGTGAAGTGGGGAGGTTGGGTGTAGTGGTGAGGTTGGGTGGAGAGGGGAGTTTGGGCGGGGTGGGGAGGTTGGGTGGAGTGGGGAGGTTGGGTGGAGTGTGGAGGTTGGATGAAGTGGGGAGGTTGGGTGAAGTGGGGAGGTTGCGTGGAGTGGGGAGGTTGGGTGCTCTGGGGATGTTGGGTGGAGTGGGGAGGTTGGGTAGAGTGAGGAGGTTGGGTGGAGTGGGGAGGTTGGGTGAAGTGGGGAAGTTGGGTGGAGTGGGGAGGTTTGGTGGAGGGCGGAGGTTGGGTGGAGGACGGAGGTTAGGTGGAGTGGGGAGGTTGCGTGGGGCGGGGAGGTTGGGTGGTGTGGGGAGGTTCGGAGAAGTGGGGAGGTTGGGTGGAGTGGGGAGGTTGGGTGGAGTGGGGAGGTTGGGTGGAGTGGGGAGGATGGGTGAAGTGGGGAGGTTGGGTGGAGTGGGGAGGATGGGTTGAAGTGGGGAGGTTGGGTGGAGTTGGGAGGTTGGATGGACTGGGGAGGTTCGGTGGAGTGGGGAGGTTGGGTGGAGTGCTGAAGTTGCGTGGTGTTCGGCGGTTGGGTGGAGTGCGGAAGTTGCGTGGATTACGGAAGTTGGGTGGTGTGCGAAAGTTGGAAGGAGTGCGGAAGTTGGCTGGAGTGCAGAGTTTGGGTGGAGTGCAGAGGTTGGGTGGAGTGCGGAAGTTGGGTGGAGTGCGGAAGTTGGGTGGAGTGCGGAAGTTGGATGGAGTGCGAAGGTTGGGTGAAGTGGGGAGGTTGGGTGGAATGGGGAGGTTGGGTGAAATGGGGAGGTTGCGTGGGGTGGGGAGGTTGGGTGGTGTGGGGAGGTTCGGTGAAGTGGGGAGGTTGGGTGGAGTGCGGAAGTTGGGTGGAGTGCGGAAGTTGGGTGGAGTGCGGAGGTTGGGTGGAGTGCGGAGGTTGGATGGAGTGCGAAGGTTGGGTGAAGTGGGGAGGTAGGGTGGAGTGGGGAGGTTGGGTGAAGTGGGGAGAGTGGGTAGTTTGGGTGATGTGGGGAGGTTGGGTGAAGTGGGGAGGTTGGGTAAAGTGGGGAGGTTGGGTTGAGTGGGGAGGTTGTATGAAGTGGGGAGTTTGAGTGGAGAGGTTGGGAAATTTGGGGAGGTTGGGTGGAGTGGGGAGGTTGGGTTGAGTGGGGAGGTTGTATGAAGTAGGGAAGTTGTGTGGAGTGCGGAGGTTGGGTGGAGTGCGGAGGTTGCATGGAGTGCGGAAGTTGGGTGGAGTGCGGAAGTTGGGTGGAGTGCGGAGGTTGCGTGAAGTGCGGAGGTTGGGTGGAGTGGGGAGGTTGGGTGGAGGGCGGAGGTTGGGTGGAGTGGGGAGGATGGGTTGAAGTGTGGAAGTTGGGTGGAGTGGGGTGGTTGGGTGGAGTGCGTAGATTGGGAGGAGTGGGGAGGTTGGGAAGTTGGATAGAGTGGGGAGATTCGGTGGAGAGGGGAGGTTGGGTGGAGTGCAGAAGTTGGGTGGTGTTCGGAGGTTGGGTGGAGTGCGGAGGTTGGGTGGAGCGCGGAAGTTGCGTGGAGTACGGAAGTTGGGTGGAGTGCGGAAGTTGGGTGGAGTGCGGAGGTTGGGTGGAGTGCGGAGGTTGGATGGAGTGCGAAGGTTGGGTGAAGTGGGGAGGTAGGGTGGAGTGGGGAGGTTGGGTGAAGTGGGGAGGTTGGGTGGAGAGGGGAGTTTGGGCGGGGTGGGGAAGTTGGGTGGAGTGGGGAGGTTGGGTGGAGTGGGGAGGTTGGGTGAAGTGAGGAGGTTGGGTGAAGAGGGGAGGTTGCGTGGAGTGGGGAGGTTGGGTGCTCTGGGGATGTTGGGTGAAGTGGGGAGGTTGGGTGGAGTGAGGAGGTTGGGTGGAGTGCGGAGGTTGGGTGGAGTGCGGAGGTTGGATGGAGTGCGAAGGTTGGGTGAAGTGGGGAGGTAGGGTGGAGTGGGGAGGTTGGGTGAAGTGGGGAGGTTGGGTGGAGAGGGGAGTTTGGGCGGGGTGGGGAAGTTGGGTGGAGTGGGGAGGTTGGGTGGAGTGGGGAGGTTGGGTGAAGTGAGGAGGTTGGGTGAAGTGGGGAGGTTGCGTGGAGTGGGGAGGTTGGGTGCTCTGGGGATGTTGGGTGAAGTGGGGAGGTTGGGTGGAGTGAGGAGGTTGGGTGGAGTGGGGAGGTTGGGTGAAGTGGGGAAGTTGGGTGGAGTGGGGAGGTTTGGTGGAGGGCGGAGGTTGGGTGGAGGGCGGAGGTTAGGTGGAGTGGGGAGGTTGCGTGGGGTGGGGAGGTTGGGTGGTGTGGGGAGGTTCGGTGAAGTGGGGAGGTTGGGTGGAGTGCGGAAGTTGGGTGGAGTGCGGAAGTTGGGTGGAGTGCGGAGGTTGGGTGGAGTGCGGAGGTTGGATGGAGTGCGAAGGTTGGGTGAAGTGGGGAGGTAGGGTGGAGTGGGGAGGTTGGGTGAAGTGGGGAGAGTGGGGAGTTTGGGTGATGTGGGGAGGTTGGGTGAAGTGGGGAGGTTGGGTGAAGTGGGGAGGTTGGGTTGAGTGGGGAGGTTGTATGAAGTGGGGAAGTTGTGTGGAGTTCAGAGGTTGGGTGGAGTGCGGAGGTTGCATGGAGTGCGGAAGTTGAGTGGTGTGCGGAAGTTGGGTGGAGTGCCGAGGTTTGGTGAAGTGGGGAGGTTGGGTGGAGTTGGGAGGTTGGGTGGAGGGCGGAGGTTGGGTGGAGTGGGGAGGTTGGGTGGAGTGGGGAGGTTGCGTGGAGTGGGGAGGTTGGGTGCTCTGGGGATGTTGGGTGAAGTGGGGAGGTTGGGTGGAGTGAGGAGGTTGGGTGGAGTGGGGAGTTTGGGTGAAGTGGCGAAGTTGGGTGGAGTGAGGAGGTTGGGTGAAGCGGTGAGGTTGGGTGGAGGGCGTAAGTTGGGTGGAGTGTGGAGGTTGGGTGAAGTGGGGAGGTTGGGTGAAGTGGGGAGATTGGGTGGAGTGAGGAGGTTGAGTGAAGTGGGGAGGTTAGTTGTAGTGGTGAGGTTGGGTGGAGAGGGGAGTTTGGGCGGGGTGGGGAGGTTGGGTGGAGTGGGGAGGTTGGGTGGAGTGGGGAAATTGGGTGAAGTGGGGAGGTTGGGTGAAGTGGGGAGGTTGGGTGGAGATGGGAGTTTAGGCGGGGTGGGGAGGTTGGTCGAGTGGGGAGATTGGGTGGAGTGAGGAGGTTGGGTGGAGTGGGGAGGTTGGGTGGAGGGGGAGGTTGGGTGGAGGGCGGAGGTTGGGTGGAGTGGAGAGTTTGCGTGGGGTGGGGAGGTTGGGTGGAGTGGGCAGGTTCGGTGAAGTGGGCAGGTTGGGTTGAGTGGGGAGTTTGAGTTGAGAGGTTGGGAAATTTGGGGAGGTTGGGTGGAGTGGGGAGGTTGGGTGATGTGGGGAGGTTGGGTGAAGTGGGGAGGTTGGGTTGAGTGGGGAGGTTGTATGAAGTGGGGAAGTTGTGTGGAGTGCGGAGGTTGGGTGGAGTGCGGAGGTTGCATGGAGTGCGGAAGTTGGGTGGAGTGCGAAAGTTCGGTGGAGTGCGGAGGTTGCATGAAGTGCGGAAGTTGGGTGGAGTGCGGAAGTTGGGTGGAGGGCGGAGGTTGGGTGGAGTGGGGAGGATGGGTTGAAGTGGGGAGGTTGGGTGGAGTGGGGTGGTTGGGTGGAATGCGTAGGTTGGGAGGAGTGGGGAGGTTGGGAAGTTGGATAGAGTGGGGAGATTCGGTGGAGAGGGGAGGTTGGGTGGAGTGCAGAAGTTGGGTGGTGTTCGGAGGTTGGGTGGAGTGCGGAGGTTGGGTGGAGCGCGGAAGTTGCGTGGAGTACGGAAGTTGGGTGGTGTGCGGACGTTGGGTGGAGTGCGGAAGTTGACTGGAGTGCGGAGTTTGGGTGGAGTGCAGAGGTTGGGTGGAGTGCGGAAGTTGGGTGGAGTGCGGAAGTTGGGTGGAGTGCGGAGGTTGGGTGGAGTGCGGAGGTTGGATGGAGTGCGAAGGTTGGGTGAAGTGGGGAGGTAGGGTGGAGTGGGGAGGTTTGGTGAAGTGGGGAGGTTGGGTGGAGAGGGGAGTTTGGGCGGGGTGGGGAGGTTGGGTGGAGTGGGGAGGTTGGGTGGAGTGGGGAGGTTGGGTGAAGTGAGGAGGTTGGGTGAAGTGGGGAGGTTGGGTGGTGTGGGGAGGTTCGGTGAAGTGGGGAGGTTGGGTTGAGTGCGGAAGTTGGGTGGAGTGCGGAAGTTGGGTGGAGTGCGGAGGTTGGGTGGAGTGCGGAGGTTGGATGGAGTGCGAAGGTTGGGTGAAGTGGGGAGGTAGGGTGGAGTGGGGAGGTTGGGTGAAGTGGGGAGAGTGGGGAGTTTGGGTGATGTGGGTAGGTTGGGTGAAGTGGGGAGGTAGGGTGGAGTGGGGAGGTTGGGTGAAGTGGGGAGGTTGGGTGGAGTGAGGAGGTTGGGTGGAGTGGGGAGTTTGGGTGAAGTGGCGAAGTTGGGTGGAGTGGGGAGGTTGGGTGAAGCGGTGAGGTTGGGTGGAGTGCTTAAGTTGGGTGGAGGGCGGAGGTTGAGTGAAGTGGGGAGGTTGGGTGAAGTGGGGAGATTGGGTGGGGTGAGGAGGTTGGGTGAAGTGGGGAGGTTGGGTGTAGTGGTGAGGTTGGGTGGAGAGGGGAGTTTGGGCGGGGTGGGGAGGTTGGGTGGAGTGGGGAGGTTGGGTGGAGTGGGGAGGTTTGGTGAAGTGGGGAGGTTGGGTGGAGTGAGGAGGTTGGGTGGAGTGGGGAGTTTGGGTGAAGTGGCGAAGTTGGGTGGAGTGGGGAGGTTGGGTGAAGCGGTGAGGTTGGGTGGAGTGCTTAAGTTGGGTGGAGTGCGGAGGTTGAGTGAAGTGGGGAGGTTGGGTGAAGTGGGGAGATTGGGTGGGGTGAGGAGGTTGGGTGAAGTGGGGAGGTTGGGTGTAGTGGTGAGGTTGGGTGGAGAGGGGAGTTTGGGCGGGGTGGGGAGGTTGGGTGCTCTGGGGATGTTGGGTGGAGTGGGGAGGTTGGGTAGAGTGAGGAGGTTGGGTGGAGTGGCGATGTTGGGTGAAGTGGGGAAGTTGGGTGGAGTGGGGAGGTTTGGTGGAGGGCGGAGGTTGGGTGGAGGACGAAGGTTAGTTGGAGTGGGGAGGTTGCGTGGGGTGGGGAGGTTGGGTGGTGTGGGGAGGTTCGGTGAATTGGGGAGGTTGGGTGGAGTGGGGAGGTTGGGTGGAGTGGGGAGGTTGGGTGAAGTGGGGAGGTTGGGTTGAGTGGGGAGGTTTTATGAAATGGGGAAGTTGTGTGGAGTGCGGAGGTTGGGTGGAGTGCGGAGGTTGCATGGAGTGCGGAAGTTGGGTGGAATGGGGAATTTGAGTGGAGTGGGGAGGTTGGGTGATTTGGGGAGGTTGGGTGGAGTGCGGAGGTTGGGTGAAGTGGGGAGAGTTTGGGTGGAGTGGGGAGGTTGGGTGGAGTGGGGAGGATGGGTGAAGTGGGGAGGTTGGGTGGAGTGGGGAGGATGGGTTGAAGTGGGGAGGTTGGGTGGAGTTGGGAGGTTGGATGGACTGGGGAGTTTCGGTGGAGTGTGGAGGTTGGGTGGAGTGCTGAAGTTGCGTGGTGTTCGGAGGTTGGGTGGAGTGCGGAAGTTTCGTGGATTACGGAAGTTGGGTGGTGTGCGAAAGTTGGAAGGAGTGCGGAAGTTGGGTGGAGTGCGGAAGTTGGGTGGAGTGCGGAAGTTGGATGGAGTGCGAAGGTTGGGTGAAGTGGGGAGGTTGGGTGGAATGGGGAGGTTGGGTGAAATGGGGAGGTTGGGTGGAGTGAGGAGGTTGGGTGAAGTGGGGAGGTTGAGTGAAGTGGGGAGTTTGGGTGAAGTGGGGAGGTTGGGTGGAGAGGGGAGTTTGGGCGGGGTGGGGAGGTTGGGTGGAGTGGGGAGGTTGGGTGGAGTGGGGAGGTTGGGTGAAGTGGGGAGGTTGGGTGAAGTGGGGAGGTTGCGCGGAGTGGGGAGGTTGGGTGGAGTGCCGAAGATGTGTGGAGTGCGGATGTTGGGTGGAGTGCGGAAGTTGTTTGGAGTGCGGAGGTTGGGTGGAGTGCGGAGGTTGGATGGAGTGCGAAGGTTGGGTGAAGTGGGGAGGTTGGGTGGAGTGGGGAGGTTGGGTGAAGTGGGGAGGTTGGGTGGAGTGAGGAGGTTGGGTGAAGTGGGGAGGTTGGGTGAAGTGGGGAGGTTGGGTGGAGTGGAGAGTTTGCGTGGGGTGGGGAGGTTGGGTGGAGTGGGCAGGTTCGGTGAAGTGGGCAGGTTGGGTGGAGTGGGGAGTTTGAGTGGAGAGGTTGGGAAATTTGGGGAGGTTGGGTGGAGTGGGGAGGTTGGGTGATGTGGGGAGGTTGGGTGAAGTGGGGAGGTTGGGTTGAGTGGGGAGGTTGTATGAAGTGGGGAAGTTGTGTGGAGTGCGGAGGTTGGGTGGAGTGCGGAAGTTCGGTGGAGTGCGGAGGTTGCGTGAAGTGCGGAGGTTGGGTGGAGTGGGGAGGTTGGGTGGAGGGCGGAGGTTGGGAGGAGTGGGGAGGTTGGGAAGTTGGATAGAGTGGGGAGATTCGGTGGAGAGGGGAGGTTGTGTGGAGTGCAGAAGTTGGGTGGTGTTCGGAGGTTGGGTGGAGTGCGGAGGTTGGGTAGAGCGCGGAAGTTGCGTGGAGTACGGAAGTTGGGTGGTGTGCGGACGTTGGGTGGAGTGCGGAAGTTGACTGGAGTGCGGAATTTGGGTGGAGTGCAGAGGTTGGGTGGAGTGCGGAAGTTGGGTGGAGTGCGGAAGTTGGGTGGAGTGCGGAGGTTGGGTGGAGTGCGGAGGTTGGATGGAGTGCGATGGTTGGGTGAAGTGGGGAGGTAGGGTGGAGTGGGGAGGTTGGGTGAAGTGGGGAGGTTGGGTGGAGAGGGCAGTTTGGGCGGGGTGGGGAGGTTGGGTGGAGTGGGGAGGTTGGTTGGAGTGGGGAGGTTGGGTGAAGTGAGGAGGTTGGGTGAAGTGGGGAGGTTGCGTGGAGTGGGGAGGTTGGGTGCTCTGGGGAAGTTGGGTGAAGTGGGGAGGTTGGGTGGAGTGAGGAGGTTGGGTGGAGTGGGGAGGTTGGGTGAAGTGGGGAAGTTGGGTGGAGTGGGGAGGTTTGGTGGAGGGCGGAGGTTGGGTGGAGGGCGGAGGTTAGGTGGAGTGGGGAGGTTGCGTGGAGTGGGGACGTTGGGTGGTGTGGGGAGGTTCGGTGAAGTGGGGAGGTTGGGTGGAGTGCGGAAGTTGGGTGGAGTGCGGAAGTTGGGTGGAGTGCGGAGGTTGGGTGGAGTGCGGAGGTTGGATGGAGTGCGAAGGTTGGGTGAAGTGGGGAGGTAGGGTGGAGTGGGGAGGTTGGGTGAAGTGGGGAGAGTGGGGAGTTTGGGTGATGTGGGGAGGTTGGGTGAAGTGGGGAGGTTGGGTGAAGTGGGGAGGTTGGGTTGAGTGGGGAGGTTGTATGACGTTGGGAAGTTGTGTGGAGTTCAGAGGTTGGGTGGAGTGCGGAGGTTGCATGGAGTGCGGAAGTTGGGTGGAGTGCGGAAGTTCGGTGGAGTGCGGAGGTTGCATGAAGTGCGGAGGTTGGGTGGAGTGGGGAGGTTGGGTGGAGGGCGGAGGTTGGGTGGAGTGGGGAGGATGGGTTGAAGTGGGGAGGTTGGGTGGAGTGGGGTGGTTGGGTGGAATGCGTAGGTTGGGAGGAGTGGGGAGGTTGGGAAGTTGGATAGAGTGGGGAGATTCGGTGGAGAGGGGAGGTTGGGTGGAGTGCAGAAGTTGGGTGGTGTTCGGAGGTTGGGTGGAGTGCGGAGGTTGGGTGGAGCGCAGAAGTTGCGTGGAGTACGGAAGTTGGGTGGTGTGCGGACGTTGGGTGCAGTGGGGAAGTTGACTGGAGTGCGGAGTTTGGGTGGAGTGCAGAGGTTGGGTGGAGTGCGGAAGTTGGGTGGAGTGCGGAAGTTGGGTGGAGTGCGGAGGTTGGGTGGAGTGCGGAGGTTGGATGGAGTGCGAAGGTTGGGTGAAGTGGGGAGGTAGGGTGGAGTGGGGAGGTTTGGTGAAGTGGGGAGGTTGGGTGGAGTGGGAAGGTTGGGTGATGTGGGGAGGTTGGGTGAAGTGGGGAGGTTGGGTTGAGTGGGGAGGTTGTATGAAGTGGGGAAGTTGTGTGGAGTGCGGAGGTTGGGTGGAGTGCGGAGGTTGCATGAAGTGCGGAAGTTGGGTGGAGTGCGGAAGTTGGGTGGAGGGCGGAGGTTGGGTGGAGTGGGGGGATGGGTTGAAGTGGGGAGGTTGGGTGGAGTGGGGTGGTTGGGTGGAATGCGTAGGTTGGGAGGAGTAGGGAGGTTGGGAAGTTGGATAGAGTGGGGAGATTCGGTGGAGAGGGGAGGTTGGGTGGAGTGCAGAAGTTGGGTGGTGTTCCGAGGTTGGGTGGAGTGCGGAGGTTGGGTGGAGCGCGGAAGTTGCGTGGAGTACGGAAGTTGGGTGGTGTGCGGACGTTGGGTGGAGTGCGGAAGTTGACTGGAGTGCGGAGTTTGGGTGGAGTGCAGAGGTTGGGTGGAGTGCGGAAGTTGGGTGGAGTGCGGAAGTTGGGTGGAGTGCGGAGGTTGGGTGGAGTGCGGAGGTTGGATGGAGTGCGAAGGTTGGGTGAAGTGGGGAGGTAGGGTGGAGTGGGGAGGTTTGGTGAAGTGGGGAGGTTGGGTGGAGAGGGGAGTTTGGGCGGGGTGGGGAGGTTGGGTGGAGTGGGGAGGTTGGGTGGAGTGGGGAGGTTGGGTGAAGTGAGGAGGTTGGGTGAAGTGGGGAGGTTGCGTGGAGTGGGGAGGTTGGGTGCTCTGGGGATGTTGGGTGAAGTGGGGAGGTTGGGTGGAGTGAGGAGGTCGGGTGGAGTGGGGAGGTTGGGTGAAGTGGGGAAGTTGGGTGGAGTGGGGAGGTTTGGTGGAGGGCGGAGGTTGGGTGGAGGGCGGATGTTAGGTGGAGTGGGGAGGTTGCGTGGGGTGGGGAGGTTGGGTGGTGTGGGGAGGTTCGGTGAAGTGGGGAGGTTGGGTTGAGTGCGGAAGTTGGGTGGAGTGCGGAAGTTGGGTGGAGTGCGGAGGTTGGGTGGAGTGCGGAGGTTGGATGGAGTGCGAAGGTTGGGTGAAGTGGCGAAGTTGGGTGGAGTGGGGAGGTTGGGTGAAGCGGTGAGGTTGGGTGGAGTGCGTAAGTTGGGTGGAGTGCGGAGGTTGAGTGAAGTGGGGAGGTTGGGTGAAGTGGGGAGATTGGGTGGGGTGAGGAGGTTGGGTGAAGTGGGGAGTTTGGGTGTAGTGGTGAGGTTGGGTGGAGAGGGGAGTTTGGGCGGGGTGGGGAGGTTGGGTGGAGTGGGGAGGTTGGGTGGAGTGGGGAGGTTTGGTGAAGTGGGGAGGTTGGGTGAAGTGGGGAGGTTGCGTGGAGTGGGGAGGTTGGGTGCTCTGGGGATGTTGGGTGGAGTGGGGAGGTTGGGTAGAGTGAGGAGGTTGGGTGGAGTGGGGAGGTTGGGTGAAGTGGGGAAGTTGGGTGGAGTGGGGAGTTTGGTGGAGGGCGGAGGTTGGGTGGAGGACGGAGGTTAGTTGGAGTGGGGAGGTTGCGTGGGGTGGGGAGGTTGGGTGGTGTGGGGAGGTTCGGTGAAGTGGGGAGGTTGGGTGGAGTGGGGAGGTTGGGTGGAGTGGGGAGGTTGGGTGAAGTGGGGAGGTTGGGTTGAGTGGGGAGGTTGTATGAAATGGGGAAGTTGTGTGGAGTGCGGAGGTTGGGTGGAGTGCGGAGGTTGCATGGAGTGCGGAAGTTGGGTGGAATGGGGAATTTGAGTGGAGTGGGGAGGTTGGGTGATTTGGGGAGGTTGGGTGGAGTGCGGAGGTTGGGTGAAGTGGGGAGAGTTTGGGTGGAGTGGGGAGGTTGGGTGGAGTGGGGAGGATGGGTGAAGTGGGGAGGTTGGGTGGAGTGGGGAGGATGGGTTGAAGTGGGGAGGTTGGGTGGAGTTGGGAGGTTGGATGGACTGGGGAGTTTCGGTGGAGTGGGGAGGTTGGGTGGAGTGCTGAAGTTGCGTGGTGTTCGGAGGTTGGGTGGAGTGCGGAAGTTTCGTGGATTACGGAAGTTGGGTGGTGTGCGAAAGTTGGAAGGAGTGCGGAAGTTGGGTGGAGTGCGGAAGTTGGGTGGAGTGCGGAAGTTGGATGGAGTGCGAAGGTTGGGTGAAGTGGGGAGGTTGGGTGGAATGGGGAGGTTGGGTGAAATGGGGAGGTTGGGTGGAGTGAGGAGGTTGGGTGAAGTGGGGAGGTTGAGTGAAGTGGGGAGTTTGGGTGAAGTGGGGAGGTTGGGTGGAGAGGGGAGTTTGGGCGGGGTGGGGAGGTTGGGTGGAGTGGGGAGGTTGGGTGGAGTGGGGAGGTTGGGTGAAGTGGGGAGGTTGGGTGAAGTGGGGAGGTTGCGCGGAGTGGGGAGGTTGGGTGGAGTGCCGAAGATGTGTGGAGTGCGGATGTTGGGTGGAGTGCGGAAGTTGTTTGGAGTGCGGAGGTTGGGTGGAGTGCGGAGGTTGGATGGAGTGCGAAGGTTGGGTGAAGTGGGGAGGTTGGGTGGAGTGGGGAGGTTGGGTGAAGTGGGGAGGTTGGGTGGAGTGAGGAGGTTGGGTGAAGTGGGGAGGTTGGGTGAAGTGGGGAGGTTGGGTGAAGTGGGGAGGTTGGGTGGAGAGGGGAGTTTAGGCGGGGTGGGGAGGTTGGTGGAGTGGGGAGGTTGGGTGGAGTGAGGAGGTTGGGTGGAGGGCGGAGGTTGGGTGGAGTGGAGAGTTTGCGTGGGGTGGGGAGGTTGGGTGGAGTGGGCAGGTTCGGTGAAGTGGGCAGGTTGGGTGGAGTGGGGAGTTTGAGTGGAGAGGTTGGGAAATTTGGGGAGGTTGGGTGGAGTGGGGAGGTTGGGTGATGTGGGGAGGTTGGGTGAAGTGGGGAGGTTGGGTTGAGTGGGGAGGTTGTATGAAGTGGGGAAGTTGTGTGGAGTGCGGAGGTTGGGTGGAGTGGGAAGTTCGGTGGAGTGCGGAGGTTGCGTGAAGTGCGGAGGTTGGGTGGAGTGGGGAGGTTGGGTGGAGGGCGGAGGTTGGGTGGAGTGGGGAGGATGGGTTGAAGTGGGGAGGTTGGGTGGAGTGGGGTGGTTGGGTGGAGTGCGTAGGTTGGGAGGAGTGGGGAGGTTGGGAAGTTGGATAGAGTGGGGAGATTCGGTGGAGAGGGGAGGTTGTGTGGAGTGCAGAAGTTGGGTGGTGTTCGGAGGTTGGGTGGAGTGCGGAGGTTGGGTAGAGCGCGGAAGTTGCGTGGAGTACGGAAGTTGGGTGGTGTGCGGACGTTGGGTGGAGTGCGGAAGTTGACTGGAGTGCGGAGTTTGGGTGGAGTGCAGAGGTTGGGTGGAGTGCGGAAGTTGGGTGGAGTGCGGAAGTTGGGTGGAGTGCGGAGGTTGGGTGGAGTGCGGAGGTTGGATGGAGTGCGATGGTTGGGTGAAGTGGGGAGGTAGGGTGGAGTGGGGAGGTTGGGTGGAGTGCTGAAGTTGCGTGGTGTTCGGAGGTTGGGTGGAGTGCGGAAGTTTCGTGGATTACGGAAGTTGGGTGGTGTGCGAAAGTTGGAAGGAGTGCGGAAGTTGGCTGGAGTGCGGAGTTTGGGTGGAGTGCAGAGGTTGGGTGGAGTGCGGAAGTTGGGTGGAGTGCGGAAGTTGGGTGGAGTGCGGAAGTTGGATGGAGTGCGAAGGTTGGGTGAAGTGGGGAGGTTGGGTGGAATGGGGAGGTTGGGTGAAATGGGGAGGTTGGGTGGAGTGAGGAGGTTGGGTGAAGTGGGGAGGTTGAGTGAAGTGGGGAGTTTGGGTGAAGTGGGGAGGTTGGGTGGAGAGGGGAGTTTGGGCGGGGTGGGGAGGTTGGGTGGAGTGGGGAGGTTGGGTGGAGTGGGGAGGTTGGGTGAAGTGGGGAGGTTGGGTGAAGTGGGGAGGTTGCGCGGAGTGGGGAGGTTGGGTGGAGTGCCGAAGATGTGTGGAGTGCAGATGTTGGGTGGAGTGCGGAAGTTGTTTGGAGTGCGGAGGTTGGGTGGAGTGCGGAGGTTGGATGGAGTGCGAAGGTTGGGTGAAGTGGGGAGGTTGGGTGGAGTGGGGAGGTTGGGTGAAGTGGGGAGGTTGGGTGGAGTGAGGAGGTTGGGTGAAGTGGGGAGGTTGGGTGAAGTGGGGAGGTTGGGTGAAGTGGGGAAGTTGGGCGGAGAGGGGAGTTTAGGCGGGGTGGGGAGGTTGGTGGAGTGGGGAGGTTGGGTGGAGTGAGGAGGTTGGGTGGAGGGCGGAGGTTGGGTGGAGTGGAGAGTTTGCGTGGGGTGGGGAGGTTGGGTGGAGTGGGCAGGTTCGGTGAAGTGGGCAGGTTGGGTGGAGTGGGGAGTTTGAGTGGAGAGGTTGGGAAACTTGGGGAGGTTGGGTGGAGTGGGGAGGTTGGGTGATGTGGGGAGGTTGGGTGAAGTGGGGAGGTTGGGTTGAGTGGGGAGGTTGTATGAAGTGGGGAAGTTGTGTGGAGTGCGGAGGTTGGGTTGAGTGCGGAAGTTGGGTGGAGTGCGGAAGTTGGGTGGAGTGCGGAGGTTGGGTGGAGTGCGGAGGTTGGATGGAGTGCGAAGGTTGGGTGAAGTGGGGAGGTAGGTTGGAGTGGGGAGGTTGGGTGAAGTGGGGAGAGTGGGGAGTTTGGGTGATGTGGGTAGGTTGGGTGAAGTGGGGAGGTAGGGTGGAGTGGGGAGGTTGGGTGAAGTGGGGAGGTTGGGTGGAGTGAGGAGGTTGGGTGGAGTGGGGAGTTTGGGTGAAGTGGCGAAGTTGGGTGGAGTGGGGAGGTTCGGTGAAGCGGTGAGGTTGGGTGGAGTGCTTAAGTTGGGTGGAGTGCGGAGGTTGAGTGAAGTGGGGAGGTTGGGTGAAGTGGGGAGATTGGGTGGGGTGAGGAGGTTGGGTGAAGTGGGGAGGTTGGGTGTAGTGGTGAGGTTGGGTGGAGAGGGGAGTTTGGGCGGGGTGGGGAGGTTGGGTGGAGTGGGGAGGTTGGGTGGAGTGGGGAGGTTTGGTGAAGTGGGGAGGTTGGGTGGAGTGAGGAGGTTGGGTGGAGTGGGGAGTTTGGGTGAAGTGGCGAAGTTGGGTGGAGTGGGGAGGTTGGGTGAAGCGGTGAGGTTGGGTGGAGTGCTTAAGTTGGGTGGAGTGCGGAGGTTGAGTGAAGTGGGGAGGTTGGGTGAAGTGGGGAGATTGGGTGGGGTGAGGAGGTTGGGTGAAGTGGGGAGGTTGGGTGTAGTGGTGAGGTTGGGTGGAGAGGGGAGTTTGGGCGGGGTGGGGAGGTTGGGTGCTCTGGGGATGTTGGGTGGAGTGGGGAGGTTGGGTAGAGTGAGGAGGTTGGGTGGAGTGGGGATGTTGGGTGAAGTGGGGAAGTTGGGTGGAGTGGGGAGGTTTGGTGGAGGGCGGAGGTTGGGTGGAGGACGAAGGTTAGTTGGAGTGGGGAGGTTGCGTGGGGTGGGGAGGTTGGGTGGTGTGGGGAGGTTCGGTGAATTGGGGAGGTTGGGTGGAGTGGGGAGGTTGGGTGGAGTGGGGAGGTTGGGTGAAGTGGGGAGGTTGGGTTGAGTGGGGAGGTTTTATGAAATGGGGAAGTTGTGTGGAGTGCGGAGGTTGGGTGGAGTGCGGAGGTTGCATGGAGTGCGGAAGTTGGGTGGAATGGGGAATTTGAGTGGAGTGGGGAGGTTGGGTGATTTGGGGAGGTTGGGTGGAGTGCGGAGGTTGGGTGAAGTGGGGAGAGTTTGGGTGGAGTGGGGAGGTTGGGTGGAGTGGGGAGGATGGGTGAAGTGGGGAGGTTGGGTGGAGTGGGGAGGATGGGTTGAAGTGGGGAGGTTGGGTGGAGTTGGGAGGTTGGATGGACTGGGGAGTTTCGGTGGAGTGTGGAGGTTGGGTGGAGTGCTGAAGTTGCGTGGTGTTCGGAGGTTGGGTGGAGTGCGGAAGTTTCGTGGATTACGGAAGTTGGGTGGTGTGCGAAAGTTGGAAGGAGTGCGGAAGTTGGGTGGAGTGCGGAAGTTGGGTGGAGTGCGGAAGTTGGATGGAGTGCGAAGGTTGGGTGAAGTGGGGAGGTTGGGTGGAATGGGGAGGTTGGGTGAAATGGGGAGGTTGGGTGGAGTGAGGAGGTTGGGTGAAGTGGGGAGGTTGAGTGAAGTGGGGAGTTTGGGTGAAGTGGGGAGGTTGGGTGGAGAGGGGAGTTTGGGCGGGGTGGGGAGGTTGGGTGGAGTGGGGAGGTTGGGTGGAGTGGGGAGGTTGGGTGAAGTGGGGAGGTTGGGTGAAGTGGGGAGGTTGCGCGGAGTGGGGAGGTTGGGTGGAGTGCCGAAGATGTGTGGAGTGCGGATGTTGGGTGGAGTGCGGAAGTTGTTTGGAGTGCGGAGGTTGGGTGGAGTGCGGAGGTTGGATGGAGTGCGAAGGTTGGGTGAAGTGGGGAGGTTGGGTGGAGTGGGGAGGTTGGGTGAAGTGGGGAGGTTGGGTGGAGTGAGGAGGTTGGGTGAAGTGGGGAGGTTGGGTGAAGTGGGGAGGTTGGGTGGAGTGGAGAGTTTGCGTGGGGTGGGGAGGTTGGGTGGAGTGGGCAGGTTCGGTGAAGTGGGCAGGTTGGGTGGAGTGGGGAGTTTGAGTGGAGAGGTTGGGAAATTTGGGGAGGTTGGGTGGAGTGGGGAGGTTGGGTGATGTGGGGAGGTTGGGTGAAGTGGGGAGGTTGGGTTGAGTGGGGAGGTTGTATGAAGTGGGGAAGTTGTGTGGAGTGCGGAGGTTGGGTGGAGTGCGGAAGTTCGGTGGAGTGCGGAGGTTGCGTGAAGTGCGGAGGTTGGGTGGAGTGGGGAGGTTGGGTGGAGGGCGGAGGTTGGGAGGAGTGGGGAGGTTGGGAAGTTGGATAGAGTGGGGAGATTCGGTGGAGAGGGGAGGTTGTGTGGAGTGCAGAAGTTGGGTGGTGTTCGGAGGTTGGGTGGAGTGCGGAGGTTGGGTAGAGCGCGGAAGTTGCGTGGAGTACGGAAGTTGGGTGGTGTGCGGACGTTGGGTGGAGTGCGGAAGTTGACTGGAGTGCGGAATTTGGGTGGAGTGCAGAGGTTGGGTGGAGTGCGGAAGTTGGGTGGAGTGCGGAAGTTGGGTGGAGTGCGGAGGTTGGGTGGAGTGCGGAGGTTGGATGGAGTGCGATGGTTGGGTGAAGTGGGGAGGTAGGGTGGAGTGGGGAGGTTGGGTGAAGTGGGGAGGTTGGGTGGAGAGGGCAGTTTGGGCGGGGTGGGGAGGTTGGGTGGAGTGGGGAGGTTGGTTGGAGTGGGGAGGTTGGGTGAAGTGAGGAGGTTGGGTGAAGTGGGGAGGTTGCGTGGAGTGGGGAGGTTGGGTGCTCTGGGGAAGTTGGGTGAAGTGGGGAGGTTGGGTGGAGTGAGGAGGTTGGGTGGAGTGGGGAGGTTGGGTGAAGTGGGGAAGTTGGGTGGAGTGGGGAGGTTTGGTGGAGGGCGGAGGTTGGGTGGAGGGCGGAGGTTAGGTGGAGTGGGGAGGTTGCGTGGAGTGGGGACGTTGGGTGGTGTGGGGAGGTTCGGTGAAGTGGGGAGGTTGGGTGGAGTGCGGAAGTTGGGTGGAGTGCGGAAGTTGGGTGGAGTGCGGAGGTTGGGTGGAGTGCGGAGGTTGGATGGAGTGCGAAGGTTGGGTGAAGTGGGGAGGTAGGGTGGAGTGGGGAGGTTGGGTGAAGTGGGGAGAGTGGGGAGTTTGGGTGATGTGGGGAGGTTGGGTGAAGTGGGGAGGTTGGGTGAAGTGGGGAGGTTGGGTTGAGTGGGGAGGTTGTATGACGTGGGGAAGTTGTGTGGAGTTCAGAGGTTGGGTGGAGTGCGGAGGTTGCATGGAGTGCGGAAGTTGGGTGGAGTGCGGAAGTTCGGTGGAGTGCGGAGGTTGCATGAAGTGCGGAGGTTGGGTGGAGTGGGGAGGTTGGGTGGAGGGCGGAGGTTGGGTGGAGTGGGGAGGATGGGTTGAAGTGGGGAGGTTGGGTGGAGTGGGGTGGTTGGGTGGAATGCGTAGGTTGGGAGGAGTGGGGAGGTTGGGAAGTTGGATAGAGTGGGGAGATTCGGTGGAGAGGGGAGGTTGGGTGGAGTGCAGAAGTTGGGTGGTGTTCGGAGGTTGGGTGGAGTGCGGAGGTTGGGTGGAGCGCAGAAATTGCGTGGAGTACGGAAGTTGGGTGGTGTGCGGACGTTGGGTGCAGTGCGGAAGTTGACTGGAGTGCGGAGTTTGGGTGGAGTGCAGAGGTTGGGTGGAGTGCGGAAGTTGGGTGGAGTGCGGAAGTTGGGTGGAGTGCGGAGGTTGGGTGGAGTGCGGAGGTTGGATGGAGTGCGAAGGTTGGGTGAAGTGGGGAGGTAGGGTGGAGTGGGGAGGTTTGGTGAAGTGGGGAGGTTGGGTGGAGTGGGGAGGTTGGGTGATGTGGGGAGGTTGGGTGAAGTGGGGAGGTTGGGTTGAGTGGGGAGGTTGTATGAAGTGGGGAAGTTGTGTGGAGTGCGGAGGTTGGGTGGAGTGCGGAGGTTGCATGAAGTGCGGAAGTTGGGTGGAGTGCGGAAGTTGGGTGGAGGGCGGAGGTTGGGTGGAGTGGGGGGGATGGGTTGAAGTGGGGAGGTTGGGTGGAGTGGGGTGGTTGGGTGGAATGCGTAGGTTGGGAGGAGTAGGGAGGTTGGGAAGTTGGATAGAGTGGGGAGATTCGGTGGAGAGGGGAGGTTGGGTGGAGTGCAGAAGTTGGGTGGTGTTCGGAGGTTGGGTGGAGTGCGGAGGTTGGGTGGAGCGCGGAAGTTGCGTGGAGTACGGAAGTTGGGTGGTGTGCGGACGTTGGGTGGAGTGCGGAAGTTGACTGGAGTGCGGAGTTTGGGTGGAGTGCAGAGGTTGGGTGGAGTGCGGAAGTTGGGTGGAGTGCGGAAGTTGGGTGGAGTGCGGAGGTTGGGTGGAGTGCGGAGGTTGGATGGAGTGCGAAGGTTGGGTGAAGTGGGGAGGTAGGGTGGAGTGGGGAGGTTTGGTGAAGTGGGGAGGTTGGGTGGAGAGGGGAGTTTGGGCGGGGTGGGGAGGTTGGGTGGAGTGGGGAGGTTGGGTGGAGTGGGGAGGTTGGGTGAAGTGAGGAGGTTGGGTGAAGTGGGGAGGTTGCGTGGAGTGGGGAGGTTGGGTGCTCTGGGGATGTTGGGTGAAGTGGGGAGGTTGGGTGGAGTGAGGAGGTCGGGTGGAGTGGGGAGGTTGGGTGAAGTGGGGAAGTTGGGTGGAGTGGGGAGGTTTGGTGGAGGGCGGAGGTTGGGTGGAGGGCGGATGTTAGGTGGAGTGGGGAGGTTGCGTGGGGTGGGGAGGTTGGGTGGTGTGGGGAGGTTCGGTGAAGTGGGGAGGTTGGGTTGAGTGCGGAAGTTGGGTGGAGTGCGGAAGTTGGGTGGAGTGCGGAGGTTGGGTGGAGTGCGGAGGTTGGATGGAGTGCGAAGGTTGGGTGAAGTGGCGAAGTTGGGTGGAGTGGGGAGGTTGGGTGAAGCGGTGAGGTTGGGTGGAGTGCGTAAGTTGGGTGGAGTGCGGAGGTTGAGTGAAGTGGGGAGGTTGGGTGAAGTGGGGAGATTGGGTGGGGTGAGGAGGTTGGGTGAAGTGGGGAGGTTGGGTGTAGTGGTGAGGTTGGGTGGAGAGGGGAGTTTGGGCGGGGTGGGGAGGTTGGGTGGAGTGGGGAGGTTGGGTGGAGTGGGGAGGTTTGGTGAAGTGGGGAGGTTGGGTGAAGTGGGGAGGTTGCGTGGAGTGGGGAGGTTGGGTGCTCTGGGGATGTTGGGTGGAGTGGGGAGGTTGGGTAGAGTGAGGAGGTTGGGTGGAGTGGGGAGGTTGGGTGAAGTGGGGAAGTTGGGTGGAGTGGGGAGTTTGGTGGAGGGCGGAGGTTGGGTGGAGGACGGAGGTTAGTTGGAGTGGGGAGGTTGCGTGGGGTGGGGAGGTTGGGTGGTGTGGGGAGGTTCGGTGAAGTGGGGAGGTTGGGTGGAGTGGGGAGGTTGGGTGGAGTGGGGAGGTTGGGTGAAGTGGGGAGGTTGGGTTGAGTGGGGAGGTTGTATGAAATGGGGAAGTTGTGTGGAGTGCGGAGGTTGGGTGGAGTGCGGAGGTTGCATGGAGTGCGGAAGTTGGGTGGAATGGGGAATTTGAGTGGAGTGGGGAGGTTGGGTGATTTGGGGAGGTTGGGTGGAGTGCGGAGGTTGGGTGAAGTGGGGAGAGTTTGGGTGGAGTGGGGAGGTTGGGTGGAGTGGGGAGGATGGGTGAAGTGGGGAGGTTGGGTGGAGTGGGGAGGATGGGTTGAAGTGGGGAGGTTGGGTGGAGTTGGGAGGTTGGATGGACTGGGGAGTTTCGGTGGAGTGGGGAGGTTGGGTGGAGTGCTGAAGTTGCGTGGTGTTCGGAGGTTGGGTGGAGTGCGGAAGTTTCGTGGATTACGGAAGTTGGGTGGTGTGCGAAAGTTGGAAGGAGTGCGGAAGTTGGGTGGAGTGCGGAAGTTGGGTGGAGTGCGGAAGTTGGATGGAGTGCGAAGGTTGGGTGAAGTGGGGAGGTTGGGTGGAATGGGGAGGTTGGGTGAAATGGGGAGGTTGGGTGGAGTGAGGAGGTTGGGTGAAGTGGGGAGGTTGAGTGAAGTGGGGAGTTTGGGTGAAGTGGGGAGGTTGGGTGGAGAGGGGAGTTTGGGCGGGGTGGGGAGGTTGGGTGGAGTGGGGAGGTTGGGTGGAGTGGGGAGGTTGGGTGAAGTGGGGAGGTTGGGTGAAGTGGGGAGGTTGCGCGGAGTGGGGAGGTTGGGTGGAGTGCCGAAGATGTGTGGAGCGCGGATGTTGGGTGGAGTGCGGAAGTTGTTTGGAGTGCGGAGGTTGGGTGGAGTGCGGAGGTTGGATGGAGTGCGAAGGTTGGGTGAAGTGGGGAGGTTGGGTGGAGTGGGGAGGTTGGGTGAAGTGGGGAGGTTGGGTGGAGTGAGGAGGTTGGGTGAAGTGGGGAGGTTGGGTGAAGTGGGGAGGTTGGGTGAAGTGGGGAGGTTGGGTGGAGAGGGGAGTTTAGGCGGGGTGGGGAGGTTGGTGGAGTGGGGAGGTTGGGTGGAGTGAGGAGGTTGGGTGGAGGGCGGAGGTTGGGTGGAGTGGAGAGTTTGCGTGGGGTGGGGAGGTTGGGTGGAGTGGGCAGGTTCGGTGAAGTGGGCAGGTTGGGTGGAGTGGGGAGTTTGAGTGGAGAGGTTGGGAAATTTGGGGAGGTTGGGTGGAGTGGGGAGGTTGGGTGATGTGGGGAGGTTGGGTGAAGTGGGGAGGTTGGGTTGAGTGGGGAGGTTGTATGAAGTGGGGAAGTTGTGTGGAGTGCGGAGGTTGGGTGGAGTGGGAAGTTCGGTGGAGTGCGGAGGTTGCGTGAAGTGCGGAGGTTGGGTGGAGTGGGGAGGTTGGGTGGAGAGCGGAGGTTGGGTGGAGTGGGGAGGATGGGTTGAAGTGGGGAGGTTGGGTGGAGTGGGGTGGTTGGGTGGAGTGCTTAGGTTGGGAGGAGTGGGGAGGTTGTGAAGTTGGATAGAGTGGGGAGATTCGGTGGAGAGGGGAGGTTGTGTGGAGTGCAGAAGTTGGGTGGTGTTCGGAGGTTGGGTGGAGTGCGGAGGTTGGGTAGAGCGCGGAAGTTGCGTGGAGTACGGAAGTTGGGTGGTGTGCGGACGTTGGGTGGAGTGCGGAAGTTGACTGGAGTGCGGAGTTTGGGTGGAGTGCAGAGGTTGGGTGGAGTGCGGAAGTTGGGTGGAGTGCGGAAGTTGGGTGGAGTGCGGAGGTTGGGTGGAGTGCGGAGGTTGGATGGAGTGCGATGGTTGGGTGAAGTGGGGAGGTAGGGTGGAGTGGGGAGGTTGGGTGGAGTGCTGAAGTTGCGTGGTGTTCGGAGGTTGGGTGGAGTGCGGAAGTTTCGTGGATTACGGAAGTTGGGTGGTGTGCGAAAGTTGGAAGGAGTGCGGAAGTTGGCTGGAGTGCGGAGTTTGGGTGGAGTGCAGAGGTTGGGTGGAGTGCGGAAGTTGGGTGGAGTGCGGAAGTTGGGTGGAGTGCGGAAGTTGGATGGAGTGCGAAGGTTGGGTGAAGTGGGGAGGTTGGGTGGAATGGGGAGGTTGGGTGAAATGGGGAGGTTGGGTGGAGTGAGGAGGTTGGGTGAAGTGGGGAGGTTGAGTGAAGTGGGGAGTTTGGGTGAAGTGGGGAGGTTGGGTGGAGAGGGGAGTTTGGGCGGGGTGGGGAGGTTGGGTGGAGTGGGGAGGTTGGGTGGAGTGGGGAGGTTGGGTGAAGTGGGGAGGTTGGGTGAAGTGGGGAGGTTGCGCGGAGTGGGGAGGTTGGGTGGAGTGCCGAAGATGTGTGGAGTGCAGATGTTGGGTGGAGTGCGGAAGTTGTTTGGAGTGCGGAGGTTGGGTGGAGTGCGGAGGTTGGATGGAGTGCGAAGGTTGGGTGAAGTGGGGAGGTTGGGTGGAGTGGGGAGGTTGGGTGAAGTGGGGAGGTTGGGTGGAGTGAGGAGGTTGGGTGAAGTGGGGAGGTTGGGTGAAGTGGGGAGGTTGGGTGAAGTGGGGAAGTTGGGCGGAGAGGGGAGTTTAGGCGGGGTGGGGAGGTTGGTGGAGTGGGGAGGTTGGGTGGAGTGAGGAGGTTGGGTGGAGGGCGGAGGTTGGGTGGAGTGGAGAGTTTGCGTGGGGTGGGGAGGTTGGGTGGAGTGGGCAGGTTCGGTGAAGTGGGCAGGTTGGGTGGAGTGGGGAGTTTGAGTGGAGAGGTTGGGAAACTTCGGGAGGTTGGGTGGAGTGGGGAGGTTGGGTGATGTGGGGAGGTTGGGTGAAGTGGGGAGGTTGGGTTGAGTGGGGAGGTTGTATGAAGTGGGGAAGTTGTGTGGAGTGCGGAGGTTGGGTTGAGTGCGGAAGTTGGGTGGAGTGCGGAAGTTGGGTGGAGTGCGGAGGTTGGGTGGAGTGCGGAGGTTGGATGGAGTGCGAAGGTTGGGTGAAGTGGGGAGGTAGGGTGGAGTGGGGAGGTTGGGTGAAGTGGGGAGAGTGGGGAGTTTGGGTGATGTGGGTAGGTTGGGTGAAGTGGGGAGGTAGGGTGGAGTGGGGAGGTTGGGTGAAGTGGGGAGGTTGGGTGGAGTGAGGAGGTTGGGTGGAGTGGGGAGTTTGGGTGAAGTGGCGAAGTTGGGTGGAGTGGGGAGGTTGTGTGAAGCGGTGAGGTTGGGTGGAGTGCTTAAGTTGGGTGGAGTGCGGAGGTTGAGTGAAGTGGGGAGGTTGGGTGAAGTGGGGAGATTGGGTGGGGTGAGGAGGTTGGGTGAAGTGGGGAGGTTGGGTGTAGTGGTGAGGTTGGGTGGAGAGGGGAGTTTGGGCGGGGTGGGGAGGTTGGGTGGAGTGGGGAGGTTGGGTGGAGTGGGGAGGTTTGGTGAAGTGGGGAGGTTGGGTGGAGTGAGGAGGTTGGGTGGAGTGGGGAGTTTGGGTGAAGTGGCGAAGTTGGGTGGAGTGGGGAGGTTGGGTGAAGCGGTGAGGTTGGGTGGAGTGCTTAAGTTGGGTGGAGTGCGGAGGTTGAGTGAAGTGGGGAGGTTGGGTGAAGTGGGGAGATTGGGTGGGGTGAGGAGGTTGGGTGAAGTGGGGAGGTTGGGTGTAGTGGTGAGGTTGGGTGGAGAGGGGAGTTTGGGCGGGGTGGGGAGGTTGGGTGCTCTGGGGATGTTGGGTGGAGTGGGGAGGTTGGGTAGAGTGAGGAGGTTGGGTGGAGTGGGGATGTTGGGTGAAGTGGGGAAGTTGGGTGGAGTGGGGAGGTTTGGTGGAGGGCGGAGGTTGGGTGGAGGACGAAGGTTAGTTGGAGTGGGGAGGTTGCGTGGGGTGGGGAGGTTGGGTGGTGTGGGGAGGTTCGGTGAATTGGGGAGGTTGGGTGGAGTGGGGAGGTTGGGTGGAGTGGGGAGGTTGGGTGAAGTGGGGAGGTTGGGTGGAGTGGGGAGGTTGGGTGAAGTGGGGAGGTTGGGTTGAGTGGGGAGGTTTTATGAAATGGGGAAGTTGTGTGGAGTGCGGAGGTTGGGTGGAGTGCGGAGGTTGCATGGAGTGCGGAAGTTGGGTGGAATGGGGAATTTGAGTGGAGTGGGGAGGTTGGGTGATTTGGGGAGGTTGGGTGGAGTGCGGAGGTTGGGTGAAGTGGGGAGAGTTTGGGTGGAGTGGGGAGGTTGGGTGGAGTGGGGAGGATGGGTGAAGTGGGGAGGTTGGGTGGAGTGGGGAGGATGGGTTGAAGTGGGGAGGTTGGGTGGAGTTGGGAGGTTGGATGGACTGGGGAGTTTCGGTGGAGTGGGGAGGTTGGGTGGAGTGCTGAAGTTGCGTGGTGTTCGGAGGTTGGGTGGAGTGCGGAAGTTTCGTGGATTACGGAAGTTGGGTGGTGTGCGAAAGTTGGAAGGAGTGCGGAAGTTGGGTGGAGTGCGGAAGTTGGGTGGAGTGCGGAAGTTGGATGGAGTGCGAAGGTTGGGTGAAGTGGGGAGGTTGGGTGGAATGGGGAGGTTGGGTGAAATGGGGAGGTTGGGTGGAGTGAGGAGGTTGGGTGAAGTGGGGAGGTTGAGTGAAGTGGGGAGTTTGGGTGAAGTGGGGAGGTTGGGTGGAGAGGGGAGTTTGGGCGGGGTGGGGAGGTTGGGTGGAGTGGGGAGGTTGGGTGGAGTGGGGAGGTTGGGTGAAGTGGGGAGGTTGGGTGAAGTGGGGAGGTTGCGCGGAGTGGGGAGGTTGGGTGGAGTGCCGAAGATGTGTGGAGTGCGGATGTTGGGTGGAGTGCGGAAGTTGTTTGGAGTGCGGAGGTTGGGTGGAGTGCGGAGGTTGGATGGAGTGCGAAGTTTGGGTGAAGTGGGGAGGTTGGGTGGAGTGGGGAGGTTGGGTGAAGTGGGGAGGTTGGGTGGAGTGAGGAGGTTGGGTGAAGTGGGGAGGTTGGGTGAAGTGGGGAGGTTGGGTGAAGTGGGGAGGTTGGGTGGAGAGGGGAGTTTAGGCGGGGTGGGGAGGTTGGTGGAGTGGGGAGGTTGGGTGGAGTGAGGAGGTTGGGTGGAGGGCGGAGGTTGGGTGGAGTGGAGAGTTTGCGTGGGGTGGGGAGGTTGGGTGGAGTGGGCAGGTTCGGTGAAGTGGGCAGGTTGGGTGGAGTGGGGAGTTTGAGTGGAGAGGTTGGGAAATTTGGGGAGGTTGGGTGGAGTGGGGAGGTTGGGTGATGTGGGGAGGTTGGGTGAAGTGGGGAGGTTGGGTTGAGTGGGGAGGTTGTATGAAGTGGGGAAGTTGTGTGGAGTGCGGAGGTTGGGTGGAGTGGGAAGTTCGGTGGAGTGCGGAGGTTGCGTGAAGTGCGGAGGTTGGGTGGAGTGGGGAGGTTGGGTGGAGGGCGGAGGTTGGGTGGAGTGGGGAGGATGGGTTGAAGTGGGGAGGTTGGGTGGAGTGGGGTGGTTGGGTGGAGTGCGTAGGTTGGGAGGAGTGGGGAGGTTGTGAAGTTGGATAGAGTGGGGAGATTCGGTGGAGAGGGGAGGTTGTGTGGAGTGCAGAAGTTGGGTGGTGTTCGGAGGTTGGGTGGAGTGCGGAGGTTGGGTAGAGCGCGGAAGTTGCGTGGAGTACGGAAGTTGGGTGGTGTGCGGACGTTGGGTGGAGTGCGGAAGTTGACTGGAGTGCGGAGTTTGGGTGGAGTGCAGAGGTTGGGTGGAGTGCGGAAGTTGGGTGGAGTGCGGAAGTTGGGTGGAGTGCGGAGGTTGGGTGGAGTGCGGAGGTTGGATGGAGTGCGATGGTTGGGTGAAGTGGGGAGGTAGGGTGGAGTGGGGAGGTTGGGTGGAGTGCTGAAGTTGCGTGGTGTTCGGAGGTTGGGTGGAGTGCGGAAGTTTCGTGGATTACGGAAGTTGGGTGGTGTGCGAAAGTTGGAAGGAGTGCGGAAGTTGGCTGGAGTGCGGAGTTTGGGTGGAGTGCAGAGGTTGGGTGGAGTGCGGAAGTTGGGTGGAGTGCGGAAGTTGGGTGGAGTGCGGAAGTTGGATGGAGTGCGAAGGTTGGGTGAAGTGGGGAGGTTGGGTGGAATGGGGAGGTTGGGTGAAATGGGGAGGTTGGGTGGAGTGAGGAGGTTGGGTGAAGTGGGGAGGTTGAGTGAAGTGGGGAGTTTGGGTGAAGTGGGGACGTTGGGTGGAGAGGGGAGTTTGGGCGGGGTGGGGAGGTTGGGTGGAGTGGGGAGGTTGGGTGGAGTGGGGAGGTTGGGTGAAGTGGGGAGGTTGGGTGAAGTGGGGAGGTTGCGCGGAGTGGGGAGGTTGGGTGGAGTGCCGAAGATGTGTGGAGTGCAGATGTTGGGTGGAGTGCGGAAGTTGTTTGGAGTGCGGAGGTTGGGTGGAGTGCGGAGGTTGGATGGAGTGCGAAGGTTGGGTGAAGTGGGGAGGTTGGGTGGAGTGGGGAGGTTGGGTGAAGTGGGGAGGTTGGGTGGAGTGAGGAGGTTGGGTGAGTGGGGAGGTTGGGTGAAGTGGGGAGGTTGGGTGAAGTGGGGAAGTTGGGCGGAGAGGGGAGTTTAGGCGGGGTGGGGAGGTTGGTGGAGTGGGGAGGTTGGGTGGAGTGAGGAGTTTGGGTGGAGGGCGGAGGTTGGGTGGAGCGCGGAAGTTGCGTGGAGTACGGAAGTTGGGTGGTGTGCGGACGTTGGGTGGAGTGCGGAAGTTGACTGGAGTGCGGAGTTTGGGTGGAGTGCAGAGGTTGGGTGGAGTGCGGAAGTTGGGTGGAGTGCGGAAGTTGGGTGGAGTGCGGAGGTTGGGTGGAGTGCGGAGGTTGGATGGAGTGCGAAGGTTGGGTGAAGTGGGGAGGTAGGGTGGAGTGGGGAGGTTTGGTGAAGTGGGGAGGTTGGGTGGAGAGGGGAGTTTGGGCGGGGTGGGGAGGTTGGGTGGAGTGGGGAGGTTGGGTGGAGTGGGGAGGTTGGGTGAAGTGAGGAGGTTGGGTGAAGTGGGGAGGTTGCGTGGAGTGGGGAGGTTGGGTGCTCTGGGGATGTTGGGTGAAGTGGGGAGGTTGGGTGGAGTGAGGAGGTCGGGTGGAGTGGGGAGGTTGGGTGAAGTGGGGAAGTTGGGTGGAGTGGGGAGGTTTGGTGGAGGGCGGAGGTTGGGTGGAGGGCGGATGTTAGGTGGAGTGGGGAGGTTGCGTGGGGTGGGGAGGTTGGGTGGTGTGGGGAGGTTCGGTGAAGTGGGGAGGTTGGGTTGAGTGCGGAAGTTGGGTGGAGTGCGGAAGTTGGGTGGAGTGCGGAGGTTGGGTGGAGTGCGGAGGTTGGATGGAGTGCGAAGGTTGGGTGAAGTGGCGAAGTTGGGTGGAGTGGGGAGGTTGGGTGAAGCGGTGAGGTTGGGTGGAGTGCGTAAGTTGGGTGGAGTGCGGAGGTTGAGTGAAGTGGGGAGGTTGGGTGAAGTGGGGAGATTGGGTGGGGTGAGGAGGTTGGGTGAAGTGGGGAGGTTGGGTGTAGTGGTGAGGTTGGGTGGAGAGGGGAGTTTGGGCGGGGTGGGGAGGTTGGGTGGAGTGGGGAGGTTGGGTGGAGTGGGGAGGTTTGGTGAAGTGGGGAGGTTGGGTGAAGTGGGGAGGTTGCGTGGAGTGGGGAGGTTGGGTGCTCTGGGGATGTTGGGTGGAGTGGGGAGGTTGGGTAGAGTGAGGAGGTTGGGTGGAGTGGGGAGGTTGGGTGAAGTGGGGAAGTTGGGTGGAGTGGGGAGTTTGGTGGAGGGCGGAGGTTGGGTGGAGGACGGAGGTTAGTTGGAGTGGGGAGGTTGCGTGGGGTGGGGAGGTTGGGTGGTGTGGGGAGGTTCGGTGAAGTGGGGAGGTTGGGTGGAGTGGGGAGGTTGGGTGGAGTGGGGAGGTTGGGTGAAGTGGGGAGGTTGGGTTGAGTGGGGAGGTTGTATGAAATGGGGAAGTTGTGTGGAGTGCGGAGGTTGGGTGGAGTGCGGAGGTTGCATGGAGTGCGGAAGTTGGGTGGAATGGGGAATTTGAGTGGAGTGGGGAGGTTGGGTGATTTGGGGAGGTTGGGTGGAGTGCGGAGGTTGGGTGAAGTGGGGAGAGTTTGGGTGGAGTGGGGAGGTTGGGTGGAGTGGGGAGGATGGGTGAAGTGGGGAGGTTGGGTGGAGTGGGGAGGATGGGTTGAAGTGGGGAGGTTGGGTGGAGTTGGGAGGTTGGATGGACTGGGGAGTTTCGGTGGAGTGGGGAGGTTGGGTGGAGTGCTGAAGTTGCGTGGTGTTCGGAGGTTGGGTGGAGTGCGGAAGTTTCGTGGATTACGGAAGTTGGGTGGTGTGCGAAAGTTGGAAGGAGTGCGGAAGTTGGGTGGAGTGCGGAAGTTGGGTGGAGTGCGGAAGTTGGATGGAGTGCGAAGGTTGGGTGAAGTGGGGAGGTTGGGTGGAATGGGGAGGTTGGGTGAAATGGGGAGGTTGGGTGGAGTGAGGAGGTTGGGTGAAGTGGGGAGGTTGAGTGAAGTGGGGAGTTTGGGTGAAGTGGGGAGGTTGGGTGAAGAGGGGAGTTTGGGCGGGGTGGGGAGGTTGGGTGGAGTGGGGAGGTTGGGTGGAGTGGGGAGGTTGGGTGAAGTGGGGAGGTTGGGTGAAGTGGGGAGGTTGCGCGGAGTGGGGAGGTTGGGTGGAGTGCCGAAGATGTGTGGAGTGCGGATGTTGGGTGGAGTGCGGAAGTTGTTTGGAGTGCGGAGGTTGGGTGGAGTGCGGAGGTTGGATGGAGTGCGAAGGTTGGGTGAAGTGGGGAGGTTGGGTGGAGTGGGGAGGTTGGGTGAAGTGGGGAGGTTGGGTGGAGTGAGGAGGTTGGGTGAAGTGGGGAGGTTGGGTGAAGTGGGGAGGTTGGGTGAAGTGGGGAGGTTGGGTGGAGAGGGGAGTTTAGGCGGGGTGGGGAGGTTGGTGGAGTGGGGAGGTTGGGTGGAGTGAGGAGGTTGGGTGGAGGGCGGAGGTTGGGTGGAGTGGAGAGTTTGCGTGGGGTGGGGAGGTTGGGTGGAGTGGGCAGGTTCGGTGAAGTGGGCAGGTTGGGTGGAGTGGGGAGTTTGAGTGGAGAGGTTGGGAAATTTGGGGAGGTTGGGTGGAGTGGGGAGGTTGGGTGATGTGGGGAGGTTGGGTGAAGTGGGGAGGTTGGGTTGAGTGGGGAGGTTGTATGAAGTGGGGAAGTTGTGTGGAGTGCGGAGGTTGGGTGGAGTGGGAAGTTCGGTGGAGTGCGGAGGTTGCGTGAAGTGCGGAGGTTGGGTGGAGTGGGGAGGTTGGGTGAAGTGGGGAGAGTTTGGGTGGAGTGGGGAGGTTGGGTGGAGTGGGGAGGATGGGTGAAGTGGGGAGGTTGGGTGGAGTGGGGAGGATGGGTTGAAGTGGGGAGGTTGGGTGGAGTTGGGAGGTTGGATGGACTGGGGAGTTTCGGTGGAGTGGGGAGGTTGGGTGGAGTGCTGAAGTTGCGTGGTGTTCGGAGGTTGGGTGGAGTGCGGAAGTTTCGTGGATTACGGAAGTTGGGTGGTGTGCGAAAGTTGGAAGGAGTGCGGAAGTTGGGTGGAGTGCGGAAGTTGGGTGGAGTGCGGAAGTTGGATGGAGTGCGAAGGTTGGGTGAAGTGGGGAGGTTGGGTGGAATGGGGAGGTTGGGTGAAATGGGGAGGTTGGGTGGAGTGAGGAGGTTGGGTGAAGTGGGGAGGTTGAGTGAAGTGGGGAGTTTGGGTGAAGTGGGGAGGTTGGGTGGAGAGGGGAGTTTGGGCGGGGTGGGGAGGTTGGGTGGAGTGGGGAGGTTGGGTGGAGTGGGGAGGTTGGGTGAAGTGGGGAGGTTGGGTGAAGTGGGGAGGTTGCGCGGAGTGGGGAGGTTGGGTGGAGTGCCGAAGATGTGTGGAGTGCGGATGTTGGGTGGAGTGCGGAAGTTGTTTGGAGTGCGGAGGTTGGGTGGAGTGCGGAGGTTGGATGGAGTGCGAAGTTTGGGTGAAGTGGGGAGGTTGGGTGGAGTGGGGAGGTTGGGTGAAGTGGGGAGGTTGGGTGGAGTGAGGAGGTTGGGTGAAGTGGGGAGGTTGGGTGAAGTGGGGAGGTTGGGTGAAGTGGGGAGGTTGGGTGGAGAGGGGAGTTTAGGCGGGGTGGGGAGGTTGGTGGAGTGGGGAGGTTGGGTGGAGTGAGGAGGTTGGGTGGAGGGCGGAGGTTGGGTGGAGTGGAGAGTTTGCGTGGGGTGGGGAGGTTGGGTGGAGTGGGCAGGTTCGGTGAAGTGGGCAGGTTGGGTGGAGTGGGGAGTTTGAGTGGAGAGGTTGGGAAATTTGGGGAGGTTGGGTGGAGTGGGGAGGTTGGGTGATGTGGGGAGGTTGGGTGAAGTGGGGAGGTTGGGTTGAGTGGGGAGGTTGTATGAAGTGGGGAAGTTGTGTGGAGTGCGGAGGTTGGGTGGAGTGGGAAGTTCGGTGGAGTGCGGAGGTTGCGTGAAGTGCGGAGGTTGGGTGGAGTGGGGAGGTTGGGTGGAGGGCGGAGGTTGGGTGGAGTGGGGAGGATGGGTTGAAGTGGGGAGGTTGGGTGGAGTGGGGTGGTTGGGTGGAGTGCGTAGGTTGGGAGGAGTGGGGAGGTTGTGAAGTTGGATAGAGTGGGGAGATTCGGTGGAGAGGGGAGGTTGTGTGGAGTGCAGAAGTTGGGTGGTGTTCGGAGGTTGGGTGGAGTGCGGAGGTTGGGTAGAGCGCGGAAGTTGCGTGGAGTACGGAAGTTGGGTGGTGTGCGGACGTTGGGTGGAGTGCGGAAGTTGACTGGAGTGCGGAGTTTGGGTGGAGTGCAGAGGTTGGGTGGAGTGCGGAAGTTGGGTGGAGTGCGGAAGTTGGGTGGAGTGCGGAGGTTGGGTGGAGTGCGGAGGTTGGATGGAGTGCGATGGTTGGGTGAAGTGGGGAGGTAGGGTGGAGTGGGGAGGTTGGGTGGAGTGCTGAAGTTGCGTGGTGTTCGGAGGTTGGGTGGAGTGCGGAAGTTTCGTGGATTACGGAAGTTGGGTGGTGTGCGAAAGTTGGAAGGAGTGCGGAAGTTGGCTGGAGTGCGGAGTTTGGGTGGAGTGCAGAGGTTGGGTGGAGTGCGGAAGTTGGGTGGAGTGCGGAAGTTGGGTGGAGTGCGGAAGTTGGATGGAGTGCGAAGGTTGGGTGAAGTGGGGAGGTTGGGTGGAATGGGGAGGTTGGGTGAAATGGGGAGGTTGGGTGGAGTGAGGAGGTTGGGTGAAGTGGGGAGGTTGAGTGAAGTGGGGAGTTTGGGTGAAGTGGGGACGTTGGGTGGAGAGGGGAGTTTGGGCGGGGTGGGGAGGTTGGGTGGAGTGGGGAGGTTGGGTGGAGTGGGGAGGTTGGGTGAAGTGGGGAGGTTGGGTGAAGTGGGGAGGTTGCGCGGAGTGGGGAGGTTGGGTGGAGTGCCGAAGATGTGTGGAGTGCAGATGTTGGGTGGAGTGCGGAAGTTGTTTGGAGTGCGGAGGTTGGGTGGAGTGCGGAGGTTGGATGGAGTGCGAAGGTTGGGTGAAGTGGGGAGGTTGGGTGGAGTGGGGAGGTTGGGTGAAGTGGGGAGGTTGGGTGGAGTGAGGAGGTTGGGTGAGTGGGGAGGTTGGGTGAAGTGGGGAGGTTGGGTGAAGTGGGGAAGTTGGGCGGAGAGGGGAGTTTAGGCGGGGTGGGGAGGTTGGTGGAGTGGGGAGGTTGGGTGGAGTGAGGAGTTTGGGTGGAGGGCGGAGGTTGGGTGGAGCGCGGAAGTTGCGTGGAGTACGGAAGTTGGGTGGTGTGCGGACGTTGGGTGGAGTGCGGAAGTTGACTGGAGTGCGGAGTTTGGGTGGAGTGCAGAGGTTGGGTGGAGTGCGGAAGTTGGGTGGAGTGCGGAAGTTGGGTGGAGTGCGGAGGTTGGGTGGAGTGCGGAGGTTGGATGGAGTGCGAAGGTTGGGTGAAGTGGGGAGGTAGGGTGGAGTGGGGAGGTTTGGTGAAGTGGGGAGGTTGGGTGGAGAGGGGAGTTTGGGCGGGGTGGGGAGGTTGGGTGGAGTGGGGAGGTTGGGTGGAGTGGGGAGGTTGGGTGAAGTGAGGAGGTTGGGTGAAGTGGGGAGGTTGCGTGGAGTGGGGAGGTTGGGTGCTCTGGGGATGTTGGGTGAAGTGGGGAGGTTGGGTGGAGTGAGGAGGTCGGGTGGAGTGGGGAGGTTGGGTGAAGTGGGGAAGTTGGGTGGAGTGGGGAGGTTTGGTGGAGGGCGGAGGTTGGGTGGAGGGCGGATGTTAGGTGGAGTGGGGAGGTTGCGTGGGGTGGGGAGGTTGGGTGGTGTGGGGAGGTTCGGTGAAGTGGGGAGGTTGGGTTGAGTGCGGAAGTTGGGTGGAGTGCGGAAGTTGGGTGGAGTGCGGAGGTTGGGTGGAGTGCGGAGGTTGGATGGAGTGCGAAGGTTGGGTGAAGTGGCGAAGTTGGGTGGAGTGGGGAGGTTGGGTGAAGCGGTGAGGTTGGGTGGAGTGCGTAAGTTGGGTGGAGTGCGGAGGTTGAGTGAAGTGGGGAGGTTGGGTGAAGTGGGGAGATTGGGTGGGGTGAGGAGGTTGGGTGAAGTGGGGAGGTTGGGTGTAGTGGTGAGGTTGGGTGGAGAGGGGAGTTTGGGCGGGGTGGGGAGGTTGGGTGGAGTGGGGAGGTTGGGTGGAGTGGGGAGGTTTGGTGAAGTGGGGAGGTTGGGTGAAGTGGGGAGGTTGCGTGGAGTGGGGAGGTTGGGTGCTCTGGGGATGTTGGGTGGAGTGGGGAGGTTGGGTAGAGTGAGGAGGTTGGGTGGAGTGGGGAGGTTGGGTGAAGTGGGGAAGTTGGGTGGAGTGGGGAGTTTGGTGGAGGGCGGAGGTTGGGTGGAGGACGGAGGTTAGTTGGAGTGGGGAGGTTGCGTGGGGTGGGGAGGTTGGGTGGTGTGGGGAGGTTCGGTGAAGTGGGGAGGTTGGGTGGAGTGGGGAGGTTGGGTGGAGTGGGGAGGTTGGGTGAAGTGGGGAGGTTGGGTTGAGTGGGGAGGTTGTATGAAATGGGGAAGTTGTGTGGAGTGCGGAGGTTGGGTGGAGTGCGGAGGTTGCATGGAGTGCGGAAGTTGGGTGGAATGGGGAATTTGAGTGGAGTGGGGAGGTTGGGTGATTTGGGGAGGTTGGGTGGAGTGCGGAGGTTGGGTGAAGTGGGGAGAGTTTGGGTGGAGTGGGGAGGTTGGGTGGAGTGGGGAGGATGGGTGAAGTGGGGAGGTTGGGTGGAGTGGGGAGGATGGGTTGAAGTGGGGAGGTTGGGTGGAGTTGGGAGGTTGGATGGACTGGGGAGTTTCGGTGGAGTGGGGAGGTTGGGTGGAGTGCTGAAGTTGCGTGGTGTTCGGAGGTTGGGTGGAGTGCGGAAGTTTCGTGGATTACGGAAGTTGGGTGGTGTGCGAAAGTTGGAAGGAGTGCGGAAGTTGGGTGGAGTGCGGAAGTTGGGTGGAGTGCGGAAGTTGGATGGAGTGCGAAGGTTGGGTGAAGTGGGGAGGTTGGGTGGAATGGGGAGGTTGGGTGAAATGGGGAGGTTGGGTGGAGTGAGGAGGTTGGGTGAAGTGGGGAGGTTGAGTGAAGTGGGGAGTTTGGGTGAAGTGGGGAGGTTGGGTGAAGAGGGGAGTTTGGGCGGGGTGGGGAGGTTGGGTGGAGTGGGGAGGTTGGGTGGAGTGGGGAGGTTGGGTGAAGTGGGGAGGTTGGGTGAAGTGGGGAGGTTGCGCGGAGTGGGGAGGTTGGGTGGAGTGCCGAAGATGTGTGGAGTGCGGATGTTGGGTGGAGTGCGGAAGTTGTTTGGAGTGCGGAGGTTGGGTGGAGTGCGGAGGTTGGATGGAGTGCGAAGGTTGGGTGAAGTGGGGAGGTTGGGTGGAGTGGGGAGGTTGGGTGAAGTGGGGAGGTTGGGTGGAGTGAGGAGGTTGGGTGAAGTGGGGAGGTTGGGTGAAGTGGGGAGGTTGGGTGAAGTGGGGAGGTTGGGTGGAGAGGGGAGTTTAGGCGGGGTGGGGAGGTTGGTGGAGTGGGGAGGTTGGGTGGAGTGAGGAGGTTGGGTGGAGGGCGGAGGTTGGGTGGAGTGGAGAGTTTGCGTGGGGTGGGGAGGTTGGGTGGAGTGGGCAGGTTCGGTGAAGTGGGCAGGTTGGGTGGAGTGGGGAGTTTGAGTGGAGAGGTTGGGAAATTTGGGGAGGTTGGGTGGAGTGGGGAGGTTGGGTGATGTGGGGAGGTTGGGTGAAGTGGGGAGGTTGGGTTGAGTGGGGAGGTTGTATGAAGTGGGGAAGTTGTGTGGAGTGCGGAGGTTGGGTGGAGTGGGAAGTTCGGTGGAGTGCGGAGGTTGCGTGAAGTGCGGAGGTTGGGTGGAGTGGGGAGGTTGGGTGGAGGGCGGAGGTTGGGTGGAGTGGGGAGGATGGGTTGAAGTGGGGAGGTTGGGTGGAGTGGGGTGGTTGGGTGGAGTGCGTAGGTTGGGAGGAGTGGGGAGGTTGTGAAGTTGGATAGAGTGGGGAGATTCGGTGGAGAGGGGAGGTTGTGTGGAGTGCAGAAGTTGGGTGGTGTTCGGAGGTTGGGTGGAGTGCGGAGGTTGGGTAGAGCGCGGAAGTTGCGTGGAGTACGGAAGTTGGGTGGTGTGCGGACGTTGGGTGGAGTGCGGAAGTTGACTGGAGTGCGGAGTTTGGGTGGAGTGCAGAGGTTGGGTGGAGTGCGGAAGTTGGGTGGAGTGCGGAAGTTGGGTGGAGTGCGGAGGTTGGGTGGAGTGCGGAGGTTGGATGGAGTGCGATGGTTGGGTGAAGTGGGGAGGTAGGGTGGAGTGGGGAGGTTGGGTGAAGTGGGGAGGTTGGGTGAAGTGGGGAGGTTGGGTGAAGTGGGGAGGTTGGGTGGAGAGGGGAGTTTAGGCGGGGTGGGGAGGTTGGTGGAGTGGGGAGGTTGGGTGGAGTGAGGAGGTTGGGTGGAGGGCGGAGGTTGGGTGGAGTGGAGAGTTTGCGTGGGGTGGGGAGGTTGGGTGGAGTGGGCAGGTTCGGTGAAGTGGGCAGGTTGGGTGGAGTGGGGAGTTTGAGTGGAGAGGTTGGGAAATTTGGGGAGGTTGGGTGGAGTGGGGAGGTTGGGTGGAGTGGGGTGGTTGGGTGGAGTGCGTAGGTTGGGAGGAGTGGGGAGGTTGTGAAGTTGGATAGAGTGGGGAGATTCGGTGGAGAGGGGAGGTTGTGTGGAGTGCAGAAGTTGGGTGGTGTTCGGAGGTTGGGTGGAGTGCGGAGGTTGGGTAGAGCGCGGAAGTTGCGTGGAGTACGGAAGTTGGGTGGTGTGCGGACGTTGGGTGGAGTGCGGAAGTTGACTGGAGTGCGGAGTTTGGGTGGAGTGCAGAGGTTGGGTGGAGTGCGGAAGTTGGGTGGAGTGCGGAAGTTGGGTGGAGTGCGGAGGTTGGGTGGAGTGCGGAGGTTGGATGGAGTGCGATGGTTGGGTGAAGTGGGGAGGTAGGGTGGAGTGGGGAGGTTGGGTGGAGTGCTGAAGTTGCGTGGTGTTCGGAGGTTGGGTGGAGTGCGGAAGTTTCGTGGATTACGGAAGTTGGGTGGTGTGCGAAAGTTGGAAGGAGTGCGGAAGTTGGCTGGAGTGCGGAGTTTGGGTGGAGTGCAGAGGTTGGGTGGAGTGCGGAAGTTGGGTGGAGTGCGGAAGTTGGGTGGAGTGCGGAAGTTGGATGGAGTGCGAAGGTTGGGTGAAGTGGGGAGGTTGGGTGGAATGGGGAGGTTGGGTGAAATGGGGAGGTTGGGTGGAGTGAGGAGGTTGGGTGAAGTGGGGAGGTTGAGTGAAGTGGGGAGTTTGGGTGAAGTGGGGAGGTTGGGTGGAGAGGGGAGTTTGGGCGGGGTGGGGAGGTTGGGTGGAGTGGGGAGGTTGGGTGGAGTGGGGAGGTTGGGTGAAGTGGGGAGGTTGGGTGAAGTGGGGAGGTTGCGCGGAGTGGGGAGGTTGGGTGGAGTGCCGAAGATGTGTGGAGTGCAGATGTTGGGTGGAGTGCGGAAGTTGTTTGGAGTGCGGAGGTTGGGTGGAGTGCGGAGGTTGGATGGAGTGCGAAGGTTGGGTGAAGTGGGGAGGTTGGGTGGAGTGGGGAGGTTGGGTGAAGTGGGGAGGTTGGGTGGAGTGAGGAGGTTGGGTGAAGTGGGGAGGTTGGGTGAAGTGGGGAGGTTGGGTGAAGTGGGGAAGTTGGGCGGAGAGGGGAGTTTAGGCGGGGTGGGGAGGTTGGTGGAGTGGGGAGGTTGGGTGGAGTGAGGAGGTTGGGTGGAGGGCGGAGGTTGGGTGGAGTGGAGAGTTTGCGTGGGGTGGGGAGGTTGGGTGGAGTGGGCAGGTTCGGTGAAGTGGGCAGGTTGGGTGGAGTGGGGAGTTTGAGTGGAGAGGTTGGGAAACTTGGGGAGGTTGGGTGGAGTGGGGAGGTTGGGTGATGTGGGGAGGTTGGGTGAAGTGGGGAGGTTGGGTTGAGTGGGGAGGTTGTATGAAGTGGGGAAGTTGTGTGGAGTGCGGAGGTTGGGTTGAGTGCGGAAGTTGGGTGGAGTGCGGAAGTTGGGTGGAGTGCGGAGGTTGGGTGGAGTGCGGAGGTTGGATGGAGTGCGAAGGTTGGGTGAAGTGGGGAGGTAGGGTGGAGTGGGGAGGTTGGGTGAAGTGGGGAGAGTGGGGAGTTTGGGTGATGTGGGTAGGTTGGGTGAAGTGGGGAGGTAGGGTGGAGTGGGGAGGTTGGGTGAAGTGGGGAGGTTGGGTGGAGTGAGGAGGTTGGGTGGAGTGGGGAGTTTGGGTGAAGTGGCGAAGTTGGGTGGAGTGGGGAGGTTGGGTGAAGCGGTGAGGTTGGGTGGAGTGCTTAAGTTGGGTGGAGTGCGGAGGTTGAGTGAAGTGGGGAGGTTGGGTGAAGTGGGGAGATTGGGTGGGGTGAGGAGGTTGGGTGAAGTGGGGAGGTTGGGTGTAGTGGTGAGGTTGGGTGGAGAGGGGAGTTTGGGCGGGGTGGGGAGGTTGGGTGGAGTGGGGAGGTTGGGTGGAGTGGGGAGGTTTGGTGAAGTGGGGAGGTTGGGTGGAGTGAGGAGGTTGGGTGGAGTGGGGAGTTTGGGTGAAGTGGCGAAGTTGGGTGGAGTGGGGAGGTTGGGTGAAGCGGTGAGGTTGGGTGGAGTGCTTAAGTTGGGTGGAGTGCGGAGGTTGAGTGAAGTGGGGAGGTTGGGTGAAGTGGGGAGATTGGGTGGGGTGAGGAGGTTGGGTGAAGTGGGGAGGTTGGGTGTAGTGGTGAGGTTGGGTGGAGAGGGGAGTTTGGGCGGGGTGGGGAGGTTGGGTGCTCTGGGGATGTTGGGTGGAGTGGGGAGGTTGGGTAGAGTGAGGAGGTTGGGTGGAGTGGGGATGTTGGGTGAAGTGGGGAAGTTGGGTGGAGTGGGGAGGTTTGGTGGAGGGCGGAGGTTGGGTGGAGGACGAAGGTTAGTTGGAGTGGGGAGGTTGCGTGGGGTGGGGAGGTTGGGTGGTGTGGGGAGGTTCGGTGAATTGGGGAGGTTGGGTGGAGTGGGGAGGTTGGGTGGAGTGGGGAGGTTGGGTGAAGTGGGGAGGTTGGGTGGAGTGGGGAGGTTGGGTGAAGTGGGGAGGTTGGGTTGAGTGGGGAGGTTTTATGAAATGGGGAAGTTGTGTGGAGTGCGGAGGTTGGGTAGAGTGCGGAGGTTGCATGGAGTGCGGAAGTTGGGTGGAATGGGGAATTTGAGTGGAGTGGGGAGGTTGGGTGATTTGGGGAGGTTGGGTGGAGTGCGGAGGTTGGGTGAAGTGGGGAGAGTTTGGGTGGAGTGGGGAGGTTGGGTGGAGTGGGGAGGATGGGTGAAGTGGGGAGGTTGGGTGGAGTGGGGAGGATGGGTTGAAGTGGGGAGGTTGGGTGGAGTTGGGAGGTTGGATGGACTGGGGAGTTTCGGTGGAGTGGGGAGGTTGGGTGGAGTGCTGAAGTTGCGTGGTGTTCGGAGGTTGGGTGGAGTGCGGAAGTTTCGTGGATTACGGAAGTTGGGTGGTGTGCGAAAGTTGGAAGGAGTGCGGAAGTTGGGTGGAGTGCGGAAGTTGGGTGGAGTGCGGAAGTTGGATGGAGTGCGAAGGTTGGGTGAAGTGGGGAGGTTGGGTGGAATGGGGAGGTTGGGTGAAATGGGGAGGTTGGGTGGAGTGAGGAGGTTGGGTGAAGTGGGGAGGTTGAGTGAAGTGGGGAGTTTGGGTGAAGTGGGGAGGTTGGGTGGAGAGGGGAGTTTGGGCGGGGTGGGGAGGTTGGGTGGAGTGGGGAGGTTGGGTGGAGTGGGGAGGTTGGGTGAAGTGGGGAGGTTGGGTGAAGTGGGGAGGTTGCGCGGAGTGGGGAGGTTGGGTGGAGTGCCGAAGATGTGTGGAGTGCGGATGTTGGGTGGAGTGCGGAAGTTGTTTGGAGTGCGGAGGTTGGGTGGAGTGCGGAGGTTGGATGGAGTGCGAAGGTTGGGTGAAGTGGGGAGGTTGGGTGGAGTGGGGAGGTTGGGTGAAGTGGGGAGGTTGGGTGGAGTGAGGAGGTTGGGTGAAGTGGGGAGGTTGGGTGAAGTGGGGAGGTTGGGTGAAGTGGGGAGGTTGGGTGGAGAGGGGAGTTTAGGCGGGGTGGGGAGGTTGGTGGAGTGGGGAGGTTGGGTGGAGTGAGGAGGTTGGGTGGAGGGCGGAGGTTGGGTGGAGTGGAGAGTTTGCGTGGGGTGGGGAGGTTGGGTGGAGTGGGCAGGTTCGGTGAAGTGGGCAGGTTGGGTGGAGTGGGGAGTTTGAGTGGAGAGGTTGGGAAATTTGGGGAGGTTGGGTGGAGTGGGGAGGTTGGGTGATGTGGGGAGGTTGGGTGAAGTGGGGAGGTTGGGTTGAGTGGGGAGGTTGTATGAAGTGGGGAAGTTGTGTGGAGTGCGGAGGTTGGGTGGAGTGGGAAGTTCGGTGGAGTGCGGAGGTTGCGTGAAGTGCGGAGGTTGGGTGGAGTGGGGAGGTTGGGTGGAGGGCGGAGGTTGGGTGGAGTGGGGAGGATGGGTTGAAGTGGGGAGGTTGGGTGGAGTGGGGTGGTTGGGTGGAGTGCGTAGGTTGGGAGGAGTGGGGAGGTTGTGAAGTTGGATAGAGTGGGGAGATTCGGTGGAGAGGGGAGGTTGTGTGGAGTGCAGAAGTTGGGTGGTGTTCGGAGGTTGGGTGGAGTGCGGAGGTTGGGTAGAGCGCGGAAGTTGCGTGGAGTACGGAAGTTGGGTGGTGTGCGGACGTTGGGTGGAGTGCGGAAGTTGACTGGAGTGCGGAGTTTGGGTGGAGTGCAGAGGTTGGGTGGAGTGCGGAAGTTGGGTGGAGTGCGGAAGTTGGGTGGAGTGCGGAGGTTGGGTGGAGTGCGGAGGTTGGATGGAGTGCGATGGTTGGGTGAAGTGGGGAGGTAGGGTGGAGTGGGGAGGTTGGGTGGAGTGCTGAAGTTGCGTGGTGTTCGGAGGTTGGGTGGAGTGCGGAAGTTTCGTGGATTACGGAAGTTGGGTGGTGTGCGAAAGTTGGAAGGAGTGCGGAAGTTGGCTGGAGTGCGGAGTTTGGGTGGAGTGCAGAGGTTGGGTGGAGTGCGGAAGTTGGGTGGAGTGCGGAAGTTGGGTGGAGTGCGGAAGTTGGATGGAGTGCGAAGGTTGGGTGAAGTGGGGAGGTTGGGTGGAATGGGGAGGTTGGGTGAAATGGGGAGGTTGGGTGGAGTGAGGAGGTTGGGTGAAGTGGGGAGGTTGAGTGAAGTGGGGAGTTTGGGTGAAGTGGGGAGGTTGGGTGGAGAGGGGAGTTTGGGCGGGGTGGGGAGGTTGGGTGGAGTGGGGAGGTTGGGTGGAGTGGGGAGGTTGGGTGAAGTGGGGAGGTTGGGTGAAGTGGGGAGGTTGCGCGGAGTGGGGAGGTTGGGTGGAGTGCCGAAGATGTGTGGAGTGCAGATGTTGGGTGGAGTGCGGAAGTTGTTTGGAGTGCGGAGGTTGGGTGGAGTGCGGAGGTTGGATGGAGTGCGAAGGTTGGGTGAAGTGGGGAGGTTGGGTGGAGTGGGGAGGTTGGGTGAAGTGGGGAGGTTGGGTGGAGTGAGGAGGTTGGGTGAGTGGGGAGGTTGGGTGAAGTGGGGAGGTTGGGTGAAGTGGGGAAGTTGGGCGGAGAGGGGAGTTTAGGCGGGGTGGGGAGGTTGGTGGAGTGGGGAGGTTGGGTGGAGTGAGGAGGTTGGGTGGAGGGCGGAGGTTGGGTGGAGTGGAGAGTTTGCGTGGGGTGGGGAGGTTGGGTGGAGTGGGCAGGTTCGGTGAAGTGGGCAGGTTGGGTGGAGTGGGGAGTTTGAGTGGAGAGGTTGGGAAACTTGGGGAGGTTGGGTGGAGTGGGGAGGTTGGGTGATGTGGGGAGGTTGGGTGAAGTGGGGAGGTTGGGTTGAGTGGGGAGGTTGTATGAAGTGGGGAAGTTGTGTGGAGTGCGGAGGTTGGGTTGAGTGCGGAAGTTGGGTGGAGTGCGGAAGTTGGGTGGAGTGCGGAGGTTGGGTGGAGTGCGGAGGTTGGATGGAGTGCGAAGGTTGGGTGAAGTGGGGAGGTAGGGTGGAGTGGGGAGGTTGGGTGAAGTGGGGAGAGTGGGGAGTTTGGGTGATGTGGGTAGGTTGGGTGAAGTGGGGAGGTAGGGTGGAGTGGGGAGGTTGGGTGAAGTGGGGAGGTTGGGTGGAGTGAGGAGGTTGGGTGGAGTGGGGAGTTTGGGTGAAGTGGCGAAGTTGGGTGGAGTGGGGAGGTTGGGTGAAGCGGTGAGGTTGGGTGGAGTGCTTAAGTTGGGTGGAGTGCGGAGGTTGAGTGAAGTGGGGAGGTTGGGTGAAGTGGGGAGATTGGGTGGGGTGAGGAGGTTGGGTGAAGTGGGGAGGTTGGGTGTAGTGGTGAGGTTGGGTGGAGAGGGGAGTTTGGGCGGGGTGGGGAGGTTGGGTGGAGTGGGGAGGTTGGGTGGAGTGGGGAGGTTTGGTGAAGTGGGGAGGTTGGGTGGAGTGAGGAGGTTGGGTGGAGTGGGGAGTTTGGGTGAAGTGGCGAAGTTGGGTGGAGTGGGGAGGTTGGGTGAAGCGGTGAGGTTGGGTGGAGTGCTTAAGTTGGGTGGAGTGCGGAGGTTGAGTGAAGTGGGGAGGTTGGGTGAAGTGGGGAGATTGGGTGGGGTGAGGAGGTTGGGTGAAGTGGGGAGGTTGGGTGTAGTGGTGAGGTTGGGTGGAGAGGGGAGTTTTGGCGGGGTGGGGAGGTTGGGTGCTCTGGGGATGTTGGGTGGAGTGGGGAGGTTGGGTAGAGTGAGGAGGTTGGGTGGAGTGGGGATGTTGGGTGAAGTGGGGAAGTTGGGTGGAGTGGGGAGGTTTGGTGGAGGGCGGAGGTTGGGTGGAGGACGAAGGTTAGTTGGAGTGGGGAGGTTGCGTGGGGTGGGGAGGTTGGGTGGTGTGGGGAGGTTCGGTGAATTGGGGAGGTTGGGTGGAGTGGGGAGGTTGGGTGGAGTGGGGAGGTTGGGTGAAGTGGGGAGGTTGGGTTGAGTGGGGAGGTTTTATGAAATGGGGAAGTTGTGTGGAGTGCGGAGGTTGCATGGAGTGCGGAAGTTGGGTGGAATGGGGAATTTGAGTGGAGTGGGGAGGTTGGGTGATTTGGGGAGGTTGGGTGGAGTGCGGAGGTTGGGTGAAGTGGGGAGAGTTTGGGTGGAGTGGGGAGGTTGGGTGGAGTGGGGAGGATGGGTGAAGTGGGGAGGTTGGGTGGAGTGGGGAGGATGGGTTGAAGTGGGGAGGTTGGGTGGAGTTGGGAGGTTGGATGGACTGGGGAGTTTCGGTGGAGTGTGGAGGTTGGGTGGAGTGCTGAAGTTGCGTGGTGTTCGGAGGTTGGGTAGAGTGCGGAAGTTTCGTGGATTACGGAAGTTGGGTGGTGTGCGAAAGTTGGAAGGAGTGCGGAAGTTGGGTGGAGTGCGGAAGTTGGGTGGAGTGCGGAAGTTGGATGGAGTGCGAAGGTTGGGTGAAGTGGGGAGGTTGGGTGGAATGGGGAGGTTGGGTGAAATGGGGAGGTTGGGTGGAGTGAGGAGGTTGGGTGAAGTGGGGAGGTTGAGTGAAGTGGGGAGTTTGGGTGAAGTGGGGAGGTTGGGTGGAGAGGGGAGTTTGGGCGGGGTGGGGAGGTTGGGTGGAGTGGGGAGGTTGGGTGGAGTGGGGAGGTTGGGTGAAGTGGGGAGGTTGGGTGAAGTGGGGAGGTTGCGCGGAGTGGGGAGGTTGGGTGGAGTGCCGAAGATGTGTGGAGTGCGGATGTTGGGTGGAGTGCGGAAGTTGTTTGGAGTGCGGAGGTTGGGTGGAGTGCGGAGGTTGGATGGAGTGCGAAGGTTGGGTGAAGTGGGGAGGTTGGGTGGAGTGGGGAGGTTGGGTGAAGTGGGGAGGTTGGGTGGAGTGAGGAGGTTGGGTGAAGTGGGGAGGTTGGGTGAAGTGGGGAGGTTGGGTGGAGTGGAGAGTTTGCGTGGGGTGGGGAGGTTGGGTGGAGTGGGCAGGTTCGGTGAAGTGGGCAGGTTGGGTGGAGTGGGGAGTTTGAGTGGAGAGGTTGGGAAATTTGGGGAGGTTGGGTGGAGTGGGGAGGTTGGGTGATGTGGGGAGGTTGGGTGAAGTGGGGAGGTTGGGTTGAGTGGGGAGGTTGTATGAAGTGGGGAAGTTGTGTGGAGTGCGGAGGTTGGGTGGAGTGCGGAAGTTCGGTGGAGTGCGGAGGTTGCGTGAAGTGCGGAGGTTGGGTGGAGTGGGGAGGTTGGGTGGAGGGCGGAGGTTGGGAGGAGTGGGGAGGTTGGGAAGTTGGATAGAGTGGGGAGATTCGGTGGAGAGGGGAGGTTGTGTGGAGTGCAGAAGTTGGGTGGTGTTCGGAGGTTGGGTGGAGTGCGGAGGTTGGGTAGAGCGCGGAAGTTGCGTGGAGTACGGAAGTTGGGTGGTGTGCGGACGTTGGGTGGAGTGCGGAAGTTGACTGGAGTGCGGAATTTGGGTGGAGTGCAGAGGTTGGGTGGAGTGCGGAAGTTGGGTGGAGTGCGGAAGTTGGGTGGAGTGCGGAGGTTGGGTGGAGTGCGGAGGTTGGATGGAGTGCGATGGTTGGGTGAAGTGGGGAGGTAGGGTGGAGTGGGGAGGTTGGGTGAAGTGGGGAGGTTGGGTGGAGAGGGCAGTTTGGGCGGGGTGGGGAGGTTGGGTGGAGTGGGGAGGTTGGTTGGAGTGGGGAGGTTGGGTGAAGTGAGGAGGTTGGGTGAAGTGGGGAGGTTGCGTGGAGTGGGGAGGTTGGGTGCTCTGGGGAAGTTGGGTGAAGTGGGGAGGTTGGGTGGAGTGAGGAGGTTGGGTGGAGTGGGGAGGTTGGGTGAAGTGGGGAAGTTGGGTGGAGTGGGGAGGTTTGGTGGAGGGCGGAGGTTGGGTGGAGGGCGGAGGTTAGGTGGAGTGGGGAGGTTGCGTGGAGTGGGGACGTTGGGTGGTGTGGGGAGGTTCGGTGAAGTGGGGAGGTTGGGTGGAGTGCGGAAGTTGGGTGGAGTGCGGAAGTTGGGTGGAGTGCGGAGGTTGGGTGGAGTGCGGAGGTTGGATGGAGTGCGAAGGTTGGGTGAAGTGGGGAGGTACGGTGGAGTGGGGAGGTTGGGTGAAGTGGGGAGAGTGGGGAGTTTGGGTGATGTGGGGAGGTTGGGTGAAGTGGGGAGGTTGGGTGAAGTGGGGAGGTTGGGTTGAGTGGGGAGGTTGTATGACGTGGGGAAGTTGTGTGGAGTTCAGAGGTTGGGTGGAGTGCGGAGGTTGCATGGAGTGCGGAAGTTGGGTGGAGTGCGGAAGTTCGGTGGAGTGCGGAGGTTGCATGAAGTGCGGAGGTTGGGTGGAGTGGGGAGGTTGGGTGGAGGGCGGAGGTTGGGTGGAGTGGGGAGGATGGGTTGAAGTGGGGAGGTTGGGTGGAGTGGGGTGGTTGGGTGGAATGCGTAGGTTGGGAGGAGTGGGGAGGTTGGGAAGTTGGATAGAGTGGGGAGATTCGGTGGAGAGGGGAGGTTGGGTGGAGTGCAGAAGTTGGGTGGTGTTCGGAGGTTGGGTGGAGTGCGGAGGTTGGGTGGAGCGCAGAAGTTGCGTGGAGTACGGAAGTTGGGTGGTGTGCGGACGTTGGGTGGAGTGCGGAAGTTGACTGGAGTGCGGAGTTTGGGTGGAGTGCAGAGGTTGGGTGGAGTGCGGAAGTTGGGTGGAGTGCGGAAGTTGGGTGGAGTGCGGAGGTTGGGTGGAGTGCGGAGGTTGGATGGAGTGCGAAGGTTGGGTGAAGTGGGGAGGTAGGGTGGAGTGGGGAGGTTTGGTGAAGTGGGGAGGTTGGGTGGAGTGGGGAGGTTGGGTTGAGTGGGGAGGTTGTATGAAGTGGGGAAGTTGTGTGGAGTGCGGAGGTTGGGTGGAGTGCGGAGGTTGCATGAAGTGCGGAAGTTGGGTGGAGTGCGGAAGTTGGGTGGAGGGCGGAGGTTGGGTGGAGTGGGGGGGATGGGTTGAAGTGGGGAGGTTGGGTGGAGTGGGGTGGTTGGGTGGAATGCGTAGGTTGGGAGGAGTAGGGAGGTTGGGAAGTTGGATAGAGTGGGGAGATTCGGTGGAGAGGGGAGGTTGGGTGGAGTGCAGAAGTTGGGTGGTGTTCCGAGGTTGGGTGGAGTGCGGAGGTTGGGTGGAGCGCGGAAGTTGCGTGGAGTACGGAAGTTGGGTGGTGTGCGGACGTTGGGTGGAGTGCGGAAGTTGACTGGAGTGCGGAGTTTGGGTGGAGTGCAGAGGTTGGGTGGAGTGCGGAAGTTGGGTGGAGTGCGGAAGTTGGGTGGAGTGCGGAGGTTGGGTGGAGTGCGGAGGTTGGATGGAGTGCGAAGGTTGGGTGAAGTGGGGAGGTAGGGTGGAGTGGGGAGGTTTGGTGAAGTGGGGAGGTTGGGTGGAGAGGGGAGTTTGGGCGGGGTGGGGAGGTTGGGTGGAGTGGGGAGGTTGGGTGGAGTGGGGAGGTTGGGTGAAGTGAGGAGGTTGGGTGAAGTGGGGAGGTTGCGTGGAGTGGGGAGGTTGGGTGCTCTGGGGATGTTGGGTGAAGTGGGGAGGTTGGGTGGAGTGAGGAGGTCGGGTGGAGTGGGGAGGTTGGGTGAAGTGGGGAAGTTGGGTGGAGTGGGGAGGTTTGGTGGAGGGCGGAGGTTGGGTGGAGGGCGGATGTTAGGTGGAGTGGGGAGGTTGCGTGGGGTGGGGAGGTTGGGTGGTGTGGGGAGGTTCGGTGAAGTGGGGAGGTTGGGTTGAGTGCGGAAGTTGGGTGGAGTGCGGAAGTTGGGTGGAGTGCGGAGGTTGGGTGGAGTGCGGAGGTTGGATGGAGTGCGAAGGTTGGGTGAAGTGGCGAAGTTGGGTGGAGTGGGGAGGTTGGGTGAAGCGGTGAGGTTGGGTGGAGTGCGTAAGTTGGGTGGAGTGCGGAGGTTGAGTGAAGTGGGGAGGTTGGGTGAAGTGGGGAGATTGGGTGGGGTGAGGAGGTTGGGTGAAGTGGGGAGGTTGGGTGTAGTGGTGAGGTTGGGTGGAGAGGGGAGTTTGGGCGGGGTGGGGAGGTTGGGTGGAGTGGGGAGGTTGGGTGGAGTGGGGAGGTTTGGTGAAGTGGGGAGGTTGGGTGAAGTGGGGAGGTTGCGTGGAGTGGGGAGGTTGGGTGCTCTGGGGATGTTGGGTGGAGTGGGGAGGTTGGGTAGAGTGAGGAGGTTGGGTGGAGTGGGGAGGTTGGGTGAAGTGGGGAAGTTGGGTGGAGTGGGGAGTTTGGTGGAGGGCGGAGGTTGGGTGGAGGACGGAGGTTAGTTGGAGTGGGGAGGTTGCGTGGGGTGGGGAGGTTGGGTGGTGTGGGGAGGTTCGGTGAAGTGGGGAGGTTGGGTGGAGTGGGGAGGTTGGGTGGAGTGGGGAGGTTGGGTGAAGTGGGGAGGTTGGGTTGAGTGGGGAGGTTGTATGAAATGGTGAAGTTGTGTGGAGTGCGGAGGTTGGGTGGAGTGCGGAGGTTGCATGGAGTGCGGAAGTTGGGTGGAATGGGGAATTTGAGTGGAGTGGGGAGGTTGGGTGATTTGGGGAGGTTGGGTGGAGTGCGGAGGTTGGGTGAAGTGGGGAGAGTTTGGGTGGAGTGGGGAGGTTGGGTGGAGTGGGGAGGATGGGTGAAGTGGGGAGGTTGGGTGGAGTGGGGAGGATGGGTTGAAGTGGGGAGGTTGGGTGGAGTTGGGAGGTTGGATGGACTGGGGAGTTTCGGTGGAGTGGGGAGGTTGGGTGGAGTGGGGAGGTTGGGTGAAGTGGGGAAGTTGGGTGGAGTGGGGAGTTTGGTGGAGGGCGGAGGTTGGGTGGAGGACGGAGGTTAGTTGGAGTGGGGAGGTTGCGTGGGGTGGGGAGGTTGGGTGGTGTGGGGAGGTTCGGTGAAGTGGGGAGGTTGGGTGGAGTGGGGAGGTTGGGTGGAGTGGGGAGGTTGGGTGAAGTGGGGAGGTTGGGTTGAGTGGGGAGGTTGTATGAAATGGTGAAGTTGTGTGGAGTGCGGAGGTTGGGTGGAGTGCGGAGGTTGCATGGAGTGCGGAAGTTGGGTGGAATGGGGAATTTGAGTGGAGTGGGGAGGTTGGGTGATTTGGGGAGGTTGGGTGGAGTGCGGAGGTTGGGTGAAGTGGGGAGAGTTTGGGTGGAGTGGGGAGGTTGGGTGGAGTGGGGAGGATGGGTGAAGTGGGGAGGTTGGGTGGAGTGGGGAGGATGGGTTGAAGTGGGGAGGTTGGGTGGAGTTGGGAGGTTGGATGGACTGGGGAGTTTCGGTGGAGTGGGGAGGTTGGGTGGAGTGCTGAAGTTGCGTGGTGTTCGGAGGTTGGGTGGAGTGCGGAAGTTTCGTGGATTACGGAAGTTGGGTGGTGTGCGAAAGTTGGAAGGAGTGCGGAAGTTGGGTGGAGTGCGGAAGTTGGGTGGAGTGCGGAAGTTGGATGGAGTGCGAAGGTTGGGTGAAGTGGGGAGGTTGGGTGGAATGGGGAGGTTGGGTGAAATGGGGAGGTTGGGTGGAGTGAGGAGGTTGGGTGAAGTGGGGAGGTTGAGTGAAGTGGGGAGTTTGGGTGAAGTGGGGAGGTTGGGTGGAGAGGGGAGTTTGGGCGGGGTGGGGAGGTTGGGTGGAGTGGGGAGGTTGGGTGGAGTGGGGAGGTTGGGTGAAGTGGGGAGGTTGGGTGAAGTGGGGAGGTTGCGCGGAGTGGGGAGGTTGGGTGGAGTGCCGAAGATGTGTGGAGTGCGGATGTTGGGTGGAGTGCGGAAGTTGTTTGGAGTGCGGAGGTTGGGTGGAGTGCGGAGGTTGGATGGAGTGCGAAGGTTGGGTGAAGTGGGGAGGTTGGGTGGAGTGGGGAGGTTGGGTGAAGTGGGGAGGTTGGGTGGAGTGAGGAGGTTGGGTGAAGTGGGGAGGTTGGGTGAAGTGGGGAGGTTGGGTGAAGTGGGGAGGTTGGGTGGAGAGGGGAGTTTAGGCGGGGTGGGGAGGTTGGTGGAGTGGGGAGGTTGGGTGGAGTGAGGAGGTTGGGTGGAGGGCGGAGGTTGGGTGGAGTGGAGAGTTTGCGTGGGGTGGGGAGGTTGGGTGGAGTGGGCAGGTTCGGTGAAGTGGGCAGGTTGGGTGGAGTGGGGAGTTTGAGTGGAGAGGTTGGGAAATTTGGGGAGGTTGGGTGGAGTGGGGAGGTTGGGTGATGTGGGGAGGTTGGGTGAAGTGGGGAGGTTGGGTTGAGTGGGGAGGTTGTATGAAGTGGGGAAGTTGTGTGGAGTGCGGAGGTTGGGTGGAGTGGGAAGTTCGGTGGAGTGCGGAGGTTGCGTGAAGTGCGGAGGTTGGGTGGAGTGGGGAGGTTGGGTGGAGGGCGGAGGTTGGGTGGAGTGGGGAGGATGGGTTGAAGTGGGGAGGTTGGGTGGAGTGGGGTGGTTGGGTGGAGTGCGTAGGTTGGGAGGAGTGGGGAGGTTGGGAAGTTGGATAGAGTGGGGAGATTCGGTGGAGAGGGGAGGTTGTGTGGAGTGCAGAAGTTGGGTGGTGTTCGGAGGTTGGGTGGAGTGCGGAGGTTGGGTAGAGCGCGGAAGTTGCGTGGAGTACGGAAGTTGGGTGGTGTGCGGACGTTGGGTGGAGTGCGGAAGTTGACTGGAGTGCGGAGTTTGGGTGGAGTGCAGAGGTTGGGTGGAGTGCGGAAGTTGGGTGGAGTGCGGAAGTTGGGTGGAGTGCGGAGGTTGGGTGGAGTGCGGAGGTTGGATGGAGTGCGATGGTTGGGTGAAGTGGGGAGGTAGGGTGGAGTGGGGAGGTTGGGTGGAGTGCTGAAGTTGCGTGGTGTTCGGAGGTTGGGTGGAGTGCGGAAGTTTCGTGGATTACGGAAGTTGGGTGGTGTGCGAAAGTTGGAAGGAGTGCGGAAGTTGGCTGGAGTGCGGAGTTTGGGTGGAGTGCAGAGGTTGGGTGGAGTGCGGAAGTTGGGTGGAGTGCGGAAGTTGGGTGGAGTGCGGAAGTTGGATGGAGTGCGAAGGTTGGGTGAAGTGGGGAGGTTGGGTGGAATGGGGAGGTTGGGTGAAATGGGGAGGTTGGGTGGAGTGAGGAGGTTGGGTGAAGTGGGGAGGTTGAGTGAAGTGGGGAGTTTGGGTGAAGTGGGGAGGTTGGGTGGAGAGGGGAGTTTGGGCGGGGTGGGGAGGTTGGGTGGAGTGGGGAGGTTGGGTGGAGTGGGGAGGTTGGGTGAAGTGGGGAGGTTGGGTGAAGTGGGGAGGTTGCGCGGAGTGGGGAGGTTGGGTGGAGTGCCGAAGATGTGTGGAGTGCAGATGTTGGGTGGAGTGCGGAAGTTGTTTGGAGTGCGGAGGTTGGGTGGAGTGCGGAGGTTGGATGGAGTGCGAAGGTTGGGTGAAGTGGGGAGGTTGGGTGGAGTGGGGAGGTTGGGTGAAGTGGGGAGGTTGGGTGGAGTGAGGAGGTTGGGTGAAGTGGGGAGGTTGGGTGAAGTGGGGAGGTTGGGTGAAGTGGGGAAGTTGGGCGGAGAGGGGAGTTTAGGCGGGGTGGGGAGGTTGGTGGAGTGGGGAGGTTGGGTGGAGTGAGGAGGTTGGGTGGAGGGCGGAGGTTGGGTGGAGTGGAGAGTTTGCGTGGGGTGGGGAGGTTGGGTGGAGTGGGCAGGTTCGGTGAAGTGGGCAGGTTGGGTGGAGTGGGGAGTTTGAGTGGAGAGGTTGGGAAACTTGGGGAGGTTGGGTGGAGTGGGGAGGTTGGGTGATGTGGGGAGGTTGGGTGAAGTGGGGAGGTTGGGTTGAGTGGGGAGGTTGTATGAAGTGGGGAAGTTGTGTGGAGTGCGGAGGTTGGGTGGAGTGCGGAAGTTCGGTGGAGTGCGGAGGTTGCGTGAAGTGCGGAGGTTGGGTGGAGTGGGGAGGTTGGGTGGAGGGCGGAGGTTGGGTGGAGTGGGGAGGATGGGTTGAAGTGGGGAGGTTGGGTGGAGTGGGGTGGTTGGGTGGAGTGCGTAGGTTGGGAGGAGTGGGGAGGTTGGGAAGTTGGATAGAGTGGGGAGATTCGGTGGAGAGGGGAGGTTGTGTGGAGTGCAGAAGTTGGGTGGTGTTCGGAGGTTGGGTGGAGTGCGGAGGTTGGGTAGAGCGCGGAAGTTCCGTGGAGTATGGAAGTTGGGTGGTGTGCGGACGTTGGGTGGAGTGCGGAAGTTGACTGGAGTGCGGAGTTTGGGTGGAGTGCAGAGGTTGGGTGGAGTGCGGAAGTTGGGTGGAGTGCGGAAGTTGGGTGGAGTGCGGAGGTTGGGTGGAGTGCGGAGGTTGGATGGAGTGCGATGGTTGGGTGAAGTGGGGAGGTAGGGTGGAGTGGGGAGGTTGGGTGGAGTGCTGAAGTTGCGTGGTGTTCGGAGGTTGGGTGGAGTGCGGAAGTTTCTTGGATTACGGAAGTTGGGTGGTGTGCGAAAGTTGGAAGGAGTGCGGAAGTTGGCTGGAGTGCGGAGTTTGGGTGGAGTGCAGAGGTTGGGTGGAGTGCGGAAGTTGGGTGGAGTGCGGAAGTTGGGTGGAGTGCGGAAGTTGGATGGAGTGCGAAGGTTGGGTGAAGTGGGGAGGTTGGGTGGAATGGGGAGGTTGGGTGAAATGGGGAGGTTGGGTGGAGTGAGGAGGTTGGGTGAAGTGGGGAGGTTGAGTGAAGTGGGGAGTTTGGGTGAAGTGGGGAGGTTGGGTGGAGAGGGGAGTTTGGGCGGGGTGGGGAGGTTGGGTGGAGTGGGGAGGTTGGGTGGAGTGGGGAGGTTGGGTGAAGTGGGGAGGTTGGGTGAAGTGGGGAGGTTGCGCGGAGTGGGGAGGTTGGGTGGAGTGCCGAAGATGTGTGGAGTGCAGATGTTGGGTGGAGTGCGGAAGTTGTTTGGAGTGCGGAGGTTGGGTGGAGTGCGGAGGTTGGATGGAGTGCGAAGGTTGGGTGAATCGGGGAGGTTGGGTGGAGTGGGGAGGTTGGGTGAAGTGGGGAGGTTGGGTGGAGTGAGGAGGTTGGGTGAAGTGGGGAGGTTGGGTGAAGTGGGGAGGTTGGGTGAAGTGGGGAGGTTGGGTGGAGAGGGGAGTTTAGGCGGGGTGGGGAGGTTGGTGGAGTGGGGAGGTTGGATGGAGTGAGGAGGTTGGGTGGAGGGCGGAGGTTGGGTGGAGTGGAGAGTTTGCGTGGGGTGGGGAGGTTGGGTGGAGTGGGCAGGTTCGGTGAAGTGGGCAGGTTGGGTGGAGTGGGGAGTTTGAGTGGAGAGGTTGGGAAATTTGGGGAGGTTGGGTGGAGTGGGGAGGTTGGGTGATGTGGGGAGGTTGGGTGAAGTGGGGAGGTTGGGTTGAGTGGGGAGGTTGTATGAAGTGGGGAAGTTGTGTGGAGTGCGGAGGTTGGGTGGAGTGCGGAAGTTCGGTGGAGTGCGGAGGTTGCATGAAGTGCGGAGGTTGGGTGGAGTGGGGAGGTTGGGTGAAGTGGGGAGAGTGGGGAGTTTGGGTGATGTGGGGAGGTTGGGTGAAGTGGGGAGGTTGGGTGAAGTGGGGAGGTTGGGTTGAGTGGGGAGGTTGTATGACGTGGGGAAGTTGTGTGGAGTTCAGAGGTTGGGTGGAGTGCGGAGGTTGCATGGAGTGGGGAAGTTGGGTGGAGTGGGGAGGTTTGGTGGAGGGCGGAGGTTGGGTGGAGGGCGGAGGTTAGGTGGAGTGGGGAGGTTGCGTGGGGTGGGGATGTTGGGTGGTGTGGGGAGGTTCGGTGAAGTGGGGAGGTTGGGTGGAGTGCGGAAGTTGGGTGGAGTGCGGAAGTTGGGTGGAGTGCGGAGGTTGGGTGGAGTGCGGAGGTTGGATGGAGTGCGAAGGTTGGGTGAAGTGGGGAGGTAGGGTGGAGTGGGGAGGTTGGGTGAAGTGGGGAGAGTGGGGAGTTTGGGTGATGTGGGGAGGTTGGGTGAAGTGGGGAGGTTGGGTGAAGTGGGGAGGTTGGGTTGAGTGGGGAGGTTGTATGACGTGGGGAAGTTGTGTGGAGTTCAGAGGTTGGGTGGAGTGCGGAGGTTGCATGGAGTGCGGAAGTTGGGTGGAGTGCGGAAGTTCGGTGGAGTGCGGAGGTTGCATGAAGTGCGGAGGTTGGGTGGAGTGGGGAGGTTGGGTGGAGGGCCGAGGTTGGGTGGAGTGGGGAGGATGGGTTGAAGTGGGGAGGTTGGGTGGAGTGGGGTGGTTGGGTGGAATGCGTAGGTTGGGAGGAGTGGGGAGGTTGGGAAGTTGGATAGAGTGGGGAGATTCGGTGGAGAGGGGAGGTTGGGTGGAGTGCAGAAGTTGGGTGGTTTTCGGAGGTTGGGTGGAGTGCGGAGGTTGGGTGGAGCGCGGAAGTTGCGTGGAGTACGGAAGTTGGGTGGTGTGCGGACGTTGGGTGGAGCGCGGAAGTTGACTGGAGTGCGGAGTTTGGGTGGAGTGCAGAGGTTGGGTGGAGTGCGGAAGTTGGGTGGAGTGCGGAAGTTGGGTGGAGTGCGGAGGTTGGGTGGAGTGCGGAGGTTGGATGGAGTGCGAAGGTTGGGTGAAGTGGGGAGGTAGGGTGGAGTGGGGAGGTTTGGTGAAGTGGGGAGGTTGGGTGGAGAGGGGAGTTTGGGCGGGGTGGGGAGGTTGGGTGGAGTGGGGAGGTTGGGTGGAGTGGGGAGGTTGGGTGAAGTGAGGAGGTTGGGTGAAGTGGGGAGGTTGCGTGGAGTGGGGAGGTTGGGTGCTCTGGGGATGTTGGGTGAAGTGGGGAGGTTGGGTGGAGTGAGGAGGTTGGGTGGAGTGGGGAGGTTGGGTGAAGTGGGGAAGTTGGGTGGAGTGGGGAGGTTTGGTGGAGGGCGGAGGTTGGGTGGAGGGCGGATGTTAGGTGGAGTGGGGAGGTTGCGTGGGGTGGGGAGGTTGGGTGGTGTGGGGAGGTTCGGTGAAGTGGGGAGGTTGGGTTGAGTGCGGAAGTTGGGTGGAGTGCGGAAGTTGGGTGGAGTGCGGAGGTTGGGTGGAGTGCGGAGGTTGGATGGAGTGCGAAGGTTGGGTGAAGTGGGGAGGTAGGGTGGAGTGGGGAGGTTGGGTGAAGTGGGGAGAGTGGGGAGTTTGGGTGATGTGGGGAGGTTGGGTGAAGTGGGGAGGTAGGGTGGAGTGGGGAGGTTGGGTGAAGTGGGGAGATTGGGTGGGGTGAGGAGGTTGGGTGAAGTGGGGAGGTTGGGTGTAGTGGTGAGGTTGGGTGGAGAGGGGAGTTTGGGCGGGGTGGGGAGGTTGGGTGGAGTGGGGAGGTTGGGTGGAGTGGGGAGGTTTGGTGAAGTGGGGAGGTTGGGTGAAGTGGGGAGGTTGCGTGGAGTGGGGAGGTTGGGTGCTCTGGGGATGTTGGGTGGAGTGGGGAGGTTGGGTAGAGTGAGGAGGTTGGGTGGAGTGGGGAGGTTGGGTGAAGTGGGGAAGTTGGGTGGAGTGGGGAGGTTTGGTGGAGGGCGGAGGTTGGGTGGAGGACGGAGGTTAGTTGGAGTGGGGAGGTTGCGTGAAGTGCGGAGGTTGGGTGGAGTGGGGAGGTTGGGTGGAGGACGGAGGTTGGGTGGAGTGGGGAGGATGGGTTGAAGTGGGGAGGTTGGGTGGAGTGGGGTGGTTGGGTGGAGTGCGTAGGTTGGGAGGAGTGGGGAGGTTGGGAAGTTGGATAGAGTGGGGAGATTCGGTGGAGAGGGGAGGTTGTGTGGAGTGCAGAAGTTGGGTGGTGTTCGGAGGTTGGGTGGAGTGCGGAGGTTGGGTAGAGCGCGGAAGTTGCGTGGAGTACGGAAGTTGGGTGGTGTGCGGACGTTGGGTGGAGTGCGGAAGTTGACTGGAGTGCGGAGTTTGGGTGGAGTGCAGAGGTTGGGTGGAGTGCGGAAGTTGGGTGGAGTGCGGAAGTTGGGTGGAGTGCGGAGGTTGGGTGGAGTGCGGAGGTTGGATGGAGTGCGATGGTTGGGTGAAGTGGGGAGGTAGGGTGGAGTGGGGAGGTTGGGTGAAGTGGGGAGGTTGGGTGGAGAGGGGAGTTTGGGCGGGGTGGGGAGGTTGGGTGGAGTGGGGAGGTTGGTTGGAGTGGGGAGGTTGGGTGAAGTGAGGAGGTTGGGTGAAGTGGGGAGGTTGCGTGGAGTGGGGAGGTTGGGTGCTCTGGGGATGTTGGGTGAAGTGGGGAGGTTGGGTGGAGTGAGGAGGTTGGGTGGAGTGGGGAGGTTGGGTGAAGTGGGGAAGTTGGGTGGAGTGGGGAGGTTTGGTGGAGGGCGGAGGTTGGGTGGAGGGCGGAGGTTAGGTGGAGTGGGGAAGTTGCGTGGGGTGGGGAGGTTGGGTGGTGTGGGGAGGTTCGGTGAAGTGGGGAGGTTGGGTGGAGTGCGGAAGTTGGGTGGAGTGCGGAAGTTGGGTTGAGTGCGGAGGTTGGGTGGAGTGCGGAGGTTGGATGGAGTGCGAAGGTTGGGTGAAGTGGGGAGGTAGGGTGGAGTGGGGAGGTTGGGTGAAGTGGGGAGAGTGGGGAGTTTGGGTGATGTGGGGAGGTTGGGTGAAGTGGGGAGGTTGGGTGAAGTGGGGAGGTTGGGTTGAGTGGGGAGGTTGTATGACGTGGGGAAGTTGTGTGGAGTTCAGAGGTTGGGTGGAGTGCGGAGGTTGCATGGAGTGCGGAAGTTGGGTGGAGTGCGGAAGTTCGGTGGAGTGCGGAGGTTGCATGAAGTGCGGAGTTTGGGTGGAGTGGGGAGGTTGGGTGGAGGGCGGAGGTTGGGTGGAGTGGGGAGGATGGGTTGAAGTGGGGAGGTTGGGTGGAGTGGGGTGGTTGGGTGGAATGCGTAGGTTGGGAGGAGTGGGGAGGTTGGGAAGTTGGATAGAGTGGGGAGATTCGGTGGAGAGGGGAGGTTGGGTGGAGTGCAGAAGTTGGGTGGTGTTCGGAGGTTGGGTGGAGTGCGGAGGTTGGGTGGAGCGCAGAAGTTGCGTGGAGTACGGAAGTTGGGTGGTGTGCGGACGTTGGGTGGAGTGCGGAAGTTGACTGGAGTGCGGAGTTTGGGTGGAGTGCAGAGGTTGGGTGGAGTGCGGAAGTTGGGTGGAGTGCGGAAGTTGGGTGGAGTGCGGAGGTTGGGTGGAGTGCGGAGGTTGGATGGAGTGCGAAGGTTGGGTGAAGTGGGGAGGTAGGGTGGAGTGGGGAGGTTTGGTGAAGTGGGGAGGTTGGGTGGAGTGGGGAGGTTGGGTGATGTGGGGAGGTTGGGTGAAGTGGGGAGGTTGGGTTGAGTGGGGAGGTTGTATGAAGTGGGGAAGTTGTGTGGAGTGCGGAGGTTGGGTGGAGTGCGGAGGTTGCATGGAGTGCGGAAGTTGGGTGGAGTGCGAAAGTTCGGTGGAGTGCGGAGGTTGCATGAAGTGCGGAAGTTGGGTGGAGTGCGGAAGTTGGGTGGAGGGCGGAGGTTGGGTGGAGTGGGGGGGATGGGTTGAAGTGGGGAGGTTGGGTGGAGTGAGGAGGTTGGGTGAAGTGGGGAGGTTGCGTGGAGTGGGGAGGTTGGGTGCTCTGGGGATGTTGGGTGAAGTGGGGAGGTTGGGTGGAGTGAGGAGGTTGGGTGGAGTGGGGAGGTTGGGTGAAGTGGGGAAGTTGGGTGGAGTGGGGAGGTTTGGTGGAGGGCGGAGGTTGGGTGGAGGGCGGATGTTAGGTGGAGTGGGGAGGTTGCGTGGGGTGGGGAGGTTGGGTGGTGTGGGGAGGTTCGGTGAAGTGGGGAGGTTGGGTTGAGTGCGGAAGTTGGGTGGAGTGCGGAAGTTGGGTGGAGTGCGGAGGTTGGGTGGAGTGCGGAGGTTGGATGGAGTGCGAAGGTTGGGTGAAGTGGGGAGGTAGGGTGGAGTGGGGAGGTTGGGTGAAGTGGGGAGAGTGGGGAGTTTGGGTGATGTGGGTAGGTTGGGTGAAGTGGGGAGGTAGGGTGGAGTGGGGAGGTTGGGTGAAGTGGGGAGGTTGGGTGGAGTGAGGAGGTTGGGTGAAGTGAGGAGGTTGGGTGAAGTGGGGAGGTTGGGTGCTCTGGGGATGTTGGGTGAAGTGGGGAGGTTGGGTGGAGTGAGGAGGTTGGGTGGAGTGGGGAGTTTGGGTGAAGTGGCGAAGTTGGGTGGAGTGGGGAGGTTGGGTGAAGCGGTGAGGTTGGGTGGAGTGCGTAAGTTGGTTGGAGTGCGGAGGTTGGGTGAAGTGGGGAGGTTGGGTGAAGTGGGGAGATTGGGTGGGGTGAGGAGGTTGGGTGAAGTGGGGAGGTTGGGTGTAGTGGTGAGGTTGGGTGGAGAGGGGAGTTTGGGCGGGGTGGGGAGGTTGGGTGGAGTGGGGAGGTTGGGTGGAGTGGGGAGGTTTGGTGAAGTGGGGAGGTTGGGTGAAGTGGGGAGGTTGCGTGGAGTGGGGAGGTTGGGTGCTCTGGGGATGTTGGGTGGAGTGGGGAGGTTGGGTAGAGTGAGGAGGTTGGGTGGAGTGGGGAGGTTGGGTGGAGTGGGGAGGTTGGGTGAAGTGGGGAGGTTGGGTTGAGTGGGGAGGTTGTATGAAATGGGGAAGTTGTGTGGAGTGCGGAAGTTGGGTGGAATGGGGAATTTGAGTTGAGTGGGGAGGTTGGGTGATTTGGGGAGGTTGGGTGGAGTGCGGAGGTTGGGTGAAGTGGGGAGAGTTTGGGTGGAGTGGGGAGGTTGGGTGGAGTGGGGAGGATGGGTGAAGTGGGGAGGTTGGGTGGAGTGGGGAGGATGGGTTGAAGTGGGGAGGTTGGGTGGAGTTGGGAGGTTGGATGGACTGGGGAGTTTCGGTGGAGTGGGGAGGTTGGGTGGAGTGCTGAAGTTGCGTGGTGTTCGGAGGTTGGGTGGTGTGCGGAAGTTTCGTGGATTACGGAAGTTGGGTGGTGTGCGAAAGTTGGAAGGAGTGCGGAAGTTGGCTGGAGTGCGGAGTTTGGGTGGAGTGCAGAGGTTGGGTGGAGTGCGGAAGTTGGGTGGAGTGCGGAAGTTGGGTGGAGTGCGGAAGTTGGATGGAGTGCGAAGGTTGGGTGAAGTGGGGAGGTTGGGTGGAATGGGGAGGTTGGGTGAAATGGGGAGGTTGGGTGGAGTGAGGAGGTTGGGTGAAGTGGGGAGGTTGAGTGAAGTGGGGAGTTTGGGTGAAGTGGGGAGGTTGGGTGGAGAGGGGAGTTTGGGCGGGGTGGGGAGGTTGGGTGGAGTGGGGAGGTTGGGTGGAGTGGGGAGGTTGGGTGAAGTGGGGAGGTTGGGTGAAGTGGGGAGGTTGCGCGGAGTGGGGAGGTTGGGTGGAGTGCCGAAGATGTGTGGAGTGCGGATGTTGGGTGGAGTGCGGAAGTTGTTTGGAGTGCGGAGGTTGGGTGGAGTGCGGAGGTTGGATGGAGTGCGAAGGTTGGGTGAAGTGGGGAGGTTGGGTGGAGTGGGGAGGTTGGGTGAAGTGGGGAGGTTGGGTGGAGTGAGGAGGTTGGGTGAAGTGGGGAGGTTGGGTGAAGTGGGGAGGTTGGGTGAAGTGGGGAGGTTGGGTGGAGAGGGGAGTTTAGGCGGGGTGGGGAGGTTGGTGGAGTGGGGAGGTTGGGTGGAGTGAGGAGGTTGGGTGGAGGGCGGAGGTTGGGTGGAGTGGAGAGTTTGCGTGGGGTGGGGAGGTTGGGTGGAGTGGGCAGGTTCGGTGAAGTGGGCAGGTTGGGTGGAGTGGGGAGTTTGAGTGGAGAGGTTGGGAAATTTGGGGAGGTTGGGTGGAGTGGGGAGGTTGGGTGATGTGGGGAGGTTGGGTGAAGTGGGGAGGTTGGGTTGAGTGGGGAGGTTGTATGAAGTGGGGAAGTTGTGTGGAGTGCGGAGGTTGGGTGGAGTGCGGAAGTTCGGTGGAGTGCGGAGGTTGCGTGAAGTGCGGAGGTTGGGTGGAGTGGGGAGGTTGGGTGGAGGGCGGAGGTTGGGTGGAGTGGGGAGGATGGGTTGAAGTGGGGAGGTTGGGTGGAGTGGGGTGGTTGGGTGGAGTGCGTAGGTTGGGAGGAGTGGGGAGATTGTGTGGAGTGCAGAAGTTGGGTGGTGTTCGGAGGTTGGGTGGAGTGCGGAGGTTGGGTAGAGCGCGGAAGTTGCGTGGAGTACGGAAGTTGGGTGGTGTGCGGACGTTGGGTGGAGTGCGGAAGTTGACTGGAGTGCGGAGTTTGGGTGGAGTGCAGAGGTTGGGTGGAGTGCGGAAGTTGGGTGGAGTGCGGAAGTTGGGTGGAGTGCGGAGGTTGGGTGGAGTGCGGAAGTTGGATGGAGTGCGAAGGTTGGGTGAAGTGGGGAGGTAGGGTGGAGTGGGGAGGTTGGGTGCTCTGGGGATGTTGGGTGGAGTGGGGAGGTTGGGTGGAGTGAGGAGGTTGGGTGGAGTGGGGAGGTTGGGTGAAATGGGGAAGTTGGGTGGAGTGGGCAGGTTTGGTGGAGGGCGCAGGTTGGGTGGAGGACGGAGGTTAGGTAGAGTGGGGAGGTTGCGTGGGGTAGGGAGGTTGGGTGGTGTGGGGAGGTTCGGTGAAGTGGGGAGGTTGGGTGGAGTGGGGAGGTTGGGTGGAGTGCGGAAGTTGTGTAGAGTGCGGAGGTTGGGTGGAGTGCGGAGGTTGGATTGGCGTGCGGAAGTTGGGTGGAGTGCGGAAGTTGGGTGGAGTGCGGAAGTTGGGTGGAGTGCGGAAGTTGGGTGGAGTGCGGAAGTTGGGTGGAGTGCGGAAGTTGGGTGGAGTGCGGAGGTTGGGTGGAGTGCGGAAGTTGGTTCGCGTGCGGAGGTTGGGTGGCGTGCGGAGGTTGGTTGGAATGCGGAGGTTTGGTGAAGTGGGGAGGTTGGGTGGAGTTGGGAGGTTGGGTGGAGTGGGGAGGTTGGGTGGAGTGGGGAGGTTGGGTGGAGTGAGGAGGATGGGTGGAATGGGGAATTTGAGTGGAGTGGGGACGTTGGGTGATTTGGGGAGGTTGGGTGTAGTGGGGAGGTTGGGTGATGTGGGGAGGTTGGGTGAAATGGGGAGGTTGGGTGAAGTGGGGAGGTTGGGTTGAATGGGGAGGTTGTGTGAAGTCGGGAAGTTGTGTGGAGTGCGGAGGTTGGGTGAAGTGGGGAGGTTGGGTGAAGTGGGGAGGTTGGGTGGAGAGGGGAGTTTGGGCGGGGTGGGGAGGTTGCGTGGAGTGGGGAAGTTGGGTTAAGTGGGGAGGTTGGGTGGAGAGGGGAGGTTGGGAGGAGTGGGGAGGTTCGGTGGAGTGGGGAGGTTGGGTGCTCTGGAGAGGTTGGGTGAAGTGGGGAGGTTGGGTGGTGTGAGGAGGTTGGGTGGAGTGGGGAGATTGAGTGGAGTGGGGAGGTTGGGTGATTTGGGGAGGTTGGGTGGAGTGGGGAGGTTGGGTGATGTGGGGAGGTTGGGTGAAGTGGGGATGTTGGGTGAAGTGGGGAGGTTAGGTTGAGTGGGGAGGTTGTATGAAGTGGGGAAGTTGTGTGGAGTGCGGAGGTTGGGTGGAGTGCGGAAGTTGGGTGGAGTGCGGAAGTTGGGTGGAGTGCGGAGGTTGGGTGGAGTGCGGAGGTTGGATGAAGTGCGAAGGTTGGGTGAAGTGGGGAGGTTGGGTGGAGTGGGGAGGTTGGGTGAAGTGGGGAGAGTGGGGAGTTTCGGTGATATGGGGAGGTTGGGTGAAGTGGGGAGGTTGGGTGGAGAGGGGAGTTTGGGCGGGGTGGGGAGGTTGGGTGGAGTGGGGAGGTTGCGTGGTGTGGGGAGGTTGGATGCTCTGGGGAGGTTGGGTGCTCTGGGGTGTTGGGTGAAGGGGGGAGGTTGGGTGGAGTGAGGAGGTTGGGTGGAGTGGGGAGTTTGGGTGAAGTGGCGAAGTTGGGTGGAGTGGGGAGGTTGGGTGAAGCGGGGAGGTTGAGTGGAGTGCGTAAGTTGGGTGGAGTGCGGAGGTTGGGTGAAGTGGGGAGGTTGGGTGAAATGCGGAGATTGGGTGGAGTGAGGAGGTTGGGTGCAGAGGGAATTTGGGCGGGGTGGGGAGGTTGGGTGGAGTGGGGAGGTTGGGTGGAATGGGGAGGTTGGGTGAAGTGGGGAGGTTGGGTGAAGTGGGGAGGTTGCGTGGAGTGGGGAGGTTGGGTGCTCTGGGGATGTTGGGTGGAGTGGGGAGGTTGGATTGGCGTGCGGAAGTTGGGTGGAGTGCAGAAGTTGGGTGGTGTTCGGAGGTTGGGTGGAGTGCGGAGGTTGGGTAGAGCGCGGAAGTTGCGTGGAGTACGGAAGTTGGGTGGTGTGCGGACGTTGGGTGGAGTGCGGAAGTTGACTGGAGTGCGGAGTTTGGGTGGAGTGCAGAGGTTGGGTGGAGTGCGGAAGTTGGGTGGAGTGCGGAAGTTGGGTGGAGTGCGGAGGTTGGGTGGAGTGCGGAGGTTGGATGGAGTGCGATGGTTGGGTGAAGTGGGGAGGTAGGGTGGAGTGGGGAGGTTGGGTGAAGTGGGGAGGTTGGGTGGAGAGGGGAGTTTGGGCGGGGTGGGGAGGTTGGGTGGAGTGGGGAGGTTGGTTGGAGTGGGGAGGTTGGGTGAAGTGAGGAGGTTGGGTGAAGTGGGGAGGTTGCGTGGAGTGGGGAGGTTGGGTGCTCTGGGGATGTTGGGTGAAGTGGGGAGGTTGGGTGGAGTGAGGAGGTTGGGTGGAGTGGGGAGGTTGGGTGAAGTGGGGAAGTTGGGTGGAGTGGGGAGGTTTGGTGGAGGGCGGAGGTTGGGTGGAGGGCGGAGGTTAGGTGGAGTGGGGAGGTTGCGTGGGGTGGGGAGGTTGGGTGGTGTGGGGAGGTTCGGTGAAGTGGGGAGGTTGGGTGGAGTGCGGAAGTTGGGTGGAGTGCGGAAGTTGGGTGGAGTGCGGAGGTTGGGTGGAGTGCGGAGGTTGGATGGAGTGCGAAGGTTGGGTGAAGTGGGGAGGTAGGGTGGAGTGGGGAGGTTGGGTGAAGTGGGGAGAGTGGGGAGTTTGGGTGATGTGGGGAGGTTGGGTGAAGTGGGGAGGTTGGGTGAAGTGGGGAGGTTGGGTTGAATGGGGAGGTTGTATGACGTGGGGAAGTTGTGTGGAGTTCAGAGGTTGGGTGGAGTGCGGAGGTTGCATGGAGTGCGGAAGTTGGGTGGAGTGCGGAAGTTCGGTGGAGTGCGGAGGTTGCATGAAGTGCGGAGTTTGGGTGGAGTGGGGAGGTTGGGTGGAGGGCGGAGGTTGGGTGGAGTGGGGAGGATGGGTTGAAGTGGGGAGGTTGGGTGGAGTGGGGTGGTTGGGTGGAATGCGTAGGTTGGGAGGAGTGGGGAGGTTGGGAAGTTGGATAGAGTGGGGAGATTCGGTGGAGAGGGGAGGTTGGGTGGAGTGCAGAAGTTGGGTGGTGTTCGGAGGTTGGGTGGAGTGCGGAGGTTGGGTGGAGCGCAGAAGTTGCGTGGAGTACGGAAGTTGGGTGGTGTGCGGACGTTGGGTGGAGTGCGGAAGTTGACTGGAGTGCGGAGTTTGGGTGGAGTGCAGAGGTTGGGTGGAGTGCGGAAGTTGGGTGGAGTGCGGAAGTTGGGTGGAGTGCGGAGGTTGGGTGGAGTGCGGAGGTTGGATGGAGTGCGAAGGTTGGGTGAAGTGGGGAGGTAGGGTGGAGTGGGGAGGTTTGGTGAAGTGGGGAGGTTGGGTGGAGTGGGGAGGTTGGGTGATGTGGGGAGGTTGGGTGAAGTGGGGAGGTTGGGTTGAGTGGGGAGGTTGTATGAAGTGGGGAAGTTGTGTGGAGTGCGGAGGTTGGGTGGAGTGCGGAGGTTGCATGGAGTGCGGAAGTTGGGTGGAGTGCGAAAGTTCGGTGGAGTGCGGAGGTTGCATGAAGTGCGGAAGTTGGGTGGAGTGCGGAAGTTGGGTGGAGGGCGGAGGTTGGGTGGAGTGGGGGGGATGGGTTGAAGTGGGGAGGTTGGGTGGAGTGGGGTGGTTGGGTGGAATGCGTAGGTTGGGAGGAGTGGGGAGGTTGGGAAGTTGGATAGAGTGGGGAGATTCGGTGGAGAGGGGAGGTTGGGTGGAGTGCAGAAGTTGGGTGGTGTTCGGAGGTTGGGTGGAGTGCGGAGGTTGGGTGGAGCGCGGAAGTTGCGTGGAGTACGGAAGTTGGGTGGTGTGCGGACGTTGGGTGGAGTGCGGAAGTTGACTGGAGTGCGGAGTTTGGATGGAGTGCAGAGGTTGGGTGGAGTGCGGAAGTTGGGTGGAGTGCGGAAGTTGGGTGGAGTGCGGAGGTTGGGTGGAGTGCGGAGGTTGGATGGAGTGCGAAGGTTGGGTGAAGTGGGGAGGTAGGGTGGAGTGGGGAGGTTTGGTGAAGTGGGGAGGTTGGGTGGAGAGGGGAGTTTGGGCGGGGTGGGGAGGTTGGGTGGAGTGGGGAGGTTGGGTGGAGTGGGGAGGTTGGGTGAAGTGAGGAGGTTGGGTGAAGTGGGGAGGTTGCGTGGAGTGGGGAGGTTGGGTGCTCTGGGGATGTTGGGTGAAGTGGGGAGGTTGGGTGGAGTGAGGAGGTTGGGTGGAGTGGGGAGGTTGGGTGAAGTGGGGAAGTTGGGTGGAGTGGGGAGGTTTGGTGGAGGGCGGAGGTTGGGTGGAGGGCGGATGTTAGGTGGAGTGGGGAGGTTGCGTGGGGTGGGGAGGTTGGGTGGTGTGGGGAGGTTCGGTGAAGTGGGGAGGTTGGGTTGAGTGCGGAAGTTGGGTGGAGTGCGGAAGTTGGGTGGAGTGCGGAGGTTGGGTGGAGTGCGGAGGTTGGATGGAGTGCGAAGGTTGGGTGAAGTGGGGAGGTAGGGTGGAGTGGGGAGGTTGGGTGAAGTGGGGAGAGTGGGGAGTTTGGGTGATGTGGGTAGGTTGGGTGAAGTGGGGAGGTAGGGTGGAGTGGGGAGGTTGGGTGAAGTGGGGAGGTTGGGTGGAGTGAGGAGGTTGGGTGAAGTGAGGAGGTTGGGTGAAGTGGGGAGGTTGGGTGCTCTGGGGATGTTGGGTGAAGTGGGGAGGTTGGGTGGAGTGAGGAGGTTGGGTGGAGTGGGGAGTTTGGGTGAAGTGGCGAAGTTGGGTGGAGTGGGGAGGTTGGGTGAAGCGGTGAGGTTGGGTGGAGTGCGTAAGTTGGTTGGAGTGCGGAGGTTGGGTGAAGTGGGGAGGTTGGGTGAAGTGGGGAGATTGGGTGGGGTGAGGAGGTTGGGTGAAGTGGGGAGGTTGGGTGTAGTGGTGAGGTTGGGTGGAGAGGGGAGTTTGGGCGGGGTGGGGAGGTTGGGTGGAGTGGGGAGGTTGGGTGGAGTGGGGAGGTTTGGTGAAGTGGGGAGGTTGGGTGAAGTGGGGAGGTTGCGTGGAGTGGGGAGGTTGGGTGCTCTGGGGATGTTGGGTGGAGTGGGGAGGTTGGGTAGAGTGAGGAGGTTGGGTGGAATGGGGAGGTTGGGTGGAGTGGGGAGGTTGGGTGAAGTGGGGAGGTTGGGTTGAGTGGGGAGGTTGTATGAAATGGGGAAGTTGTGTGGAGTGCGGAAGTTGGGTGGAATGGGGAATTTGAGTTGAGTGGGGAGGTTGGGTGATTTGGGGAGGTTGGGTGGAGTGCGGAGGTTGGGTGAAGTGGGGAGAGTTTGGGTGGAGTGGGGAGGTTGGGTGGAGTGGGGAGGATGGGTGAAGTGGGGAGGTTGGGTGGAGTGGGGAGGATGGGTTGAAGTGGGGAGGTTGGGTGGAGTTGGGAGGTTGGATGGACTGGGGAGTTTCGGTGGAGTGGGGAGGTTGGGTGGAGTGCTGAAGTTGCGTGGTGTTCGGAGGTTGGGTGGTGTGCGGAAGTTTCGTGGATTACGGAAGTTGGGTGGTGTGCGAAAGTTGGAAGGAGTGCGGAAGTTGGCTGGAGTGCGGAGTTTGGGTGGAGTGCAGAGGTTGGGTGGAGTGCGGAAGTTGGGTGGAGTGCGGAAGTTGGGTGGAGTGCGGAAGTTGGATGGAGTGCGAAGGTTGGGTGAAGTGGGGAGGTTGGGTGGAATGGGGAGGTTGGGTGAAATGGGGAGGTTGGGTGGAGTGAGGAGGTTGGGTGAAGTGGGGAGGTTGAGTGAAGTGGGGAGTTTGGGTGAAGTGGGGAGGTTGGGTGGAGAGGGGAGTTTGGGCGGGGTGGGGAGGTTGGGTGGAGTGGGGAGGTTGGGTGGAGTGGGGAGGTTGGGTGAAGTGGGGAGGTTGGGTGAAGTGGGGAGGTTGCGCGGAGTGGGGAGGTTGGGTGGAGTGCCGAAGATGTGTGGAGTGCGGATGTTGGGTGGAGTGCGGAAGTTGTTTGGAGTGCGGAGGTTGGGTGGAGTGCGGAGGTTGGATGGAGTGCGAAGCTTGGGTGAAGTGGGGAGGTTGGGTGGAGTGGGGAGGTTGGGTGAAGTGGGGAGGTTGGGTGGAGTGAGGAGGTTGGGTGAAGTGGGGAGGTTGGGTGAAGTGGGGAGGTTGGGTGAAGTGGGGAGGTTGGGTGGAGAGGGGAGTTTAGGCGGGGTGGGGAGGTTGGTGGAGTGGGGAGGTTGGGTGGAGTGAGGAGGTTGGGTGGAGGGCGGAGGTTGGGTGGAGTGGAGAGTTTGCGTGGGGTGGGGAGGTTGGGTGGAGTGGGCAGGTTCGGTGAAGTGGGCAGGTTGGGTGGAGTGGGGAGTTTGAGTGGAGAGGTTGGGAAATTTGGGGAGGTTGGGTGGAGTGGGGAGGTTGGGTGATGTGGGGAGGTTGGGTGAAGTGGGGAGGTTGGGTTGAGTGGGGAGGTTGTATGAAGTGGGGAAGTTGTGTGGAGTGCGGAGGTTGGGTGGAGTGCGGAAGTTCGGTGGAGTGCGGAGGTTGCGTGAAGTGCGGAGGTTGGGTGGAGTGGGGAGGTTGGGTGGAGGGCGGAGGTTGGGTGGAGTGGGGAGGATGGGTTGAAGTGGGGAGGTTGGGTGGAGTGGGGTGGTTGGGTGGAGTGCGTAGGTTGGGAGGAGTGGGGAGATTGTGTGGAGTGCAGAAGTTGGGTGGTGTTCGGAGGTTGGGTGGAGTGCGGAGGTTGGGTAGAGCGCGGAAGTTGCGTGGAGTACGGAAGTTGGGTGGTGTGCGGACGTTGGGTGGAGTGCGGAAGTTGACTGGAGTGCGGAGTTTGGGTGGAGTGCAGAGGTTGGGTGGAGTGCGGAAGTTGGGTGGAGTGCGGAAGTTGGGTGGAGTGCGGAGGTTGGGTGGAGTGCGGAAGTTGGATGGAGTGCGAAGGTTGGGTGAAGTGGGGAGGTAGGGTGGAGTGGGGAGGTTGGGTGCTCTGGGGATGTTGGGTGGAGTGGGGAGGTTGGGTGGAGTGAGGAGGTTGGGTGGAGTGGGGAGGTTGGGTGAAATGGGGAAGTTGGGTGGAGTGGGCAGGTTTGGTGGAGGGCGCAGGTTGGGTGGAGGACGGAGGTTAGGTAGAGTGGGGAGGTTGCGTGGGGTAGGGAGGTTGGGTGGTGTGGGGAGGTTCGGTGAAGTGGGGAGGTTGGGTGGAGTGGGGAGGTTGGGTGGAGTGCGGAAGTTGTGTAGAGTGCGGAGGTTGGGTGGAGTGCGGAGGTTGGATTGGCGTGCGGAAGTTGGGTGGAGTGCGGAAGTTGGGTGGAGTGCGGAAGTTGGGTGGAGTGCGGAAGTTGGGTGGAGTGCGGAGGTTGGGTGGAGTGCGGAAGTTGGTTCGCGTGCGGAGGTTGGGTGGCGTGCGGAGGTTGGTTGGAATGCGGAGGTTTGGTGAAGTGGGGAGGTTGGGTGGAGTTGGGAGGTTGGGTGGAGTGGGGAGGTTGGGTGGAGTGGGGAGGTTGGGTGGAGTGAGGAGGATGGGTGGAATGGGGAATTTGAGTGGAGTGGGGACGTTGGGTGATTTGGGGAGGTTGGGTGTAGTGGGGAGGTTGGGTGATGTGGGGAGGTTGGGTGAAATGGGGAGGTTGGGTGAAGTGGGGAGGTTGGGTTGAATGGGGAGGTTGTGTGAAGTCGGGAAGTTGTGTGGAGTGCGGAGGTTGGGTGAAGTGGGGAGGTTGGGTGAAGTGGGGAGGTTGGGTGGAGAGGGGAGTTTGGGCGGGGTGGGGAGGTTGCGTGGAGTGGGGAAGTTGGGTTAAGTGGGGAGGTTGGGTGGAGAGGGGAGGTTGGGAGGAGTGGGGAGGTTCGGTGGAGTGGGGAGGTTGGGTGCTCTGGAGAGGTTGGGTGAAGTGGGGAGGTTGGGTGGTGTGAGGAGGTTGGGTGGAGTGGGGAGATTGAGTGGAGTGGGGAGGTTGGGTGATTTGGGGAGGTTGGGTGGAGTGGGGAGGTTGGGTGATGTGGGGAGGTTGGGTGAAGTGGGGATGTTGGGTGAAGTGGGGAGGTTAGGTTGAGTGGGGAGGTTGTATGAAGTGGGGAAGTTGTGTGGGGTGCGGAGGTTGGGTGGAGTGCGGAAGTTGGGTGGAGTGCGGAAGTTGGGTGGAGTGCGGAGGTTGGGTGGAGTGCGGAGGTTGGATGAAGTGCGAAGGTTGGGTGAAGTGGGGAGGTTGGGTGGAGTGGGGAGGTTGGGTGAAGTGGGGAGAGTGGGGAGTTTCGGTGATATGGGGAGGTTGGGTGAAGTGGGGAGGTTGGGTGGAGAGGGGAGTTTGGGCGGGGTGGGGAGGTTGGGTGGAGTGGGGAGGTTGCGTGGTGTGGGGAGGTTGGATGCTCTGGGGAGGTTGGGTGCTCTGGGGTGTTGGGTGAAGGGGGGAGGTTGGGTGGAGTGAGGAGGTTGGGTGGAGTGGGGAGTTTGGGTGAAGTGGCGAAGTTGGGTGGAGTGGGGAGGTTGGGTGAAGCGGGGAGGTTGAGTGGAGTGCGTAAGTTGGGTGGAGTGCGGAGGTTGGGTGAAGTGGGGAGGTTGGGTGAAATGCGGAGATTGGGTGGAGTGAGGAGGTTGGGTGCAGAGGGAATTTGGGCGGGGTGGGGAGGTTGGGTGGAGTGGGGAGGTTGGGTGGAATGGGGAGGTTGGGTGAAGTGGGGAGGTTGGGTGAAGTGGGGAGGTTGCGTGGAGTGGGGAGGTTGGGTGCTCTGGGGATGTTGGGTGGAGTGGGGAGGTTGGATTGGCGTGCGGAAGTTGGGTGGAGTGCGGAAGTTGGGTGGAGTGCGGAAGTTGGTTGGAGTGCGGAGGTTGGGTGGAGTGCGGAAGTTGGGTGGAGTGCGGAAGTTGGGTGGAGTGGGGAGGTTTGGTGGAGGGCGGAGGTTGGGTGGAGGACGGAGGTTAGGTGGAGTGGGGAGGTTGCGTGGGGTAGGGAGGTTGGGTGGTGTGGGGAGGTTCGGTGAAGTGGGGAGGTTGGGTGGAGTGGGGAGGTTGGGTGGAGTGCGGAAGTTGTGTAGAGTGCGGAGGTTGGGTGGAGTGCGGAGGTTGGATTGGCGTGCGGAGGTTGGGTGGAGTGCGGAAGTTGGGTGGAGTGCGGAAGTTGGGTGGAGTGCGGAGGTTGGGTGGAGTGCGGAAGTTGGTTCGAGTGCGGAGGTTAGGTGGCGTGCGGAGGTTGGTTGGAATGCGGAGGTTTGGTGAAGTGGGGAGGTTGGGTGGAGTTGGGAGGTTGGGTGGAGTGGGGAGGTTGGGTGGAGTGGGGAGGTTGGGTGGAGTGAGGAGGATGGGTGGAATGGGGAATTTGAGTGGAGTGGGGACGTTGGGTGATTTGGGGAGGTTGGGTGTAGTGGGGAGGTTGGGTGATGTGGGGAGGTTGGGTGAAATGGGGAGGTTGGGTGAAGTGGGGAGGTTGGGTTGAGTGGGGAGGTTGTGTGAAGTGGGGAAGTTGTGTGGAGTGCGGAGGTTGGGTGAAGTGGGGAGGTTGGGTGAAGTGGGGAGGTTGGGTGGAGTGGGGAGTTTGGGTGAAGTGGCGAAGTTGGGTGGAGTGGGGAGGTTGGGTGAAGCGGGGAGGTTGAGTGGAGTGCGTAAGTTGGGTGGAGTGCGGAGGTTGGGTGAAGTGGGGAGGTTGGGTGAAGTGCGGAGATTGGGTGGAGTGAGGAGGTTAGCTGCAGAGGGGAGTTTGGGCGGGGTGGGGAGGTTGGGTGGAGTGGGGAGGTTGGGTGGAATGGGGAGGTTGGGTGAAGTGGGGAGGTTGGGTGAAGTGGGGAGGTTGCGTGGAGTGGGGAGGTTGGGTGCTCTGGGGATGTTGGGTGGAGTGGGGAGGTTGGATTGGCGTGCGGAAGTTGGGTGGAGTGCGGAAGTTGGGTGGAGTGCGGAAGTTGGTTGGAGTGCGGAGGTTGGGTGGAGTGCGGAAGTTGGGTGGAGTGCGGAAGTTGGGTGGAGTGGGGAGGTTTGGTGGAGGGCGGAGGTTGGGTGGAGGACGGAGGTTAGGTGGAGTGGGGAGGTTGCGTGGGGTAGGGAGGTTGGGTGGTGTGGGGAGGTTCGGTGAAGTGGGGAGGTTGGGTGGAGTGGGGAGGTTGGGTGGAGTGCGGAAGTTGTGTAGAGTGCGGAGGTTGGGTGGAGTGCGGAGGTTGGATTGGCGTGCGGAGGTTGGGTGGAGTGCGGAAGTTGGGTGGAGTGCGGAAGTTGGGTGGAGTGCGGAGGTTGGGTGGAGTGCGGAAGTTGGTTCGAGTGCGGAGGTTAGGTGGCGTGCGGAGGTTGGTTGGAATGCGGAGGTTTGGTGAAGTGGGGAGGTTGGGTGGAGTTGGGAGGTTGGGTGGAGTGGGGAGGTTGGGTGGAGTGGGGAGGTTGGGTGGAGTGAGGAGGATGGGTGGAATGGGGAATTTGAGTGGGGTGGGGACGTTGGGTGATTTGGGGAGGTTGGGTGTAGTGGGGAGGTTGGGTGATGTGGGGAGGTTGGGTGAAATGGGGAGGTTGGGTGAAGTGGGGAGGTTGGGTTGAGTGGGGAGGTTGTGTGAAGTGGGGAAGTTGTGTGGAGTGCGGAGGTTGGATGGAGTGCGAAGGTTGGGTGAAGTGGGGAGGTTGGGTGGAGTGGGGAGGTTGGGTGAAGTGGGGAGGTTGGGTGGAGTGAGGAGGTTGGGTGAAGTGGGGAGGTTGGGTGAAGTGGGGAGGTTGGGTGAAGTGGGGAGGTTGGGTGGAGAGGGGAGTTTAGGCGGGGTGGGGAGGTTGGTGGAGTGGGGAGGTTGGGTGGAGTGAGGAGGTTGGGTGGAGGGCGGAGGTTGGGTGGAGTGGAGAGTTTGCGTGGGGTGGGGAGGTTGGGTGGAGTGGGCAGGTTCGGTGAAGTGGGCAGGTTGGGTGGAGTGGGGAGTTTGAGTGGAGAGGTTGGGAAATTTGGGGAGGTTGGGTGGAGTGGGGAGGTTGGGTGATGTGGGGAGGTTGGGTGAAGTGGGGAGGTTGGGTTGAGTGGGGAGGTTGTATGAAGTGGGGAAGTTGTGTGGAGTGCGGAGGTTGGGTGGAGTGCGGAAGTTCGGTGGTGTTCGGAGGTTGGGTGGAGTGCGGAGGTTGGGTAGAGCGCGGAAGTTGCGTGGAGTACGGAAGTTGGGTGGTGTGCGGACGTTGGGTGGAGTGCGGAAGTTGACTGGAGTGCGGAGTTTGGGTGGAGTGCAGAGGTTGGGTGGAGTGCGGAAGTTGGGTGGAGTGCGGAAGTTGGGTGGAGTGCGGAGGTTGGGTGGAGTGCGGAAGTTGGATGGAGTGCGAAGGTTGGGTGAAGTGGGGAGGTAGGGTGGAGTGGGGAGGTTGGGTGCTCTGGGGATGTTGGGTGGAGTGGGGAGGTTGGGTGGAGTGAGGAGGTTGGGTGGAGTGGGGAGGTTGGGTGAAATGGGGAAGTTGGGTGGAGTGGGCAGGTTTGGTGGAGGGCGCAGGTTGGGTGGAGGACGGAGGTTAGGTAGAGTGGGGAGGTTGCGTGGGGTAGGGAGGTTGGGTGGTGTGGGGAGGTTCGGTGAAGTGGGGAGGTTGGGTGGAGTGGGGAGGTTGGGTGGAGTGCGGAAGTTGTGTAGAGTGCGGAGGTTGGGTGGAGTGCGGAGGTTGGATTGGCGTGCGGAAGTTGGGTGGAGTGCGGAAGTTGGGTGGAGTGCGGAAGTTGGGTGGAGTGCGGAAGTTGGGTGGAGTGCGGAAGTTGGGTGGAGTGCGGAAGTTGGGTGGAGTGCGGAGGTTGGGTGGAGTGCGGAAGTTGGTTCGCGTGCGGAGGTTGGGTGGCGTGCGGAGGTTGGTTGGAATGCGGAGGTTTGGTGAAGTGGGGAGGTTGGGTGGAGTTGGGAGGTTGGGTGGAGTGGGGAGGTTGGGTGGAGTGGGGAGGTTGGGTGGAGTGAGGAGGATGGGTGGAATGGGGAATTTGAGTGGAGTGGGGACGTTGGGTGATTTGGGGAGGTTGGGTGTAGTGGGGAGGTTGGGTGATGTGGGGAGGTTGGGTGAAATGGGGAGGTTGGGTGAAGTGGGGAGGTTGGGTTGAATGGGGAGGTTGTGTGAAGTCGGGAAGTTGTGTGGAGTGCGGAGGTTGGGTGAAGTGGGGAGGTTGGGTGAAGTGGGGAGGTTGGGTGGAGAGGGGAGTTTGGGCGGGGTGGGGAGGTTGCGTGGAGTGGGGAAGTTGGGTTAAGTGGGGAGGTTGGGTGGAGAGGGGAGGTTGGGAGGAGTGGGGAGGTTCGGTGGAGTGGGGAGGTTGGGTGCTCTGGAGAGGTTGGGTGAAGTGGGGAGGTTGGGTGGTGTGAGGAGGTTGGGTGGAGTGGGGAGATTGAGTGGAGTGGGGAGGTTGGGTGATTTGGGGAGGTTGGGTGGAGTGGGGAGGTTGGGTGATGTGGGGAGGTTGGGTGAAGTGGGGATGTTGGGTGAAGTGGGGAGGTTAGGTTGAGTGGGGAGGTTGTATGAAGTGGGGAAGTTGTGTGGAGTGCGGAGGTTGGGTGGAGTGCGGAAGTTGGGTGGAGTGCGGAAGTTGGGTGGAGTGCGGAGGTTGGGTGGAGTGCGGAGGTTGGATGAAGTGCGAAGGTTGGGTGAAGTGGGGAGGTTGGGTGGAGTGGGGAGGTTGGGTGAAGTGGGGAGAGTGGGGAGTTTCGGTGATATGGGGAGGTTGGGTGAAGTGGGGAGGTTGGGTGGAGAGGGGAGTTTGGGCGGGGTGGGGAGGTTGGGTGGAGTGGGGAGGTTGCGTGGTGTGGGGAGGTTGGATGCTCTGGGGAGGTTGGGTGCTCTGGGGTGTTGGGTGAAGTGGGGAGGTTGGGTGGAGTGAGGAGGTTGGGTGGAGTGGGGAGTTTGGGTGAAGTGGCGAAGTTGGGTGGAGTGGGGAGGTTGGGTGAAGCGGGGAGGTTGAGTGGAGTGCGTAAGTTGGGTGGAGTGCGGAGGTTGGGTGAAGTGGGGAGGTTGGGTGAAATGCGGAGATTGGGTGGAGTGAGGAGGTTGGGCGGGGTGGGGAGGTTGGGTGGAGTGGGGAGGTTGGGTGGAATGGGGAGGTTGGGTGAAGTGGGGAGGTTGGGTGAAGTGGGGAGGTTGCGTGGAGTGGGGAGGTTGGGTGCTCTGGGGATGTTGGGTGGAGTGGGGAGGTTGGATTGGCGTGCGGAAGTTGGGTGGAGTGCGGAAGTTGGGTGGAGTGCGGAAGTTGGTTGGAGTGCGGAGGTTGGGTGGAGTGCGGAAGTTGGGTGGAGTGCGGAAGTTGGGTGGAGTGGGGAGGTTTGGTGGAGGGCGGAGGTTGGGTGGAGGACGGAGGTTAGGTGGAGTGGGGAGGTTGCGTGGGGTAGGGAGGTTGGGTGGTGTGGGGAGGTTCGGTGAAGTGGGGAGGTTGGGTGGAGTGGGGAGGTTGGGTGGAGTGCGGAAGTTGTGTAGAGTGCGGAGGTTGGGTGGAGTGCGGAGGTTGGATTGGCGTGCGGAGGTTGGGTGGAGTGCGGAAGTTGGGTGGAGTGCGGAAGTTGGGTGGAGTGCGGAGGTTGGGTGGAGTGCGGAAGTTGGTTCGAGTGCGGAGGTTAGGTGGCGTGCGGAGGTTGGTTGGAATGCGGAGGTTTGGTGAAGTGGGGAGGTTGGGTGGAGTTGGGAGGTTGGGTGGAGTGGGGAGGTTGGGTGGAGTGGGGAGGTTGGGTGGAGTGAGGAGGATGGGTGGAATGGGGAATTTGAGTGGAGTGGGGACGTTGGGTGATTTGGGGAGGTTGGGTGTAGTGGGGAGGTTGGGTGATGTGGGGAGGTTGGGTGAAATGGGGAGGTTGGGTGAAGTGGGGAGGTTGGGTTGAGTGGGGAGGTTGTGTGAAGTGGGGAAGTTGTGTGGAGTGCGGAGGTTGGGTGAAGTGGGGAGGTTGGGTGAAGTGGGGAGGTTGGGTGGAGAGGGGAGTTTGGGCGGGGTGGGGAGGTTGCGTGGAGTGGGGAAGTTGGGTTAAGTGGGGAGGTTGGGTGGAGAGGGGAGGTTGGGAGGAGTGGGGAGGTTCGGTGGAGTGGGGAGGTTGGGTGCTCTGGAGAGGTTGGGTGAAGTGGGGAGGTTGGGTGGAGTGAGGAGGTTGGGTGGAGTGGGGAGATTGAGTGGAGTGGGGAGGTTGGGTGATTTGGGGAGGTTGGGTGGAGTGGGGAGGTTGGGTGATGTGGGGAGGTTGGGTGAAGTGGGGATGTTGGGTGAAGTGGGGAGGTTGGGTTGAGTGGGGAGGTTGTATGAAGTGGGGAAGTTGTGTGGAGTGCGGAGGTTGGGTGGAGTGCGGAAGTTGGGTGGAGTGCGGAAGTTGGGTGGAGTGCGGAGGTTGGGTGGAGTGCAGAGGTTGGATGAAGTGCGAAGGTTGGGTGAAGTGGGGGGGTTGGGTGGAGTGGGAAGGTTGGGTGAAGTGGGGAGAGTGGGGAGTTTCGGTGATGTGGGGAGGTTGGGTGAAGTGGGGAGGTTGGATGGAGTGGGGAGGTTGCGTGGTGTGGGGAGGTTGGATACTCTGGGGATGTTGGGTGAAGTGGGGAGGTTGGGTGGAGTGAGGAGGTTGGGTGGAGTGGGGAGGTTGGGTGAAGTGGGGAAGTTGGGTGGAGTGGGGAGGTTGGGTGGAGTGCGGAAGTTGTGTGGAGTGCGGAGGTTGGGTGAAGTGGGGAGGTTGAGTGAAGTGGGGAGGTTGGGTGGAGAGGGGAGTTTGGGCGGGGTGGGGAGGTTGCGTGGAGTGGGGAGGTTGGGTTAAGTGGGGAGGTTGGGTGGAGAGGGGAGGTTGGGTGGAGTGGGGAGGTTCGGTGGAGTGGGGAGGTTGGGTGCTCTGGGGAGGTTGGGTGAAGTGGGGAGGTTGGGTGGAGTGAGGAGGTTGGGTGGAGTGGGGAGGTTCGGTGGAGTGGGGAGGTTGGGTGCTCTGGGGAGGTTGGGTGAAGTGGGGAGGTTGGGTGGAGTGAGGAGGTTGGGTGATGTGGGGAGGTTGGGTGAAGTGGGGGTGTTGGGTGAAGTGGGGAGGTTGGGTTGAGTGGGGAGGTTGTATGAAGTGGGGAGGTTGCGTGGAGTGCGGAGGTTGGGTGGTGAGGGGAGGTTCGGTGAAGTGGGGAGGTTGGGTGGAGTGGGAAGGTTGGGTGGAGTGCGGAAGTTGTGTGGAATGCGGAGGTTGGGTGGAGTGCGGAGGTTGGATGGAGTGCGGAAGTTGGGTGGAGTGCGGAAGTTGGGTGGAGTGCGGAAGTTGGGTGGAGTGCGGAGGTTGGGTGGAGTGCGGAAGTTGGTTCGAGTGCGGAGGTTGAGTGGCGTGCGGAGGTTGGTTGGAATGCGGAGGTTTGGTGAAGTGGGGAGGTTGGGTGGAGTGGGGAGGTTGGGTGGAGTGCGGAAGTTGTGTGGAGTGCGGAGGTTGGGTGGAGTGCGGAGGTTGGATGGAGTGCGGAAGTTGGGTTGAGTGCGGAAGTTGGGTGGAGTGCGGAAGTTGGGTGGAGTGCGGAGGTTGGGTGGAGTGCGGAAGTTGGTTCAAGTGCGGAGGTTGGGTGGCGTGCGGAGGTTGGTTGGAATGCGGAGGTTTGGTGAAGTGGGGAGGTTGGGTGGAGTTGGGAGGTTGGGTGAAGTGTGGAGGTTGGGTTGAGTGCGAACTTTGGGTGGAGTGCGGAGGTTGGGTGGAGTGGGGAGGTTGGGCGAAGTAGGGAGGTTGGGTGATGTGGGGAGGTTGGGTGGAGTGGGGAGGTTGGGTGGAGTGGGGAGGTTGGGTGGAGTGAGGAGGATGGGTGGAATGGGGAATTTGAGTGGAGTGGGGAGGTTGGGTGGAGTGGGGAGGTTGGGTGGAGGGCGGAGGTTGGGTGGAGTGGGGAGGTTGGGTGGAGTGGGGAGGTTGCGTGGAGTGGGGAGGTTGGGTGCTCTGGGGTGTTGGGTGAAGTGGGGAGGTTGGGTGGAGTGAGGAGGTTGGGTGGAGTGGGGAGTTTGGGTGAAGTGGCGAAGTTGGGTGGAGTGGGGAGGTTGGGTGAAGCGGGGAGGTTGGGTGGAGTGCGTAAGTTGGGTGGAGTGCGGAGGTTGGGTGAAGTGGGGAGGTTGGGTGAAGTGGGGAGATTGGGTGGAGTGAGGAGGTTGGGTGAAGTGGGGAGGTTGGGTGTAGTGGGGAGGTTGGGTGGAGAGGGGAGTTTGGGCGGGGTGGGGAGGTTGGGAGGAGTGGGGAGGTTGGGTGGAGTGGGGAGGTTGGGTGAAGTGGGGAGGTTGGGTGAAGAGGGGAGGTTGCGTGGAGTGGGGAGGTTGGGTGATTTGGGGAGGTTGGGTGGAGTGGGGAGGTTGGGTGATGTGGGGAGGTTGGGTGAAGTGGGGATGTTGGGTGAAGTGGGGAGGTTAGGTTGAGTGGGGAGGTTGTATGAAGTGGGGAAGTTGTGTGGAGTGCGGAGGTTGGGTGGAGTGTGGAAGTTGGGTGGAGTGCGGAAGTTGGGTGGAGTGCGGAGGTTGGGTGGAGTGCGGAGGTTGGATGAAGTGCGAAGGTTGGGTGAAGTGGGGAGGTTGGGTGGAGTGGGGAGGTTGGGTGAAGTGGGGAGAGTGGGGAGTTTCGGTGATGTGGGGAGGTTGGGTGAAGTGGGGAGGTTGGGTGGAGAGGGGAGTTTGGGCGGGGTGGGGAGGTTGGGTGGAGTGGGGAGGTTGCGTGGTGTGGGGAGGTTGGATGCTCTGGGGATGTTGGGTGAAGTGGGGAGGTTGGGTGGAGTGAGGAGGTTGGGTGGAATGGGGAGGTTGGGTGAAGTGGGGAAGTTGGGTGGAGTGGGGAGGTTGGGTGGAGTGCGGAAGTTGTGTGGAGTGCGGAGGTTGGGTGAAGTCGGGAAGTTGGGTGGAGTGCGGTAGTTGGGTGGAGGGTGGAGGTTGGGTGAAGTGGGGAGAGTTTGGTTGGAGTGGGGAGGTTGGGTGGAGGGCGGAGGTTGGGTGGAGCGCGGAAGTTGCCTGGAGTACGGAAGTTGGCTGGAGTGCGGAGATTGGGTGGAGTGCAGAGGTTGGGTGGAGTGCGGATGTTGGGTGGAGTGCGGAAGTTGGGTGGAGTGCGGAGGTTGGGTGGAGTGCGGAGGTTGGATGGAGTTCGAAGGTTGGGTGAAGTGGGGAGTTTGGGTGGAGAGGGGAGTTTGGGCGGGGTGGGGAGGTTGCGTGGAGTGGGAAGGTTGGGTTAAGTGGGGAGGTTGGGTGGAGAGGGGAGGTTGTGTGGAGTGGGGAGGTTCGGTGGAGTGGGGAGGTTGGGTGCTCTGGGGAGGTTGGGTGAAGTGGGGAGGTTGGGTGGAGTGAGGAGGTTGGGTGGAGTGGGGAGATTGAGAGGAGTGGGGAGGTTGGGTGATTTGGGGAGGTTGGGTGGAGTGGGGAGGTTGGGTGATGTGGGGAGGTTGGGTGAAGTGGGGATGTTGGGTGAAGTGGGGATGTTGGGTTGAGTGGGGAGGTTGTATGAAGTGGGGAAGTTGTGTGGAGTGCGGAGGTTGGGTGGAGTGCGGAAGTTGGGTGGAGTGCGGATGTTGGGTGGAGTGCGGAGGTTGGGTGGAATGCGGAGGTTTGGTGAAGTGGGGAGGTTGGGTGGAGTTGGGAGGTTGGGTGGAGTGGGGAGGTTGGGTGGAGTGGGGAGGTTGGGTGATGTGGGGAGGTTGGGTGAAATGGGGAGGTTGGGTGAAGTGGGGAGGTTGGGTTGAGTGGGGAGGTTGTGTGAAGTGGGGAAGTTGTGTGGAGTGCGGAGGTTGGGTGAAGTGGGGAGGTTGGGTGAAGTGGGGAGGTTGGGTGGAGAGGGGAGTTTGGGCGGGGTGGGGAGGTTGCGTGGAGTGGGGAAGTTGGGTTAAGTGGGGAGGTTGGGTGGAGAGGGGAGGTTGGGAGGAGTGGGGAGGTTCGGTGGAGTGGGGAGGTTGGGTGCTCTGGAGAGGTTGGGTGAAGTGGGGAGGTTGGGTGGAGTGAGGAGGTTGGGTGGAGTGGGGAGATTGAGTGGAGTGGGGAGGTTGGGTGATTTGGGGAGGTTGGGTGGAGTGGGGAGGTTGGGTGATGTGGGGAGGTTGGGTGAAGTGGGGATGTTGGGTGAAGTGGGGAGGTTGGGTTGAGTGGGGAGGTTGTATGAAGTGGGGAAGTTGTGTGGAGTGCGGAGGTTGGGTGGAGTGCGGAAGTTGGGTGGAGTGCGGAAGTTGGGTGGAGTGCGGAGGTTGGGTGGAGTGCAGAGGTTGGATGAAGTGCGAAGGTTGGGTGAAGTGGGGGGGTTGGGTGGAGTGGGAAGGTTGGGTGAAGTGGGGAGAGTGGGGAGTTTCGGTGATGTGGGGAGGTTGGGTGAAGTGGGGAGGTTGGATGGAGTGGGGAGGTTGCGTGGTGTGGGGAGGTTGGATACTCTGGGGATGTTGGGTGAAGTGGGGAGGTTGGGTGGAGTGAGGAGGTTGGGTGGAGTGGGGAGGTTGGGTGAAGTGGGGAAGTTGGGTGGAGTGGGGAGGTTGGGTGGAGTGCGGAAGTTGTGTGGAGTGCGGAGGTTGGGTGAAGTGGGGAGGTTGAGTGAAGTGGGGAGGTTGGGTGGAGAGGGGAGTTTGGGCGGGGTGGGGAGGTTGCGTGGAGTGGGGAGGTTGGGTTAAGTGGGGAGGTTGGGTGGAGAGGGGAGGTTGGGTGGAGTGGGGAGGTTCGGTGGAGTGGGGAGGTTGGGTGCTCTGGGGAGGTTGGGTGAAGTGGGGAGGTTGGGTGGAGTGAGGAGGTTGGGTGGAGTGGGGAGGTTCGGTGGAGTGGGGAGGTTGGGTGCTCTGGGGAGGTTGGGTGAAGTGGGGAGGTTGGGTGGAGTGAGGAGGTTGGGTGATGTGCGGAGGTTGGGTGAAGTGGGGGTGTTGGGTGAAGTGGGGAGGTTGGGTTGAGTGGGGAGGTTGTATGAAGTGGGGAGGTTGCGTGGAGTGCGGAGGTTGGGTGGTGAGGGGAGGTTCGGTGAAGTGGGGAGGTTGGGTGGAGTGGGGAGGTTGGGTGGAGTGCGGAAGTTGTGTGGAATGCGGAGGTTGGGTGGAGTGCGGAGGTTGGATGGAGTGCGGAAGTTGGGTGGAGTGCGGAAGTTGGGTGGAGTGCGGAAGTTGGGTGGAGTGCGGAGGTTGGGTGGAGTGCGGAAGTTGGTTCGAGTGCGGAGGTTGAGTGGCGTGCGGAGGTTGGTTGGAATGCGGAGGTTTGGTGAAGTGGGGAGGTTGGGTGGAGTGGGGAGGTTGGGTGGAGTGCGGAAGTTGTGTGGAGTGCGGAGGTTGGGTGGAGTGCGGAGGTTGGATGGAGTGCGGAAGTTGGGTGGAGTGCGGAAGTTGGGTGGAGTGCGGAAGTTGGGTGGAGTGCGGAGGTTGGGTGGAGTGCGGAAGTTGGTTCAAGTGCGGAGGTTGGGTGGCGTGCGGAGGTTGGTTGGAATGCGGAGGTTTGGTGAAGTGGGGAGGTTGGGTGGAGTTGGGAGGTTGGGTGAAGTGTGGAGGTTGGGTTGAGTGCGAACTTTGGGTGGAGTGCGGAGGTTGGGTGGAGTGGGGAGGTTGGGCGAAGTAGGGAGGTTGGGTGATGTGGGGAGGTTGGGTGGAGTGGGGAGGTTGGGTGGAGTGGGGAGGTTGGGTGGAGTGAGGAGGATGGGTGGAATGGGGAATTTGAGTGGAGTGGGGAGGTTGGGTGGAGTGGGGAGGTTGGGTGGAGGGCGGAGGTTGGGTGGAGTGGGGAGGTTGGGTGGAGTGGGGAGGTTGCGTGGAGTGGGGAGGTTGGGTGCTCTGGGGTGTTGGGTGAAGTGGGGAGGTTGGGTGGAGTGAGGAGGTTGGGTGGAGTGGGGAGTTTGGGTGAAGTGGCGAAGTTGGGTGGAGTGGGGAGGTTGGGTGAAGCGGGGAGGTTGGGTGGAGTGCGTAAGTTGGGTGGAGTGCGGAGGTTGGGTGAAGTGGGGAGGTTGGGTGAAGTGGGGAGATTGGGTGGAGTGAGGAGGTTGGGTGAAGTGGGGAGGTTGGGTGTAGTGGGGAGGTTGGGTGGAGAGGGGAGTTTGGGCGGGGTGGGGAGGTTGGGTGGAGTGGGGAGGTTGGGTGGAGTGGGGAGGTTGGGTGAAGTGGGGAGGTTGGGTGAAGTGGGGAGGTTGCGTGGAGTGGGGAGGTTGGGTGATTTGGGGAGGTTGGGTGGAGTGGGGAGGTTGGGTGATGTGGGGAGGTTGGGTGAAGTGGGGATGTTGGGTGAAGTGGGGAGGTTAGGTTGAGTGGGGAGGTTGTATGAAGTGGGGAAGTTGTGTGGAGTGCGGAGGTTGGGTGGAGTGTGGAAGTTGGGTGGAGTGCGGAAGTTGGGTGGAGTGCGGAGGTTGGGTGGAGTGCGGAGGTTGGATGAAGTGCGAAGGTTGGGTGAAGTGGGGAGGTTGGGTGGAGTGGGGAGGTTGGGTGAAGTGGGGAGAGTGGGGAGTTTCGGTGATGTGGGGAGGTTGGGTGAAGTGGGGAGGTTGGGTGGAGAGGGGAGTTTGGGCGGGGTGGGGAGGTTGGGTGGAGTGGGGAGGTTGCGTGGTGTGGGGAGGTTGGATGCTCTGGGGATGTTGGGTGGAGTGGGGAGGTTGGGTGGAGTGAGGAGGTTGGGTGGAATGGGGAGGTTGGGTGAAGTGGGGAAGTTGGGTGGAGTGGGGAGGTTGGGTGGAGTGCGGAAGTTGTGTGGAGTGCGGAGGTTGGGTGAAGTCGGGAAGTTGGGTGGAGTGCGGTAGTTGGGTGGAGGGTGGAGGTTGGGTGAAGTGGGGAGAGTTTGGTTGGAGTGGGGAGGTTGGGTGGAGGGCGGAGGTTGGGTGGAGCGCGGAAGTTGCCTGGAGTACGGAAGTTGGCTGGAGTGCGGAGATTGGGTGGAGTGCAGAGGTTGGGTGGAGTGCGGATGTTGGGTGGAGTGCGGAAGTTGGGTGGAGTGCGGAGGTTGGGTGGAGTGCGGAGGTTGGATGGAGTTCGAAGGTTGGGTGAAGTGGGGAGGTTGGGTGGAGAGGGGAGTTTGGGCGGGGTGGGGAGGTTGCGTGGAGTGGGAAGGTTGGGTTAAGTGGGGAGGTTGGGTGGAGAGGGGAGGTTGTGTGGAGTGGGGAGGTTCGGTGGAGTGGGGAGGTTGGGTGCTCTTGGGAGGTTGGGTGAAGTGGGGAGGTTGGGTGGAGTGAGGAGGTTGGGTGGAGTGGGGAGATTGAGAGGAGTGGGGAGGTTGGGTGATTTGGGGAGGTTGGGTGGAGTGGGGAGGTTGGGTGATGTGGGGAGGTTGGGTGAAGTGGGGATGTTGGGTGAAGTGGGGATGTTGGGTTGAGTGGGGAGGTTGTATGAAGTGGGGAAGTTGTGTGGAGTGCGGAGGTTGGGTGGAGTGCGGAAGTTGGGTGGAGTGCGGATGTTGGGTGGAGTGCGGAGGTTGGGTGGAGTGCGGAAGTTGGTTCGAGTGCGGAGGTTGGGTGGCGTGCGGAGGTTGGTTGGAATGCGGAGGTTTGGTGAAGTGGGGAGGTTGGGTGGAGTTGGGAGGTTGGGTGGAGTGGGGAGGTTGGGTGGAGTGGGGAGGTTGGGTGGAGTGAGGAGGATGGGTGTAATGGGGAATTTGAGTGGAGTGGGGACGTTGGGTGATTTGGGGAGGTTGGGTGTAGTGGGGAGGTTGGGTGATGTGGGGAGGTTGGGTGAAATGGGGAGGTTGGGTGAAGTGGGGAGGTTGGGTTGAGTGGGGAGGTTGTGTGAAGTGGGGAAGTTGGGTGGAGAGGGGAGTTTGGGCGGGGTGGGGAGGTTGCGTGGAGTGGGGAAGTTGGGTTAAGTGGGGAGGTTGGGTGGAGAGGGGAGGTTGGGAGGAGTGGGGAGGTTCGGTGGAGTGGGGAGGTTGGGTGCTCTGGAGAGGTTGGGTGAAGTGGGGAGGTTGGGTGGAGTGAGGAGGTTGGGTGGAGTGGGGAGATTGAGTGGAGTGGGGAGGTTGGGTGATTTGGGGAGGTTGGGTGGAGTGGGGAGGTTGGGTGATGTGGGGAGGTTGGGTGAAGTGGGGATGTTGGGTGAAGTGGGGAGGTTGGGTTGAGTGGGGAGGTTGTATGAAGTGGGGAAGTTGTGTGGAGTGCGGAGGTTGGGTGGAGTGCGGAAGTTGGGTGGAGTGCGGAAGTTGGGTGGAGTGCGGAGGTTGGGTGGAGTGCGGAGGTTGGATGAAGTGCGAAGGTTGGGTGAAGTGGGGAGGTTGGGTGGAGTGGGGAGGTTGGGTGAAGTGGGGAGAGTGGGGAGTTTCGGTGATGTGGGGAGGTTGGGTGAAGGGGGGAGGTTGGGTGGAGAGGGGAGTTTGGACGGGGTGGGGAGGTTGGGTGGAGTGGGGAGGTTGCGTGGTGTGGGGAGGTTGGATGCTCTGGGGAGGTTGGGTGCTCTGGGGTGTTGGGTGAAGTGGGGAGGTTGGGTGGAGTGAGGAGGTTGGGCGGAGTGGGGAGTTTGGGTGAAGTGGCGAAGTTGGGTGGAGTGGGGAGGTTGGGTGAAGCGGGGAGGTTGGGTGGAGTGCGTAAGTTGGGTGGAGTGCGGAGGTTGGGTGGAGTGGGGAGGTTGGGTGAAATGGGGAAGTTGGGTGGAGTGGGCAGGTTTGGTGGAGGGCGGAGGTTGGGTGGAGGACGGAGGTTAGGTGGAGTGGGGAGGTTGCGTGGGGTAGGGAGGTTGGGTGGTGTGGGGAGGTTCGGTGAAGTGGGGAGGTTGGGTGGAGTGGGGAGGTTGGGTGGAGTGCGGAAGTTGTGTAGAGTGCGGAGGTTGGGTGGAGTGCGGAGGTTGGATTGGCGTGCGGAAGTTGGGTGGAGTGCGGAAGTTGGGTGGAGTGCGGAAGTTGGGTGGAGTGCGGAGGTTGGGTGAAGTGGGGAGGTTGGGTGAAGTGGGGAGGTTGGGTGGAGAGGGGAGTTTGGGCGGGGTGGGGAGGTTGCGTGGAGTGGGGAAGTTGGGTTAAGTGGGGAGGTTGGGTGGAGAGGGGAGGTTGGGAGGAGTGGGGAGGTTCGGTGGAGTGGGGAGGTTGGGTGCTCTGGAGAGGTTGGGTGAAGTGGGGAGGTTGGGTGGAGTGAGGAGGTTGGGTGGAGTGGGGAGATTGAGTGGAGTGGGGAGGTTGGGTGATTTGGGGAGGTTGGGTGGAGTGGGGAGGTTGGGTGATGTGGGGAGGTTGGGTGAAGTGGGGATGTTGGGTGAAGTGGGGAGGTTGGGTTGAGTGGGGAGGTTGTATGAAGTGGGGAATTTGTGTGGAGTGCGGAGGTTGGGTGGAGTGCGGAAGTTGGGTGGAGTGCGGAAGTTGGGTGGAGTGCGGAGGTTGGGTGGAGTGCGGAGGTTGGATAAAGTGCGAAGGTTGGGTGAAGTGGGGAGGTTGGGTGGAGTGGGGAGGTTGGGTGAAGTGGGGAGTGTGGGGAGTTTCGGTGATATGGGGAGGTTGGGTGAAGTGGGGAGGTTGGGTGGAGAGGGGAGTTTGGCCGGGATGGGGAGGTTGGGTGGAGTGGGGAGGTTGCGTGGTGTGGGGAGGTTGGATGCTCTGGGGAGGTTGGGTGCTCTGGGGTGTTGGGTGAAGTGGGGAGGTTGGGTGGAGTGAGGAGGTTGGGCGGAGTGGGGAGTTTGGGTGAAGTGGCGAAGTTGGGTGGAGTGGGGAGGTTGGGTGAAGCGGGGAGGTTGGGTGGAGTGCGTAAGTTGGGTGGAGTGCGGAGGTTGGGTGGAGTGGGGAGGTTGGGTGAAATGGGGAAGTTGGGTGGAGTGGGCAGGTTTGGTGGAGGGCGGAGGTTGGGTGGAGGACGGAGGTTAGGTGGAGTGGGGAGGTTGCGTGGGGTAGGGAGGTTGGGTGGTGTGGGGAGGTTCGGTGAAGTGGGGAGGTTGGGTGGAGTGGGGAGGTTGGGTGGAGTGCGGAAGTTGTGTAGAGTGCGGAGGTTGGGTGGAGTTCGGAAGTTGGTTCGCGTGCGAAGGTTGAGTGGCGTGCGGAGGTTGGTTGGAGTGCGGAAGTTGGGTGGAGTGCGGAAGTTGGGTGGAGTTGGGAGGTTGGGTGGAGTGGGGAGGTTGGGTGAAGTGGGGAGGTTGGGTGGAGTGAGGAGGATGGGTTGAGTGGGGAGGTTGTGTGAAGTCGGGAAGTTGTGTGGAGTGCGGAGGTTGGGTGAAGTGGGGAGGTTGGGTGAAGTGGGGAGGTTGGGTGGAGAGGGGAGTTTGGGCGGGGTGGGGAGGTTGCGTGGAGTGGGGAAGTTGGGTGAAGTGGGGAGGTTGGGTGGAGTGGGGAGGTTGGGTGAAGTGGGGAGAGTGGGGAGTTTCGGTGATGTGGGGAGGTTGGGTGAAGGGGGGAGGTTGGGTGGAGAGGGGAGTTTGGACGGGGTGGGGAGGTTGGGTGGAGTGGGGAGGTTGCGTGGTGTGGGGACGTTGGATGCTCTGGGGATGTTGGGTGAAGTGGGGAGGTTGGGTGGAGTGAGGAGATTGGGTGGAGTGGGGAGGTTGGGTGAAGTGGGGAAGTTGGGTGGAGTGGGGAGGTTGGGTGGAGTGCGGAAGTTGTGTGGAGTGCGGAGGTTGGGTGAAGTGGGGAGGTTGGGTGAAGTGGGGAGGTTGGGTGGAGAGGGGAGTTTGGGCGGGGTGGGGAGGTTGCGTGGAGTGGGGAGGTTGGGTTAAGTGGGGAGGTTGGGTGGAGAGGGGAGGTTGGGTGGAGTGGGGAGGTTCGGTGGAGTGGGGAGGTTGGGTGCTCTGGGGAGGTTGGGTGAAGTGGGGAGGTTGGGTGGAGTGAGGAGGTTGGGTGGAGTGGGGAGATTGAGTGGAGTGGGGAGGTTGGGTGATTTGGGGAGGTTGGGTGAAGTTGGGAGGTTGGGTGAAGTGGGGAGTTTGCGTGGAGTGGGGAGGTTGGGTGCTCTGGGGATGTTGGGTGGAGTGGGGAGGTTGAGTGGAGTGAGGAGGTTGGGTGGAGTGGGGAGGTTGGGTGAAGTGGGGAAGTTGGGTGGAGTGGGGAGGTTTGGTGGTGTGGGGAGGTTCGGTGAAGTGGGGAGGTTGGGTGGAGTGGGGAGGTTGGGTGGAGTGCGGAAGTTGTGTGGAGTGCGGAGGTTGGGTGGAGTGCGGGGGTTGGATGGAGTGCGGAAGTTGGGTGGAGTGCGGAAGTTGGGTGGAGTGCGGAAGTTGGGTGGAGTGCGGAGGTTGGGTGGAGTGCGGAAGTTGGTTCGAGTGCGGAGGTTGGGTGGCGTGCGGAGGTTGGGTGAAGTGGGGAGGTTGGGTTGAGTGGGGAGGTTGTATGAAGTGGGGAAGTTGTGTGGAGTGCGGAGGTTGGGTGGAGTGCGGAAGTTGGGTGGAGTGCGGAAGTTGGGTGGAGTGCGGAGATTGGGTGGAGTGCGGAGGTTGGATGAAGTGCGAAGGTTGGGTGAAGTGGGGAGTTTGGGTGGAGTGGGGAGGTTGGGTGAAGTGGGGAGGTTGGGTGAAGTGGGGAAGTTGGGTGGAGTGCGGAAGTTGTGTGGAGTGCGGAGGTTGGGTGGAGGACGGAGGTTAGGTGGAGTGGGGAGGTTGCGTGGGGTGGGGAGGTTGGGTGGTGTGGGGAGGTTCGGTGAAGTGGGGAGGTTGGGTGGAGTGGGGAGGTTGGGTGGAGTGCGGAAGTTGTGTGGAGTGCGGAGGTTGGGTGGAGTGCGGGGGTTGGATGGAGTGCGGAAGTTGGGTGGAGTGCGGAAGTTGGGTGGAGTGCGAAAGTTGGGTGGAGTGCGGAGGTTGGGTGGAGTGCGGAAGTTGGTTCGAGTGCGGAGGTTGGGTGGCGTGCGGAGGTTGGTTGGAATGCGGAGGTTTGGTGAAGTGGGGAGGTTGGGTGGAGTTGGGAGGTTGGGTGAAGTGTGGAGGTTGGGTTGAGTGCGAACTTTGGGTGGAGTGCGGAGGTTGGGTGGAGTGGGGAGGTTGGGCGAAGTAGGGAGGTTGGGTGATGTGGGGAGGTTGGGTGGAGTGGGGAGGTTGGGTGGAGTGGGGAGGTTGGGTGAAGTGGGGAGGTTGGGTGAAGGGGGAGGTTGGGTGGAGTTGGGAGTTTGGGTGGAGTGTGGAGGTTCGGTGGAGTGAGGAGGTTGGGTGGAGTGGGGAATTTGAGTGGAGTGGGGAGGTTGGGTGATTTGGGTAGGTTGGGTGGAGTGGGGAGGTTGGGTGATGTGGGGAGGTTGGGTGAAGTGGGGAGGTTGGGTGAAGTGGGGAGGTTGGGTTGAGTGGGGAGGTTGTATGAAGTCGGGAAGTTGTGTGGAGTGCGGAGGTTGGGTGGAGTGCGGAGGATTGAATGGAGTGCGGAAGTTGGGTGGAGTGCGGTAGTTGGGTGGAGTGCGGAGGTTGGGTGAAGTGGGGAGAGTTTGGGTGGAGTGGGGAGGATGGGTGAAGTGGGGAGGTTGGGTGGAGTGGGGAGGATGGGTGAAGTGGGGAGGTTGGGTGGAGTGGGGAGGATGGGTGAAGTGGGGAGGTTGGGTGGAGTGGGGAGGATGGGTTGAAGTGGGGAGGTTGGGTTGAGTGGGGAGGTTGTATGAAGTCGGGAAGTTGTGTGGAGTGCGGAGGTTGGGTGGAGTGCGGAGGTTGGGTGGAGTGCTGAAGTTGGGTGGTGTTCGGAGGTTGGGTGGAGTGCGGAGGTTGGGTGCAGAGCGGAAGTTGCGTGGAGTACGGAAGTTGGGTGGAGTGCGGATGTTGGGTGGAGTGCGTAGATTGTTTGGAGTGCGGAGGTTGGGTGGAGTGCGGAGGTTGGATGGAGTGCGAAGGTTGGGTGAAGTGGGGAGGTTGGGTTGAGTGGGGAGGTTGTATGAAGTCGGGAAGTTGTGTGGAGTGCGTAGGTTGTGTGGAGTGCGGAGGTTGCATGGAGTGCGGAAGTTGGGTGGAGTGCGGTAGTTGGGTGGAGGGTGGAGGTTGGGTGAAGTGGGGAGAGTTTGGTTGGAGTGGGGAGGTTGGGTGGAGGGCGGAGGTTGGGTGGAGCGCGGAAGTTGCCAGGAGTACGGAAGTTGGCTGGAGTGCGGAGATTGGGTGGAGTGCAGAGGTTGGGTGGAGTGCGGATTTTGGGTGGAGTGCGGAAGTTGGGTGGAGTGCGGAGGTTGGGTGGAGTGCGGAGGTTGGATGGAGTGCGAAGGTTGGGTGAAGTGGGGAGGTTGGGTGGAGAGGGGAGTTTGGGCGGGGTGGGGAGGTTGCGTGGAGTGGGAAGGTTGGGTTAAGTGGGGAGGTTGGGTGGAGAGGGGAGGTTGTGTGGAGTGGGGAGGTTCGGTGGAGTGGGGAGGTTGGGTGCTCTGGGGAGGTTGGGTGAAGTGGGGAGGTTGGGTGGAGTGAGGAGGTTGGGTGGAGTGGGGAGATTGAGTGGAGTGGGGAGGTTGGGTGATTTGGGGAGGTTGGGTGGAGTGGGGAGGTTGGGTGATGTGGGGAGGTTGGGTGAAGTGGGGATGTTGGGTGAAGTGGGGAGGTTGGGTTGAGTGGGGAGGTTGTATGAAGTGGGGAATTTGTGTGGAGTGCGGAGGTTGGGTGGAGTGCGGAAGTTGGTTCGAGTGCGGAGGTTGGGTGGCGTGCGGAGGTTGGTTGGAATGCGGAGGTTTGGTGAAGTGGGGAGGTTGGGTGGAGTTGGGAGGTTGGGTGGAGTGGGGAGGTTGGGTGGAGTGGGGAGGTTGGGTGGAGTGAGGAGGATGGGTGGAATGGGGAATTTGAGTGGAGTGGGGACGTTGGGTGATTTGGGGAGGTTGGGTGTAGTGGGGAGGTTGGGTGATGTGGCGAGGTTGGGTGAAATGGGGAGGTTGGGTGAAGTGGGGAGGTTGGGTTGAGTGGGGAGGTTGTGTGAAGTGGGGAAGTTGTGTGGAGTGCGGAGGTTGGGTGAAGTGGGGAGGTTGGGTGAAGTGGGGAGGTTGGGTGGAGAGGGGAGTTTGGGCGGGGTGGGGAGGTTGCGTGGAGTGGGGAAGTTGGGTTAAGTGGGGAGGTTGGGTGGAGAGGGGAGGTTGGGAGCAGTGGGGAGGTTCGGTGGAGTGGGGAGGTTGGGTGCTCTGGAGAGGTTGGGTGAAGTGGGGAGGTTGGGTGGAGTGAGGAGGTTGGGTGGAGTGCTGATGTTGGGTGGAGTGCGTAGATTGTTTGGAGTGCGGAGGTTGGGTGGAGTGCGGAGGTTGGATGGAGTGCGAAGGTTGGGTGAAGTGGGGAGGTTGGGTTGAGTGGGGAGGTTGTATGAAGTCGGGAAGTTGTGTGGAGTGCGTAGGTTGCGTGGAGTGCGGAGGTTGCATGGAGTGCGGAAGTTGGGTGGAGTGCGGTAGTTGGGTGGAGGGTGGAGGTTGGGTGAAGTGGGGAGAGTTTGGTTGGAGTGGGGAGGTTGGGTGGAGGGCGGAGGTTGGGTGGAGCGCGGAAGTTGCCTGGAGTACGGAAGTTGGCTGGAGTGCGGAGATTGGGTGGAGTGCAGAGGTTGGGTGGAGTGCGGATTTTGGGTGGAGTGCGGAAGTTGGGTGGAGTGCGGAGGTTGGGTGGAGTGCGGAGGTTGGATGGAGTGCGAAGGTTGGGTGAAGTGGGGAGGTTGGGTGGAGAGGGGAGTTTGGGCGGGGTGGGGAGGTTGCGTGGAGTGGGAAGGTTGGGTTAAGTGGGGAGGTTGGGTGGAGAGGGGAGGTTGTGTGGAGTGGGGAGGTTCGGTGGAGTGGGGAGGTTGGGTGCTCTGGGGAGGTTGGGTGAAGTGGGGAGGTTGGGTGGAGTGAGGAGGTTGGGTGGAGTGGGGAGATTGAGTGGAGTGGGGAGGTTGGGTGATTTGGGGAGGTTGGGTGGAGTGGGGAGGTTGGGTGATGTGGGGAGGTTGGGTGAAGTGGGGATGTTGGGTGAAGTGGGGAGGTTGGGTTGAGTGGGGAGGTTGTATGAAGTGGGGAAGTTGTGTGGAGTGCGGAGGTTGGGTGGAGTGCGGAAGTTGGTTCGAGTGCGGAGGTTGGGTGGCGTGCGGAGGTTGGTTGGAATGCGGAGGTTTGGTGAAGTGGGGAGGTTGGGTGGAGTTGGGAGGTTGGGTGGAGTGGGGAGGTTGGGTGGAGTGGGGAGGTTGGGTGGAGTGAGGAGGATGGGTGGAATGGGGAATTTGAGTGGAGTGGGGACGTTGGGTGATTTGGGGAGGTTGGGTGTAGTGGGGAGGTTGGGTGAAGTGGGGAAGTTGTGTGGAGTGCGGAGGTTGGGTGAAGTGGGGAGGTTGGGTGAAGTGGGGAGGTTGGGTGGAGAGGGGAGTTTGGGCGGGGTGGGGAGGTTGCGTGGAGTGGGGAAGTTGGGTTAAGTGGGGAGGTTGGGTGGAGAGGGGAGGTTGGGAGGAGTGGGGAGGTTCGGTGGAGTGGTGAGGTTGGGTGCTCTGGAGAGGTTGGGTGAAGTGGGGAGGTTGGGTGGAGTGAGGAGGTTGGGTGGAGTGGGGAGATTGAGTGGAGTGGGGAGGTTGGGTGATTTGGGGAGGTTGGGTGGAGTGGGGAGGTTGGGTGATGTGGGGAGGTTGGGTGAAGTGGGGATGTTGGGTGAAGTGGGGAGGTTGGGTTGAGTGGGGAGGTTGTATGAAGTGGGGAATTTGTGTGGAGTGCGGAGGTTGGGTGGAGTGCGGAAGTTGGGTGGAGTGCGGAAGTTGGGTGGAGTGCGGAGGTTGGGTGGAGTGCGGAGGTTGGATGAAGTGCGAAGGTTGGGTGAAGTGGGGAGGTTGGGTGGAGTGGGGAGGTTGGGTGAAGTGGGGAGAGTGGGGAGTTTCGGTGATATGGGGAGGTTGGGTGAAGTGGGGAGGTTGGGTGGAGAGGGGAGTTTGGCCGGGGTGGGGAGGTTGGGTGGAGTGGGGAGGTTGCGTGGTGTGGGGAGGTTGGATGCTCTGGGGAGGTTGGGTGCTCTGGGGTGTTGGGTGAAGTGGGGAGGTTGGGTGGAGTGAGGAGGTTGGGCGGAGTGGGGAGTTTGGGTGAAGTGGCGAAGTTGGGTGGAGTGGGGAGGTTGGGTGAAGCGGGGAGGTTGGGTGGAGTGCGTAAGTTGGGTGGAGTGCGGAGGTTGGGTGGAGTGGGGAGGTTGGGTGAAATGGGGAAGTTGGGTGGAGTGGGCAGGTTTGGTGGAGGGCGGAGGTTGGGTGGAGGACGGAGGTTAGGTGGAGTGGGGAGGTTGCGTGGGGTAGGGAGGTTGGGTGGTGTGGGGAGGTTCGGTGAAGTGGGGAGGTTGGGTGGAGTGGGGAGGTTGGATTGGCGTGCGGAAGTTGGGTGGAGTGCGGAAGTTGGGTGGAGTGCGGAAGTTGGGTGGAGTGCGGAGGTTGGGTGGAGTGCGGAAGTTGGGTGGAGTGCGGAAGTTGGGTGGAGTGCGGAGGTTGGGTGGAGTGCGGAAGTTGGTTCGCGTGCGGAGGTTGAGTGGCGTGCGGAGGTTGGTTGGAATGCGGAGGTTTGGTGAAGTGGGGAGGTTGGGTGGAGTTGGGAGGTTGGGTGGAGTGGGGAGGTTGGGTGGAGTGGGGAGGTTGGGTGGAGTGAGGAGGATGGGTGGAATGGGGAATTTGAGTGGAGTGGGGACGTTGGGTGATTTGGGGAGGTTGGGTGTAGTGGGGAGGTTGGGTGATGTGGGGAGGTTGGGTGAAATGGGGAGGTTGGGTGAAGTGGGGAGGTTGGGTTGAGTGGGGAGGTTGTGTGAAGTCGGGAAGTTGTGTGGAGTGCGGAGGTTGGGTGAAGTGGGGAGGTTGGGTGAAGTGGGGAGGTTGGGTGGAGAGGGGAGTTTGGGCGGGGTGGGGAGGTTGCGTGGAGTGGGGAAGTTGGATTAAGTGGGGAGGTTGGGTTGAGAGGGGAGGTTGGGAGGAGTGGGGAGGTTCGGTGGAGTGGGGAGGTTGGGTGCTCTGGAGAGGTTGGGTGAAGTGGGGAGGTTGGGTGGAGTGAGGAGGTTGGGTGGAGTGGGGAGATTGAGTGGAGTGGGGAGGTTGGGTGATTTGGGGAGGTTGGGTGGAGTGGGGAGGTTGGGTGATGTGGGGAGGTTGGGTGAAGTGGGGATGTTGGGTGAAGTGGGGAGGTTGGGTTGAGTGGGGAGGTTGTATGAAGTGGGGAAGTTGTGTGGAGTGCGGAGGTTGGGTGGAGTGCGGAAGTTGGGTGGAGTGCGGAAGTTGGGTGGAGTGCGGAGGTTGGGTGGAGTGCGGAGGTTGGATGAAGTGCGAAGGTTGGGTGAAGTGGGGAGGTTGGGTGGAGTGGGGAGGTTGGGTGAAGTGGGGAGAGTGGGGAGTTTCGGTGATATGGGGAGGTTGGGTGAAGTGGGGAGGTTGGGTGGAGAGGGGAGTTTGGGCGGGGTGGGGAGGTTGGGTGGAGTGGGGAGGTTGCGTGGTGTGGGGAGGTTGGATGCTCTGGGGAGGTTGGGTGCTCTGGGGTGTTGGGTGAAGTGGGGAGGTTGGGTGGAGTGAGGAGGTTGGGTGGAGTGGGGAGTTTGGGTGAAGTGGCGAAGTTGGGTGGAGTGGGGAGGTTGGGTGAAGCGGGGAAGTTGGGTGGAGTGCGTAAGTTGGGTGGAGTGCGGAGGTTGGGTGAAGTGGGGAGGTTGGGTGAAGTGCGGAGATTGGGTGGAGTGAGGAGGTTGGGTGCAGAGGGGAGTTTGGGCGGGATGGGGAGGTTGGGTGGAGTGGGGAGGTTGGGTGGAATGGGGAGGTTGGGTGAAGTGGGGAGGTTGGGTGAAGTGGGGAGGTTGCGTGGAGTGGGGAGGTTGGGTGCTCTGGGGATGTTGGGTGGAGTGGGGAGGTTGGGTGGAGTGGGGAGGTTGGGTGAAATGGGGAAGTTGGGTGGAGTGGGGAGGTTTGGTGGAGGGCGGAGGTTGGGTGGAGGACGGAGGTTAGGTGGAGTGGGGAGGTTGCGTGGGGTAGGGAGGTTGGGTGGTGTGGGGAGGTTCGGTGAAGTGGGGAGGTTGGGTGGAGTGGGGAGGTTGGGTGGAGTGCGGAAGTTGTGTAGAGTGCGGAGGTTGGGTGGAGTGCGGAGGTTGGATTGGCGTGCGGAAGTTGGGTGGAGTGCGGAAGTTGGGTGGAGTGCGGAAGTTGGGTGGAGTGCTGAGGTTGGGTGGAGTGCGGATGTTGGTTCGAGTGCGGAGGTTGGGTGGCGTGCGGAGGTTGGTTGGAATGCGGAGGTTTGGTGAAGTGGGGAGGTTGGGTGGAGTTGGGAGGTTGGGTGGAGTGGGGAGGTTGGGTGGAGTGGGGAGGTTGGGTGGAGTGAGGAGGATGGGTGGAATGGGGAATTTGAGTGGAGTGGGGACGTTGGGTGATTTGGGGAGGTTGGGTGTAGTGGGGAGGTTGGGTGATGTGGGGAGGTTGGGTGAAATGGGGAGGTTGGGTGAAGTGGGGAGGTTGGGTTGAGTGGGGAGGTTGTGTGAAGTGGGGAAGTTGTGTGGAATGCGGAGGTTGGGTGAAGTGGGGAGGTTGGGTGAAGTGGGGAGGTTGGGTGGAGAGGGGAGTTTGGGCGGGGTGGGGAGGTTGCGTGGAGTGGGGAAGTTGGGTTAAGTGGGGAGGTTGGGTGGAGAGGGGAGGTTGGGAGGAGTGGGGAGGTTCGGTGGAGTGGGGAGGTTGGGTGCTCTGGAGAGGTTGGGTGAAGTGGGGAGGTTGGATGGAGTGAGGAGGTTGGGTGGAGTGGGGAGATTGAGTGGAGTGGGGAGGTTGGGTGATTTGGGGAGGTTGGGTGGAGTGGGGAGGTTGGGTGATGTGGGGAGGTTGGGTGAAGTGGGGATGTTGGGTGAAGTGGGGAGGTTGGGTTGAGTGGGGAGGTTGTATGAAGTGGGGAAGTTGTGTGGAGTGCGGAGGTTGGGTGGAGTGCGGAAGTTGGGTGGAGTGCGTAGATTGTTTGGAGTGCGGAGGTTGGGTGGAGTGCGGAGGTTGGATGGAGTGCGAAGGTTGGGTGAAGTGGGGAGGTTGGGTTGAGTGGGGAGGTTGTATGAAGTCGGGAAGTTGTGTGGAGTGCGTAGGTTGCGTGGAGTGCGGAGGTTGCATGGAGTGCGGAAGTTGGGTGGAGTGCGGTAGTTGGGTGGAGGGTGGAGGTTGGGTGAAGTGGGGAGAGTTTGGTTGGAGTGGGGAGGTTGGGTGGAGGGCGGAGGTTGGGTGGAGCGCGGAAGTTGCCTGGAGTACGGAAGTTGGCTGGAGTGCGGAGATTGGGTGGAGTGCAGAGGTTGGGTGGAGTGCGGATTTTGGGTGGAGTGCGGAAGTTGGGTGGAGTGCGGAGGTTGGGTGGAGTGCGGAGGTTGGATGGAGTGCGAAGGTTGGGTGAAGTGGGGAGGTTGGGTGGAGAGGGGAGTTTGGGCGGGGTGGGGAGGTTGCGTGGAGTGGGAAGGTTGGGTTAAGTGGGGAGGTTGGGTGGAGAGGGGAGGTTGTGTGGAGTGGGGAGGTTCGGTGGAGTGGGGAGGTTGGGTGCTCTGGGGAGGTTGGGTGAAGTGGGGAGGTTGGGTGGAGTGAGGAGGTTGGGTGGAGTGGGGAGATTGAGTGGAGTGGGGAGGTTGGGTGATTTGGGGAGGTTGGGTGGAGTGGGGAGGTTGGGTGATGTGGGGAGGTTGGGTGAAGTGGGGATGTTGGGTGAAGTGGGGAGGTTGGGTTGAGTGGGGAGGTTGTATGAAGTGGGGAAGTTGTGTGGAGTGCGGAGGTTGGGTGGAGTGCGGAAGTTGGTTCGAGTGCGGAGGTTGGGTGGCGTGCGGAGGTTGGTTGGAATGCGGAGGTTTGGTGAAGTGGGGAGGTTGGGTGGAGTTGGGAGGTTGGGTGGAGTGGGGAGGTTGGGTGGAGTGGGGAGGTTGGGTGGAGTGAGGAGGATGGGTGGAATGGGGAATTTGAGTGGAGTGGGGACGTTGGGTGATTTGGGGAGGTTGGGTGTAGTGGGGAGGTTGGGTGAAGTGGGGAAGTTGTGTGGAGTGCGGAGGTTGGGTGAAGTGGGGAGGTTGGGTGAAGTGGGGAGGTTGGGTGGAGAGGGGAGTTTGGGCGGGGTGGGGATGTTGCGTGGAGTGGGGAAGTTGGGTTAAGTGGGGAGGTTGGGTGGAGAGGGGAGGTTGGGAGGAGTGGGGAGGTTCGGTGGAGTGGTGAGGTTGGGTGCTCTGGAGAGGTTGGGTGAAGTGGGGAGGTTGGGTGGAGTGAGGAGGTTGGGTGGAGTGGGGAGATTGAGTGGAGTGGGGAGGTTGGGTGATTTGGGGAGGTTGGGTGGAGTGGGGAGGTTGGGTGATGTGGGGAGGTTGGGTGAAGTGGGGATGTTGGGTGAAGTGGGGAGGTTGGGTTGAGTGGGGAGGTTGTATGAAGTGGGGAATTTGTGTGGAGTGCGGAGGTTGGGTGGAGTGCGGAAGTTGGGTGGAGTGCGGAAGTTGGGTGGAGTGCGGAGGTTGGGTGGAGTGCGGAGGTTGGATGAAGTGCGAAGGTTGGGTGAAGTGGGGAGGTTGGGTGGAGTGGGGAGGTTGGGTGAAGTGGGGAGAGTGGGGAGTTTCGGTGATATGGGGAGGTTGGGTGAAGTGGGGAGGTTGGGTGGAGAGGGGAGTTTGGCCGGGGTGGGGAGGTTGGGTGGAGTGGGGAGGTTGCGTGGTGTGGGGAGGTTGGATGCTCTGGGGAGGTTGGGTGCTCTGGGGTGTTGGGTGAAGTGGGGAGGTTGGGTGGAGTGAGGAGGTTGGGCGGAGTGGGGAGTTTGGGTGAAGTGGCGAAGTTGGGTGGAGTGGGGAGGTTGGGTGAAGCGGGGAGGTTGGGTGGAGTGCGTAAGTTGGGTGGAGTGCGGAGGTTGGGTGGAGTGGGGAGGTTGGGTGAAATGGGGAAGTTGGGTGGAGTGGGCAGGTTTGGTGGAGGGCGGAGGTTGGGTGGAGGACGGAGGTTAGGTGGAGTGGGGAGGTTGCGTGGGGTAGGGAGGTTGGGTGGTGTGGGGAGGTTCGGTGAAGTGGGGAGGTTGGGTGGAGTGGGGAGGTTGGATTGGCGTGCGGAAGTTGGGTGGAGTGCGGAAGTTGGGTGGAGTGCGGAAGTTGGGTGGAGTGCGGAGGTTGGGTGGAGTGCGGAAGTTGGGTGGAGTGCGGAAGTTGGGTGGAGTGCGGAGGTTGGGTGGAGTGCGGAAGTTGGTTCGCGTGCGGAGGTTGAGTGGCGTGCGGAGGTTGGTTGGAATGCGGAGGTTTGGTGAAGTGGGGAGGTTGGGTGGAGTTGGGAGGTTGGGTGGAGTGGGGAGGTTGGGTGGAGTGGGGAGGTTGGGTGGAGTGAGGAGGATGGGTGGAATGGGGAATTTGAGTGGAGTGGGGACGTTGGGTGATTTGGGGAGGTTGGGTGTAGTGGGGAGGTTGGGTGATGTGGGGAGGTTGGGTGAAATGGGGAGGTTGGGTGAAGTGGGGAGGTTGGGTTGAGTGGGGAGGTTGTGTGAAGTCGGGAAGTTGTGTGGAGTGCGGAGGTTGGGTGAAGTGGGGAGGTTGGGTGAAGTGGGGAGGTTGGGTGGAGAGGGGAGTTTGGGCGGGGTGGGGAGGTTGCGTGGAGTGGGGAAGTTGGATTAAGTGGGGAGGTTGGGTTGAGAGGGGAGGTTGGGAGGAGTGGGGAGGTTCGGTGGAGTGGGGAGGTTGGGTGCTCTGGAGAGGTTGGGTGAAGTGGGGAGGTTGGGTGGAGTGAGGAGGTTGGGTGGAGTGGGGAGATTGAGTGGAGTGGGGAGGTTGGGTGATTTGGGGAGGTTGGGTGGAGTGGGGAGGTTGGGTGATGTGGGGAGGTTGGGTGAAGTGGGGATGTTGGGTGAAGTGGGGAGGTTGGGTTGAGTGGGGAGGTTGTATGAAGTGGGGAAGTTGTGTGGAGTGCGGAGGTTGGGTGGAGTGCGGAAGTTGGGTGGAGTGCGGAAGTTGGGTGGAGTGCGGAGGTTGGGTGGAGTGCGGAGGTTGGATGAAGTGCGAAGGTTGGGTGAAGTGGGGAGGTTGGGTGGAGTGGGGAGGTTGGGTGAAGTGGGGAGAGTGGGGAGTTTCGGTGATATGGGGAGGTTGGGTGAAGTGGGGAGGTTGGGTGGAGAGGGGAGTTTGGGCGGGGTGGGGAGGTTGGGTGGAGTGGGGAGGTTGCGTGGTGTGGGGAGGTTGGATGCTCTGGGGAGGTTGGGTGCTCTGGGGTGTTGGGTGAAGTGGGGAGGTTGGGTGGAGTGAGGAGGTTGGGTGGAGTGGGGAGTTTGGGTGAAGTGGCGAAGTTGGGTGGAGTGGGGAGGTTGGGTGAAGCGGGGAAGTTGGGTGGAGTGCGTAAGTTGGGTGGAGTGCGGAGGTTGGGTGAAGTGGGGAGGTTGGGTGAAGTGCGGAGATTGGGTGGAGTGAGGAGGTTGGGTGCAGAGGGGAGTTTGGGCGGGATGGGGAGGTTGGGTGGAGTGGGGAGGTTGGGTGGAATGGGGAGGTTGGGTGAAGTGGGGAGGTTGGGTGAAGTGGGGAGGTTGCGTGGAGTGGGGAGGTTGGGTGCTCTGGGGATGTTGGGTGGAGTGGGGAGGTTGGGTGGAGTGGGGAGGTTGGGTGAAATGGGGAAGTTGGGTGGAGTGGGGAGGTTTGGTGGAGGGCGGAGGTTGGGTGGAGGACGGAGGTTAGGTGGAGTGGGGAGGTTGCGTGGGGTAGGGAGGTTGGGTGGTGTGGGGAGGTTCGGTGAAGTGGGGAGGTTGGGTGGAGTGGGGAGGTTGGGTGGAGTGCGGAAGTTGTGTAGAGTGCGGAGGTTGGGTGGAGTGCGGAGGTTGGATTGGCGTGCGGAAGTTGGGTGGAGTGCGGAAGTTGGGTGGAGTGCGGAAGTTGGGTGGAGTGCTGAGGTTGGGTGGAGTGCGGATGTTGGTTCGAGTGCGGAGGTTGGGTGGCGTGCGGAGGTTGGTTGGAATGCGGAGGTTTGGTGAAGTGGGGAGGTTGGGTGGAGTTGGGAGGTTGGGTGGAGTGGGGAGGTTGGGTGGAGTGGGGAGGTTGGGTGGAGTGAGGAGGATGGGTGGAATGGGGAATTTGAGTGGAGTGGGGACGTTGGGTGATTTGGGGAGGTTGGGTGTAGTGGGGAGGTTGGGTGATGTGGGGAGGTTGGGTGAAATGGGGAGGTTGGGTGAAGTGGGGAGGTTGGGTTGAGTGGGGAGGTTGTGTGAAGTGGGGAAGTTGTGTGGAATGCGGAGGTTGGGTGAAGTGGGGAGGTTGGGTGAAGTGGGGAGGTTGGGTGGAGAGGGGAGTTTGGGCGGGGTGGGGAGGTTGCGTGGAGTGGGGAAGTTGGGTTAAGTGGGGAGGTTGGGTGGAGAGGGGAGGTTGGGAGGAGTGGGGAGGTTCGGTAGAGTGGGGAGGTTGGGTGCTCTGGAGAGGTTGGGTGAAGTGGGGAGGTTGGATGGAGTGAGGAGGTTGGGTGGAGTGGGGAGATTGAGTGGAGTGGGGAGGTTGGGTGATTTGGGGAGGTTGGGTGGAGTGGGGAGGTTGGGTGATGTGGGGAGGTTGGGTGAAGTGGGGATGTTGGGTGAAGTGGGGAGGTTGGGTTGAGTGGGGAGGTTGTATGAAGTGGGGAAGTTGTGTGGAGTGCGGAGGTTGGGTGGAGTGCGGAAGTTGGGTGGAGTGCGGAAGTTGGGTGGAGTGCGGAGGTTGGGTGGAGTGCGGAGGTTGGATAAAGTGCGAAGGTTGGGTGAAGTGGGAGGGTTGGGTGGAGTGGGAAGGTTGGGTGAAGTGGGGAGAGTGGGGAGTTTCGGTGATGTGGGGAGGTTGGGTGAAGTGGGGAGGTTGGGTGGAGTGGGGAGGTTGCGTGGTGTGGGGAGGTTGGATACTCTGGGGATGTTGGGTGAAGTGGGGAGGTTGGGTGGAGTGAGGAGGTTGGGTGGAGTGGGGAGGTTGGGTGGAGTGCGGAAGTTGTGTGGAGTGCGGAGGTTGGGAGAAGTGGGGAGGTTGAGTGAAGTGGGGAGGTTGGGTGGAGAGGGGAGTTTGGGCGGGGTGGGGAGGTTGCGTGGAGTGGGGAGGTTGGGTTAAGTGGGGAGGTTGGGTGGAGAGGGGAGGTTGGGTGGAGTGGGGAGGTTCGGTGATATGGGGAGGTTGGGTGAAGTGGGGAGGTTGGGTGGAGAGGGGAGTTTGGGCGGGGTGGGGAGGTTGGGTGGAGTGGGGAGGTTGCGTGGTGTGGGGAGGTTGGATGCTCTGGGGAGGTTGGGTGCTCTGGGGTGTTGGGTGAAGTGGGGAGGTTGGGTGGAGTGAGGAGGTTGGGCGGAGTGGGGAGTTTGGGTGAAGTGGCGAAGTTGGGTGGAGTGGGGAGGTTGGGTGAAGCGGGGAGGTTGGGTGGAGTGCGTAAGTTGGGTGGAGTGCGGAGGTTGGGTGAAGTGGGGAGGTTGGGTGAAGTGAGGAGGTTGGGTGCAGAGGGGAGTTTGGGCGGGGTGGGGAGGTTGGGTGGAGTGGGGAGGTTGGATGGAATGGGGAGGTTGGGTGAAGTGGGGAGGTTGGGTGAAGTGGGGAGGTTGCGTGGAGTGGGGAGGTTGGGTGCTCTGGGGATGTTGGGTGGAGTGGGGAGGTTGGGTGGAGTGAGGAGGTTGGGTGGAGTGGGGAGGTTGGGTGAAATGGGGAAGTTGGGTGGAGTGGGCAGGTTTGGTGGAGGGCGGAGGTTGGGTGGAGGACGGAGGTTAGGTGGAGTGGGGAGGTTGCGTGGGGTAGGGAGGTTGGGTGGTGTGGGGAGGTTCGGTGAAGTGGGGAGGTTGGGTGGAGTGGGGAGGTTGGGTGGAGTGCGGAAGTTGTGTAGAGTGCGGAGGTTGGGTGGAGTGCGGAGGTTGGATTGGCGTGCGGAAGTTGGGTGGAGTGCGGAAGTTGGGTGGAGTGCGGAAGTTGGGTGGAGTGCGGAGGTTGGGTGGAGTGCGGAAGTTGGGTGGAGTGCGGAAGTTGGGTGGAGTGCGGAGGTTGGGTGGAGTGCGGAAGTTGGTTCGCGTGCGGAGGTTGGGTGGCGTGCGGAGGTTGGTTGGAATGCGGAGGTTTGGTGAAGTGGGGAGGTTGGGTGGAGTTGGGAGGTTGGGTGGAGTGGGGAGGTTGGGTGGAGTGGGGAGGTTGGGTGGAGTGAGGAGGATGGGTGGAATGGGGAATTTGAGTGGAGTGGGGACGTTGGGTGATTTGGGGAGGTTGGGTGTAGTGGGGAGGTTGGGTGATGTGGGGAGGTTGGGTGAAATGGGGAGGTTGGGTGAAGTGGGGAGGTTGGGTTGAGTGGGGAGGTTGTGTGAAGTCGGGAAGTTGTGTGGAGTGCGGAGGTTGGGTGAAGTGGGGAGGTTGGGTGAAGTGGGGAGGTTGGGTGGAGAGGGGAGTTTGGGCGGGGTGGGGAGGTTGCGTGGAGTGGGGAAGTTGGGTTAAGTGGGGAGGTTGGGTGGAGAGGGGAGGTTGGGAGGAGTGGGGAGGTTCGGTGGAGTGGGGAGGTTGGGTGCTCTGGAGAGGTTGGGTGAAGTGGGGAGGTTGGGTGGAGTGAGGAGGTTGGGTGGAGTGGGGAGATTGAGTGGAGTGGGGAGGTTGGGTGATTTGGGGAGGTTGGGTGGAGTGGGGAGGTTGGGTGATGTGGGGAGGTTGGGTGAAGTGGGGATGTTGGGTGAAGTGGGGAGGTTGGGTTGAGTGGGGAGGTTGTATGAAGTGGGGAAGTTGTGTGGAGTGCGGAGGTTGGGTGGAGTGCGGAAGTTGGGTGGAGTGCGGAAGTTGGGTGGAGTGCGGAGGTTGGGTGGAGTGCGGAGGTTGGATGAAGTGCGAAGGTTGGGTGAAGTGGGGAGGTTGGGTGGAGTGGGGAGGTTGGGTGAAGTGGGGAGAGTGGGGAGTTTCGGTGGTATGGGGAGGTTGGGTGAAGTGGGGAGGTTGGGTGGAGAGGGGAGTTTGGGCGGGGTGGGGAGGTTGGGTGGAGTGGGGAGGTTGCTTGGTGTGGGAGGTTGGATGCTCTGGGGAGGTTGGGTGCTCTGGGGTGTTGGGTGAAGTGGGGAGGTTGGGTGGAGTGAGGAGGTTGGGTGGAGTGGGGAGTTTGGGTGAAGTGGCGAAGTTGGGTGGAGTGGGGAGGTTGGGTGAAGCGGGGAGGTTGGGTGGAGTGCGTAAGTTGGGTGGAGTGCGGAGGTTGGGTGAAGTGCGGAGATTGGGTGGAGTGAGGAGGTTGGGTGCAGAGGGGAGTTTGGGCGGGGTGGGGAGGTTGGGTGAAGTGGGGAGGTTGGGTGGAATGGGGAGGTTGGGTGAAGTGGGGAGGTTGGGTGAAGTGGGGAGGTTGCGTGGAGTGGGGAGGTTGGGTGCTCTGGGGATGTTGGGTGGAGTGGGGAGGTTGGGTGGAGTGAGGAGGTTGGGTGGAGTGGGGAGGTTGGGTGAAATGGGGAAGTTGGGTGGAGTGGGGAGGTTTGGTGGAGGGCGGAGGTTGGGTGGAGGACGGAGGTTAGGTGGAGTGGGTAGGTTGCGTGGGGTAGGGAGGTTGGGTGGTGTGGGGAGGTTCGGTGAAGTGGGGAGGTTGGGTGGAGTGGGGAGGTTGGGTGGAGTGCGGAAGTTGTGTAGAGTGCGGAGGTTGGGTGGAGTGCGGAGGTTGGATTGGCGTGCGGAAGTTGGGTGGAGTGCGGAAGTTGGGTGGAGTGCGGAAGTTGGGTGAAGTGCGGAGGTTGGGTGGAGTGCGGAAGTTGGTTCGAGTGCGGAGGTTGGGTAGCGTGCGGAGGTTGGTTGGAATGCGGAGGTTTGGTGAAGTGGGGAGGTTGGGTGGAGTTGGGAGGTTGGGTGGAGTGGGGAGGTTGGGTGGAGTGGGGAGGTTGGGTGGAGTGAGGAGGATGGGTGGAATGGGGAATTTGAGTGGAGTGGGGACGTTGGGTGATTTGGGGAGGTTGGGTGTAGTGGGGAGGTTGGGTGATGTGGGGAGGTTGGGTGAAATGGGGAGGTTGGGTGAAGTGGGGAGGTTGGGTTGAGTGGGGAGGTTGTGTGAAGTGGGGAAGTTGTGTGGAGTGCGGAGGTTGGGTGAAGTGGGGAGGTTGGGTGAAGTGGGGAGGATGGGTGGAGAGGGGAGTTTGGGCGGGGTGGGGAGGTTGCGTGGAGTGGGGAAGTTGGGTTAAGTGGGGAGGTTGGGTGGAGAGGGGAGGTTGGGAGGAGTGGGGAGGTTCGGTGGAGTGGGAAGGTTGGGTGCTCTGGAGAGGTTGGGTGAAGTGGGGAGGTTGGGTGGAGTGAGGAGGTTGGGTGGAGTGGGGAGAGTGAGTGGAGTGGGGAGGTTGGGTGATTTGGGGAGGTTGGGTGGAGTGGGGAGGTTGGGTGATGTGGGGAGGTTGGGTGAAGTGGGGATGTTGGGTGAAGTGGGGAGGTTGGGTTGAGTGGGGAGGTTGTATGAAGTGGGGAAGTTGTGTGGAGTGCGGAGGTTGGGTGGAGTGCGGAAGTTGGGTGGAGTGCGGAAGTTGGGTGGAGTGCGGAGGTTGGGTGGAGTGCGGAGGTTGGATGAAGTGCGAAGGTTGGGTGAAGTGGGGAGGTTGGGTGGAGTGGGGAGGTTGGGTGAAGTGGGGAGAGTGGGGAGTTTCGGTGATATGGGGAGGTTGGGTGAAGTGGGGAGGTTGGGTGGAGAGGGGAGTTTGGGTGGGGTGGGGAGGTTGGGTGGAGTGGGGAGGTTGCGTGGTGTGGGGAGGTTGGATGCTCTGGGGAGGTTGGGTGCTCTGGGGTGTTGGGTGAAGTGGGGAGGTTGGGTGGAGTGAGGAGGTTGGGTGGAGTGGGGAGTTTGGGTGAAGTGGCGAAGTTGGGTGGAGTGGGGAGGTTGGGTGAAGTAGGGAGGTTGGGTGAAGTGCGGAGATTGGGTGGAGTGAGGAGGTTGGGTGCAGAGGGGAGTTTGGGCGGGATGGGGAGGTTGGGTGGAGTGGGGAGGTTGGGTGGAATGGGGAGGTTGGGTGAAGTGGGGAGGTTGGGTGAAGTGGGGAGGTTGCGTGGAGTGGGGAGGTTGGGTGCTCTGGGGATGTTGGGTGGAGTGGGGAGGTTGGGTGGAGTGGGGAGGTTGGGTGAAATGGGGAAGTTGGGTGGAGTGGGGAGGTTTGGTGGAGGGCGGAGGTTGGGTGGAGGACGGAGGTTAGGTGGAGTGGGGAGGTTGCGTGGGGTAGGGAGGTTGGGTGGTGTGGGGAGGTTCGGTGAAGTGGGGAGGTTGGGTGGAGTGGGGAGGTTGGGTGGAGTGCGGAAGTTGTGTAGAGTGCGGAGGTTGGGTGGAGTGCGGAGGTTGGATTGGCGTGCGGAAGTTGGGTGGAGTGCGGAAGTTGGGTGGAGTGCGGAAGTTGGGTGGAGTGCTGAGGTTGGGTGGAGTGCGGATGTTGGTTCGAGTGCGGAGGTTGGGTGGCGTGCGGAGGTTGGTTGGAATGCGGAGGTTTGGTGAAGTGGGGAGGTTGGGTGGAGTTGGGAGGTTGGGTGGAGTGGGGAGGTTGGGTGGAGTGGGGAGGTTGGGTGGAGTGAGGAGGATGGGTGGAATGGGGAATTTGAGTGGAGTGGGGACGTTGGGTGATTTGGGGAGGTTGGGTGTAGTGGGGAGGTTGGGTGATGTGGGGAGGTTGGGTGAAATGGGGAGGTTGGGTGAAGTGGGGAGGTTGGGTTGAGTGGGGAGGTTGTGTGAAGTGGGGAAGTTGTGTGGAATGCGGAGGTTGGGTGAAGTGGGGAGGTTGGGTGAAGTGGGGAGGTTGGGTGGAGAGGGGAGTTTGGGCGGGGTGGGGAGGTTGCGTGGAGTGGGGAAGTTGGGTTAAGTGGGGAGGTTGGGTGGAGAGGGGAGGTTGGGAGGAGTGGGGAGGTTCGGTGGAGTGGGGAGGTTGGGTGCTCTGGAGAGGTTGGGTGAAGTGGGGAGGTTGGATGGAGTGAGGAGGTTGGGTGGAGTGGGGAGATTGAGTGGAGTGGGGAGGTTGGGTGATTTGGGGAGGTTGGGTGGAGTGGGGAGGTTGGGTGATGTGGGGAGGTTGGGTGAAGTGGGGATGTTGGGTGAAGTGGGGAGGTTGGGTTGAGTGGGGAGGTTGTATGAAGTGGGGAAGTTGTGTGGAGTGCGGAGGTTGGGTGGAGTGCGGAAGTTGGGTGGAGTGCGGAAGTTGGGTGGAGTGCGGAGGTTGGGTGGAGTGCGGAGGTTGGATAAAGTGCGAAGGTTGGGTGAAGTGGGAGGGTTGGGTGGAGTGGGAAGGTTGGGTGAAGTGGGGAGAGTGGGGAGTTTCGGTGATGTGGGGAGGTTGGGTGAAGTGGGGAGGTTGGGTGGAGTGGGGAGGTTGCGTGGTGTGGGGAGGTTGGATACTCTGGGGATGTTGGGTGAAGTGGGGAGGTTGGGTGGAGTGAGGAGGTTGGGTGGAGTGGGGAGGTTGGGTGAAGTGGGGAAGTTGGGTGGAGTGGGGAGGTTGGGTGGAGTGCGGAAGTTGTGTGGAGTGCGGAGGTTGGGAGAAGTGGGGAGGTTGAGTGAAGTGGGGAGGTTGGGTGGAGAGGGGAGTTTGGGCGGGGTGGGGAGGTTGCGTGGAGTGGGGAGGTTGGGTTAAGTGGGGAGGTTGGGTGGAGAGGGGAGGTTGGGTGGAGTGGGGAGGTTCGGTGATATGGGGAGGTTGGGTGAAGTGGGGAGGTTGGGTGGAGAGGGGAGTTTGGGCGGGGTGGGGAGGTTGGGTGGAGTGGGGAGGTTGCGTGGTGTGGGGAGGTTGGATGCTCTGGGGAGGTTGGGTGCTCTGGGGTGTTGGGTGAAGTGGGGAGGTTGGGTGGAGTGAGGAGGTTGGGCGGAGTGGGGAGTTTGGGTGAAGTGGCGAAGTTGGGTGGAGTGGGGAGGTTGGGTGAAGCGGGGAGGTTGGGTGGAGTGCGTAAGTTGGGTGGAGTGCGGAGGTTGGGTGAAGTGGGGAGGTTGGGTGAAGTGAGGAGGTTGGGTGCAGAGGGGAGTTTGGGCGGGGTGGGGAGGTTGGGTGGAGTGGGGAGGTTGGATGGAATGGGGAGGTTGGGTGAAGTGGGGAGGTTGGGTGAAGTGGGGAGGTTGCGTGGAGTGGGGAGGTTGGGTGCTCTGGGGATGTTGGGTGGAGTGGGGAGGTTGGGTGGAGTGAGGAGGTTGGGTGGAGTGGGGAGGTTGGGTGAAATGGGGAAGTTGGGTGGAGTGGGCAGGTTTGGTGGAGGGCGGAGGTTGGGTGGAGGACGGAGGTTAGGTGGAGTGGGGAGGTTGCGTGGGGTAGGGAGGTTGGGTGGTGTGGGGAGGTTCGGTGAAGTGGGGAGGTTGGGTGGAGTGGGGAGGTTGGGTGGAGTGCGGAAGTTGTGTAGAGTGCGGAGGTTGGGTGGAGTGCGGAGGTTGGATTGGCGTGCGGAAGTTGGGTGGAGTGCGGAAGTTGGGTGGAGTGCGGAAGTTGGGTGGAGTGCGGAGGTTGGGTGGAGTGCGGAAGTTGGGTGGAGTGCGGAAGTTGGGTGGAGTGCGGAGGTTGGGTGGAGTGCGGAAGTTGGTTCGCGTGCGGAGGTTGGGTGGCGTGCGGAGGTTGGTTGGAATGCGGAGGTTTGGTGAAGTGGGGAGGTTGGGTGGAGTTGGGAGGTTGGGTGGAGTGGGGAGGTTGGGTGGAGTGGGGAGGTTGGGTGGAGTGAGGAGGATGGGTGGAATGGGGAATTTGAGTGGAGTGGGGACGTTGGGTGATTTGGGGAGGTTGGGTGTAGTGGGGAGGTTGGGTGATGTGGGGAGGTTGGGTGAAATGGGGAGGTTGGGTGAAGTGGGGAGGTTGGGTTGAGTGGGGAGGTTGTGTGAAGTCGGGAAGTTGTGTGGAGTGCGGAGGTTGGGTGAAGTGGGGAGGTTGGGTGAAGTGGGGAGGTTGGGTGGAGAGGGGAGTTTGGGCGGGGTGGGGAGGTTGCGTGGAGTGGGGAAGTTGGGTTAAGTGGGGAGGTTGGGTGGAGAGGGGAGGTTGGGAGGAGTGGGGAGGTTCGGTGGAGTGGGGAGGTTGGGTGCTCTGGAGAGGTTGGGTGAAGTGGGGAGGTTGGGTGGAGTGAGGAGGTTGGGTGGAGTGGGGAGATTGAGTGGAGTGGGGAGGTTGGGTGATTTGGGGAGGTTGGGTGGAGTGGGGAGGTTGGGTGATGTGGGGAGGTTGGGTGAAGTGGGGATGTTGGGTGAAGTGGGGAGGTTGGGTTGAGTGGGGAGGTTGTATGAAGTGGGGAAGTTGTGTGGAGTGCGGAGGTTGGGTGGAGTGCGGAAGTTGGGTGGAGTGCGGAAGTTGGGTGGAGTGCGGAGGTTGGGTGGAGTGCGGAGGTTGGATGAAGTGCGAAGGTTGGGTGAAGTGGGGAGGTTGGGTGGAGTGGGGAGGTTGGGTGAAGTGGGGAGAGTGGGGAGTTTCGGTGGTATGGGGAGGTTGGGTGAAGTGGGGAGGTTGGGTGGAGAGGGGAGTTTGGGCGGGGTGGGGAGGTTGGGTGGAGTGGGGAGGTTGCTTGGTGTGGGAGGTTGGATGCTCTGGGGAGGTTGGGTGCTCTGGGGTGTTGGGTGAAGTGGGGAGGTTGGGTGGAGTGAGGAGGTTGGGTGGAGTGGGGAGTTTGGGTGAAGTGGCGAAGTTGGGTGGAGTGGGGAGGTTGGGTGAAGCGGGGAGGTTGGGTGGAGTGCGTAAGTTGGGTGGAGTGCGGAGGTTGGGTGAAGTGCGGAGATTGGGTGGAGTGAGGAGGTTGGGTGCAGAGGGGAGTTTGGGCGGGGTGGGGAGGTTGGGTGAAGTGGGGAGGTTGGGTGGAATGGGGAGGTTGGGTGAAGTGGGGAGGTTGGGTGAAGTGGGGAGGTTGCGTGGAGTGGGGAGGTTGGTTGCTCTGGGGATGTTGGGTGGAGTGGGGAGGTTGGGTGGAGTGAGGAGGTTGGGTGGAGTGGGGAGGTTGGGTGAAATGGGGAAGTTGGGTGGAGTGGGGAGGTTTGGTGGAGGGCGGAGGTTGGGTGGAGGACGGAGGTTAGGTGGAGTGGGTAGGTTGCGTGGGGTAGGGAGGTTGGGTGGTGTGGGGAGGTTCGGTGAAGTGGGGAGGTTGGGTGGAGTGGGGAGGTTGGGTGGAGTGCGGAAGTTGTGTAGAGTGCGGAGGTTGGGTGGAGTGCGGAGGTTGGATTGGCGTGCGGAAGTTGGGTGGAGTGCGGAAGTTGGGTGGAGTGCGGAAGTTGGGTGAAGTGCGGAGGTTGGGTGGAGTGCGGAAGTTGGTTCGAGTGCGGAGGTTGGGTAGCGTGCGGAGGTTGGTTGGAATGCGGAGGTTTGGTGAAGTGGGGAGGTTGGGTGGAGTTGGGAGGTTGGGTGGAGTGGGGAGGTTGGGTGGAGTGGGGAGGTTGGGTGGAGTGAGGAGGATGGGTGGAATGGGGAATTTGAGTGGAGTGGGGACGTTGGGTGATTTGGGGAGGTTGGGTGTAGTGGGGAGGTTGGGTGATGTGGGGAGGTTGGGTGAAATGGGGAGGTTGGGTGAAGTGGGGAGGTTGGGTTGAGTGGGGAGGTTGTGTGAAGTGGGGAAGTTGTGTGGAGTGCGGAGGTTGGGTGAAGTGGGGAGGTTGGGTGAAGTGGGGAGGTTGGGTGGAGAGGGGAGTTTGGGCGGGGTGGGGAGGTTGCGTGGAGTGGGGAAGTTGGGTTAAGTGGGGAGGTTGGGTGGAGAGGGGAGGTTGGGAGGAGTGGGGAGGTTCGGTGGAGTGGGAAGGTTGGGTGCTCTGGAGAGGTTGGGTGAAGTGGGGAGGTTGGGTGGAGTGAGGAGGTTGGGTGGAGTGGGGAGAGTGAGTGGAGTGGGGAGGTTGGGTGATTTGGGGAGGTTGGGTGGAGTGGGGAGGTTGGGTGATGTGGGGAGGTTGGGTGAAGTGGGGATGTTGGGTGAAGTGGGGAGGTTGGGTTGAGTGGGGAGGTTGTATGAAGTGGGGAAGTTGTGTGGAGTGCGGAGGTTGGGTGGAGTGCGGAAGTTGGGTGGAGTGCGGAAGTTGGGTGGAGTGCGGAGGTTGGGTGGAGTGCGGAGGTTGGATGAAGTGCGAAGGTTGGGTGAAGTGGGGAGGTTGGGTGGAGTGGGGAGGTTGGGTGAAGTGGGGAGAGTGGGGAGTTTCGGTGATATGGGGAGGTTGGGTGAAGTGGGGAGGTTGGGTGGAGAGGGGAGTTTGGGTGGGGTGGGGAGGTTGGGTGGAGTGGGGAGGTTGCGTGGTGTGGGGAGGTTGGATGCTCTGGGGAGGTTGGGTGCTCTGGGGTGTTGGGTGAAGTGGGGAGGTTGGGTGGAGTGAGGAGGTTGGGTGGAGTGGGGAGTTTGGGTGAAGTGGCGAAGTTGGGTGGAGTGGGGAGGTTGGGTGAAGTGGGGAGGTTGGGTGAAGTGCGGAGATTGGGTGGAGTGAGGAGGTTGGGTGCAGAGGGGAGTTTGGGCGGGGTGGGGAGGTTGGGTGGAGTGGGGAGGTTGGGTGGAATGGGGAGGTTGGGTGAAGTGGGGAGGTTGGGTGAAGTGGGGAGGTTGCGTGGAGTGGGGAGGTTGGGTGCTCTGGGGATGTTGGGTGGAGTGGGGAGGTTGGGTGATGTGGGGAGGTTGGGTGAAGTGGGGATGTTGGGTGAAGTGGGGAGGTTGGGTTGAGTGGGGAGGTTGTATGAAGTGGGGAAGTTGTGTGGAGTGCGGAGGTTGGGTGGAGTGCGGAAGTTGGGTGGAGTGCGGAAGTTGGGTGGAGTGCGGAGGTTGGGTGGAGTGCGGAGGTTGGATGAAGTGCGAAGGTTGGGTGAAGTGGGGAGGTTGGGTGGAGTGGGGAGGTTGGGTGAAATGGGGAGAGTGGGGAGTTTCGGTGGTATGGGGAGGTTGGGTGAAGTGGGGAGGTTGGGTGGAGAGGGGAGTTTGGGCGGGGTGGGGAGGTTGGGTGGAGTGGGGAGGTTGCTTGGTGTGGGGAGGTTGGATGCTCTGGGGAGGTTGGGTGCTCTGGGGTGTTGGGTGAAGTGGGGAGGTTGGGTGGAGTGAGGAGGTTGGGTGGAGTGGGGAGTTTGGGTGAAGTGAGGAAGTTGGGTGGAGTGGGGAGGTTGGGTGAAGCGGGGAGGTTGGGTGGAGTGCGTAAGTTGGGTGGAGTGCGGAGGTTGGGTGGAGTGGGGAGGTTGGGTGGAATGGGGAGGTTGGGTGAAGTGGGGAGGTTGGGTGAAGTGGGGAGGTTGCGTGGAGTGGGGAGGTTGGGTGCTCTGGGGATGTTGGGTGGAGTGGGGAGGTTGGGTGGAGTGAGGAGGTTGGGTGGAGTGGGGAGGTTGGGTGAAATGGGGAAGTTGGGTGGAGTGGGGAGGTTTGGTGGAGGGCGGAGGTTGGGTGGAGGACGGAGGTTAGGTGGAGTGGGTAGGTTGCGTGGGGTAGGGAGGTTGGGTGGTGTGGGGAGGTTCGGTGAAGTGGGGAGGTTGGGTGGAGTGGGGAGGTTGGGTGGAGTGCGGAAGTTGTGTAGAGTGCGGAGGTTGGGTGGAGTGCGGAGGTTGGATTGGCGTGCGGAAGTTGGGTGGAGTGCGGAAGTTGGGTGGAGTGCGGAAGTTGGGTGGAGTGCGGAGGTTGGGTGGAGTGCGGAAGTTGGTTCGAGTGCGGAGGTTGAGTAGCGTGCGGAGGTTGGTTGGAATGCGGAGGTTTGGTGAAGTGGGGAGGTTGGGTGGAGTTGGGAGGTTGGGTGGAGTGGGGAGGTTGGGTGGAGTGGGGAGGTTGGGTGGAGTGAGGAGGATGGGTGGAATGGGGAATTTGAGTGGAGTGGGGACGTTGGGTGATTTGGGAAGTTGGGTGTAGTGGGGAGGTTGGGTGATGTGGGGAGGTTGGGTGAAATGGGGAGGTTGTGTGAAGTGGGGAAGTTGTGTGGAGTGCGGAGGTTGGGTGAAGTGGGGAGGTTGGGTGAAGTGGGGAGGTTGGGTGGAGAGGGGAGTTTGGGCGGGGTGGGGAGGTTGCGTGGAGTGGGGAAGTTGGGTTAAGTGGGGAGGTTGGGTGGAGAGGGGAGGTTGGGAGGAGTGGGGAGGTTGGGTGAAGTGGGGAGGTTGGGTGAAGTGGGGAGGTTGGGTGCTCTGGGGATGTTGGGTGGAGTGGGGAGGTTGGGTGGAGTGAGGAGGTTGGGTGGAGTGGGGAGGTTGGGTGAAATGGGGAAGTTGGGTGGAGTGGGGAGGTTTGGTGGAGTGGGGAGGTTGGGTGGAATGGGGAGGTTGGGTGAAGTGGGGAGGTTGGGTGAAGTGGGGAGGTTGGGTGGAGTGGGGAGGTTGGGTGGAATGGGGAGGTTGGGTGAAGTGGGGAGGTTGGGTGAAGTGGGGAGGTTGCGTGGAGTGGGGAGGTTGGGTGCTCTGGGGATGTTGGGTGGAGTGGGGAGGTTGGGTGGAGTGAGGAGGTTGGGTGGAGTGGGGAGGTTGGGTGAAATGGGGAAGTTGGGTGGAGTGGGGAGGTTTGGTGGAGGGCGGAGGTTGGGTGGAGGACGGAGGTTAGGTGGAGTGGGTAGGTTGCGTGGGGTAGGGAGGTTGGGTGGTGTGGGGAGGTTCGGTGAAGTGGGGAGGTTGGGTGGAGTGGGGAGGTTGGGTGGAGTGCGGAAGTTGTGTAGAGTGCGGAGGTTGGGTGGAGTGCGGAGGTTGGATTGGCGTGCGGAAGTTGGGTGGAGTGCGGAAGTTGGGTGGAGTGCGGAAGTTGGGTGGAGTGCGGAGGTTGGGTGGAGTGCGGAAGTTGGTTCGAGTGCGGAGGTTGAGTAGCGTGCGGAGGTTGGTTGGAATGCGGAGGTTTGGTGAAGTGGGGAGGTTGGGTGGAGTTGGGAGGTTGGGTGGAGTGGGGAGGTTGGGTGGAGTGGGGAGGTTGGGTGGAGTGAGGAGGATGGGTGGAATGGGGAATTTGAGTGGAGTGGGGACGTTGGGTGATTTGGGAAGTTGGGTGTAGTGGGGAGGTTGGGTGAAGTGGGGAGGTTCGGTGAAATGGGGAGGTTGGGTGAAGTGGGGAGGTTGGGTTGAGTGGGGAGGTTGTGTGAAGTGGGGAAGTTGTGTGGAGTGCGGAGGTTGGGTGAAGTGGGGAGGTTGGGTGAAATGGGGAGGTTGGGTGGAGAGGGGAGTTTGGGCGGGGTGGGGAGGTAGCGTGGAGTGGGGAAGTTGGGTTAAGTGGGGAGGTTGGGTGGAGAGGGGAGGTTGGGAGGAGTGGGGAGGTTCGGTGGAGTGGGGAGGTTGGGTGCTCTGGAGAGGTTGGGTGAAATGGGGAGGTTGGGTGGAGTGAGGAGGTTGGGTGGAGTGGGGAGAGTGAGTGGAGTGGGGAGGTTGGGTGATTTGGGGAGGTTGGGTGGAGTGGGGAGGTTGGGTGATGTGGGGAGGTTGGGTGAAGTGGGGATGTTGGGTGAAGTGGGGAGGTTGGGTTGAGTGGGGAGGTTGTATGAAGTGGGGAAGTTGTGTGGAGTGCGGAGGTTGGGTGGAGTGCGGAAGTTGGGTGGAGTGCGGAAGTTGGGTGGAGTGCGGAGGTTGGGTGGAGTGCGGAGGTTGGATGAAGTGCGAAGGTTGGGTGAAGTGGGGAGGTTGGGTGGAGTGGGGAGGTTGGGTGAAGTGGGGAGAGTGGGGAGTTTCGGTGATATGGGGAGGTTGGGTGAAGTGGGGAGGTTGGGTGGAGAGGGGAGTTTGGGCGGGGTGGGGAGGTTGGGTGGAGTGGGGAGGTTGCGTGGTGTGGGGAGGTTGGATGCTCTGGGGAGGTTGGGTGCTCTGGGGTGTTGGGTGAAGTGGGGAGTTTGGGTGGAGTGAGGAGGTTGGGTGGAGTGGGGAGTTTGGGTGAAGTGGCGAAGTTGGGTGGAGTGGGGACGTTGGGTGAAGCGGGGAGGTTGGGTGGAGTGCGTAAGTTGGGTGGAGTGCGGAGGTTGGGTGAAGTGGGGAGGTTGGGTGAAGTGCGGAGATTGGGTGGAGTGAGGAGGTTGGGTGCAGAGGGGAGTTTGGGCGGGGTGGGGAGGTTGGGTGGAGTGGGGAGGTTGGGTGGAGTGGGGAGGTTGGGTGCTCTGGGGATGTTGGGTGGAGTGGGGAGGTTGGGTCGAGTGAGGAGATTGGGTGGAGTGGGGAGGTTGGGTGAAATGGGGAAGTTGGGTGGAGTGGGGAGGTTTGGTGGAGGGCGGAGGTTGGGTGGAGGACGGAGGTTAGGTGGAGTGGGGAGGTTGCGTGGGGTAGGGAGGTTGGGTGGTGTGGGGAGGTTCGGTGAAGTGGGGAGGTTGGGTGGAGTGGGGAGGTTGGGTGGAGTGCGGAAGTTGTGTAGAGTGCGGAGGTTGGGTGGAGTGCGGAGGTTGGATTGGCGTGCGGAAGTTGGGTGGAGTGCGGAAGTTGGGTGGAGTGCGGAAGTTGGGTGGAGTGCGGAGGTTGGGTGGAGTGCGGAAGTTGGTTCGAGTGCGGAGGTTGGGTGGCGTGCGGAGGTTGGTTGGAATGCGGAGGTTTGGTGAAGTGGGGAGGTTGGGTGGAGTTGGGAGGTTGGGTGGAGTGGGGAGGTTGGGTGGAGTGGGGAGGTTGGGTGGAGTGAGGAGGATGGGTGGAATGGGGAATTTGAGTGGAGTGGGGACGTTGGGTGATTTGGGGAGGTTGGGTGTAGTGGGGAGGTTGGGTGATGTGGGGAGGTTGGGTGAAGTGGGGAGGTTGGGTGGAGAGGGGAGTTTGGGCGGGGTGGGGAGGTTGCGTGGAGTGGGGAAGTTGGGTTAAGTGGGAAGGTTGGGTGAAGTGGGGAGAGTGGGGAGTTTCGGTGATGTGTGGAGGTTGGGTGAAGTGGGGAGGTTGGGTGGAGTGAGGAGGTTGGGTGGAGTGGGGAGGTTGGGTGAAGTGGGGAAGTTGGGAGGGGTGGGGAGGTTGGGTGGAGTGCGGAAGTTGTGTGGAGTGCGGAGGTTGGGAGAAGTGGGGAGGTTGAGTGAAGTGGGGAGGTTGGGTGGAGAGGGGAGTTTGGGCGGGGTGGGGAGGTTGCGTGGAGTGGGGAGGTTGGGTTAAGTGGGGAGGTTGGGTGGAGAGGGGAGTTTGGGCGGGGTGGGGAGGTTGGGTGGAGTGGGGAGGTTGCGTGGTGTGGGGAGGTTGGATGCTCTGGGGAGGTTGGGTGCTCTGGGGTGTTGGGTGAAGTGGGGAGGTTGGGTGGAGTGAGGAGGTTGGGCGGAGTGGGGAGTTTGGGTGAAGTGGCGAAGTTGGGTGGAGTGGGGAGGTTGGGTGAAGCGGGGAGGTTGGGTGGAGTGCGTAAGTTGGGTGGAGTGCGGAGGTTGGGTGAAGTGGGGAGGTTGGGTGAAGTGAGGAAGTTGGGTGCAGAGGGGAGTTTGGGCGGGGTGGGGAGGTTGGGTGGAGTGGGGAGGTTGGGTGGAATGGGGAGGTTGGGTGAAGTGGGGAGGTTGGGTGAAGTGGGGAGGTTGCGTGGAGTGGGGAGGTTGGGTGCTCTGGGGATGTTGGGTGGAGTGGGGAGGTTGGGTGGAGTGAGGAGGTTGGGTGGAGTGGGGAGGTTGGGTGAAATGGGGAAGTTGGGTGGAGTGGGCAGGTTTGGTGGAGGGCGGAGGTTGGGTGGAGGACGGAGGTTAGGTGGAGTGGGGAGGTTGCGTGGGGTAGGGAGGTTGGGTGGTGTGGGGAGGTTCGGTGAAGTGGGGAGGTTGGGTGGAGTGGGGAGGTTGGGTGGAGTGCGGAAGTGTTGTAGAGTGCGGAGGTTGGGTGGAGTGCGGAGGTTGGATTGGCGTGCGGAAGTTGGGTGGAGTGCGGAAGTTGGGTGGAGTGCGGAAGTTGGGTGGAGTGCGGAGGTTGGGTGGAGTGCGGAAGTTGGGTGGAGTGCGGAAGTTGGGTGGAGTGCGGAGGTTGGGTGGAGTGCGGAAGTTGTTTCGCGTGCGGAGGTTGGGTGGCGTGCGGAGGTTGGTTGGAATGCGGAGGTTTGGTGAAGTGGGGAGGTTGGGTGGAGTTGGGAGGTTGTGTGGAGTGGGGAGGTTGCGTGGAGTGGGGAGGTTGGGTGGAGTGAGGAGGATGGGTGGAATGGGGAATTTGAGTGGAGTGGGGACGTTGGGTGATTTGGGGAGGTTGGGTGTAGTGGGGAGGTTGGGTGATGTGGGGAGGTTGGGTGAAATGGGGAGGTTGGGTGAAGTGGGGAGGTTGGGTTGAGTGGGGAGGTTGTGTGAAGTGGGGAAGTTGTGTGGAGTGCGGAGGTTGGGTGAAGTGGGGAGGTTGGGTGAAGTGGGGAGGTTGGGTGGAGAGGGGAGTTTGGGCGGGGTGGGGAGGTTGCGTGGAGTGGGGAAGTTGGGTTAAGTGGGGAGGTTGGGTGGAGAGGGGAGGTTGGGAGGAGTGGGGAGGTTCGGTGGAGTGGGGAGGTTGGGTGCTCTGGAGAGGTTGGGTGAAGTGGGGAGGTTGGGTGGAGTGAGGAGGTTGGATGGAGTGGGGAGATTGAGTGGAGTGGGGAGGTTGGGTGATTTGGGGAGGTTGGGTGGAGTGGGGAGGTTGGGTGATGTGGGGAGGTTGGGTGAAGTGGGGAGGTTGGGTGAAGTGGGGAGGTTGGGTTGAGTGGGGAGGTTGTATGAAGTGGGGAAGTTGTGTGGAGTGCGGAGGTTGGGTGGAGTGCGGAAGTTGGGTGGAGTGCGGAACTTGGGTGGAGTGCGGAGGTTGGGTGGAGTGCGGAGGTTGGATGAAGTGCGAAGGTTGGGTGAAGTGGGGGGGTTGGGTGGAGTGGGAAGGTTGGGTGAAGTGGGGAGAGTGGGGAGTTTCGGTGATGTGGGGAGGTTGGGTGAAGTGGGGAGGTTGGGTGGAGTGGGGAGGTTGCGTGGTGTGGGGAGGTTGGATACTCTGGGGATGTTGGGTGAAGTGGGGAGGTTGGGTGGAGTGAGGAGGTTGGGTGGAGTGGGGAGGTTGGGTGAAGTGGGGAAGTTGGGTGGAGTGGGGAGGTTGGGTGGAGTGCGGAAGTTGTGTGGAGTGGGGAGGTTGGGTTAAGTGGGGAGGTTGGGTGGAGAGGGGAGGTTGGGTGGAGTGGGGAGGTTCGGTGGAGTGGGGAGGTTGGGTGCTCTGGGGAGGTTGGGTGAAGTGGGGAGGTTGGGTGGAGTGAGGAGGTTGGGTGGAGTGGGGAGGTTCGGTGGAGTGGGGAGGTTGGGTGCTCTGGGGAGGGTGGGTGAAGTGGGGAGGTTGGGTGGAGTGAGGAGGTTGGGTGGAGTGGGGAGATTGAGTGGAGTGGGGAGGTTGGGTGATTTGGGGAGGTTGGGTGGAGTGGGGAGGTTGGGTGATGTGGGGAGGTTGGGTGAAGTGGGGGTGTTGGGTGAAGTGGGGAGGTTGGGTTGAGTGGGGAGGTTGTATGAAGTGGGGAGGGTGCGTGGAGTGCGGAGGTTGAGTGGTGAGGGGAGGTTCGGTGAAGTGGGGAGGTTGGGTGGAGTGGGGAGGTTGGGTGGAGTGCGGAAGTTGTGTGGAGTGCGGAGGTTGGGTGGAGTGCGGAGGTTGGATGGAGTGCGGAAGTTGGGTGGAGTGCGGAAGTTGGGTGGAGTGCGGAAGTTGGGTGGAGTGCGGAGGTTGGGTGGAGTGCGGAAGTTGGTTCGAGTGCGGAGGTTGAGTGGCGTGCGGAGGTTGGTTGGAATGCGGAGGTTTGGTGAAGTGGGGAGGTTGGGTGGAGTGGGGAGGTTGGGTGGAGTGCGGAAGTTGTGTGGAGTGCGGAGGTTGGGTGGAGTGCGGAGGTTGGATGGAGTGCGGAAGATGGGTGGAGTGCGGAAGTTGGGTGGAGTGCGGAAGTTGGGTGGAGTGCGGAGGTTGGGTGGAGTGCGGAAGTTGGTTCGAGTGCGGAGGTTGGGTGGCGTGCGGAGGTTGGTTGGAATGCGGAGGTTTGGTGAAGTGGGGAGGTTGGGTGGAGTTGGGAGGTTGGGTGAAGTGTGGAGGTTGGGTGGAGTGCGAACTTTGGGTGGAGTGCGGAGGTTGGGTGGAGTGGGGAGGTTGGGCGAAGTAGGGAGGTTGGGTGATGTGGGGAGGTTGGGTGGAGTGGGGAGGTTGGGTGGAGTGGGGAGGTTGGGTGGAGTGAGGAGGATGGGTGGAATGGGGAATTTGAGTGGAGTGGGGAGGTTGGGTGGAGTGGGGAGGTTGGGTGGAGGGCGGAGGTTGGGTGGAGTGGGGAGGTTGGGTGGAGTGGGGAGGTTGCGTGGAGTGGGGAGGTTGGGTGCTCTGGGGTGTTGGGTGAAGTGGGGAGGTTGGGTGGAGTGAGGAGGTTGGGTGGAGTGGGGAGTTTGGGTGAAGTGGCGAAGTTGGGTGGAGTGGGGAGGTTGGGTGAAGCGGGGAGGTTGGGTGGAGTGCGTAAGTTGGGTGGAGTGCGGAGGTTGGGTGAAGTGGGGAGGTTGGGTGAAGTGGGGAGATTGGGTGGAGTGAGGAGGTTGGGTGAAGTGGGGAGGTTGGGTGTAGTGGGGAGGTTGGGTGGAGAGGGGAGTTTGGGCGGGGTGGGGAGGTTGGGTGGAATGGGGAGGTTGGGTGGAGTGGGGAGGTTGGGTGGAGTGGGGAGGTTGGGTGCTCTGGGGATGTTGGGTGGAGTGGGGAGGTTGGGTGGAGTGAGGAGGTTGGGTGGAGTGGGGAGGTTGGGTGAAGTGGGGAAGTTGGGTGGAGTGGGGAGGTTTGGTGGAGGGCGGAGGTTGGGTGGAGGACGGAGGTTGGGTGGAGTGCGGAGGTTGGATTGGAGTGCGGAAGTTGGGTGGAGTGCGGAAGTTGGGTGGAGTGCGGAAGTTGGGTGGAGTGCGGAGGTTGGTTGGAATGCGGAGGTTTGGTGAAGTGGGGAGGTTGGGTGGAGTTGGGAGGTTGTGTGGAGTGGGGAGGTTGGGTGGAGTGGGGAGGTTGGGTGGAGTGAGGAGGATGGGTGGAATGGGGAATTTGAGTGGAGTGGGGACGTTGGGTGATTTGGGGAGGTTGGGTGTAGTGGGGAGGTTGGGTGATGTGGGGAGGTTGGGTGAAATGGGGAGGTTGGGTGAAGTGGGGAGGTTGGGTTGAGTGGGGAGGTTGTGTGAAGTGGGGAAGTTGTGTGGAGTGCGGAGGTTGGGTGAAGTGGGGAGGTTGGGTGAAGTGGGGAGGTTGGGTGGAGAGGGGAGTTTGGGCGGGGTGGGGAGGTTGCGTGGAGTGGGGAAGTTGGGTTAAGTGGGGAGGTTGGGTGGAGAGGGGAGGTTGGGAGGAGTGGGGAGGTTCGGTGGAGTGGGGAGGTTGGGTGCTCTGGAGAGGTTGGGTGAAGTGGGGAGGTTGGGTGGAGTGAGGAGGTTGGGTGGAGTGGGGAGATTGAGTGGAGTGGGGAGGTTGGGTGATTTGGGGAGGTTGGGTGGAGTGGGGAGGTTGGGTGATGTGGGGAGGTTGGGTGAAGTGGGGATGTTGGGTGAAGTGGGGAGGTTGGGTTGAGTGGGGAGGTTGTATGAAGTGGGGAAGTTGTGTGGAGTGCGGAGGTTGGGTGGAGTGCGGAAGTTGGGTGGAGTGCGGAACTTGGGTGGAGTGCGGAGGTTGGGTGGAGTGCGGAGGTTGGATGAAGTGCGAAGGTTGGGTGAAGTGGGGGGGTTGGGTGGAGTGGGAAGGTTGGGTGAAGTGGGGAGAGTGGGGAGTTTCGGTGATGTGGGGAGGTTGGGTGAAGTGGGGAGGTTGGGTGGAGTGGGGAGGTTGCGTGGTGTGGGGAGGTTGGATACTCTGGGGATGTTGGGTGAAGTGGGGAGGTTGGGTGGAGTGAGGAGGTTGGGTGGAGTGGGGAGGTTGGGTGAAGTGGGGAAGTTGGGTGGAGTGGGGAGGTTGGGTGGAGTGCGGAAGTTGTGTGGAGTGGGGAGGTTGGGTTAAGTGGGGAGGTTGGGTGGAGAGGGGAGGTTGGGTGGAGTGGGGAGGTTCGGTGGAGTGGGGAGGTTGGGTGCTCTGGGGAGGTTGGGTGAAGTGGGGAGGTTGGGTGGAGTGAGGAGGTTGGGTGGAGTGGGGAGGTTCGGTGGAGTGGGGAGGTTGGGTGCTCTGGGGAGGTTGGGTGAAGTGGGGAGGTTGGGTGGAGTGAGGAGGTTGGGTGGAGTGGGGAGATTGAGTGGAGTGGGGAGGTTGGGTGATTTGGGGAGGTTGGGTGGAGTGGGGAGGTTGGGTGATGTGGGGAGGTTGGGTGAAGTGGGGGTGTTGGGTGAAGTGGGGAGGTTGGGTTGAGTGGGGAGGTTGTATGAAGTGGGGAGGTTGCGTGGAGTGCGGAGGTTGAGTGGTGAGGGGAGGTTCGGTGAAGTGGGGAGGTTGGGTGGAGTGGGGAGGTTGGGTGGAGTGCGGAAGTTGTGTGGAGTGCGGAGGTTGGGTGGAGTGCGGAGGTTGGATGGAGTGCGGAAGTTGGGTGGAGTGCGGAAGTTGGGTGGAGTGCGGAAGTTGGGTGGAGTGCGGAGGTTGGGTGGAGTGCGGAAGTTGGTTCGAGTGCGGAGGTTGAGTGGCGTGCGGAGGTTGGTTGGAATGCGGAGGTTTGGTGAAGTGGGGAGGTTGGGTGGAGTGGGGAGGTTGGGTGGAGTGCGGAAGTTGTGTGGCGTGCGGAGGTTGGGTGGAGTGAGGAGGTTGGATGGAGTGCGGAAGTTGGGTGGAGTGCGGAAGTTGGGTGGAGTGCGGAAGTTGGGTGGAGTGCGGAGGTTGGGTGGAGTGCGGAAGTTGGTTCGAGTGCGGAGGTTGGGTGGCGTGCGGAGGTTGGTTGGAATGCGGAGGTTTGGTGAAGTGGTAGGTTGGGTGGAGTTGGGAGGTTGGGTGAAGTGTGGAGGTTGGGTTGAGTGCGAACTTTGGGTGGAGTGCGGAGGTTGGGTGGAGTGGGGAGGTTGGGCGAAGTAGGGAGGTTGGGTGATGTGGGGAGGTTGGGTGGAGTGGGGAGGTTGGGTGGAGTGGGGAGGTTGGGTGGAGTGAGGAGGATGGGTGGAATGGGGAATTTGAGTGGAGTGGGGAGGTTGGGTGGAGTGGGGAGGTTGGGTGGAGGGCGGAGGTTGGGTGGAGTGAGGAGGTTGGGCGGAGTGGGGAGTTTGGGTGAAGTGGCGAAGTTGGGTGGAGTGGGGAGGTTGGGTGAAGCGGGGAGGTTGGGTGGAGTGCGTAAGTTGGGTGGAGTGCGGAGGTTGGGTGAAGTGGGGAGGTTGGGTGAAGTGAGGAGGTTGGGTGCAGAGGGGAGTTTGGGCGGGGTGGGGAGGTTGGGTGGAGTGGGGAGGTTGGCTGGAATGGGGAGGTTGGGTGAAGTGGGGAGGTTGGGTGAAGTGGGGAGGTTGCGTGGAGTGGGGAGGTTGGGTGCTCTGGGGATGTTGGGTGGAGTGGGGAGGTTGGGTGGAGTGAGGAGGTTGGGTGGAGTGGGGAGGTTGGGTGAAATGGGGAAGTTGGGTGGAGTGGGCAGGTTTGGTGGAGGGCGGAGGTTGGGTGGAGGACGGAGGTTAGGTGGAGTGGGGAGGTTGCGTGGGGTAGGGAGGTTGGGTGGTGTGGGGAGGTTCGGTGAAGTGGGGAGGTTGGGTGGAGTGGGGAGGTTGGGTGGAGTGCGGAAGTTTTGTAGAGTGCGGAGGTTGGGTGGAGTGCGGAGGTTGGATTGGCGTGCGGAAGTTGGGTGGAGTGCGGAAGTTGGGTGGAGTGCGGAAGTTGGGTGGAGTGCGGAGGTTGGGTGGAGTGCGGAAGTTGGGTGGAGTGCGGAAGTTGGGTGGAGTGCGGAGGTTGGGTGGAGTGCGGAAGTTGTTTCGCGTGCGGAGGTTGGGTGGCGTGCGGAGGTTGGTTGGAATGCGGAGGTTTGGTGAAGTGGGGAGGTTGGGTGGAGTTGGGAGGTTGGGTGGAATGGGGAGGTTGGGTGAAGTGGGGAGGTTGGGTGAAGTGGGGAGGTTGCGTGGAGTGGGGAGGTTGGGTGCTCTGGGGATGTTGGGTGGAGTGGGGAGGTTGGGTGGAGTGAGGAGGTTGGGTGGAGTGGGGAGGTTGGGTGAAATGGGGAAGTTGGGTGGAGTGGGCAGGTTTGGTGGAGGGCGGAGGTTGGGTGGAGGACGGAGGTTAGGTGGAGTGGGGAGGTTGCGTGGGGTAGGGAGGTTGGGTGGTGTGGGGAGGTTCGGTGAAGTGGGGAGGTTGGGTGGAGTGGGGAGGTTGGGTGGAGTGCGGAAGTGTTGTAGAGTGCGGAGGTTGGGTGGAGTGCGGAGGTTGGATTGGCGTGCGGAAGTTGGGTGGAGTGCGGAAGTTGGGTGGAGTGCGGAAGTTGGGTGGAGTGCGGAGGTTGGGTGGAGTGCGGAAGTTGGGTGGAGTGCGGAAGTTGGGTGGAGTGCGGAGGTTGGGTGGAGTGCGGAAGTTGTTTCGCGTGCGGAGGTTGGGTGGCGTGCGGAGGTTGGTTGGAATGCGGAGGTTTGGTGAAGTGGGGAGGTTGGGTGGAGTTGGGAGGTTGTGTGGAGTGGGGAGGTTGCGTGGAGTGGGGAGGTTGGGTGGAGTGAGGAGGATGGGTGGAATGGGGAATTTGAGTGGAGTGGGGACGTTGGGTGATTTGGGGAGGTTGGGTGTAGTGGGGAGGTTGGGTGATGTGGGGAGGTTGGGTGAAATGGGGAGGTTGGGTGAAGTGGGGAGGTTGGGTTGAGTGGGGAGGTTGTGTGAAGTGGGGAAGTTGTGTGGAGTGCGGAGGTTGGGTGAAGTGGGGAGGTTGGGTGAAGTGGGGAGGTTGGGTGGAGAGGGGAGTTTGGGCGGGGTGGGGAGGTTGCGTGGAGTGGGGAAGTTGGGTTAAGTGGGGAGGTTGGGTGGAGAGGGGAGGTTGGGAGGAGTGGGGAGGTTCGGTGGAGTGGGGAGGTTGGGTGCTCTGGAGAGGTTGGGTGAAGTGGGGAGGTTGGGTGGAGTGAGGAGGTTGGGTGGAGTGGGGAGATTGAGTGGAGTGGGGAGGTTGGGTGATTTGGGGAGGTTGGGTGGAGTGGGGAGGTTGGGTGATGTGGGGAGGTTGGGTGAAGTGGGGAGGTTGGGTGAAGTGGGGAGGTTGGGTTGAGTGGGGAGGTTGTATGAAGTGGGGAAGTTGTGTGGAGTGCGGAGGTTGGGTGGAGTGCGGAAGTTGGGTGGAGTGCGGAACTTGGGTGGAGTGCGGAGGTTGGGTGGAGTGCGGAGGTTGGATGAAGTGCGAAGGTTGGGTGAAGTGGGGGGGTTGGGTGGAGTGGGAAGGTTGGGTGAAGTGGGGAGAGTGGGGAGTTTCGGTGATGTGGGGAGGTTGGGTGAAGTGGGGAGGTTGGGTGGAGTGGGGAGGTTGCGTGGTGTGGGGAGGTTGGATACTCTGGGGATGTTGGGTGAAGTGGGGAGGTTGGGTGGAGTGAGGAGGTTGGGTGGAGTGGGGAGGTTGGGTGAAGTGGGGAAGTTGGGTGGAGTGGGGAGGTTGGGTGGAGTGCGGAAGTTGTGTGGAGTGGGGAGGTTGGGTTAAGTGGGGAGGTTGGGTGGAGAGGGGAGGTTGGGTGGAGTGGGGAGGTTCGGTGGAGTGGGGAGGTTGGGTGCTCTGGGGAGGTTGGGTGAAGTGGGGAGGTTGGGTGGAGTGAGGAGGTTGGGTGGAGTGGGGAGGTTCGGTGGAGTGGGGAGGTTGGGTGCTCTGGGGAGGGTGGGTGAAGTGGGGAGGTTGGGTGGAGTGAGGAGGTTGGGTGGAGTGGGGAGATTGAGTGGAGTGGGGAGGTTGGGTGATTTGGGGAGGTTGGGTGGAGTGGGGAGGTTGGGTGATGTGGGGAGGTTGGGTGAAGTGGGGGTGTTGGGTGAAGTGGGGAGGTTGGGTTGAGTGGGGAGGTTGTATGAAGTGGGGAGGGTGCGTGGAGTGCGGAGGTTGAGTGGTGAGGGGAGGTTCGGTGAAGTGGGGAGGTTGGGTGGAGTGGGGAGGTTGGGTGGAGTGCGGAAGTTGTGTGGAGTGCGGAGGTTGGGTGGAGTGCGGAGGTTGGATGGAGTGCGGAAGTTGGGTGGAGTGCGGAAGTTGGGTGGAGTGCGGAAGTTGGGTGGAGTGCGGAGGTTGGGTGGAGTGCGGAAGTTGGTTCGAGTGCGGAGGTTGAGTGGCGTGCGGAGGTTGGTTGGAATGCGGAGGTTTGGTGAAGTGGGGAGGTTGGGTGGAGTGGGGAGGTTGGGTGGAGTGCGGAAGTTGTGTGGAGTGCGGAGGTTGGGTGGAGTGCGGAGGTTGGATGGAGTGCGGAAGTTGGGTGGAGTGCGGAAGTTGGGTGGAGTGCGGAAGTTGGGTGGAGTGCGGAGGTTGGGTGGAGTGCGGAAGTTGGTTCGAGTGCGGAGGTTGGGTGGCGTGCGGAGGTTGGTTGGAATGCGGAGGTTTGGTGAAGTGGGGAGGTTGGGTGGAGTTGGGAGGTTGGGTGAAGTGTGGAGGTTGGGTGGAGTGCGAACTTTGGGTGGAGTGCGGAGGTTGGGTGGAGTGGGGAGGTTGGGCGAAGTAGGGAGGTTGGGTGATGTGGGGAGGTTGGGTGGAGTGGGGAGGTTGGGTGGAGTGGGGAGGTTGGGTGGAGTGAGGAGGATGGGTGGAATGGGGAATTTGAGTGGAGTGGGGAGGTTGGGTGGAGTGGGGAGGTTGGGTGGAGGGCGGAGGTTGGGTGGAGTGGGGAGGTTGGGTGGAGTGGGGAGGTTGCGTGGAGTGGGGAGGTTGGGTGCTCTGGGGTGTTGGGTGAAGTGGGGAGGTTGGGTGGAGTGAGGAGGTTGGGTGGAGTGGGGAGTTTGGGTGAAGTGGCGAAGTTGGGTGGAGTGGGGAGGTTGGGTGAAGCGGGGAGGTTGGGTGGAGTGCGTAAGTTGGGTGGAGTGCGGAGGTTGGGTGAAGTGGGGAGGTTGGGTGAAGTGGGGAGATTGGGTGGAGTGAGGAGGTTGGGTGAAGTGGGGAGGTTGGGTGTAGTGGGGAGGTTGGGTGGAGAGGGGAGTTTGGGCGGGGTGGGGAGGTTGGGTGGAGTGGGGAGGTTGGGTGGAGTGGGGAGGTTGGGTGGAGTGGGGAGGTTGGGTGCTCTGGGGATGTTGGGTGGAGTGGGGAGGTTGGGTGGAGTGAGGAGGTTGGGTGGAGTGGGGAGGTTGGGTGAAGTGGGGAAGTTGGGTGGAGTGGGGAGGTTTGGTGGAGGGCGGAGGTTGGGTGGAGGACGGAGGTTGGGTGGAGTGCGGAGGTTGGATTGGAGTGCGGAAGTTGGGTGGAGTGCGGAAGTTGGGTGGAGTGCGGAAGTTGGGTGGAGTGCGGAGGTTGGTTGGAATGCGGAGGTTTGGTGAAGTGGGGAGGTTGGGTGGAGTTGGGAGGTTGTGTGGAGTGGGGAGGTTGGGTGGAGTGGGGAGGTTGGGTGGAGTGAGGAGGATGGGTGGAATGGGGAATTTGAGTGGAGTGGGGACGTTGGGTGATTTGGGGAGGTTGGGTGTAGTGGGGAGGTTGGGTGATGTGGGGAGGTTGGGTGAAATGGGGAGGTTGGGTGAAGTGGGGAGGTTGGGTTGAGTGGGGAGGTTGTGTGAAGTGGGGAAGTTGTGTGGAGTGCGGAGGTTGGGTGAAGTGGGGAGGTTGGGTGAAGTGGGGAGGTTGGGTGGAGAGGGGAGTTTGGGCGGGGTGGGGAGGTTGCGTGGAGTGGGGAAGTTGGGTTAAGTGGGGAGGTTGGGTGGAGAGGGGAGGTTGGGAGGAGTGGGGAGGTTCGGTGGAGTGGGGAGGTTGGGTGCTCTGGAGAGGTTGGGTGAAGAGGGGAGGTTGGGTGGAGTGAGGAGGTTGGGTGGAGTGGGGAGATTGAGTGGAGTGGGGAGGTTGGGTGATTTGGGGAGGTTGGGTGGAGTGGGGAGGTTGGGTGATGTGGGGAGGTTGGGTGAAGTGGGGATGTTGGGTGAAGTGGGGAGGTTGGGTTGAGTGGGGAGGTTGTATGAAGTGGGGAAGTTGTGTGGAGTGCGGAGGTTGGGTGGAGTGCGGAAGTTGGGTGGAGTGCGGAACTTGGGTGGAGTGCGGAGGTTGGGTGGAGTGCGGAGGTTGGATGAAGTGCGAAGGTTGGGTGAAGTGGGGGGGTTGGGTGGAGTGGGAAGGTTGGGTGAAGTGGGGAGAGTGGGGAGTTTCGGTGATGTGGGGAGGTTGGGTGAAGTGGGGAGGTTGGGTGGAGTGGGGAGGTTGCGTGGTGTGGGGAGGTTGGATACTCTGGGGATGTTGGGTGAAGTGGGGAGGTTGGGTGGAGTGAGGAGGTTGGGTGGAGTGGGGAGGTTGGGTGAAGTGGGGAAGTTGGGTGGAGTGGGGAGGTTGGGTGGAGTGCGGAAGTTGTGTGGAGTGGGGAGGTTGGGTTAAGTGGGGAGGTTGGGTGGAGAGGGGAGGTTGGGTGGAGTGGGGAGGTTCGGTGGAGTGGGGAGGTTGGGTGCTCTGGGGAGGTTGGGTGAAGTGGGGAGGTTGGGTGGAGTGAGGAGGTTGGGTGGAGTGGGGAGGTTCGGTGGAGTGGGGAGGTTGGGTGCTCTGGGGAGGTTGGGTGAAGTGGGGAGGTTGGGTGGAGTGAGGAGGTTGGGTGGAGTGGGGAGATTGAGTGGAGTGGGGAGGTTGGGTGATTTGGGGAGGTTGGGTGGAGTGGGGAGGTTGGGTGATGTGGGGAGGTTGGGTGAAGTGGGGGTGTTGGGTGAAGTGGGGAGGTTGGGTTGAGTGGGGAGGTTGTATGAAGTGGGGAGGTTGCGTGGAGTGCGGAGGTTGAGTGGTGAGGGGAGGTTCGGTGAAGTGGGGAGGTTGGGTGGAGTGGGGAGGTTGGGTGGAGTGCGGAAGTTGTGTGGAGTGCGGAGGTTGGGTGGAGTGCGGAGGTTGGATGGAGTGCGGAAGTTGGGTGGAGTGCGGAAGTTGGGTGGAGTGCGGAAGTTGGGTGGAGTGCGGAGGTTGGGTGGAGTGCGGAAGTTGGTTCGAGTGCGGAGGTTGAGTGGCGTGCGGAGGTTGGTTGGAATGCGGAGGTTTGGTGAAGTGGGGAGGTTGGGTGGAGTGGGGAGGTTGGGTGGAGTGCGGAAGTTGTGTGGAGTGCGGAGGTTGGGTGGAGTGAGGAGGTTGGATGGAGTGCGGAAGTTGGGTGGAGTGCGGAAGTTGGGTGGAGTGCGGAAGTTGGGTGGAGTGCGGAGGTTGGGTGGAGTGCGGAAGTTGGTTCGAGTGCGGAGGTTGGGTGGCGTGCGGAGGTTGGTTGGAATGCGGAGGTTTGGTGAAGTGGTAGGTTGGGTGGAGTTGGGAGGTTGGGTGAAGTGTGGAGGTTGGGTTGAGTGCGAACTTTGGGTGGAGTGCGGAGGTTGGGTGGAGTGGGGAGGTTGGGCGAAGTAGGGAGGTTGGGTGATGTGGGGAGGTTGGGTGGAGTGGGGAGGTTGGGTGGAGTGGGGAGGTTGGGTGGAGTGAGGAGGATGGGTGGAATGGGGAATTTGAGTGGAGTGGGGAGGTTGGGTGGAGTGGGGAGGTTGGGTGGAGGGCGGAGGTTGGGTGGAGTGAGGAGGTTGGGCGGAGTGGGGAGTTTGGGTGAAGTGGCGAAGTTGGGTGGAGTGGGGAGGTTGGGTGAAGCGGGGAGGTTGGGTGGAGTGCGTAAGTTGGGTGGAGTGCGGAGGTTGGGTGAAGTGGGGAGGTTGGGTGAAGTGAGGAGGTTGGGTGCAGAGGGGAGTTTGGGCGGGGTGGGGAGGTTGGGTGGAGTGGGGAGGTTGGGTGGAATGGGGAGGTTGGGTGAAGTGGGGAGGTTGGGTGAAGTGGGGAGGTTGCGTGGAGTGGGGAGGTTGGGTGCTCTGGGGATGTTGGGTGGAGTGGGGAGGTTGGGTGGAGTGAGGAGGTTGGGTGGAGTGGGGAGGTTGGGTGAAATGGGGAAGTTGGGTGGAGTGGGCAGGTTTGGTGGAGGGCGGAGGTTGGGTGGAGGACGGAGGTTAGGTGGAGTGGGGAGGTTGCGTGGGGTAGGGAGGTTGGGTGGTGTGGGGAGGTTCGGTGAAGTGGGGAGGTTGGGTGGAGTGGGGAGGTTGGGTGGAGTGCGGAAGTTTTGTAGAGTGCGGAGGTTGGGTGGAGTGCGGAGGTTGGATTGGCGTGCGGAAGTTGGGTGGAGTGCGGAAGTTGGGTGGAGTGCGGAAGTTGGGTGGAGTGCGGAGGTTGGGTGGAGTGCGGAAGTTGGGTGGAGTGCGGAAGTTGGGTGGAGTGCGGAGGTTGGGTGGAGTGCGGAAGTTGTTTCGCGTGCGGAGGTTGGGTGGCGTGCGGAGGTTGGTTGGAATGCGGAGGTTTGGTGAAGTGGGGAGGTTGGGTGGAGTTGGGAGGTTGTGTGGAGTGGGGAGGTTGCGTGGAGTGGGGAGGTTGGGTGGAGTGAGGAGGATGGGTGGAATGGGGAATTTGAGTGGAGTGGGGACGTTGGGTGATTTGGGGAGGTTGGGTGTAGTGGGGAGGTTGGGTGATGTGGGGAGGTTGGGTGAAATGGGGAGGTTGGGTGAAGTGGGGAGGTTGGGTTGAGTGGGGAGGTTGTGTGAAGTGGGGAAGTTGTGTGGAGTGCGGAGGTTGGGTGAAGTGGGGAGGTTGGGTGAAGTGGGGAGGTTGGGTGGAGAGGGGAGTTTGGGCGGGGTGGGGAGGTTGCGTGGAGTGGGGAAGTTGGGTTAAGTGGGGAGGTTGGGTGGAGAGGGGAGGTTGGGAGGAGTGGGGAGGTTCGGTGGAGTGGGGAGGTTGGGTGCTCTGGAGAGGTTGGGTGAAGTGGGGAGGTTGGGTGGAGTGAGGAGGTTGGGTGGAGTGGGGAGATTGAGTGGAGTGGGGAGGTTGGGTGATTTGGGGAGGTTGGGTGGAGTGGGGAGGTTGGGTGATGTGGGGAGGTTGGGTGAAGTGGGGAGGTTGGGTGAAGTGGGGAGGTTGGGTTGAGTGGGGAGGTTGTATGAAGTGGGGAAGTTGTGTGGAGTGCGGAGGTTGGGTGGAGTGCGGAAGTTGGGTGGAGTGCGGAACTTGGGTGGAGTCCGGAGGTTGGGTGGAGTGCGGAGGTTGGATGAAGTGCGAAGGTTGGGTGAAGTGGGGGGGTTGGGTGGAGTGGGAAGGTTGGGTGAAGTGGGGAGAGTGGGGAGTTTCGGTGATGTGGGGAGGTTGGGTGAAGTGGGGAGGTTGGGTGGAGTGGGGAGGTTGCGTGGTGTGGGGAGGTTGGATACTCTGGGGATGTTGGGTGAAGTGGGGAGGTTGGGTGGAGTGAGGAGGTTGGGTGGAGTGGGGAGGTTGGGTGAAGTGGGGAAGTTGGGTGGAGTGGGGAGGTTGGGTGGAGTGCGGAAGTTGTGTGGAGTGGGGAGGTTGGGTTAAGTGGGGAGGTTGGGTGGAGAGGGGAGGTTGGGTGGAGTGGGGAGGTTCGGTGGAGTGGGGAGGTTGGGTGCTCTGGGGAGGTTGGGTGAAGTGGGGAGGTTGGGTGGAGTGAGGAGGTTGGGTGGAGTGGGGAGGTTCGGTGGAGTGGGGAGGTTGGGTGCTCTGGGGAGGTTGGGTGAAGTGGGGAGGTTGGGTGGAGTGAGGAGGTTGGGTGGAGTGGGGAGATTGAGTGGAGTGGGGAGGTTGGGTGATTTGGGGAGGTTGGGTGGAGTGGGGAGGTTGGGTGATGTGGGGAGGTTGGGTGAAGTTGGGGTGTTGGGTGAAGTGGGGAGGTTGGGTTGAGTGGGGAGGTTGTATGAAGTGGGGAGGGTGCGTGGAGTGCGGAGGTTGAGTGGTGAGGGGAGGTTCGGTGAAGTGGGGAGGTTGGGTGGAGTGGGGAGGTTGGGTGGAGTGCGGAAGTTGTGTGGAGTGCGGAGGTTGGGTGGAGTGCGGAGGTTGGATGGAGTGCGGAAGTTGGGTGGAGTGCGGAAGTTGGGTGGAGTGCGGAAGTTGGGTGGAGTGCGGAGGTTGGGTGGAGTGCGGAAGTTGGTTCGAGTGCGGAGGTTGAGTGGCGTGCGGAGGTTGGTTGGAATGCGGAGGTTTGGTGAAGTGGGGAGGTTGGGTGGAGTGGGGAGGTTGGGTGGAGTGCGGAAGTTGTGTGGAGTGCGGAGGTTGGGTGGAGTGCGGAGGTTGGATGGAGTGCGGAAGTTGGGTGGAGTGCGGAAGTTGGGTGGAGTGCGGAAGTTGGGTGGAGTGCGGAGGTTGGGTGGAGTGCGGAAGTTGGTTCGAGTGCGGAGGTTGGGTGGCGTGCGGAGGTTGGTTGGAATGCGGAGGTTTGGTGAAGTGGGGAGGTTGGGTGGAGTTGGGAGGTTGGGTGAAGTGTGGAGGTTGGGTTGAGTGCGAACTTTGGGTGGAGTGCGGAGGTTGGGTGGAGTGGGGAGGTTGGGCGAAGTAGGGAGGTTGGGTGATGTGGGGAGGTTGGGTGGAGTGGGGAGGTTGGGTGGAGTGGGGAGGTTGGGTGGAGTGAGGAGGATGGGTGGAATGGGGAATTTGAGTGGAGTGGGGAGGTTGGGTGGAGTGGGGAGGTTGGGTGGAGGGCGGAGGTTGGGTGGAGTGGGGAGGTTGGGTGGAGTGGGGAGGTTGCGTGGAGTGGGGAGGTTGGGTGCTCTGGGGTGTTGGGTGAAGTGGGGAGGTTGGGTGGAGTGAGGAGGTTGGGTGGAGTGGGGAGTTTGGGTGAAGTGGCGAAGTTGGGTGGAGTGGGGAGGTTGGGTGAAGCGGGGAGGTTGGGTGGAGTGCGTAAGTTGGGTGGAGTGCGGAGGTTGGGTGAAGTGGGGAGGTTGGGTGAAGTGGGGAGATTGGGTGGAGTGAGGAGGTTGGGTGAAGTGGGGAGGTTGGGTGTAGTGGGGAGGTTGGGTGGAGAGGGGAGTTTGGGCGGGGTGGGGAGGTTGGGTGGAGTGGGGAGGTTGGGTGGAGTGGGGAGGTTGGGTGAAGTGGGGAGGTTGGGTGAAGTGGGGAGGTTGCGTGGAGTGGGGAGGTTGGGTGCTCTGGGGATGTTGGGTGGAGTGGGGAGGTTGGGTGGAGTGAGGAGGTTGGGTGGAGTGGGGAGGTTGGGTGAAGTGGGGAAGTTGGGTGGAGTGGGGAGGTTTGGTGGAGGGCGGAGGTTGGGTGGAGGACGGAGGTTGGGTGGAGTGCGGAGGTTGGATTGGAGTGCGGAAGTTGGGTGGAGTGCGGAAGTTGGGTGGAGTGCGGAAGTTGGGTGGAGTGCGGAGGTTGGTTGGAATGCGGAGGTTTGGTGAAGTGGGGAGGTTGGGTGGAGTTGGGAGGTTGTGTGGAGTGGGGAGGTTGGGTGGAGTGGGGAGGTTGGGTGGAGTGAGGAGGATGGGTGGAATGGGGAATTTGAGTGGAGTGGGGACGTTGGGTGATTTGGGGAGGTTGGGTGTAGTGGGGAGGTTGGGTGATGTGGGGAGGTTGGGTGAAATGGGGAGGTTGGGTGAAGTGGGGAGGTTGGGTTGAGTGGGGAGGTTGTGTGAAGTGGGGAAGTTGTGTGGAGTGCGGAGGTTGGGTGAAGTGGGGAGGTTGGGTGAAGTGGGGAGGTTGGGTGGAGAGGGGAGTTTGGGCGGGGTGGGGAGGTTGCGTGGAGTGGGGAAGTTGGGTTAAGTGGGGAGGTTGGGTGGAGAGGGGAGGTTGGGAGGAGTGGGGAGGTTCGGTGGAGTGGGGAGGTTGGGTGCTCTGGAGAGGTTGGGTGAAGTGGGGAGGTTGGGTGGAGTGGGGAGGTTGGGCGAAGTAGGGAGGTTGGGTGATGTGGGGAGGTTGGGTGGAGTGGGGAGGTTGGGTGGAGTGGGGAGGTTGGGTGGAGTGAGGAGGATGGGTGGAATGGGGAATTTGAGTGGAGTGGGGAGGTTGGGTGGAGTGGGGAGGTTGGGTGGAGGGCGGAGGTTGGGTGGAGTGGGGAGGTTGGGTGGAGTGGGGAGGTTGCGTGGAGTGGGGAGGTTGGGTGCTCTGGGGTGTTGGGTGAAGTGGGGAGGTTGGGTGGAGTGAGGAGGTTGGGTGGAGTGGGGAGTTTGGGTGAAGTGGCGAAGTTGGGTGGAGTGGGGAGGTTGGGTGAAGCGGGGAGGTTGGGTGGAGTGCGTAAGTTGGGTGGAGTGGGGAGGTTGGGTGAAGTGGGGAGGTTGGGTGAAGTGGGGAGATTGGGTGGAGTGAGGAGGTTGGGTGAAGTGGGGAGGTTGGGTGCAGTGGGGAGGTTGGGTGGAGAGGGGAGGTTGGGTGGAGTGGGGAGGTTGGGTGAAGTGGGGAGGTTGGGTGAAGTGGGGAGGTTGCGTGGAGTGGGGAGGTTGGGTGCTCTGGGGATGTTGGGTGGAGTGGGGAGGTTGGGTGGAGTGAGGAGGTTGGGTGGAGGACGGAGGTTGGGTGGGGTGCGGAGGTTGGATTGGAGTGCGGAAGTTGGGTGGAGTGCGGAAGTTGGGTGGAGTGCGGAAGTTGGGTGGAGTGCGGAGGTTGGGTGGAGTGCGGAAGTTGGTTCGAGTGCGGAGGTTGGGTGGCGTGCGGAGGTTGGTTGGAATGCGGAGGTTTGGTGAAGTGGGGAGGTTGGGTGGAGTTGGGAGGTTGGGTGGAGTGGGGAGGTTGGGTGGAGTGGGGAGGTTGGGTGGAGTGAGGAGGATGGGTGGAATGGGGAATTTGAGTGGAGTGGGGACGTTGGGTGATTTGGGGAGGTTGGGTGTAGTGGGGAGGTTGGGTGATGTGGGGAGGTTGGGTGAAATGGGGAGGTTGGGTGAAGTGGGGCGGTTGGGTGGAGTGGGGAGGTTGTGTGAAGTGGGGAAGTTGCGTGGAGTGCGGAGGTTGGGTGAAGTGGGGAGGTTGGGTGAAGTGGGGAGGTTGGGTGGAGAGGGGAGTTTGGGCGGGGTGGGGAGGTTGCGTGGAGTGGGGAAGTTGGGTTAAGTGGGGAGGTTGGGTGGAGAGGGGAGGTTGGGAGGAGTGGGGAGGTTGGGTGAAGTGGGGAGAGTGGGCAGTTTCGGTGATGTGGGGAGGTTGGGTGAAGTGGGGAGGTTGGGTGGAGAGGGGAGTTTGGGCGGGGTGGGGAGGTTGGGTGATGTGGGGAGGTTGGGTGAAGTGGGGATGTTGGGTGAAGTGGGGAGGTTGGGTGGAGTGGGGAGGTTGGGTGAAGTGGGGAGAGTGGGGAGTTTCGGTGATGTGGGGAGGTTGGGTGAAGTGGGGAGATTGGGTGGAGAGGGGAGTTTGGGCGGGGTGGGGAGGTTGGGTGGAGTGGGGATGTTGGGTGAAGTGGGGAGGTTGGGTGGAGTGAGGAGGTTGGGTGGAGTGGGGAGGTTGGGTGAAGTGGGGAAGTTGGGTGGAGTGGGGAGGTTGGGTGGAGTGCGGAAGTTGTGTGGAGTGCGGAGGTTGGGTGAAGTGGGGAGGTTGGGTGAAGTGGGGAGGTTGGGTGGAGAGGGGAGTTTGGGCGGGGTGGGGAGGTTGCGTGGAGTGGGGAGGTTGGGTTAAGTGGGGAGGTTGGGTGGAGAGGGGAGGTTGGGTGGAGTGGGGAGGTTCGGTGGAGTGGGGAGGTTGGGTGCTCTGGGGAGGTTGGGTGAAGTGGGGAGGTTGGGTGGAGTGAGGAGGTTGGGTGGAGTGGGGAGATTGAGTGGAGTGGGGAGGTTGGGTGATTTGGGGAGGTTGGGTGGAGTGGGGAGGTTGGGTGATGTGGGGAGGTTGGGTGAAGTGGGGATGTTGGGTGAAGAGGGGAGGTTGGGTTGAGTGGGGAGGTTGTATGAAGTGGGGAAGTTGTGTGGAGTGCGGAGGTTGGGTGGAGTGCGGAAGTTGGGTGGAGTGCGGAAGTTGGGTGGAGTGCGGAGGTTGGGTGGAGTGCGGAGGTTGGATAAAGTGCGAAGGTTGGGTGAAGTGGGGAGGTTGGGTGGAGTGGGGAGGTTGGGTGAAGTGGGGAGAGTGGGGAGTTTCGGTGATGTGGGGAGGTTGGGTGAAGTGGGGAGGTTGGATGGAGAGGGGAGTTTGGCCGGGGTGGGGAGGTTGGGTGGAGTGGGGAGGTTGCGTGGTGTGGGGAGGTTGGGTGCTCTGGGGATGTTGGGTGAAGTGGGGAGGTTGGGTGGAGTGAGGAGGTTGGGTGGAGTGGGGAGGTTGGGTGAAGTGGGGAAGTTGGGTGGAGTGGGGAGGTTGGGTGGAGTGCGGAAGTTGGATGGAGTGCGGAAGTTGGGTGGAGTGCGGAAGTTGGGTGGAGTGCGGAAGTTGGGTGGAGTGCGAAGGTTGGGTGGAGTGCGGAAGTTGGTTCGAGTGCGGAGGTTTGGTGAAGTGGGGAGGTTGGGTGGAATTGGGAGGTTGGGTGAAGTGTGGAGGTTGGGTTGAGTGCGAACTTTGGGTGGAGTGCGGAGGTTGGTGGAGTGGGGAGGTTGGGCGAAGTAGGGAGGTTGGGTGATGTTGGGAGGTTGGGTGGAGTGGGGAGGTTGGGTGGAGTGGGGAGGTTGGGTGGAGTGAGGAGTATGGGTGGAATGGGGAATTTGAGTGGAGTGGGGACGTTGGGTGATTTGGGGAGGTTGGGTGGAGTGGGGAGGTTGGGTTGAGTGGGGAAGTTGTGTGAAGTGGGGAAGTTGTGTGGAGTGCGGAGGTTGGGTGAAGTGGGAAGGTTGGGTGAAGTGGGGAGGTTGGGTGGAGAGGGGAGTTTGGGCGGGGTGGGGAGGTTGCGTGGAGTGGGGAGGTTGGGTTAAGTGGGGAGGTTGGGTGGAGAGGGGAGGTTGTGTGGAGTGGGGAGGTTGGATACTCTGGGGATGTTGGGTGAAGTGGGGAGGTTGGGTGGAGTGAGGAGGTTGGGTGGAGTGGGGAGGTTGGGTGAAGTGGGGAAGTTGGGTGGAGTGGGGAGGTTGGGTGGAGTGCGGAAGTTGTGTGGAGTGCGGAGGTTGGGAGAAGTGGGGAGGTTGAGTGAAGTGGGGAGGTTGGGTGGAGAGGGGAGTTTGGGCGGGGTGGGGAGGTTGCGTGGAGTGGGGAGGTTGGGTTAAGTGGGGAGGTTGGGTGGAGAGGGGAGGTTGGGTGGAGTGGGGAGGTTCGGTGATATGGGGAGGTTGGGTGAAGTGGGGAGGTTGGGTGGAGAGGGGAGTTTGGGCGGGGTGGGGAGGTTGGGTGGAGTGGGGAGGTTGCGTGGTGTGGGGAGGTTGGATGCTCTGGGGAGGTTGGGTGCTCTGGGGTGTTGGGTGAAGTGGGGAGGTTGGGTGGAGTGAGGAGGTTGGGCGGAGTGGGGAGTTTGGGTGAAGTGGCGAAGTTGGGTGGAGTGGGGAGGTTGGGTGAAGCGGGGAGGTTGGGTGGAGTGCGTAAGTTGGGTGGAGTGCGGAGGTTGGGTGAAGTGGGGAGGTTGGGTGAAGTGAGGAGGTTGGGTGCAGAGGGGAGTTTGGGCGGGGTGGGGAGGTTGGGTGGAGTGGGGAGGTTGGGTGGAATGGGGAGGTTGGGTGAAGTGGGGAGGTTGGGTGAAGTGGGGAGGTTGCGTGGAGTGGGGAGGTTGGGTGCTCTGGGGATGTTGGGTGGAGTGGGGAGGTTGGGTGGAGTGAGGAGGTTGGGTGGAGTGGGGAGGTTGGGTGAAATGGGGAAGTTGGGTGGAGTGGGCAGGTTTGGTGGAGGGCGGAGGTTGGGTGGAGGACGGAGGTTAGGTGGAGTGGGGAGGTTGCGTGGGGTAGGGAGGTTGGGTGGTGTGGGGAGGTTCGGTGAAGTGGGGAGGTTGGGTGGAGTGGGGAGGTTGGGTGGAGTGCGGAAGTTGTGTAGAGTGCGGAGGTTGGGTGGAGTGCGGAGGTTGGATTGGCGTGCGGAAGTTGGGTGGAGTGCGGAAGTTGGGTGGAGTGCGGAAGTTGGGTGGAGTGCGGAGGTTGGGTGGAGTGCGGAAGTTGGGTGGAGTGCGGAAGTTGGGTGGAGTGCGGAGGTTGGGTGGAGTGCGGAAGTTGGTTCGCGTGCGGAGGTTGGGTGGCGTGCGGAGGTTGGTTGGAATGCGGAGGTTTGGTGAAGTGGGGAGGTTGGGTGGAGTTGGGAGGTTGGGTGGAGTGGGGAGGTTGGGTGGAGTGGGGAGGTTGGGTGGAGTGAGGAGGATGGGTGGAATGGGGAATTTGAGTGGAGTGGGGACGTTGGGTGATTTGGGGAGGTTGGGTGTAGTGGGGAGGTTGGGTGATGTGGGGAGGTTGGGTGAAATGGGGAGGTTGGGTGAAGTGGGGAGGTTGGGTTGAGTGGGGAGGTTGTGTGAAGCCGGAAGTTGTGTGGAGTGCGGAGGTTGGGTGAAGTGGGGAGGTTGGGTGAAGTGGGTAGGTTGGGTGGAGAGGGGAGTTTGGGCGGGGTGGGGAGGTTGCGTGGAGTGGGGAAGTTGGGTTAAGTGGGGAGGTTGGGTGGAGAGGGGAGGTTGGGAGGAGTGGGGAGGTTCGGTGGAGTGGGGAGGTTGGGTGCTCTGGAGAGGTTGGGTGAAGTGGGGAGGTTGGGTGGAGTGAGGAGGTTGGGTGGAGTGGGGAGATTGAGTGGAGTGGGGAGGTTGGGTGATTTGGGGAGGTTGGGTGGAGTGGGGAGGTTGGGTGATGTGGGGAGGTTGGGTGAAGTGGGGATGTTGGGTGAAGTGGGGAGGTTGGGTTGAGTGGGGAGGTTGTATGAAGTGGGGAAGTTGTGTGGAGTGCGGAGGTTGGGTGGAGTGCGGAAGTTGGGTGGAGTGCGGAAGTTGGGTGGAGTGCGGAGGTTGGGTGGAGTGCGGAGGTTGGATGAAGTGCGAAGGTTGGGTGAAGTGGGGAGGTTGGGTGGAGTGGGGAGGTTGGGTGAAGTGGGGAGAGTGGGGAGTTTCGGTGGTATGGGGAGGTTGGGTGAAGTGGGGAGGTTGGGTGGAGAGGGGAGTTTGGGCGGGGTGGGGAGGTTGGGTGGAGTGGGGAGGTTGCGTGGTGTGGGGAGGTTGGATGCTCTGGGGAGGTTGGGTGCTCTGGGGTGTTGGGTGAAGTGGGGAGGTTGGTTGGAGTGAGGAGGTTGGGTGGAGTGGGGAGTTTGGGTGAAGTGGCGAAGTTGGGTGGAGTGGGGAGGTTGGGTGAAGCGGGGAGGTTGGGTGGAGTGCGTAAGTTGGGTGGAGTGCGGAGGTTGGGTGAAGTGCGGAGATTGGGTGGAGTGAGGAAGTTGGGTGCAGAGGGGAGTTTGGGCGGGGTGGGGAGGTTGGGTGTAGTGGGGAGGTTGGGTGGAATGGGGAGGTTGGGTGAAGTGGGGAGGTTGGGTGAAGTGGGGAGGTTGCGTGGAGTGGGGAGGTTGGGTGCTCTGGGGATGTTGGGTGGAGTGGGGAGGTTGGGTGGAGTGAGGAGGTTGGGTGGAGTGGGGAGGTTGGGTGAAATGGGGAAGTTGGGTGGAGTGGGGAGGTTTGGTGGAGGGCGGAGGTTGGGTGGAGGACGGAGGTTAGGTGGAGTGGGTAGGTTGCGTGGGGTAGGGAGGTTGGGTGGAGTGAGGAGGTTGGGTGGAGTGGGGAGGTTGGGTAAAGTGGGGAGGTTGGGTGGAGTGGGGAGGTTGGGTGGAGTGCGGAAGTTGTGTAGAGTGCGGAGGTTCGGTGGAGTGCGGAGGTTGGATTGGCGTGCGGAAGTTGGGTGGAGTGCGGAAGTTGGGTGGAGTGCGGAAGTTGGGTGGAGTGCGGAGGTTGGGTGGAGTGCGGAAGTTGGTTCGAGTGCGGAGGTTGGGTGGCGTGCGGAGGTTGGTTGGAATGCGGAGGTTTGGTGAAGTGGGGAGGTTGGGTGGAGTTGGGAGGTTGGGTGAAGTGGGGAGGTTGGGTGGAATGGGGAATTTGAGTGGAGTGGGGACGTTGGGTGATTTGGGGAGGTTGGGTGTAGTGGGGAGGTTGGGTGATGTGGTGAGGTTGGGTGAAATGGGGAGGTTGGGTGAAGTGGGGAGGTTGGGTTGAGTGGGGAGGTTGTGTGAAGTGGGGAAGTTGTGTGGAGTGCGGAGGTTGGGTGAAGTGGGGAGGTTGGGTGAAGTGGGGAGGTTGGGTGGAGAGGGGAGTTTGGGCGGGGTGGGGAGGTTGCGTGGAGTGGGGAAGTTGGGTTAAGTGGGGAGGTTGGGTGGAGAGGGGAGGTTGGGAGGAGTGGGGAGGTTCGGTGGAGTGGGGAGGTTGGGTGCTCTGGAGAGGTTGGGTGAAGTGGGGAGGTTGGGTGGAGTGAGGAGGTTGGGTGGAGTGGGGAGATTGAGTGGAGTGGGGAGGTTGGGTGATTTGGGGAGGTTGGGTGGAGTGGGGAGGTTGGGTGATGTGGGGAGGTTGGGTGAAGTGGGGATGTTGGGTGAAGTGGGGAGGTTGGGTTGAGTGCGGAGGTTGGATGAAGTGCGAAGGTTGGGTGAAGTGGGGGGGTTGGGTGGAGTGGGAAGGTTGGGTGAAGTGGGGAGAGTGGGGAGTTTCGGTGATGTGGGGAGGTTGGGTGAAGTGGGGAGGTTGCGTGGTGTGGGGAGGTTGGATACTCTGGGGATGTTGGGTGAAGTGGGGAGGTTGGGTGGAGTGAGGAGGTTGGGTGGAGTGGGGAGGTTGGGTGAAGTGGGGAAGTTGGGTGGAGTGGGGAGGTTGGGTGGAGTGCGGAAGTTGTGTGGAGTGGGGAGGTTGGGTTAAGTGGGGAGGTTGGGTGGAGAGGGGAGGTTGGGTGGAGTGGGGAGGTTCGGTGGAGTGGGGAGGTTGGGTGCTCTGGGGAGGTTGGCTGAAGTGGGGAGGTTGGGTGGAGTGAGGAGGTTGGGTGGAGTGGGGAGGTTCGGTGGAGTGGGGAGGTTGGGTGCTCTGGGGAGGTTGGGTGAAGTGGGGAGGTTGGGTGGAGTGAGGAGGTTGGGTGGAGTGGGGAGATTGAGTGGAGTGGGGAGGTTGGGTGATTTGGGGAGGTTGGGTGGTGTGAGAGGTTGGGTGATGTGGGGAGGTTGGGTGAAGTGGGGGTGTTGGGTGAAGTGGGGAGGTTGGGTTGAGTGGGGAGGTTGTATGAAGTGGGGAGGTTGCGTGGAGTGCGGAGGTTGGGTGGTGAGGGGAGGTTCGGTGAAGTGGGGAGGTTGGGTGGAGTGGGGAGGTTGGGTGGAGTGCGGAAGTTGTGTGGAGTGCGGAGGATGGGTGGAGTGCGGAGGTTGGATGGAGTGCGGAAGTTGGGTGGAGTGCGGAAGTTGGGTGGAGTGCGGAAGTTGGGTGGAGTGCGGAGGTTGGGTGGAGTGCGGAAGTTGGTTCGAGTGCGGAGGTTGAGTGGCGTGCGGAGGTTGGTTAGAATGCGGAGGTTTGGGGAAGTGGGGAGGTTGGGTGGAGTGGGGAGGTTGGGTGGAGTGCGGAAGTTGTGTGGAGTGCGGAGGTTGGGTGGATTGCGGAGGTTGGATGGAGTGCGGAAGTTGGGTGGAGTGCGGAAGTTGGGTGGAGTGCGGAAGTTGGGTGGAGTGCGGAGGTTGGGTGGAGTGCGGAAGTTGGTTCGAGTGCGGAGGTTGGGTGGCGTGCGGAGGTTGGTTGGAATGCGGAGGTTTGGTGAAGTGGGGAGGTTGGGTGGAGTTGGGAGGTTGGGTGAAGTGTGGAGGTTGGGTTGAGTGCGAACTTTGGGTGGAGTGCGGAGGTTGGGTGGAGTGGGGAGGTTGGGCGAAGTAGGGAGGTTGGGTGATGTGGGGAGGTTGGGTGGAGTGGGGAGGTTGGGTGGAGTGGGGAGGTTGGGTGGAGTGAGGAGGATGGGTGGAATGGGGAATTTGAGTGGAGTGGGGAGGTTGGGTGGAGTGGGGAGGTTGGGTGGAGGGCGGAGGTTGGGTGGAGTGGGGAGGTTGGGTGGAGTGGGGAGGTTGCGTGGAGTGGGGAGGTTGGGTGCTCTGGGGTGTTGGGTGAAGTGGGGAGGTTGGGTGTAGTGGGGAGGTTGGGTGGAGAGGGGAGTTTGGGCGGGGTGGGGAGGTTGGGTGGAGTGGGGAGGTTGGGTGGAGTGGGGAGGTTGGGTGAAGTGGGGAGGTTGGGTGAAGTGGGGAGGTTGCGTGGAGTGGGGAGGTTGGGTGCTCTGGGGATGTTGGGTGGAGTGGGGAGGTTGGGTGGAGTGAGGAGGTTGGGTGGAGTGGGGAGGTTGGGTGAAGTGGGGAAGTTGGGTGGAGTGGGGAGGTTTGGTGGAGGGCGGAGGTTGGGTGGAGGACGGAGGTTGGGTGGAGTGCGGAGGTTGGATTGGAGTGCGGAAGTTGGGTGGAGTGCGGAAGTTGGGTGGAGTGCGGAAGTTGGGTGGAGTGCTGAGATTGGGTGGAGTGCGGAAGTTGGTTCGAGTGCGGAGGTTGGGTGGCGTGCGGAGGTTGGTTGGAATGCGGAGGTTTGGTGAAGTGGGGAGGTTGGGTGGAGTTGGGAGGTTGGGTGGAGTGGGGAGGTTGGGTGGAGTGAGGAGGTTGGGCGGAGTGGGGAGTTTGGGTGAAGTGGCGAAGTTGGGTGGAGTGGGGAGGTTGGGTGAAGCGGGGAGGTTGGGTGGAGTGCGTAAGTTGGGTGGAGTGCGGAGGTTGGGTGAAGTGGGGAGGTTGGGTGAAGTGAGGAGGTTGGGTGCAGAGGGGAGTTTGGGCGGGGTGGGGAGGTTGGGTGGAGTGGGGAGGTTGGGTGGAATGGGGAGGTTGGGTGAAGTGGGGAGGTTGGGTGAAGTGGGGAGGTTGCGTGGAGTGGGGAGGTTGGGTGCTCTGGGGATGTTAGGTGGAGTGGGGAGGTTGGGTGGAGTGAGGAGGTTGGGTGGAGTGGGGAGGTTGGGTGAAATGGGGAAGTTGGGTGGAGTGGGCAGGTTTGGTGGAGGGCGGAGGTTGGGTGGAGGACGGAGGTTAGGTGGAGTGGGGAGGTTGCGTGGGGTAGGGAGGTTGGGTGGTGTGGGGAGGTTCGGTGAAGTGGGGAGGTTGGGTGGAGTGGGGAGGTTGGGTGGAGTGCGGAAGTTGTGTAGAGTGCGGAGGTTGGGTGGAGTGCGGAGGTTGGATTGGCGTGCGGAAGTTGGGTGGAGTGCGGAAGTTGGGTGGAGTGCGGAAGTTGGGTGGAGTGCGGAGGTTGGGTGGAGTGCGGAAGTTGGGTGGAGTGCGGAAGTTGGGTGGAGTGCGGAGGTTGGGTGGAGTGCGGAAGTTGGTTCGCGTGCGGAGGTTGGGTGGCGTGCGGAGGTTGGTTGGAATGCGGAGGTTTGGTGAAGTGGGGAGGTTGGGTGGAGTTGGGAGGTTGGGTGGAGTGGGGAGGTTGGGTGGAGTGGGGAGGTTGGGTGGAGTGAGGAGGATGGGTGGAATGGGGAATTTGAGTGGAGTGGGGACGTTGGGTGATTTGGGGAGGTTGGGTGTAGTGGGGAGGTTGGGTGATGTGGGGAGGTTGGGTGAAATGGGGAGGTTGGGTGAAGTGGGGAGGTTGGGTTGAGTGGGGAGGTTGTGTGAAGCCGGAAGTTGTGTGGAGTGCGGAGGTTGGGTGAAGTGGGGAGGTTGGGTGAAGTGGGTAGGTTGGGTGGAGAGGGGAGTTTGGGCGGGGTGGGGAGGTTGCGTGGAGTGGGGAAGTTGGGTTAAGTGGGGAGGTTGGGTGGAGAGGGGAGGTTGGGAGGAGTGGGGAGGTTCGGTGGAGTGGGGAGGTTGGGTGCTCTGGAGAGGTTGGGTGAAGTGGGGAGGTTGGGTGGAGTGAGGAGGTTGGGTGGAGTGGGGAGATTGAGTGGAGTGGGGAGGTTGGGTGATTTGGGGAGGTTGGGTGGAGTGGGGAGGTTGGGTGATGTGGGGAGGTTGGGTGAAGTGGGGATGTTGGGTGAAGTGGGGAGGTTGGGTTGAGTGGGGAGGTTGTATGAAGTGGGGAAGTTGTGTGGAGTGCGGAGGTTGGGTGGAGTGCGGAAGTTGGGTGGAGTGCGGAAGTTGGGTGGAGTGCGGAGGTTGGGTGGAGTGCGGAGGTTGGATGAAGTGCGAAGGTTGGGTGAAGTGGGGAGGTTGGGTGGAGTGGGGAGGTTGGGTGAAGTGGGGAGAGTGGGGAGTTTCGGTGGTATGGGGAGGTTGGGTGAAGTGGGGAGGTTGGGTGGAGAGGGGAGTTTGGGCGGGGTGGGGAGGTTGGGTGGAGTGGGGAGGTTGCGTGGTGTGGGGAGGTTGGATGCTCTGGGGAGGTTGGGTGCTCTGGGGTGTTGGGTGAAGTGGGGAGGTTGGTTGGAGTGAGGAGGTTGGGTGGAGTGGGGAGTTTGGGTGAAGTGGCGAAGTTGGGTGGAGTGGGGAGGTTGGGTGAAGCGGGGAGGTTGGGTGGAGTGCGTAAGTTGGGTGGAGTGCGGAGGTTGGGTGAAGTGCGGAGATTGGGTGGAGTGAGGAAGTTGGGTGCAGAGGGGAGTTTGGGCGGGGTGGGGAGGTTGGGTGGAGTGGGGAGGTTGGGTGGAATGGGGAGGTTGGGTGAAGTGGGGAGGTTGGATGAAGTGGGGAGATTGCGTGGAGTGGGGAGGTTGGGTGCTCTGGGGATGTTGGGTGGAGTGGGGAGATTGGGTGGAGTGAGGAGGTTGGGTGGAGTGGGGAGGTTGGGTGAAATGGGGAAGTTGGGTGGAGTGGGGAGGTTTGGTGGAGGGCGGAGGTTGGGTGGAGGACGGAGGTTAGGTGGAGTGGGTAGGTTGCGTGGGGTAGGGAGGTTGGGTGGAGTGAGGAGGTTGGGTGGAGTGGGGAGGTTGGGTAAAGTGGGGAGGTTGGGTGGAGTGGGGAGGTTGGGTGGAGTGCGGAAGTTGTGTAGAGTGCGGAGGTTGGGTGGAGTGCGGAGGTTGGATTGGCGTGCGGAAGTTGGGTGGAGTGCGGAAGTTGGGTGGAGTGCGGAAGTTGGGTGGAGTGCGGAGGTTGGGTGGAGTGCGGAAGTTGGTTCGAGTGCGGAGGTTGGGTGGCGTGCGGAGGTTGGTTGGAATGCGGAGGTTTGGTGAAGTGGGGAGGTTGGGTGGAGTTGGGAGGTTGGGTGAAGTGGGGAGGTTGGGTGGAATGGGGAATTTGAGTGGAGTGGGGACGTTGGGTGATTTGGGGAGGTTGGGTGTAGTGGGGAGGTTGGGTGATGTGGGGAGGTTGGGTGAAATGGGGAGGTTGGGTGAAGTGGGGAGGTTGGGTTGAGTGGGGAGGTTGTGTGAAGTGGGGAAGTTGTGTGGAGTGCGGAGGTTGGGTGAAGTGGGGAGGTTGGGTGAAGTGGGGAGGTTGGGTGGAGAGGGGAGTTTGGGCGGGGTGGGGAGGTTGCGTGGAGTGGGGAAGTTGGGTTAAGTGGGGAGGTTGGGTGGAGAGGGGAGGTTGGGAGGAGTGGGGAGGTTCGGTGGAGTGGGGAGGTTGGGTGCTCTGGAGAGGTTGGGTGAAGTGGGGAGGTTGGGTGGAGTGAGGAGGTTGGGTGGAGTGGGGAGATTGAGTGGAGTGGGGAGGTTGGGTGATTTGGGGAGGTTGGGTGGAGTGGGGAGGTTGGGTGATGTGGGGAGGTTGGGTGAAGTGGGGATGTTGGGTGAAGTGGGGAGGTTGGGTTGAGTGCGGAGGTTGGATGAAGTGCGAAGGTTGGGTGAAGTGGGGGGGTTGGGTGGAGTGGGAAGGTTGGGTGAAGTGGGGAGAGTGGGGAGTTTCGGTGATGTGGGGAGGTTGGGTGAAGTGGGGAGGTTGCGTGGTGTGGGGAGGTTGGATACTCTGGGGATGTTGGGTGAAGTGGGGAGGTTGGGTGGAGTGAGGAGGTTGGGTGGAGTGGGGAGGTTGGGTGAAGTGGGGAAGTTGGGTGGAGTGGGGAGGTTGGGTGGAGTGCGGAAGTTGTGTGGAGTGGGGAGGTTGGGTTAAGTGGGGAGGTTGGGTGGAGAGGGGAGGTTGGGTGGAGTGGGGAGGTTCGGTGGAGTGGGGAGGTTGGGTGCTCTGGGGAGGTTGGCTGAAGTGGGGAGGTTGGGTGGAGTGAGGAGGTTGGGTGGAGTGGGGAGGTTCGGTGGAGTGGGGAGGTTGGGTGCTCTGGGGAGGTTGGGTGAAGTGGGGAGGTTGGGTGGAGTGAGGAGGTTGGGTGGAGTGGGGAGATTGAGTGGAGTGGGGAGGTTGGGTGATTTGGGGAGGTTGGGTGGTGTGGGGAGGTTGGGTGATGTGGGGGTGTTGGGTGAAGTGGGGAGGTTGGGTTGAGTGGGGAGGTTGTATGAAGTGGGGAGGTTGCGTGGAGTGCGGAGGTTGGGTGGTGAGGGGAGGTTCGGTGAAGTGGGGAGGTTGGGTGGAGTGGGGAGGTTGGGTGGAGTGCGGAAGTTGTGTGGAGTGCGGAGGATGGGTGGAGTGCGGAGGTTGGATGGAGTGCGGAAGTTGGGTGGAGTGCGGAAGTTGGGTGGAGTGCGGAAGTTGGGTGGAGTGCGGAGGTTGGGTGGAGTGCGGAAGTTGGTTCGAGTGCGGAGGTTGAGTGGCGTGCGGAGGTTGGTTAGAATGCGGAGGTTTGGGGAAGTGGGGAGGTTGGGTGGAGTGGGGAGGTTGGGTGGAGTGCGGAAGTTGTGTGGAGTGCGGAGGTTGGGTGGATTGCGGAGGTTGGATGGAGTGCGGAAGTTGGGTGGAGTGCGGAAGTTGGGTGGAGTGCGGAAGTTGGGTGGAGTGCGGAGGTTGGGTGGAGTGCGGAAGTTGGTTCGAGTGCGGAGGTTGGGTGGCGTGCGGAGGTTGGTTGGAATGCGGAGGTTTGGTGAAGTGGGGAGGTTGGGTGGAGTTGGGAGGTTGGGTGAAGTGTGGAGGTTGGGTTGAGTGCGAACTTTGGGTGGAGTGCGGAGGTTGGGTGGAGTGGGGAGGTTGGGTGGAGTGGGGAGGTTGGGTGAAGTGGGGAGGTTGGGTGAAGTGGGGAGGTTGCGTGGAGTGGGGAGGTTGGGTGCTCTGGGGATGTTGGGTGGAGTGGGGAGGTTGGGTGGAGTGAGGAGGTTGGGTGGAGTGGGGAGGTTGGGTGAAGTGGGGAAGTTGGGTGGAGTGGGGAGGTTTGGTGGAGGGCGGAGGTTGGGTGGAGGACGGAGGTTGGGTGGAGTGCGGAGGTTGGATTGGAGTGCGGAAGTTGGGTGGAGTGCGGAAGTTGGGTGGAGTGCGGAAGTTGGGTGGAGTGCGGAGATTGGGTGGAGTGCGGAAGTTGGTTCGAGTGCGGAGGTTGGGTGGCGTGCGGAGGTTGGTTGGAATGCGGAGGTTTGGTGAAGTGGGGAGGTTGGGTGGAGTTGGGAGGTTGGGTGGAGTGGGGAGGTTGGGTGGAGTGGGGAGGTTGGGTGGAGTGAGGAGGATGGGTGGAATGGGGAATTTGAGTGGAGTGGGGACGTTGGGTGATTTGGGGAGGTTGGGTGTAGTGGGGAGGTTGGGTGATGTGGGGAGGTTGGGTGAAATGGGGAGGTTGGGTGAAGTGGGGAGGTTGGGTTGAGTGGGGAGGTTGTGTGAAGTGGGGAAGTTGTGTGGAGTGCGGAGGTTGGGTGAAGTGGGGAGGTTGGGTGAAGTGGGGAGGTTGGGTGGAGAGGGGAGTTTGGGCGGGGCGGGGAGGTTGCGTGGAGTGGGGAAGTTGGGTTAAGTGGGGAGGTTGGGTGGAGAGGGGAGGTTGGGAGGAGTGGGGAGGTTGGGTGAAGTGGGGAGAGTGGGGAGTTTCGGTGATGTGGGGAGGTTGGGTGAAGTGGGGAGGTTGGGTGGAGAGGGGAGTTTGGGCGGGGTGGGGAGGTTGGGTGATGTGGGGAGGTTGGGTGAAGTGGGGATGTTGGGTGAAGTGGGGAGGTTGGGTGGAGTGGGGAGGTTGGGTGAAGTGGGGAGAGTGGGGAGTTTCGGTGATGTGGGGAGGTTGGGTGAAGTGGGGAGGTTGGGTGGAGAGGGGAGTTTGGGCGGGGTGGGGAGGTTGGGTGGAGTGGGGATGTTGGGTGAAGTGGGGAGGTTGGGTGGAGTGAGGAGGTTGGGTGGAGTGGGGAGGTTGGGTGAAGTGGGGAAGTTGGGTGGAGTGGGGAGGTTGGGCGGAGTGCGGAAGTTGTGTGGAGTGCGGAGGTTGGGTGAAGTGGGGAGGTTGGGTGAAGTGGGGAGGTTGGGTGGAGAGGGGAGTTTGGGCGGGGTGGGGAGGTTGCGTGGAGTGGGGAGGTTGGGTTAAGTGGGGAGGTTGGGTGGAGAGGGGAGGTTGGGTGGAGTGGGGAGGTTCGGTGGAGTGGGGAGGTTGGGTGCTCTGGGGAGGTTGGGTGAAGTGGGGAGGTTGGGTGGAGTGAGGAGGTTGGGTGGAGTGGGGAGATTGAGTGGAGTGGGGAGGTTGGGTGATTTGGGGAGGTTGGGTGGAGTGGGGAGGTTGGGTGATGTGGGGAGGTTGGGTGAAGTGGGGATGTTGGGTGAAGTGGGGAGGTTGGGTTGAGTGGGGAGGTTGTATGAAGTGGGGAAGTTGTGTGGAGTGCGGAGGTTGGGTGGAGTGCGGAAGTTGGGTGGAGTGCGGAAGTTGGGTGGAGTGCGGAGGTTGGGTGGAGTGCGGAGGTTGGATGAAGTACGAAGGTTGGGTGAAGTGGGGAGGTTGGGTGGAGTGGGGAGGTTGGGTGAAGTGGGGAGAGTGGGGAGTTTCGGTGATGTGGGGAGGTTGGGTGAAGTGGGGAGGTTGGATGGAGAGGGGAGTTTGGCCGGGGTGGGGAGGTTGGGTGGAGTGGGGAGGTTGCGTGGTGTGGGGAGGTTGGGTGCTCTGGGGATGTTGGGTGAAGTGGGGAGGTTGGGTGGAGTGAGGAGGTTGGGTGGAGTGGGGAGGTTGGGTGAAGTGGGGAAGTTGGGTGGAGTGGGGAGGTTGGGTGGAGTGCGGAAGTTGTGTGGAGTGCGGAGGTTGGGTGGAGTGCGGAGGTTGGATGGAGTGCGGAAGTTGGGTGGAGTGCGGAAGTTGGGTGGAGTGCGAAGGTTGGGTGGAGTGCGGAAGTTGGTTCGAGTGCGGAGGTTTGGTGAAGTGGGGAGGTTGGGTGGAGTTGGGAGGTTGGGTGAAGTGTGGAGGTTGGGTTGAGTGCGAACTTTGGGTGGAGTGCGGAGGTTGGGTGGAGTGCGGAAGTTGGGTGGAGTGCGGAAGTTGGGTGGAGTGCGGAGGTTGGGTGGAGTGCGGAAGTTGGTTCGAGTGCGGAGGTTGGGTGGCGTGCGGAGGTTGGTTGGAATGCGGAGGTTTGGTGAAGTGGGGAGGTTGGGTGGAGTTGGGAGGTTGGGTGGAGTGGGGAGGTTGGGTGGAGTGGGGAGGTTGGGTGGAGTGAGGAGGATGGGTGGAATGGGGAATTTGAGTGGAGTGGGGACGTTGGGTGATTTGGGGAGGTTGGGTGTAGTGGGGAGGTTGGGTGATGTGGGGAGGTTGGGTGAAATGGGGAGGTTGGGTGAAGTGGGGAGGTTGGGTGGAGTGGGGAGGTTGTGTGAAGTGGGGAAGTTGTGTGGAGTGCGGAGGTTGGGTGAAGTGGGGAGGTTGGGTGAAGTGGGGAGGTTGGGTGGAGAGGGGAGTTTGGGCGGGGTGGGGAGGTTGCGTGGAGTGGGGAAGTTGGGTTAAGTGGGGAGGTTGGGTGGAGAGGGGAGGTTGGGAGGAGTGGGGAGGTTGGGTGAAGTGGGGAGAGTGGGGAGTTTCGGTGATGTGGGGAGGTTGGGTGAAGTGGGGAGGTTGGGTGGAGAGGGGAGTTTGGGCGGGGTGGGGAGGTTGGGTGATGTGGGGAGGTTGGGTGAAGTGGGGATGTTGGGTGAAGTGGGGAGGTTGGGTGGAGTGGGGAGGTTGGGTGAAGTGGGGAGAGTGGGGAGTTTCGGTGATGTGGGGAGGTTGGGTGAAGTGGGGAGGTTGGGTGGAGAGGGGAGTTTGGGCGGGGTGGGGAGGTTGCGTGGAGTGGGGAGGTTGGGTTAAGTGGGGAGGTTGGGTGGAGAGGGGAGGGTGGGTGGAGTGGGGAGGTTCGGTGGAGTGGGGAGGTTGGGTGCTCTGGGGAGGTTGGGTGAAGTGGGGAGGTTGGGTGGAGTGAGGAGGTTGGGTGGAGTGGGGAGATTGAGTGGAGTGGGGAGGTTGGGTGATTTGGGGAGGTTGGGTGGAGTGGGGAGGTTGGGTGATGTGGGGAGGTTGGGTGAAGTGGGGATGTTGGGTGAAGTGGGGAGGTTGGGTTGAGTGGGGAGGTTGTATGAAGTGGGGAAGTTGTGTGGAGTGCGGAGGTTGGGTGGAGTGCGGAAGTTGGGTGGAGTGCGGAAGTTGGGTGGAGTGCGGAGGTTGGGTGGAGTGCGGAGGTTGGATGAAGTGCGAAGGTTGGGTGAAGTGGGGAGGTTGGGTGGAGTGGGGAGGTTGGGTGAAGTGGGGAGAGTGGGGAGTTTCGGTGATGTGGGGAGGTTGGGTGAAGTGGGGAGGTTGGATGGAGACGGGAGTTTGGCCGGGGTGGGGAGGTTGGGTGGAGTGGGGAGGTTGCGTGGTGTGGGGAGGTTGGGTGCTCTGGGGATGTTGGGTGAAGTGGGGAGGTTGGGTGGAGTGAGGAGGTTGGGTGGAGTGGGGAGGTTGGGTGAAGTGGGGAAGTTGGGTGGAGTGGGGAGGTTGGGTGGAGTGCGGAAGTTGTGTGGAGTGCGGAGGTTGGGTGGAGTGCGGAGGTTGGATGGAGTGCGGAAGTTGGGTGGAGTGCGGAAGTTGGGTGGAGTGCGGAAGTTGGGTGGAGTGCGAAGGTTGGGTGGAGTGCGGAAGTTGGTTCGAGTGCGGAGGTTTGGTGAAGTGGGGAGGTTGGGTGGAGTTGGGAGGTTGGGTGAAGTGTGGAGGTTGGGTTGAGTGCGAACTTTGGGTGGAGTGCGGAGGTTGGGTGGAGTGGGGAGGTTGGGCGAAGTAGGGAGGTTGGGTGATGTGGGGAGGTTGGGTGGAGTGGGGAGGTTGGGTGGAGTGGGGAGGTTGGGTGGAGTGAGGAGGATGGGTGGAATGGGGAATTTGAGTGGAGTGGGGACGTTGGGTGATTTGGGGAGGTTGGGTGGAGTGGGGAGGTTGGGTTGAGTGGGGAGGTTGTGTGAAGTGGGGAAGTTGTGTGGAGTGCGGAGGTTGGGTGAAGTGGGGAGGTTGGGTGAAGTGGGGAGGTTGGGTGGAGAGGGGAGTTTGGGCGGGGTGGGGAGGTTGCGTGGAGTGGGGAGGTTGGGTTAAGTGGGGAGGTTGGGTGGAGAGGGGAGGTTGTGTGGAGTGGGGAGGTTCGGTGGAGTGGGGAGGTTGGGTGCTCTGGGGAGGTTGGGTGAAGTGGGGAGGTTGGGTGGAGTGAGGAGGTTGGGTGGAGTGGGGAGATTGGTTGGTTGGAATGCGGAGGTTTGGTGAAGTGGGGAGGTTGGGTGGAGTTGGGAGGTTGGGTGAAGTGTGGAGGTTGGGTTGAGTGCGAACTTTGGGTGGAGTGCGGAGGTTGGGTTGAGTGGGGAGGTTGGGCGAAGTAGGGAGGTTGGGTGATGTGGGGAGGTTGGGTGGAGTGGGGAAGTTGTGTGGAGTGCGGAAGTTGGGTGGAGTGCGGAGGTTGGGTGGAGTGCGGAGGTTGGATGAAGTGCGAAGGTTGGGTGAAGTGGGGAGGTTGGGTGGAGTGGGGAGGTTGGGTGAAGTGGGGAGAGTGGGGAGTTTCGGTGATGTGGGGAGTTTGGGTGAAGTGGGGAGGTTGGATGGAGAGGGGAGTTTGGCCGGGGTGGGGAGGTTGGGTGGAGTGGGGAGGTTGCGTGGTGTGGGGAGGTTGGGTGCTCTGGGGATGTTGGGTGAAGTGGGGAGGTTGGGTGGAGTGAGGAGGTTGGGTGGAGTGGGGAGGTTGGGTGAAGTGGGGAAGTTGGGTGGAGTGGGGAGGTTGGGTGGAGTGCGGAAGTTGTGTGGAGTGCGGAGGTTGGGTGGAGTGCGGAGGTTGGATGGAGTGCGGAAGTTGGGTGGAGTGCGGAAGTTGGGTGGAGTGCGGAAGTTGGGTGGAGTGCGAAGGTTGGGTGGAGTGCGGAAGTTGGTTCGAGTGCGGAGGTTTGGTGAAGTGGGGAGGTTGGGTGGAGTTGGGAGGTTGGGTGAAGTGTGGAGGTTGGGTTGAGTGCGAACTTTGGGTGGAGTGCGGAGGTTGGGTGGAGTGGGGAGGTTGGGCGAAGTAGGGAGGTTGGGTGATGTGGGGAGGTTGGGTGGAGTGGGGAGGTTGGGTGGAGTGGGGAGGTTGGGTGGAGTGAGGAGGATGGGTGGAATGGGGAATTTGAGTGGAGTGGGGACGTTGGGTGATTTGGGGAGGTTGGGTGGAGTGGGGAGGTTGGGTTGAGTGGGGAGGTTGTGTGAAGTGGGGAAGTTGTGTGGAGTGCGGAGGTTGGGTGAAGTGGGGAGGTTGGGTGAAGTGGGGAGGTTGGGTGGAGAGGGGAGTTTGGGCGGGGTGGGGAGGTTGCGTGGAGTGGGGAGGTTGGGTTAAGTGGGGAGGTTGGGTGGAGAGGGGAGGTTGTGTGGAGTGGGGAGGTTCGGTGGAGTGGGGAGGTTGGGTGCTCTGGGGAGGTTGGGTGAAGTGGGGAGGTTGGGTGGAGTGAGGAGGTTGGGTGGAGTGGGGAGATTGGTTGGTTGGAATGCGGAGGTTTGGTGAAGTGGGGAGGTTGGGTGGAGTTGGGAGGTTGGGTGAAGTGTGGAGGTTGGGTTGAGTGCGAACTTTGGGTGGAGTGCGGAGGTTGGGTGGAGTGGGGAGGTTGGGCGAAGTAGGGAGGTTGGGTGATGTGGGGAGGTTGGGTGGAGTGGGGAGGTTGGGTGGAGTGGGGAGGTTGGGTGGAGTGAGGAGGATGGGTGGAATGGGGAATTTGAGTGGAATGGGGACGTTGGGTGATTTGGGGAGGTTGGGTGGAGTGGGGAGGTTGGGTGATGTGAGGAGGTTGGGTGAAATGGGGAGGTTGGGTGAAGTGGGGAGGTTGGGTTGAGTGGGGAGGTTGTGTGAAGTGGGGAAGTTGTGTGGAGTGGGGAGGTTGGGTGAAGCGGGGAGGTTGGGTGGAGTGCGTAAGTTGGGTGGAGTGCGGAGGTTGGGTGAAGTAGGGAGGTTGGGTGAAGTGGGGAGATTGGGTGGAGTGAGGAGGTTGGGTGAAGTGGGGAGGTTGGGTGTAGTGGGGAGGTTGGGTGGAGAGGGGAGTTTGGGTGGGGTGGGGAGGTTGGGTGGAGTGGGGAGGTTGGGTGAAGTGGGGAGGTTGCGTGGAGTGGGGAGGTTGGGTGCTCTGGGGATGTTGGGTGGAGTGGGGAGGTTGGGTGGAGTGAGGAGGTTGGGTGGAGTGGGGAGGTTGGGTGCTCTGGGGAGGTTGGCTGAAGTGGGGAGGTTGGGTGGAGTGAGGAGGTTGGGTGGAGTGGGGAGGTTCGGTGGAGTGGGGAGGTTGGGTGCTCTGGGGAGGTTGGGTGAAGTGGGGAGGTTGGGTGGAGTGAGGAGGTTGGGTGGAGTGGGGAGATTGAGTGGAGTGGGGAGGTTGGGTGATTTGGGGAGGTTGGGTGGTGTGGGGAGGTTGGGTGATGTGGGGAGGTTGGGTGAAGTGGGGGTGTTGGGTGAAGTGGGGAGGTTGGGTTGAGTGGGGAGGTTGTATGAAGTGGGGAGGTTGCGTGGAGTGCGGAGGTTGGGTGGTGAGGGGAGGTTCGGTGAAGTGGGGAGGTTGGGTGGAGTGGGGAGGTTGGGTGGAGTGCGGAAGTTGTGTGGAGTGCGGAGGATGGGTGGAGTGCGGAGGTTGGATGGAGTGCGGAAGTTGGGTGGAGTGCGGAAGTTGGGTGGAGTGCGGAAGTTGGGTGGAGTGCGGAGGTTGGGTGGAGTGCGGAAGTTGGTTCGAGTGCGGAGGTTGAGTGGCGTGCGGAGGTTGGTTAGAATGCGGAGGTTTGGTGAAGTGGGGAGGTTGGGTGGAGTGGGGAGGTTGGGTGGAGTGCGGAAGTTGTGTGGAGTGCGGAGGTTGGGTGGATTGCGGAGGTTGGATGGAGTGCGGAAGTTGGGTGGAGTGCGGAAGTTGGGTGGAGTGCGGAAGTTGGGTGGAGTGCGGAGGTTGGGTGGAGTGCGGAAGTTGGTTCGAGTGCGGAGGTTGGGTGGCGTGCGGAGGTTGGTTGGAATGCGGAGGTTTGGTGAAGTGGGGAGGTTGGGTGGAGTTGGGAGGTTGGGTGAAGTGTGGAGGTTGGGTTGAGTGCGAACTTTGGGTGGAGTGCGGAGGTTGGGTGGAGTGGGGAGGTTGGGCGAAGTAGGGAGGTTGGGTGATGTGGGGAGGTTGGGTGGAGTGGGGAGGTTGGGTGGAGTGGGGAGGTTGGGTGGAGTGAGGAGGATGGGTGGAATGGGGAATTTGAGTGGAGTGGGGAGGTTGGGTGGAGTGGGGAGGTTGGGTGGAGGGCGGAGGTTGGGTGGAGTGGGGAGGTTGGGTGGAGTGGGGAGGTTGGGTGGAGTGGGGAGGTTGGGTGCTCTGGGGTGTTGGGTGAAGTGGGGAGGTTGGGTGGAGTGAGGAGGTTGGGTGGAGTGGGGAGTTTGGGTGAAGTGGCGAAGTTGGGTGGAGTGGGGAGGTTGGGTGAAGCGGGGAGGTTGGGTGGAGTGCGTAAGTTGGGTGGAGTGCGGAGGTTGGGTGAAGTGGGGAGGTTGGGTGGAGAGGGGAGGTTGGGAGGAGTGGGGAGGTTGGGTGAAGTGGGGAGAGTGGGGAGTTTCGGTGATGTGGGGAGGTTGGGTGAAGTGGGGAGGTTGGGTAGAGAGGGGAGTTTGGGCGGGGTGGGGAGGTTGGGTGATGTGGGGAGGTTGGGTGAAGTGGGGATGTTGGGTGAAGTGGGGAGGTTGGGTGGAGTGGGGAGGTTGGGTGAAGTGGGGAGAGTGGGGAGTTTCGGTGATGTGGGGAGGTTGGGTGAAGTGGGGAGGTTGGGTGGAGAGGGGAGTTTGGGCGGGGTGGGGAGGTTGGGTGGAGTGGGGATGTTGGGTGAAGTGGGGAGGTTGGGTGGAGTGAGGAGGTTGGGTGGAGTGGGGAGGTTGGGTGAAGTGGGGAAGTTGGGTGGAGTGGGGAGGTTGGGCGGAGTGCGGAAGTTGTGTGGAGTGCGGAGGTTGGGTGAAGTGGGGAGGTTGGGTGAAGTGGGGAGGTTGGGTGGAGAGGGGAGTTTGGGCGGGGTGGGGAGGTTGCGTGGAGTGGGGAGGTTGGGTTAAGTGGGGAGGTTGGGTGGAGGGGGAGGTTGGGTGGAGTGGGGAGGTTCGGTGGAGTGGGGAGGTTGGGTGCTCTGGGGAGGTTGGGTGAAGTGGGGAGGTTGGGTGGAGTGAGGAGGTTGGGTGGAGTGGGGAGATTGAGTGGAGTGGGGAGGTTGGGTGATTTGGGGAGGTTGGGTGGAGTGGGGAGGTTGGGTGATGTGGGGAGGTTGGGTGAAGTGGGGATGTTGGGTGAAGTGGGGAGGTTGGGTTGAGTGGGGAGGTTGTATGAAGTGGGGAAGTTGTGTGGAGTGCGGAGGTTGGGTGGAGTGCGGAAGTTGGGTGGAGTGCGGAAGTTGGGTGGAGTGCGGAGGTTGGATGAAGTGCGAAGGTTGGGTGAAGTGGGGAGGTTGGGTGATGTGGGGAGGTTGGGTGAAGTGGGGAGGTTGGATGGAGAGGGGAGTTTGGCCGGGGTGGGGAGGTTGGGTGGAGTGGGGAGGTTGCGTGGTGTGGGGAGGTTGGGTGCTCTGGGGATGTTGGGTGAAGTGGGGAGGTTGGGTGGAGTGAGGAGGTTGGGTGGAGTGGGGAGGTTGGGTGAAGTGGGGAAGTTGGGTGGAGTGGGGAGGTTGGGTGGAGTGCGGAAGTTGTGTGGAGTGCGGAGGTTGGGTGGAGTGCGGAGGTTGGATGGAGGGCGGAAGTTGGGTGGAGTGCGGAAGTTGGGTGGAGTGCGGAAGTTGGGTGGAGTGCGAAGGTTGGGTGGAGTGCGGAAGTTGGTTCGAGTGCGGAGGTTTGGTGAAGTGGGGAGGTTGGGTGGAGTTGGGAGGTTGGGTGAAGTGTGGAGGTTGGGTTGAGTGCGAACTTTGGGTGGAGTGCGGAGGTTGGGTGGAGTGCGGAAGTTGGGTGGAGTGCGGAAGTTGGGTGGAGTGCGGAGGTTGGGTGGAGTGCGGAAGTTGGTTCGAGTGCGGAGGTTGGGTGGCGTGCGGAGGTTGGTTGGAATGCGGAGGTTTGGTGAAGTGGGGAGGTTGGGTGATGTGGGGAGGTTGGGTGGAGTGGGGAGGTTGGGTGGAGTGGGGATGTTGGGTGGAGTGAGGAGGATGGGTGGAATGGGGAATTTGAGTGGAGTGGGGACGTTGGGCGATTTGGGGAGGTTGGGTGGAGTGGGGAGGTTGGGTTGAGTGGGGAGGTTGTGTGAAGTGGGGAAGTTGTGTGGAGTGCGGAGGTTGGGTGAAGTGGGGAGGTTGGGTGAAGTGGGGAGGTTGGGTGGAGAGGGGAGTTTGGGCGGGGTGGGGAGGTTGCGTGGAGTGGGGAGGTTGGGTTAAGTGGGGAGGTTGGGTGGAGAGGGGAGGTTGTGTGGAGTGGGGAGGTTCGGTGGAGTGGGGAGGTTGGGTGCTCTGGGGAGGTTGGGTGCTCTGGGGAGGTTGGGTGGAGTGAGGAGGTTGGGTGGAGTGGGGAGATTGGTTGGTTGGAATGCGGAGGTTTGGTGAAGTGGGGAGGTTGGGTGGAGTTGGGAGGTTGGGTGAAGTGTGGAGGTTGGGTTGAGTGCGAACTTTGGGTGGAGTGCGGAGGTTGGGTGGAGTGGGGAGGTTGGGCGAAGTAGGGAGGTTGGGTGATGTGGGGAGGTTGGGTGGAGTGGGGAAGTTGGGTGGAGTGCGGAAGTTGGGTGGAGTGCGGAGGTTGGGTGGAGTGCGGAGGTTGGATGAAGTGCGAAGGTTGGGTGAAGTGGGGAGGTTGGGTGGAGTGGGGAGGTTGGGTGAAGTGGGGAGAGTGGGGAGTTTCGGTGATGTGGGGAGTTTGGGTGAAGTGGGGAGGTTGGATGGAGAGGGGAGTTTGGCCGGGGTGGGGAGGTTGGGTGGAGTGGGGAGGTTGCGTGGTGTGGGGAGGTTGGGTGCTCTGGGGATGTTGGGTGAAGTGGGGAGGTTGGGTGGAGTGAGGAGGTTGGGTGGAGTGGGGAGGTTGGGTGAAGTGGGGAAGTTGGGTGGAGTGGGGAGGTTGGGTGGAGTGCGGAAGTTGTGTGGAGTGCGGAGGTTGGGTGGAGTGCGGAGGTTGGATGGAGTGCGGAAGTTGGGTGGAGTGCGGAAGTTGGGTGGAGTGCGGAAGTTGGGTGGAGTGCGAAGTTTGGGTGGAGTGCGGAAGTTGGTTCGAGTGCGGAGGTTTGGTGAAGTGTGGAGGTTGGGTGGAGTTGGGAGGTTGGGTGAAGTGTGGAGGTTGGGTTGAGTGCGAACTTTGGGTGGAGTGCGGAGGTTGGGTGGAGTGGGGAGGTTGGGCGAAGTAGGGAGGTTGGGTGATGTGGGGAGGTTGGGTGGAGTGGGGAGGTTGGGTGGAGTGGGGAGGTTGGGTGGAGTGAGGAGGATGGGTGGAATGGGGAATTTGAGTGGAGTGGGGACGTTGGGTGATTTGGGGAGGTTGGGTGGAGTGGGGAGGTTGGGTTGAGTGGGGAGGTTGGGTGATGTGGGGAGGTTGGGTGGAGTGGGGAGGTTGGGCGAAGTAGGGAGGTTGGGTGATGTGGGGAGGTTGGGTGGAGTGGGGAGGTTGGGTGAAGCGGGGAGGTTGGGTGGAGTGCGTAAGTTGGGTGGAGTGCGGAGGTTGGGTGAAGTAGGGAGGTTGGGTGAAGTGGGGAGATTGGGTGGAGTGAGGAGGTTGGGTGAAGTGGGGAGGTTGGGTGTAGTGGGGAGGTTGGGTGGAGAGGGGAGTTTGGGTGGGGTGGGGAGGTTGGGTGGAGTGGGGAGGTTGGGTGAAGTGGGGAGGTTGCGTGGAGTGGGGAGGTTGGGTGCTCTGGGGATGTTGGGTGGAGTGGGGAGGTTGGGTGGAGTGAGGAGGTTGGGTGGAGTGGGGAGGTTGGGTGAAGTGGGGAAGTTGGGTGGAGTGGGGAGGTTTAGTGGAGGGCGGAGGTTGGGTGGAGGACGGAGGTTGGGTGGAGTGCGGAGGTTGGATTGGAGTGCGGAAGTTGGGTTGAGTGCGGAAGTTGGGTGGAGTGCGGAAGATGGGTGGAGTGCGGAGGTTGGGTGAAGTGCGGAAGTTGGTTCGAGTGCGGAGGTTGGGTGGCGTGCGGAGTTTGGTTGGAATGCGGAGGTTTGGTGAAGTGGGGAGGTTGGGTGGAGTTGGGAGGTTGGGTGGAGTGGGGAGGTTGGGTGGAGTGGGGAGGTTGGGTGGAGTGAGGAGGATGGGTGGAATGGGGAATTTGAGTGGAGTGGGGACGTTGGGTGATTTGGGGAGGTTGGGTGTAGTGGGGAGGTTGGGTGATGTGGGGAGGTTGGGTGAAATGGGGAGGTTGGGTGAAGTGGGGAGGTTGGGTTGAGTGGGGAGGTTGTGTGAAGTGGGGAAGTTGTGTGGAGTGCGGAGGTTGGGTGAAGTGGGGAGGTTGGGTGAAGTGGGGAGGTTGGGTGGAGAGGGGAGTTTGGGCGGGGTGGGGAGGTTGCGTGGAGTGGGGAAGTTGGGTTAAGTGGGGAGGTTGGGTGGAGAGGGGAGGTTGGGAGGAGTGGGGAGGTTCGGTGGAGTGGGGAGGTTGGGTGCTCTGGGGAGGTTGGGTGAAGTGAGGAGGTTGGGTGGAGTGAGGAGGTTGGGTGGAGTGGGGAGATTGGTTGGTTGGAATGCGGAGGTTTGGTGAAGTGGGGAGGTTGGGTGGAGTTGGGAGGTTGGGTGAAGTGTGGAGGTTGGGTTGAGTGCGAACTTTGGGTGGAGTGCGGAGGTTGGGTGGAGTGGGGAGGTTGGGCGAAGTAGGGAGGTTGGGTGATGTGGGGATGTTGGGTGGAGTGGGGAGGTTGGGTGGAGTGGGGAGGTTGGGTGGAGTGAGGAGGATGGGTGGAATGGGGAATTTGAGTGGAATGGGGACGTTGGGTGATTTGGGGAGGTTGGGTGGAGTGGGGAGGTTGGGTGATGTGGGGAGGTTGGGTGAAATGGGGAGGTTGGGTGAAGTGGGGAGGTTGGGTTGAGTGGGGAGGTTGTGTGAAGTGGGGAAGTTGTGTGGAGTGGGGAGGTTGGGTGAAGCGGGGAGGTTGGGTGGAGTGCGTAAGTTGGGTGGAGTGCGGAGGTTGGGTGAAGTAGGGAGGTTGGGTGAAGTGGGGAGATTGGGTGGAGTGAGGAGGTTGGGTGAAGTGGGGAGGTTGGGTGTAGTGGGGAGGTTGGGTGGAGAGGGGAGTTTGGGTGGGGTGGGGAGGTTGGGTGGAGTGGGGAGGTTGGGTGAAGTGGGGAGGTTGCGTGGAGTGGGGAGGTTGGGTGCTCTGGGGATGTTGGGTGGAGTGGGGAGGTTGGGTGGAGTGAGGAGGTTGGGTGGAGTGGGGAGGTTGGGTGAAGTGGGGAAGTTGGGTGGAGTGGGGAGGTTTAGTGGAGGGCGGAGGTTGGGTGGAGGACGGAGGTTGGGTGGAGTGCGGAGGTTGGATTGGAGTGCGGAAGTTGGGTTGAGTGCGGAAGTTGGGTGGAGTGCGGAAGATGGGTGGAGTGCGGAGGTTGGGTGAAGTGCGGAAGTTGGTTCGAGTGCGGAGGTTGGGTGGCGTGCGGAGGTTGGTTGGAATGCGGAGGTTTGGTGAAGTGGGGAGGTTGGGTGGAGTTGGGAGGTTGGGTGGAGTGGGGAGGTTGGGTGGAGTGGGGAGGTTGGGTGGAGTGAGGAGGATGGGTGGAATGGGGAATTTGAGTGGAGTGGGGACGTTGGGTGATTTGGGGAGGTTGGGTGTAGTGGGGAGGTTGGGTGATGTGGGGAGGTTGGGTGAAATGGGGAGGTTGGGTGAAGTGGGGAGGTTGGGTTGAGTGGGGAGGTTGTGTGAAGTGGGGAAGTTGTGTGGAGTGCGGAGGTTGGGTGAAGTGGGGAGGTTGGGTGAAGTGGGGAAGTTGGGTTAAGTGGGGAGGTTGGGTGGAGAGGGGAGGTTGGGAGGAGTGGGGAGGTTCGGTGGAGTGGGGAGATTGAGTGGAGTGGGGAGGTTGGGTGATTTGGGGAGGTTGGGTGGAGTGGGGAGGTTGGGTGGAGTGGGGATGTTGGGTGAAGTGGGGAGGTTAGGTTGAGTGCGGAGGTTGTATGAAGTGGGGAAGTTGTGTGGAGTGAGGAGGTTGGGTGGAGTGGGGAGGTTGTATGAAGTGGGGAAGTTGTGTGGAGTGAGGAGGTTGGGTGGAGTGGGGAGGTTGGGTGGAGTTGGGGGGGTTGGGTGGAGTGGGGAGGTTGGGTGAAGTAGGGAGGTTGGGTGGAGTGAGGAGGTTGGGTGAAGTGGGGAGGTTGTGTGAACTGCGGAGGTTGGGTGAAGTGGGGAGGTTGGGTGGAGAGGGGAGTTTGGGCGGGGTGGGGAGGTTGGGTGAAGTGGGGAGGTTGGGTGAAGTGGGGAGGTTGGGTGGAGAGGGGAGTTTGGGCGGGGTGGGGAGGTTGCGTGGAGTGGGGAGGTTGGGTTAAGTGGGGAGGTTGGGTGGAGAGGGGAGGTTGGGTGGAGTGGGGAGGTTCGGTGGAGTGGGGAGGTTGGGTGCTCTGGGGAGGTTGGGTGAAGTGGGGAGGTTGGGTGGAGTGAGGAGGTTGGGTGGAGTGGGGAGATTGAGTGGAGTGGGGAGGTTGGGTGATTTGGGGAGGTTGGGTGGAGTGGGGAGGTTGGGTGATGTGGGGAGGTTGGGTGAAGTGGGGATGTTGGGTGAAGTGGGGAGGTTAGGTTGAGTGCGGAGGTTGTATGAAGTGGGGAAGTTGTGTGGAGTGCGGAGGTTGGGTGGAGTGCGGAAGTTGGGTGGAGTGCGGAAGTTGGGTGGAGTGCGGAGGTTGGGTGGAGTGCGGAGGTTGGGTGAAGTGCGAAGGTTGGGTGAAGTGGGGAGGTTGGGTGGAGTGGGGAGGTTGGGTGAAGTGGGGAGAGTGGGGAGTCTCGGTGATGTGGGGAGGTTGGGTGAAGTGGGGAGGTTGGATGGAGAGGGGAGTTTGGCCGGGGTGGGGAGGTTGGGTGGAGTGGGGAGGTTGCGTGGTGTGGGGAGGTTGGGTGCTCTGGGGATGTTGGGTGAAGTGGGGAGGTTGGGTGGAGTGAGGAGGTTGGGTGGAGTGGGGAGGTTGGGTGAAGTGGGGAAGTTGCGTGGAGTGGGGAGGTTGGGTGGAGTGCGGAAGTTGTGTGGAGTGCGGAGGTTGGGTGGAGTGTGGAGGTTGGATGGAGTGCGGAAGTTGGGTGGAGTGCGGAAGTTGGGTGGAGTGCGGAAGTTGGGTGGAGTGCGAAGGTTGGGTGGAGTGCGGAAGTTGGTTCGAGTGCGGAAGTTTGGTGAAGTGGGGAGGTTGGGTGGAGTTGGGAGGTTGGGTGAAGTGTGGAGGTTGGGTTGAGTGCGAACTTTGGGTGGAGTGCGGAGGTTGGGTGGAGTGGGGAGGTTGGGCGAAGTAGGGAGGTTGGGTGATGTGGGGAGGTTGGGTGGAGTGGGGAGGTTGGGTGGAGTGGGGAGGTTGGGTGGAGTGAGGAGGATGGGTGGAATGGGGAATTTGAGTGGAGTGGGGACGTTGGGTGATTTGGGGAGGTTGGGTGGAGTGGGGAGGTTGGGTTGAGTGGGGAGGTTGTGTGAAGTGGGGAAGTTGTGTGGAGTGCGGAGGTTGGGTAAAGTGGGGAGGTTGGGTGAAGTGGGGAGGTTGGGTGGAGAGGGGAGTTTGGGCGGGGTGGGGAGGTTGCGTGGAGTGGGGAGGTTGGGTTAAGTGGGGAGGTTGTGTGGAGAGGGGAGGTTGTGTGGAGTGGGGAGGTTCGGTGGAGTGGGGAGGTTGGGTGCTCTGGGGAGGTTGGGTGAAGTGGGGAGGTTGGGTGGAGTGAGGAGGTTGGGTGGAGTGGGGAGATTGGTTGGTTGGAATGCGGAGGTTTGGTGAAGTGGGGAGGTTGGGTGGAGTTGGGAGGTTGGGTGAAGTGTGGAGGTTGGGTTGAGTGCGAACTTTGGGTGGAGTGCGGAGGTTGGGTGGAGTGGGGAGGTTGGGCGAAGTAGGGAGGTTGGGTGATGTGGGGAGGTTGGGTGGTGTGGGGAGGTTGGGTGATGTGGGGAGGTTGGGTTGAGTGGGGAGGTTGTATGAAGAGGGGAAGTTGTGTGGAGTCCGGAGGTTGGGTGGAGTGCGGAAGTTGGGTGGAGTGCGGAAGTTGGGTGTAGTGCGGAGGTTGGGTGGAGTGCGGAGGTTGGATGAAGTGCGAAGGTTGGGTGAAGTGGGGAGGTTGGGTGGAGTGGGGAGGTTGGGTGAAGTGGGGAGAGTGGGGAGTTTCGGTGATGTGGGGAGGTTGGGTGAAGTGGGGAGGTTGGGTGGAGAGGGGAGTTTGGGCGGGGTGGGGAGGTTGGGTGGAGTGGGGATGTTGGGTGAAGTGGGGAGGTTGGGTGGAGTGAGGAGGTTGGGTGGAGTGGGGAGGTTGGGTGAAGTGGGGAAGTTGGGTGGAGTGGGGAGGTTGGGTGGAGTGCGGAAGTTGTGTGGAGTGCGGAGGTTGGGTGAAGTGGGGAGGTTGGGTGAAGTGGGGAGGTTGGGTGGAGAGGGGAGTTTGGGCGGGGTGGGGAGGTTGCGTGGAGTGGGGAGATTGGGTTAAGTGGGGAGGTTGGGTGGAGAGGGGAGGTTGGGTGGAGTGGGGAGGTTCGGTGGAGTGGGGAGGTTGGGTGCTCTGGGGAGGTTGGGTGAAGTGGGGAGGTTGGGTGGAGTGAGGAGGTTGGGTGGAGTGGGGAGATTGAGTGGAGTGGGGAGGTTGGGTGATTTGGGGAGGTTGGGTGGAGTGGGGAGGTTGGGTGATGTGGGGAGGTTGGGTGAAGTGGGGATGTTGGGTGAAGTGGGGAGGTTAGGTTGAGTGGGGAGGTTGTATGAAGTGGGGAAGTTGTGTGGAGTGCGGAGGTTGGGAGGAGTGCGGAAGTTGGGTGGAGTGCGGAAGTTGGGTGGAGTGCGGAGGTTGGGTGGAGTGCGGAGGTTGGATGAAGTGCGAAGGTTGGGTGAAGTGGGGAGGTTGGGTGGAGTGGGGAGGTTGGGTGAAGTGGGGAGAGTGGGGAGTTTCGGTTATGTGGGGAGGTTGGGTGAAGTGGGGAGGTTGGATGGAGAGGGGAGTTTGGCCGGGGTGGGGAGGTTGGGTGGAGTGGGGAGGTTGCGTGGTGTGGGGAGGTTGGGTGCTCTGGGGATGTTGGGTGAAGTGGGGAGGTTGGGTGGAGTGAGGAGGTTGGGTGGAGTGCGGAGGTTGGGTGGAGTGTGGAGGTTGGATGGAGTGCGGAAGTTGGGTGGAGTGCGGAAGTTGTGTGGAGTGCGGAGGTTGGGTGGAGTGTGGAGGTTGGATGGAGTGCGGAAGTTGGGTGGAGTGCGGAAGTTGGGTGGAGTGCGGAAGTTGGGTGGAGTGCGAAGGTTGGGTGGAGTGCGGAAGTTGGTTCGAGTGCGGAGGTTTGGTGAAGTGGGGAGGTTGGGTGGAGTTGGGAGGTTGGGTGAAGTGTGGAGGTTGGGTTGAGTGCGAACTTTGGGTGGAGTGCGGAGGTTGGGTGGAGTGGGGAGGTTGGGCGAAGTAGGGAGGTTGGGTGATGTGGGGAGGTTGGGTGGAGTGGGGAGGTTGGGTGGAGTGGGGAGGTTGGGTGGAGTGAGGAGGATGGGTGGAATGGGTAATTTGAGTGGAGTGGGGACGTTGGGTGATTTGGGGAGGTTGGGTGGAGTGGGGAGGTTGGGTTGAGTGGGGAGGTTGTGTGAAGTGGGGAAGTTGTGTGGAGTGCGGAGGTTGGGTGAAGTGGGGAGGTTGGGTGAAGTGGGGAGGTTGGGTGGAGAGGGGAGTTTGGGCGGGGTGGGGAGGTTGCGTGGAGTGGGGAGGTTGGGTTAAGTGGGGAGGTCGTGTGGAGAGGGGAGGTTGTGTGGAGTGGGGAGGTTCGGGGGAGTGGGGAGGTTGGGTGCTCTGGGGAGGTTGGGTGAAGTGGGGAGGTTGGGTGGAGTGAGGAGGTTGGGTGGAGTGGGGAGATTGGTTGGTTGGAATGCGGAGGTTTGGTGAAGTGGGGAGGTTGGGTGGAGTTGGGAGGTTGGGTGAAGTGTGGAGGTTGGGTTGAGTGCGAACTTTGGGTGGAGTGCGGAGGTTGGGTGGAGTGGGGAGGTTGGGCGAAGTAGGGAGGTTGGGTGATGTGGGGAGGTTGGGTGGAGTGGGGAGGTTGGGTGGAGTGGGGAGGTTGGGTGGAGTGAGGAGGATGGGTGGAAAGGGGAATTTCAGTGGAATGGGGACGTTGGGTGATTTGGGGAGGTTGGGTGGAGTGGGGAGGTTGGGTGATGTGGGGAGGTTGGGTGAAATGGGGAGGTTGGGTGAAGTGGGGAGGTTGGGTTGAGTGGGGAGGTTGTGTGAAGTGGGGAAGTTGTGTGGAGTGCGGAGGTTGGGTGAAGTGGGGAGGTTGGGTGATGTGGGGAGGTTGGGTGAAGTGGGGATGTTGGGTGAAGTGGGGAGGTTGGGTTGAGTGGGGAGGTTGTATGAAGTGGGGAAGTTGTGTGGAGTGCGGAGGTTGGGTGGAGTGCGGAAGTTGGGTGGAGTGCGGAAGTTGGGTGGAGTGCGGAGGTTGGGTGGAGTGCGGAGGTTGGATGAAGTGCGAAGGTTGGGTGAAGTGGGGAGGTTGGGTGGACTGGGGAGGTTGGGTGAAGTGGGGAGAGTGGGGAGTTTCGGTGATGTGGGGAGGTTGGGTGAAGTGGGGAGGTTGGGTGGAGAGGGGAGTTTGGGCGGGGTGGGGAGGTTGGGTGGAGTGGGGAGGTTGCGTGGTGTGGGGAGGTTGGATGCTCTGGGGATGTTGGGTGAAGTGGGGAGGTTGGGTGGAGTGAGGAGGTTGGGTGGAGTGGGGAGGTTGGGTGAAGTGGGGAAGTTGGGTGGAGTGGGGAGGTTGGGTGGAGTGCGGAAGTTGTGTGGAGTGCGGAGGTTGCGTGAAGTGGGGAGGTTGGGTGAAGTGGGGAGGTTGGGTGGAGAGGGGAGTTTGGGCGGGGTGGGGAGGTTGCGTGGAGTGGGGAGGTTGGGTTAAGTGGGGAGGTTGGGTGGAGAGGGGAGGTTGGGTGGAGTTGGGAGGTTGGGTGAAGTGTGGAGGTTGGGTTGAGTGCGAACTTTGGGTGGAGTGCGGAGGTTGGGTGGAGTGGGGAGGTTGGGCGAAGTAGAGAGGTTGGGTGATGTGGGGAGGTTGGGTGGAGTGGGGAGGTTGGGTGGAGTGGGGAGGTTGGGTGGAGTGAGGAGGATGGGTGGAATGGGGAGGTTGGGTGAAGTGGGGAGGTTGGGTTGAGTGGGGAGGTTGTGTGAAGTGGGGAAGTTGTGTGGAGTGGGGAGGTTGGGTGAAGCGGGGAGGTTGGGTGGAGTGCGTAAGTTGGGTGGAGTGCGGAGGTTGGGTGAAGTGGGGAGGTTGGGTGAAGTGGGGAGATTGGGTGGAGTGAGGAGGTTGGGTGAAGTGGGGAGGTTGGGTGTAGTGGGGAGTTTGGGTGGAGAGGGGAGTTTGGGCGGGGTGGGGAGGTTGGGTGGAGTGGGGAGTTTGGGTGGAGTGGGGAGGTTGGGTGAAGTGGGGAGGTTGCGTGGAGTAGGGAGGTTGGGTGCTCTGGGGATGTTGGATGGAGTGGGGAGGTTGGGTGGAGTGAGGAGGTTGGGTGGAGTGGGGAGGTTGGGTGAAGTGGGGAAGTTGGGTGGAGTGGGGAGGTTTAGTGGAGGGCGGAGGTTGGGTGGAGGACGGAGGTTGGGTGGAGTGCGGAGGTTGGATTGGAGTGCGGAAGTTGGGTGGAGTGCGGAAGTTGGGTGGAGTGCGGAAGATGGGTGGAGTGCGGATGTTGGGTGGAGTGCTGAAGTTGGTTCGAGTGCGGAGGTTGGGTGGCGTGCGGAGGTTGGTTGGAATGCAGAGGTTTGGTGAAGTGGGGAGGTTGGGTGGAGTTGGGAGGTTGGGTGGAGTGGGGAGGTTGGGTGGAGTGGGGAGGTTGGGTGGAGTGAGGAGGATGGGTGGAATGGGGAATTTGAGTGGAGTGGGGACGTTGGGTGATTTGGGGAGGTTGGGTGTAGTGGGGAGGTTGGGTGATGTGGGGAGGTTGGGTGAAATGGGGAGGTTGGGTGAAGTGGGGAGGTTGGGTGAAGTGGGGAGGTTGGGTGGAGAGGGGAGTTTGGGCGGGGTGGGGAGGTTGCGTGGAGTGGGGAAGTTGGGTTAAGTGGGGAGGTTGGGTGGAGAGGGGAGGTTGGGAGGAGTGGGGAGGTTCGGTGGAGTGGGGAGGTTGGGTGCTCTGGGGAGGTTGGGTGAAGTGGGGAGGTTGGGTGCTCTGGGGAGGTTGGGTGAAGTGGGGAGGTTGGGTGGAGTGAGGAGGTTGGGTGGAGTGGGGAGATTGAGTGGAGTGGGGAGGTTGGGTGATTTGGGGAGGTTGGGTGGAGTGGGGAGGTTGGGTGATGTGGGGAGGTTGGGTGAAGTGGGGATGTTGGGTGAAGTGGGGAGGTTGGGTTAAGTGGGGAGGTTGGGTGGAGAGGGGAGGTTGGGAGGAGTGGGGAGGTTCGGTGGAGTGGGGAGGTTGGGTGCTCTGGGGAGGTTGGGTGAAGTGGGGAGGTTGGGTGGAGTGAGGAGGTTGGGTGGAGTGGGGAGATTGAGTGGAGTGGGGAGGTTGGGTGATTTGGGGAGGTTGGGTGGAGTGGGGAGGTTGGGTGATGTGGGGAGGTTGGGTGATGTGGGGAGGTTGGGTGAAGTGGGGATGTTGGGTGAAGTGGGGAGGTTGGGTGAAGTGGGGAAGTTGTGTGGAGTGCGGAGGTTGGGTGGAGTGCGGAAGTTGGGTGGAGTGCGGAAGTTGGGTGTAGTGCGGAGGTTGGGTGAAGTGGGGAGGTTGGGTGGAGAGGGGAGTTTGGGCGGGGTGGGGAGGTTGCGTGGAGTGGGGAGGTTGGGTTAAGTGGGGAGGTTGGGTGGAGAGGGGAGGTTGGGTGGAGTGGGGAGGTTCGGTGGAGTGGGGAGGTTGGGTGCTCTGGGGAGGTTGGGTGAAGTGGGGAGGTTGGGTGGAGTGAGGAGGTTGGGTGGAGTGGGGAGATTGAGTGGAGTGGGGAGGTTGGGTGATTTGGGGAGGTTGGGTGGAGTGGGGAGGTTGGGTGATGTGGGGAGGTTGGGTGAAGTGGGGATGTTGGGTGAAGTGGGGAGATTAGGTTGAGTGGGGAGGTTGTATGAAGTGGGGAAGTTGTGTGGAGTGCGGAGGTTGGGTGGAGTGCGGAAGTTGGGTGGAGTGCGGAAGTTGTGTGGAGTGCGGAGGTTGCGTGAAGTGGGGAGGTTGGGTGAAGTGGGGAGGTTGGGTGGAGAGGGGAGTTTGGGCGGGGTGGGGAGGTTGCGTGGAGTGGGGAGGTTGGGTTAAGTGTGGAGGTTGGGTTGAGTGCGAACTTTGGGTGGAGTGCGGAGGTTGGGTGGAGTGGGGAGGTTGGGCGAAGTAGAGAGGTTGGGTGATGTGGGGAGGTTGGGTGGAGTGGGGAGGTTGGGTGGAGTGGGGAGGTTGGGTGGAGTGAGGAGGATGGGTGGAATGGGGAATTTGAATGGAATGGGGACGTTGGGTGATTTGGGGAGGTTGGGTGGAGTGGGGAGGTTGGGTGATGTGGGGAGGTTGGGTGAAATGGGGAGGTTGGGTGAAGTGGGGAGGTTGGGTTGAGTGGGGAGGTTGTGTGAAGTGGGGAAGTTGTGTGGAGTGGGGAGGTTGGGTGAAGCGGGGAGGTTGGGTGGAGTGCGTAAGTTGGGTGGAGTGCGGAGGTTGGGTGAAGTGGGGAGGTTGGGTGAAGTGGGGAGATTGGGTGGAGTGAGGAGGTTGGGTGAAGTGGGGAGGTTGGGTGCTCTGGGGATGTTGGGTGAAGTGGGGAGGTTGGGTGGAGTGAGGAGGTTGGGTGGAGTGGGGAGGTTGGGTGAAGTGGGGAAGTTGCGTGGAGTGGGGAGGTTGGGTGGAGTGCGGAAGTTGTGTGGAGTGCGGAGGTTGGGTGGAGTGTGGAGGTTGGATGGAGTGCGGAAGTTGGGTGGAGTGCGGAAGTTGGGTGGAGTGCGGAAGTTGGGTGGAGTGCGAAGGTTGGGTGGAGTGCGGAAGTTGGTTCGAGTGCGGAAGTTTGGTGAAGTGGGGAGGTTGGGTGGAGTTGGGAGGTTGGGTGAAGTGTGGAGGTTGGGTTGAGTGCGAACTTTGGGTGGAGTGCGGAGGTTGGGTGGAGTGGGGAGGTTGGGCGAAGTAGGGAGGTTGGGTGATGTGGGGAGGTTGGGTGAAATGGGGAGGTTGGGTGAAGTGGGGAGGTTGGGTGAAGTGGGGAGGTTGGGTGGAGAGGGGAGTTTGGGCGGGGTGGGGAGGTTGCGTGGAGTGGGGAAGTTGGGTTAAGTGGGGAGGTTGGGTGGAGAGGGGAGGTTGGGAGGAGTGGGGAGGTTCGGTGGAGTGGGGAGGTTGGGTGCTCTGGGGAGGTTGGGTGAAGTGGGGAGGTTGGGTGCTCTGGGGAGGTTGGGTGAAGTGGGGAGGTTGGGTGGAGTGAGGAGGTTGGGTGGAGTGGGGAGATTGAGTGGAGTGAGGAGGTTGCGTGATTTGGGGAGGTTGGGTGGAGTGGGGAGGTTGGGTGATGTGGGGAGGTTGGGTGAAGTGGGGATGTTGGGTGAAGTGGGGAGGTTGGGTTAAGTGGGGAGGTTGGGTGGAGAGGGGAGGTTGGGAGGAGTGGGGAGGTTCGGTGGAGTGGGGAGGTTGGGTGCTCTGGGGAGGTTGGGTGAAGTGGGGAGGTTGGGTGGAGTGAGGAGGTTGGGTGGAGTGGGGAGATTGAGTGGAGTGGGGAGGTTGGGTGATTTGGGGAGGTTGGGTGGAGTGGGGAGGTTGGGTGATGTGGGGAGGTTGGGTGATGTGGGGAGGTTGGGTGAAGTGGGGATGTTGGGTGAAGTGGGGAGGTTGGGTGAAGTGGGGAAGTTGTGTGGAGTGCGGAGGTTGGGTGGAGTGCGGAAGTTGGGTGGAGTGCGGAAGTTGGGTGTAGTGCGGAGGTTGGGTGAAGTGGGGAGGTTGGGTGGAGAGGGGAGTTTGGGCGGGGTGGGGAGGTTGCGTGGAGTGGGGAGGTTGGGTTAAGTGGGGAGGTTTGGTGGAGAGGGGAGGTTGGGTGGAGTGGGGAGGTTCGGTGGAGTGGGGAGGTTGGGTGCTCTGGGGAGGTTGGGTGAAGTGGGGAGGTTGGGTGGAGTGAGGAGGTTGGGTGGAGTGGGGAGATTGAGTGGAGTGGGGAGGTTGGGTGATTTGGGGAGGTTGGGTGGAGTGGGGAGGTTGGGTGATGTGGGGAGGTTGGGTGAAGTGGGGATGTTGGGTGAAGTGGGGAGATTAGGTTGAGTGGGGAGGTTGTATGAAGTGGGGAAGTTGTGTGGAGTGCGGAGGTTGGGTGGAGTGCGGAAGTTGGGTGGAGTGCGGAAGTTGTGTGGAGTGCGGAGGTTGCGTGAAGTGGGGAGGTTGGGTGAAGTGGGGAGGTTGGGTGGAGAGGGGAGTTTGGGCGGGGTGGGGAGGTTGCGTGGAGTGGGGAGGTTGGGTTAAGTGGGGAGGTTGGGTGGAGAGGGGAGGTTGGGTGGAGTTGGGAGGTTGGGTGAAGTGTGGAGGTTGGGTTGAGTGCGAACTTTGGGTGGAGTGCGGAGGTTGGGTGGAGTGGGGAGGTTGGGCGAAGTAGAGAGGTTGGGTGATGTGGGGAGGTTGGGTGGAGTGGGGAGGTTGGGTGGAGTGGGGAGGTTGGGTGGAGTGAGGAGGATGGGTGGAATGGGGAATTTGAATGGAATGGGGACGTTGGGTGATTTGGGGAGGTTGGGTGGAGTGGGGAGGTTGGGTGATGTGGGGAGGTTGGGTGAAATGGGGAGGTTGGGTGAAGTGGGGAGGTTGGGTTGAGTGGGGAGGTTGTGTGAAGTGGGGAAGTTGTGTGGAGTGGGGAGGTTGGGTGAAGCGGGGAGGTTGGGTGGAGTGCGTAAGTTGGGTGGAGTGCGGAGGTTGGGTGAAGTGGGGAGGTTGGGTGAAGTGGGGAGATTGGGTGGAGTGAGGAGGTTGGGTGAAGTGGGGAGGTTGGGTGCTCTGGGGATGTTGGGTGAAGTGGGGAGGTTGGGTGGAGTGAGGAGGTTGGGTGGAGTGGGGAGGTTGGGTGAAGTGGGGAAGTTGCGTGGAGTGGGGAGGTTGGGTGGAGTGCGGAAGTTGTGTGGAGTGCGGAGGTTGGGTGGAGTGTGGAGGTTGGATGGAATGCGGAAGTTGGGTGGAGTGCGGAAGTTGGGTGGAGTGCGGAAGTTGGGTGGAGTGCGAAGGTTGGGTGGAGTGCGGAAGTTGGTTCGAGTGCGGAAGTTTGGTGAAGTGGGGAGGTTGGGTGGAGTTGGGAGGTTGGGTGAAGTGTGGAGGTTGGGTTGAGTGCGAACTTTGGGTGGAGTGCGGAGGTTGGGTGGAGTGGGGAGGTTGGGCGAAGTAGGGAGGTTGGGTGATGTGGGGAGGTTGGGTGGAGTGGGGAGGTTGGGTGGAGTGGGGAGGTTGGGTGGAGTGAGGAGGATGGGTGGAATGGGGAATTTGAGTGGAGTGGGGACGTTGGGTGATTTGGGGAGGTTGGGTGGAGTGGGGAGGTTGGGTTGAGTGGGGAGGTTGTGTGAAGTGGGGAAGTTGTGTGGAGTGCGGAGGTTGGGTAAAGTGGGGAGGTTGGGTGAAGTGGGGAGGTTGGGTGGAGAGGGGAGTTTGGGCGGGGTGGGGAGGTTGTGTGGAGTGGGGAGGTTCGGTGGAGTGGGGAGGTTGGGTGCTCTGGGGAGGTTGGGTGAAGTGGGGAGGTTGGGTGGAGTGAGGAGATTGGGTGGAGTGGGGAGATTGGTTGGTTGGAATGCGGAGGTTTGGTGAAGTGGGGAGGTTGGGTGGAGTTGGGAGGTTGGGTGAAGTGTGGAGGTTGGGTTGAGTGCGAACTTTGGGTGGAGTGCGGAGGTTGGGTGGAGTGGGGAGGTTGGGCGAAGTAGGGAGGTTGGGTGATGTGGGGAGGTTGGGTGGAGTGGGGAGGTTGGGTGATGTGGGGAGGTTGGGTTGAGTGGGGAGGTTGTATGAAGAGGGGAAGTTGTGTGGAGTCCGGAGGTTGGGTGGAGTGCGGAAGTTGGGTGGAGTGCGGAAGTTGGGTGTAGTGCGGAGGTTGGGTGGAGTGCGGAGGTTGGATGAAGTGCGAAGGTTGGGTGAAGTGGGGAGGTTGGGTGGAGTGGGGAGGTTGGGTGAAGTGGGGAGAGTGGGGAGTTTCGGTGATGTGGGGAGGTTGGGTGAAGTGGGGAGGTTGGGTGGAGAGGGGAGTTTGGGCGGGGTGGGGAGGTTGGGTGGAGTGGGGAGGTTGGGCGAAGTAGGGAGGTTGGGTGATGTGGGGAGGTTGGGTGGAGTGGGGAGGTTGGGTGAAGTGGGGAGGTTGGGTGGAGTGGGGAGGTTGGGTGAAGTGGGGAGAGTGGGGAGTTTCGGTGATGTGGGGAGGTTGGGTGGAGTGGGGATGTTGGGTTAAGTGGGGAGGTTGGGTGGAGAGGGGAGGTTGGGAGGAGTGGGGAGGTTCGGTGGAGTGGGGAGATTGAGTGGAGTGGGGAGGTTGGGTGATTTGGGGAGGTTGGGTGGAGTGGGGAGGTTGGGTGATGTGGGGAGGTTGGGTGAAGTGGGGAGGTTGGGTGGAGAGGGGAGTTTGGGCGGGGTGGGGAGGTTGGGTGGAGTGGGGATGTTGGGTGAAGTGGGGATGTTGGGTGAAGTGGGGAGGTTAGGTTGAGTGCGGAGGTTGTATGAAGTGGGGAAGTTGTGTGGAGTGAGGAGGTTGGGTGGAGTGGGGAGGTTGTATGAAGTGGGGAAGTTGTGTGGAGTGAGGAGGTTGGGTGGAGTGGGGAGGTTGGGTGGAGTTGGGGGGGTTGGGTGGAGTGGGGAGGTTGGGTGAAGTAGGGAGGTTGGGTGGAGTGAGGAGGTTGGGTGAAGTGGGGAGGTTGTGTGAACTGCGGAGGTTGGGTGAAGTGGGGAGGTTGGGTGGAGAGGGGAGTTTGGGCGGGGTGGGGAGGTTGGGTGAAGTGGGGAGGTTGGGTGAAGTGGGGAGGTTGGGTGGAGAGGGGAGTTTGGGCGGGGTGGGGAGGTTGCGTGGAGTGGGGAGGTTGGGTTAAGTGGGGAGGTTGGGTGGAGAGGGGAGGTTGGGTGGAGTGGGGAGGTTCGGTGGAGTGGGGAGGTTGGGTGCTCTGGGGAGGTTGGGTGAAGTGGGGAGGTTGGGTGGAGTGAGGAGGTTGGGTGGAGTGGGGAGATTGAGTGGAGTGGGGAGGTTGGGTGATTTGGGGAGGTTGGGTGGAGTGGGGAGGTTGGGTGATGTGGGGAGGTTGGGTGAAGTGGGGATGTTGGGTGAAGTGGGGAGGTTAGGTTGAGTGCGGAGGTTGTATGAAGTGGGGAAGTTGTGTGGAGTGCGGAGGTTGGGTGGAGTGCGGAAGTTGGGTGGAGTGCGGAAGTTGGGTGGAGTGCGGAGGTTGGGTGGAGTGCGGAGGTTGGGTGAAGTGCGAAGGTTGGGTGAAGTGGGGAGGTTGGGTGGAGTGGGGAGGTTGGGTGAAGTGGGGAGAGTGGGGAGTCTCGGTGATGTGGGGAGGTTGGGTGAAGTGGGGAGGTTGGATGGAGAGGGGAGTTTGGCCGGGGTGGGGAGGTTGGGTGGAGTGGGGAGGTTGCGTGGTGTGGGGAGGTTGGGTGCTCTGGGGATGTTGGGTGAAGTGGGGAGGTTGGGTGGAGTGAGGAGGTTGGGTGGAGTGGGGAGGTTGGGTGAAGTGGGGAAGTTGCGTGGAGTGGGGAGGTTGGGTGGAGTGCGGAAGTTGTGTGGAGTGCGGAGGTTGGGTGGAGTGTGGAGGTTGGATGGAGTGCGGAAGTTGGGTGGAGTGCGGAAGTTGGGTGGAGTGCGGAAGTTGGGTGGAGTGCGAAGGTTGGGTGGAGTGCGGAAGTTGGTTCGAGTGCGGAAGTTTGGTGAAGTGGGGAGGTTGGGTGGAGTTGGGAGGTTGGGTGAAGTGTGGAGGTTGGGTTGAGTGCGAACTTTGGGTGGAGTGCGGAGGTTGGGTGGAGTGGGGAGGTTGGGCGAAGTAGGGAGGTTGGGTGATGTGGGGAGGTTGGGTGGAGTGGGGAGGTTGGGTGGAGTGGGGAGGTTGGGTGGAGTGAGGAGGATGGGTGGAATGGGGAATTTGAGTGGAGTGGGGACGTTGGGTGATTTGGGGAGGTTGGGTGGAGTGGGGAGGTTGGGTTGAGTGGGGAGGTTGTGTGAAGTGGGGAAGTTGTGTGGAGTGCGGAGGTTGGGTAAAGTGGGGAGGTTGGGTGAAGTGGGGAGGTTGGGTGGAGAGGGGAGTTTGGGCGGGGTGGGGAGGTTGCGTGGAGTGGGGAGGTTGGGTTAAGTGGGGAGGTTGTGTGGAGAGGGGAGGTTGTGTGGAGTGGGGAGGTTCGGTGGAGTGGGGAGGTTGGGTGCTCTGGGGAGGTTGGGTGAAGTGGGGAGGTTGGGTGGAGTGAGGAGGTTGGGTGGAGTGGGGAGATTGGTTGGTTGGAATGCGGAGGTTTGGTGAAGTGGGGAGGTTGGGTGGAGTTGGGAGGTTGGGTGAAGTGTGGAGGTTGGGTTGAGTGCGAACTTTGGGTGGAGTGCGGAGGTTGGGTGGAGTGGGGAGGTTGGGCGAAGTAGGGAGGTTGGGTGATGTGGGGAGGTTGGGTGGTGTGGGGAGGTTGGGTGATGTGGGGAGGTTGGGTTGAGTGGGGAGGTTGTATGAAGAGGGGAAGTTGTGTGGAGTCCGGAGGTTGGGTGGAGTGCGGAAGTTGGGTGGAGTGCGGAAGTTGGGTGTAGTGCGGAGGTTGGGTGGAGTGCGGAGGTTGGATGAAGTGCGAAGGTTGGGTGAAGTGGGGAGGTTGGGTGGAGTGGGGAGGTTGGGTGAAGTGGGGAGAGTGGGGAGTTTCGGTGATGTGGGGAGGTTGGGTGAAGTGGGGAGGTTGGGTGGAGAGGGGAGTTTGGGCGGGGTGGGGAGGTTGGGTGGAGTGGGGATGTTGGGTGAAGTGGGGAGGTTGGGTGGAGTGAGGAGGTTGGGTGGAGTGGGGAGGTTGGGTGAAGTGGGGAAGTTGGGTGGAGTGGGGAGGTTGGGTGGAGTGCGGAAGTTGTGTGGAGTGCGGAGGTTGGGTGAAGTGGGGAGGTTGGGTGAAGTGGGGAGGTTGGGTGGAGAGGGGAGTTTGGGCGGGGTGGGGAGGTTGCGTGGAGTGGGGAGATTGGGTTAAGTGGGGAGGTTGGGTGGAGAGGGGAGGTTGGGTGGAGTGGGGAGGTTCGGTGGAGTGGGGAGGTTGGGTGCTCTGGGGAGGTTGGGTGAAGTGGGGAGGTTGGGTGGAGTGAGGAGGTTGGGTGGAGTGGGGAGATTGAGTGGAGTGGGGAGGTTGGGTGATTTGGGGAGGTTGGGTGGAGTGGGGAGGTTGGGTGATGTGGGGAGGTTGGGTGAAGTGGGGATGTTGGGTGAAGTGGGGAGGTTAGGTTGAGTGGGGAGGTTGTATGAAGTGGGGAAGTTGTGTGGAGTGCGGAGGTTGGGAGGAGTGCGGAAGTTGGGTGGAGTGCGGAAGTTGGGTGGAGTGCGGAGGTTGGGTGGAGTGCGGAGGTTGGATGAAGTGCGAAGGTTGGGTGAAGTGGGGAGGTTGGGTGGAGTGGGGAGGTTGGGTGAAGTGGGGAGAGTGGGGAGTTTCGGTTATGTGGGGAGGTTGGGTGAAGTGGGGAGGTTGGATGGAGAGGGGAGTTTGGCCGGGGTGGGGAGGTTGGGTGGAGTGGGGAGGTTGCGTGGTGTGGGGAGGTTGGGTGCTCTGGGGATGTTGGGTGAAGTGGGGAGGTTGGGTGGAGTGAGGAGGTTGGGTGGAGTGCGGAGGTTGGGTGGAGTGTGGAGGTTGGATGGAGTGCGGAAGTTGGGTGGAGTGCGGAAGTTGTGTGGAGTGCGGAGGTTGGGTGGAGTGTGGAGGTTGGATGGAGTGCGGAAGTTGGGTGGAGTGCGGAAGTTGGGTGGAGTGCGGAAGTTGGGTGGAGTGCGAAGGTTGGGTGGAGTGCGGAAGTTGGTTCGAGTGCGGAGGTTTGGTGAAGTGGGGAGGTTGGGTGGAGTTTGGAGGTTGGGTGAAGTGTGGAGGTTGGGTTGAGTGCGAACTTTGGGTGGAGTGCGGAGGTTGGGTGGAGTGGGGAGGTTGGGCGAAGTAGGGAGGTTGGGTGATGTGGGGAGGTTGGGTGGAGTGGGGAGGTTGGGTGGAGTGGGGAGGTTGGGTGGAGTGAGGAGGATGGGTGGAATGGGTAATTTGAGTGGAGTGGGGACGTTGGGTGATTTGGGGAGGTTGGGTGGAGTGGGGAGGTTGGGTTGAGTGGGGAGGTTGTGTGAAGTGGGGAAGTTGTGTGGAGTGCGGAGGTTGGGTGAAGTGGGGAGGTTGGGTGAAGTGGGGAGGTTGGGTGGAGAGGGGAGTTTGGGCGGGGTGGGGAGGTTGCGTGGAGTGGGGAGGTTGGGTTAAGTGGGGAGGTCGTGTGGAGAGGGGAGGTTGTGTGGAGTGGGGAGGTTCGGGGGAGTGGGGAGGTTGGGTGCTCTGGGGAGGTTGGGTGAAGTGGGGAGGTTGGGTGGAGTGAGGAGGTTGGGTGGAGTGGGGAGATTGGTTGGTTGGAATGCGGAGGTTTGGTGAAGTGGGGAGGTTGGGTGGAGTTGGGAGGTTGGGTGAAGTGTGGAGGTTGGGTTGAGTGCGAACTTTGGGTGGAGTGCGGAGGTTGGGTGGAGTGGGGAGGTTGGGCGAAGTAGGGAGGTTGGGTAATGTGGGGAGGTTGGGTGGAGTGGGGAGGTTGGGTGGAGTGGGGAGGTTGGGTGGAGTGAGGAGGATGGGTGGAAAGGGGAATTTCAGTGGAATGGGGACGTTGGGTGATTTGGGGAGGTTGGGTGGAGTGGGGAGGTTGGGTGATGTGGGGAGGTTGGGTGAAATGGGGAGGTTGGGTGAAGTGGGGAGGTTGGGTTGAGTGGGGAGGTTGTGTGAAGTGGGGAAGTTGTGTGGAGTGCGGAGGTTGGGTGAAGTGGGGAGGTTGGGTGATGTGGGGAGGTTGGGTGAAGTGGGGATGTTGGGTGAAGTGGGGAGGTTGGGTTGAGTGGGGAGGTTGTATGAAGTGGGGAAGTTGTGTGGAGTGCGGAGGTTGGGTGGAGTGCGGAAGTTGGGTGGAGTGCGGAAGTTGGGTGGAGTGCGGAGGTTGGGTGGAGTGCGGAGGTTGGATGAAGTGCGAAGGTTGGGTGAAGTGGGGAGGTTGGGTGGACTGGGGAGGTTGGGTGAAGTGGGGAGAGTGGGGAGTTTCGGTGATGTGGGGAGGTTGGGTGAAGTGGGGAGGTTGGGTGGAGAGGGGAGTTTGGGCGGGGTGGGGAGGTTGGGTGGAGTGGGGAGGTTGCGTGGTGTGGGGAGGTTGGATGCTCTGGGGATGTTGGGTGAAGTGGGGAGGTTGGGTGGAGTGAGGAGGTTGGGTGGAGTGGGGAGGTTGGGTGAAGTGGGGAAGTTGGGTGGAGTGGGGAGGTTGGGTGGAGTGCGGAAGTTGTGTGGAGTGCGGAGGTTGCGTGAAGTGGGGAGGTTGGGTGAAGTGGGGAGGTTGGGTGGAGAGGGGAGTTTGGGCGGGGTGGGGAGGTTGCGTGGAGTGGGGAGGTTGGGTTAAGTGGGGAGGTTGGGTGGAGAGGGGAGGTTGGGTGGAGTTGGGAGGTTGGGTGAAGTGTGGAGGTTGGGTTGAGTGCGAACTTTGGGTGGAGTGCGGAGGTTGGGTGGAGTGGGGAGGTTGGGCGAAGTAGAGAGGTTGGGTGATGTGGGGAGGTTGGGTGGAGTGGGGAGGTTGGGTGGAGTGGGGAGGTTGGGTGGAGTGAGGAGGATGGGTGGAATGGGGAGGTTGGGTGAAGTGGGGAGGTTGGGTTGAGTGGGGAGGTTGTGTGAAGTGGGGAAGTTGTGTGGAGTGGGGAGGTTGGGTGAAGCGGGGAGGTTGGGTGGAGTGCGTAAGTTGGGTGGAGTGCGGAGGTTGGGTGAAGTGGGGAGGTTGGGTGAAGTGGGGAGATTGGGTGGAGTGAGGAGGTTGGGTGAAGTGGGGAGGTTGGGTGTAGTGGGGAGTTTGGGTGGAGAGGGGAGTTTGGGCGGGGTGGGGAGGTTGGGTGGAGTGGGGAGGTTGGGTGGAGTGGGGAGGTTGGGTGAAGTGGGGAGGTTGCGTGGAGTAGGGAGGTTGGGTGCTCTGGGGATGTTGGATGGAGTGGGGAGGTTGGGTGGAGTGAGGAGGTTGGGTGGAGTGGGGAGGTTGGGTGAAGTGGGGAAGTTGGGTGGAGTGGGGAGGTTTAGTGGAGGGCGGAGGTTGGGTGGAGGACGGAGGTTGGGTGGAGTGCGGAGGTTGGATTGGAGTGCGGAAGTTGGGTGGAGTGCGGAAGTTGGGTGGAGTGCGGAAGATGGGTGGAGTGCGGATGTTGGGTGGAGTGCGGAAGTTGGTTCGAGTGCGGAGGTTGGGTGGCGTGCGGAGGTTGGTTGGAATGCAGAGGTTTGGTGAAGTGGGGAGGTTGGGTGGAGTTGGGAGGTTGGGTGGAGTGGGGAGGTTGGGTGGAGTGGGGAGGTTGGGTGGAGTGAGGAGGATGGGTGGAATGGGGAATTTGAGTGGAGTGGGGACGTTGGGTGATTTGGGGAGGTTGGGTGTAGTGGGGAGGTTGGGTGATGTGGGGAGGTTGGGTGAAATGGGGAGGTTGGGTGAAGTGGGGAGGTTGGGTGAAGTGGGGAGGTTGGGTGGAGAGGGGAGTTTGGGCGGGGTGGGGAGGTTGCGTGGAGTGGGGAAGTTGGGTTAAGTGGGGAGGTTGGGTGGAGAGGGGAGGTTGGGAGGAGTGGGGAGGTTCGGTGGAGTGGGGAGGTTGGGTGCTCTGGGGAGGTTGGGTGAAGTGGGGAGGTTGGGTGCTCTGGGGAGGTTGGGTGAAGTGGGGAGGTTGGGTGGAGTGAGGAGGTTGGGTGGAGTGGGGAGATTGAGTGGAGTGGGGAGGTTGGGTGATTTGGGGAGGTTGGGTGGAGTGGGGAGGTTGGGTGATGTGGGGAGGTTGGGTGAAGTGGGGATGTTGGGTGAAGTGGGGAGGTTGGGTTAAGTGGGGAGGTTGGGTGGAGAGGGGAGGTTGGGAGGAGTGGGGAGGTTCGGTGGAGTGGGGAGGTTGGGTGCTCTGGGGAGGTTGGGTGAAGTGGGGAGGTTGGGTGGAGTGAGGAGGTTGGGTGGAGTGGGGAGATTGAGTGGAGTGGGGAGGTTGGGTGATTTGGGGAGGTTGGGTGGAGTGGGGAGGTTGGGTGATGTGGGGAGGTTGGGTGATGTGGGGAGGTTGGGTGAAGTGGGGATGTTGGGTGAAGTGGGGAGGTTGGGTGAAGTGGGGAAGTTGTGTGGAGTGCGGAGGTTGGGTGGAGTGCGGAAGTTGGGTGGAGTGCGGAAGTTGGGTGTAGTGCGGAGGTTGGGTGAAGTGGGGAGGTTGGGTGGAGAGGGGAGTTTGGGCGGGGTGGGGAGGTTGCGTGGAGTGGGGAGGTTGGGTTAAGTGGGGAGGTTGGGTGGAGAGGGGAGGTTGGGTGGAGTGGGGAGGTTCGGTGGAGTGGGGAGGTTGGGTGCTCTGGGGAGGTTGGGTGAAGTGGGGAGGTTGGGTGGAGTGAGGAGGTTGGGTGGAGTGGGGAGATTGAGTGGAGTGGGGAGGTTGGGTGATTTGGGGAGGTTGGGTGGAGTGGGGAGGTTGGGTGATGTGGGGAGGTTGGGTGAAGTGGGGATGTTGGGTGAAGTGGGGAGATTAGGTTGAGTGGGGAGGTTGTATGAAGTGGGGAAGTTGTGTGGAGTGCGGAGGTTGGGTGGAGTGCGGAAGTTGGGTGGAGTGCGGAAGTTGTGTGGAGTGCGGAGGTTGCGTGAAGTGGGGAGGTTGGGTGAAGTGGGGAGGTTGGGTGGAGAGGGGAGTTTGGGCGGGGTGGGGAGGTTGCGTGGAGTGGGGAGGTTGGGTTAAGTGTGGAGGTTGGGTTGAGTGCGAACTTTGGGTGGAGTGCGGAGGTTGGGTGGAGTGGGGAGGTTGGGCGAAGTAGAGAGGTTGGGTGATGTGGGGAGGTTGGGTGGAGTGGGGAGGTTGGGTGGAGTGGGGAGGTTGGGTGGAGTGAGGAGGATGGGTGGAATGGGGAATTTGAATGGAATGGGGACGTTGGGTGATTTGGGGAGGTTGGGTGGAGTGGGGAGGTTGGGTGATGTGGGGAGGTTGGGTGAAATGGGGAGGTTGGGTGAAGTGGGGAGGTTGGGTTGAGTGGGGAGGTTGTGTGAAGTGGGGAAGTTGTGTGGAGTGCGGAGGTTGGGTGAAGTGGGGAGGTTGGGTGATGTGGGGAGGTTGGGTGAAGTGGGGATGTTGGGTGAAGTGGGGAGGTTGGGTTGAGTGGGGAGGTTGTATGAAGTGGGGAAGTTGTGTGGAGTGCGGAGGTTGGGTGGAGTGCGGAAGTTGGGTGGAGTGCGGAAGTTGGGTGGAGTGCGGAGGTTGGGTGGAGTGCGGAGGTTGGATGAAGTGCGAAGGTTGGGTGAAGTGGGGAGGTTGGGTGGACTGGGGAGGTTGGGTGAAGTGGGGAGAGTGGGGAGTTTCGGTGATGTGGGGAGGTTGGGTGAAGTGGGGAGGTTGGGTGGAGAGGGGAGTTTGGGCGGGGTGGGGAGGTTGGGTGGAGTGGGGAGGTTGCGTGGTGTGGGGAGGTTGGATGCTCTGGGGATGTTGGGTGAAGTGGGGAGGTTGGGTGGAGTGAGGAGGTTGGGTGGAGTGGGGAGGTTGGGTGAAGTGGGGAAGTTGGGTGGAGTGGGGAGGTTGGGTGGAGTGCGGAAGTTGTGTGGAGTGCGGAGGTTGCGTGAAGTGGGGAGGTTGGGTGGAGTTGGGAGGTTGGGTGGAGTGGGGAGGTTGGGTGGAGTGGGGAGGTTGGGTGGAGTGAGGAGGATGGGTGGAATGGGGAATTTGAGTGGAGTGGGGACGTTGGGTGATTTGGGGAGGTTGGGTGTAGTGGGGAGGTTGGGTGATGTGGGGAGGTTGGGTGAAATGGGGAGGTTGGGTGAAGTGGGGAGGTTGGGTGAAGTGGGGAGGTTGGGTGGAGAGGGGAGTTTGGGCGGGGTGGGGAGGTTGCGTGGAGTGGGGAAGTTGGGTTAAGTGGGGAGGTTGGGTGGAGAGGGGAGGTTGGGAGGAGTGGGGAGGTTCGGTGGAGTGGGGAGGTTGGGTGCTCTGGGGAGGTTGGGTGAAGTGGGGAGGTTGGGTGCTCTGGGGAGGTTGGGTGAAGTGGGGAGGTTGGGTGGAGTGAGGAGGTTGGGTGGAGTGGGGAGATTGAGTGGAGTGGGGAGGTTGGGTGATTTGGGGAGGTTGGGTGGAGTGGGGAGGTTGGGTGATGTGGGGAGGTTGGGTGAAGTGGGGATGTTGGGTGAAGTGGGGAGGTTGGGTTAAGTGGGGAGGTTGGGTGGAGAGGGGAGGTTGGGAGGAGTGGGGAGGTTCGGTGGAGTGGGGAGGTTGGGTGCTCTGGGGAGGTTGGGTGAAGTGGGGAGGTTGGGTGGAGTGAGGAGGTTGGGTGGAGTGGGGAGATTGAGTGGAGTGGGGAGGTTGGGTGATTTGGGGAGGTTGGGTGGAGTGGGGAGGTTGGGTGATGTGGGGAGGTTGGGTGATGTGGGGAGGTTGGGTGAAGTGGGGATGTTGGGTGAAGTGGGGAGGTTGGGTGAAGTGGGGAAGTTGTGTGGAGTGCGGAGGTTGGGTGGAGTGCGGAAGTTGGGTGGAGTGCGGAAGTTGGGTGTAGTGCGGAGGTTGGGTGAAGTGGGGAGGTTGGGTGGAGAGGGGAGTTTGGGCGGGGTGGGGAGGTTGCGTGGAGTGGGGAGGTTGGGTTAAGTGGGGAGGTTGGGTGGAGAGGGGAGGTTGGGTGGAGTGGGGAGGTTCGGTGGAGTGGGGAGGTTGGGTGCTCTGGGGAGGTTGGGTGAAGTGGGGAGGTTGGGTGGAGTGAGGAGGTTGGGTGGAGTGGGGAGATTGAGTGGAGTGGGGAGGTTGGGTGATTTGGGGAGGTTGGGTGGAGTGGGGAGGTTGGGTGATGTGGGGAGGTTGGGTGAAGTGGGGATGTTGGGTGAAGTGGGGAGATTAGGTTGAGTGGGGAGGTTGTATGAAGTGGGGAAGTTGTGTGGAGTGCGGAGGTTGGGTGGAGTGCGGAAGTTGGGTGGAGTGCGGAAGTTGTGTGGAGTGCGGAGGTTGCGTGAAGTGGGGAGGTTGGGTGAAGTGGGGAGGTTGGGTGGAGAGGGGAGTTTGGGCGGGGTGGGGAGGTTGCGTGGAGTGGGGAGGTTGGGTTAAGTGTGGAGGTTGGGTTGAGTGCGAACTTTGGGTGGAGTGCGGAGGTTGGGTGGAGTGGGGAGGTTGGGCGAAGTAGAGAGGTTGGGTGATGTGGGGAGGTTGGGTGGAGTGGGGAGGTTGGGTGGAGTGGGGAGGTTGGGTGGAGTGAGGAGGATGGGTGGAATGGGGAATTTGAATGGAATGGGGACGTTGGGTGATTTGGGGAGGTTGGGTGGAGTGGGGAGGTTGGGTGATGTGGGGAGGTTGGGTGAAATGGGGAGGTTGGGTGAAGTGGGGAGGTTGGGTTGAGTGGGGAGGTTGTGTGAAGTGGGGAAGTTGTGTGGAGTGCGGAGGTTGGGTGAAGTGGGGAGGTTGGGTGATGTGGGGAGGTTGGGTGAAGTGGGGATGTTGGGTGAAGTGGGGAGGTTGGGTTGAGTGGGGAGGTTGTATGAAGTGGGGAAGTTGTGTGGAGTGCGGAGGTTGGGTGGAGTGCGGAAGTTGGGTGGAGTGCGGAAGTTGGGTGGAGTGCGGAGGTTGGGTGGAGTGCGGAGGTTGGATGAAGTGCGAAGGTTGGGTGAAGTGGGGAGGTTGGGTGGACTGGGGAGGTTGGGTGAAGTGGGGAGAGTGGGGAGTTTCGGTGATGTGGGGAGGTTGGGTGAAGTGGGGAGGTTGGGTGGAGAGGGGAGTTTGGGCGGGGTGGGGAGGTTGGGTGGAGTGGGGAGGTTGCGTGGTGTGGGGAGGTTGGATGCTCTGGGGATGTTGGGTGAAGTGGGGAGGTTGGGTGGAGTGAGGAGGTTGGGTGGAGTGGGGAGGTTGGGTGAAGTGGGGAAGTTGGGTGGAGTGGGGAGGTTGGGTGGAGTGCGGAAGTTGTGTGGAGTGCGGAGGTTGCGTGAAGTGGGGAGGTTGGGTGAAGTGGGGAGGTTGGGTGGAGAGGGGAGTTTGGGCGGGGTGGGGAGGTTGCGTGGAGTGGGGAGGTTGGGTTAAGTGGGGAGGTTGGGTGGAGAGGGGAGGTTGGGTGGAGTTGGGAGGTTGGGTGAAGTGTGGAGGTTGGGTTGAGTGCGAACTTTGGGTGGAGTGCGGAGGTTGGGTGGAGTGGGGAGGTTGGGCGAAGTAGAGAGGTTGGGTGATGTGGGGAGGTTGGGTGGAGTGGGGAGGTTGGGTGGAGTGGGGAGGTTGGGTGGAGTGAGGAGGATGGGTGGAATGGGGAGGTTGGGTGAAGTGGGGAGGTTGGGTTGAGTGGGGAGGTTGTGTGAAGTGGGGAAGTTGTGTGGAGTGGGGAGGTTGGGTGAAGCGGGGAGGTTGGGTGGAGTGCGTAAGTTGGGTGGAGTGCGGAGGTTGGGTGAAGTGGGGAGGTTGGGTGAAGTGGGGAGATTGGGTGGAGTGAGGAGGTTGGGTGAAGTGGGGAGGTTGGGTGTAGTGGGGAGTTTGGGTGGAGAGGGGAGTTTGGGCGGGGTGGGGAGGTTGGGTGGAGTGGGGAGGTTGGGTGGAGTGGGGAGGTTGGGTGAAGTGGGGAGGTTGCGTGGAGTAGGGAGGTTGGGTGCTCTGGGGATGTTGGATGGAGTGGGGAGGTTGGGTGGAGTGAGGAGGTTGGGTGGAGTGGGGAGGTTGGGTGAAGTGGGGAAGTTGGGTGGAGTGGGGAGGTTTAGTGGAGGGCGGAGGTTGGGTGGAGGACGGAGGTTGGGTGGAGTGCGGAGGTTGGATTGGAGTGCGGAAGTTGGGTGGAGTGCGGAAGTTGGGTGGAGTGCGGAAGATGGGTGGAGTGCGGATGTTGGGTGGAGTGCGGAAGTTGGTTCGAGTGCGGAGGTTGGGTGGCGTGCGGAGGTTGGTTGGAATGCAGAGGTTTGGTGAAGTGGGGAGGTTGGGTGGAGTTGGGAGGTTGGGTGGAGTGGGGAGGTTGGGTGGAGTGGGGAGGTTGGGTGGAGTGAGGAGGATGGGTGGAATGGGGAATTTGAGTGGAGTGGGGACGTTGGGTGATTTGGGGAGGTTGGGTGTAGTGGGGAGGTTGGGTGATGTGGGGAGGTTGGGTGAAATGGGGAGGTTGGGTGAAGTGGGGAGGTTGGGTGAAGTGGGGAGGTTGGGTGGAGAGGGGAGTTTGGGCGGGGTGGGGAGGTTGCGTGGAGTGGGGAAGTTGGGTTAAGTGGGGAGGTTGGGTGGAGAGGGGAGGTTGGGAGGAGTGGGGAGGTTCGGTGGAGTGGGGAGGTTGGGTGCTCTGGGGAGGTTGGGTGAAGTGGGGAGGTTGGGTGCTCTGGGGAGGTTGGGTGAAGTGGGGAGGTTGGGTGGAGTGAGGAGGTTGGGTGGAGTGGGGAGATTGAGTGGAGTGGGGAGGTTGGGTGATTTGGGGAGGTTGGGTGGAGTGGGGAGGTTGGGTGATGTGGGGAGGTTGGGTGAAGTGGGGATGTTGGGTGAAGTGGGGAGGTTGGGTTAAGTGGGGAGGTTGGGTGGAGAGGGGAGGTTGGGAGGAGTGGGGAGGTTCGGTGGAGTGGGGAGGTTGGGTGCTCTGGGGAGGTTGGGTGAAGTGGGGAGGTTGGGTGGAGTGAGGAGGTTGGGTGGAGTGGGGAGATTGAGTGGAGTGGGGAGGTTGGGTGATTTGGGGAGGTTGGGTGGAGTGGGGAGGTTGGGTGATGTGGGGAGGTTGGGTGATGTGGGGAGGTTGGGTGAAGTGGGGATGTTGGGTGAAGTGGGGAGGTTGGGTGAAGTGGGGAAGTTGTGTGGAGTGCGGAGGTTGGGTGGAGTGCGGAAGTTGGGTGGAGTGCGGAAGTTGGGTGTAGTGCGGAGGTTGGGTGAAGTGGGGAGGTTGGGTGGAGAGGGGAGTTTGGGCGGGGTGGGGAGGTTGCGTGGAGTGGGGAGGTTGGGTTAAGTGGGGAGGTTGGGTGGAGAGGGGAGGTTGGGTGGAGTGGGGAGGTTCGGTGGAGTGGGGAGGTTGGGTGCTCTGGGGAGGTTGGGTGAAGTGGGGAGGTTGGGTGGAGTGAGGAGGTTGGGTGGAGTGGGGAGATTGAGTGGAGTGGGGAGGTTGGGTGATTTGGGGAGGTTGGGTGGAGTGGGGAGGTTGGGTGATGTGGGGAGGTTGGGTGAAGTGGGGATGTTGGGTGAAGTGGGGAGATTAGGTTGAGTGGGGAGGTTGTATGAAGTGGGGAAGTTGTGTGGAGTGCGGAGGTTGGGTGGAGTGCGGAAGTTGGGTGGAGTGCGGAAGTTGTGTGGAGTGCGGAGGTTGCGTGAAGTGGGGAGGTTGGGTGAAGTGGGGAGGTTGGGTGGAGAGGGGAGTTTGGGCGGGGTGGGGAGGTTGCGTGGAGTGGGGAGGTTGGGTTAAGTGTGGAGGTTGGGTTGAGTGCGAACTTTGGGTGGAGTGCGGAGGTTGGGTGGAGTGGGGAGGTTGGGCGAAGTAGAGAGGTTGGGTGATGTGGGGAGGTTGGGTGGAGTGGGGAGGTTGGGTGGAGTGGGGAGGTTGGGTGGAGTGAGGAGGATGGGTGGAATGGGGAATTTGAATGGAATGGGGACGTTGGGTGATTTGGGGAGGTTGGGTGGAGTGGGGAGGTTGGGTGATGTGGGGAGGTTGGGTGAAATGGGGAGGTTGGGTGAAGTGGGGAGGTTGGGTTGAGTGGGGAGGTTGTGTGAAGTGGGGAAGTTGTGTGGAGTGGGGAGGTTGGGTGAAGCGGGGAGGTTGGGTGGAGTGCGTAAGTTGGGTGGAGTGCGGAGGTTGGGTGAAGTGGGGAGGTTGGGTGAAGTGGGGAGATTGGGTGGAGTGAGGAGGTTGGGTGAAGTGGGGAGGTTGGGTGCTCTGGGGATGTTGGGTGAAGTGGGGAGGTTGGGTGGAGTGAGGAGGTTGGGTGGAGTGGGGAGGTTGGGTGAAGTGGGGAAGTTGCGTGGAGTGGGGAGGTTGGGTGGAGTGCGGAAGTTGTGTGGAGTGCGGAGGTTGGGTGGAGTGTGGAGGTTGGATGGAGTGCGGAAGTTGGGTGGAGTGCGGAAGTTGGGTGGAGTGCGGAAGTTGGGTGGAGTGCGAAGGTTGGGTGGAGTGCGGAAGTTGGTTCGAGTGCGGAAGTTTGGTGAAGTGGGGAGGTTGGGTGGAGTTGGGAGGTTGGGTGAAGTGTGGAGGTTGGGTTGAGTGCGAACTTTGGGTGGAGTGCGGAGGTTGGGTGGAGTGGGGAGGTTGGGCGAAGTAGGGAGGTTGGGTGATGTGGGGAGGTTGGGTGAAATGGGGAGGTTGGGTGAAGTGGGGAGGTTGGGTGAAGTGGGGAGGTTGGGTGGAGAGGGGAGTTTGGGCGGGGTGGGGAGGTTGCGTGGAGTGGGGAAGTTGGGTTAAGTGGGGAGGTTGGGTGGAGAGGGGAGGTTGGGAGGAGTGGGGAGGTTCGGTGGAGTGGGGAGGTTGGGTGCTCTGGGGAGGTTGGGTGAAGTGGGGAGGTTGGGTGCTCTGGGGAGGTTGGGTGAAGTGGGGAGGTTGGGTGGAGTGAGGAGGTTGGGTGGAGTGGGGAGATTGAGTGGAGTGAGGAGGTTGGGTGATTTGGGGAGGTTGGGTGGAGTGGGGAGGTTGGGTGATGTGGGGAGGTTGGGTGAAGTGGGGATGTTGGGTGAAGTGGGGAGGTTGGGTTAAGTGGGGAGGTTGGGTGGAGAGGGGAGGTTGGGAGGAGTGGGGAGGTTCGGTGGAGTGGGGAGGTTGGGTGCTCTGGGGAGGTTGGGTGAAGTGGGGAGGTTGGGTGGAGTGAGGAGGTTGGGTGGAGTGGGGAGATTGAGTGGAGTGGGGAGGTTGGGTGATTTGGGGAGGTTGGGTGGAGTGGGGAGGTTGGGTGATGTGGGGAGGTTGGGTGATGTGGGGAGGTTGGGTGAAGTGGGGATGTTGGGTGAAGTGGGGAGGTTGGGTGAAGTGGGGAAGTTGTGTGGAGTGCGGAGGTTGGGTGGAGTGCGGAAGTTGGGTGGAGTGCGGAAGTTGGGTGTAGTGCGGAGGTTGGGTGAAGTGGGGAGGTTGGGTGGAGAGGGGAGTTTGGGCGGGGTGGGGAGGTTGCGTGGAGTGGGGAGGTTGGGTTAAGTGGGGAGGTTTGGTGGAGAGGGGAGGTTGGGTGGAGTGGGGAGGTTCGGTGGAGTGGGGAGGTTGGGTGCTCTGGGGAGGTTGGGTGAAGTGGGGAGGTTGGGTGGAGTGAGGAGGTTGGGTGGAGTGGGGAGATTGAGTGGAGTGGGGAGGTTGGGTGATTTGGGGAGGTTGGGTGGAGTGGGGAGGTTGGGTGATGTGGGGAGGTTGGGTGAAGTGGGGATGTTGGGTGAAGTGGGGAGATTAGGTTGAGTGGGGAGGTTGTATGAAGTGGGGAAGTTGTGTGGAGTGCGGAGGTTGGGTGGAGTGCGGAAGTTGGGTGGAGTGCGGAAGTTGTGTGGAGTGCGGAGGTTGCGTGAAGTGGGGAGGTTGGGTGAAGTGGGGAGGTTGGGTGGAGAGGGGAGTTTGGGCGGGGTGGGGAGGTTGCGTGGAGTGGGGAGGTTGGGTTAAGTGGGGAGGTTGGGTGGAGAGGGGAGGTTGGGTGGAGTTGGGAGGTTGGGTGAAGTGTGGAGGTTGGGTTGAGTGCGAACTTTGGGTGGAGTGCGGAGGTTGGGTGGAGTGGGGAGGTTGGGCGAAGTAGAGAGGTTGGGTGATGTGGGGAGGTTGGGTGGAGTGGGGAGGTTGGGTGGAGTGGGGAGGTTGGGTGGAGTGAGGAGGATGGGTGGAATGGGGAATTTGAATGGAATGGGGACGTTGGGTGATTTGGGGAGGTTGGGTGGAGTGGGGAGGTTGGGTGATGTGGGGAGGTTGGGTGAAATGGGGAGGTTGGGTGAAGTGGGGAGGTTGGGTTGAGTGGGGAGGTTGTGTGAAGTGGGGAAGTTGTGTGGAGTGGGGAGGTTGGGTGAAGCGGGGAGGTTGGGTGGAGTGCGTAAGTTGGGTGGAGTGCGGAGGTTGGGTGAAGTGGGGAGGTTGGGTGAAGTGGGGAGATTGGGTGGAGTGAGGAGGTTGGGTGAAGTGGGGAGGTTGGGTGCTCTGGGGATGTTGGGTGAAGTGGGGAGGTTGGGTGGAGTGAGGAGGTTGGGTGGAGTGGGGAGGTTGGGTGAAGTGGGGAAGTTGCGTGGAGTGGGGAGGTTGGGTGGAGTGCGGAAGTTGTGTGGAGTGCGGAGGTTGGGTGGAGTGTGGAGGTTGGATGGAATGCGGAAGTTGGGTGGAGTGCGGAAGTTGGGTGGAGTGCGGAAGTTGGGTGGAGTGCGAAGGTTGGGTGGAGTGCGGAAGTTGGTTCGAGTGCGGAAGTTTGGTGAAGTGGGGAGGTTGGGTGGAGTTGGGAGGTTGGGTGAAGTGTGGAGGTTGGGTTGAGTGCGAACTTTGGGTGGAGTGCGGAGGTTGGGTGGAGTGGGGAGGTTGGGCGAAGTAGGGAGGTTGGGTGATGTGGGGAGGTTGGGTGGAGTGGGGAGGTTGGGTGGAGTGGGGAGGTTGGGTGGAGTGAGGAGGATGGGTGGAATGGGGAATTTGAGTGGAGTGGGGACGTTGGGTGATTTGGGGAGGTTGGGTGGAGTGGGGAGGTTGGGTTGAGTGGGGAGGTTGTGTGAAGTGGGGAAGTTGTGTGGAGTGCGGAGGTTGGGTAAAGTGGGGAGGTTGGGTGAAGTGGGGAGGTTGGGTGGAGAGGGGAGTTTGGGCGGGGTGGGGAGGTTGTGTGGAGTGGGGAGGTTCGGTGGAGTGGGGAGGTTGGGTGCTCTGGGGAGGTTGGGTGAAGTGGGGAGGTTGGGTGGAGTGAGGAGGTTGGGTGGAGTGGGGAGATTGGTTGGTTGGAATGCGGAGGTTTGGTGAAGTGGGGAGGTTGGGTGGAGTTGGGAGGTTGGGTGAAGTGTGGAGGTTGGGTTGAGTGCGAACTTTGGGTGGAGTGCGGAGGTTGGGTGGAGTGGGGAGGTTGGGCGAAGTAGGGAGGTTGGGTGATGTGGGGAGGTTGGGTGGAGTGGGGAGGTTGGGTGATGTGGGGAGGTTGGGTTGAGTGGGGAGGTTGTATGAAGAGGGGAAGTTGTGTGGAGTCCGGAGGTTGGGTGGAGTGCGGAAGTTGGGTGGAGTGCGGAAGTTGGGTGTAGTGCGGAGGTTGGGTGGAGTGCGGAGGTTGGATGAAGTGCGAAGGTTGGGTGAAGTGGGGAGGTTGGGTGGAGTGGGGAGGTTGGGTGAAGTGGGGAGAGTGGGGAGTTTCGGTGATGTGGGGAGGTTGGGTGAAGTGGGGAGGTTGTGTGGAGAGGGGAGTTTGGGCGGGGTGGGGAGGTTGGGTGGAGTGGGGAGGTTGGGCGAAGTAGGGAGGTTGGGTGATGTGGGGAGGTTGGGTGGAGTGGGGAGGTTGGGTGAAGTGGGGAGGTTGGGTGGAGTGGGGAGGTTGGGTGAAGTGGGGAGAGTGGGGAGTTTCGGTGATGTGGGGAGGTTGGGTGGAGTGGGGATGTTGGGTGAAGTGGGGAGGTTGGGTGGAGTGAGGAGGTTGGGTGGAGTGGGGAGGTTGGGTGAAGTGGGGAAGTTGGGTGGAGTGGGGAGGTTGGGTGGAGTGCGGAAGTTGTGTGGAGTGCGGAGGTTGGGTGAAGTGGGGAGGTTGGGTGAAGTGGGGAGGTTGGGTGGAGAGGGGAGTTTGGGCGGGGTGGGGAGGTTGCGTGGAGTGGGGAGATTGGGTTAAGTGGGGAGGTTGGGTGGAGAGGGGAGGTTGGGTGGAGTGGGGAGGTTCGGTGGAGTGGGGAGGTTGGGTGCTCTGGGGAGGTTGGGTGAAGTGGGGAGGTTGGGTGGAGTGAGGAGGTTGGGTGGAGTGGGGAGATTGAGTGGAGTGGGGAGGTTGGGTGATTTGGGGAGGTTGGGTGGAGTGGGGAGGTTGGGTGATGTGGGGAGGTTGGGTGAAGTGGGGATGTTGGGTGAAGTGGGGAGGTTAGGTTGAGTGGGGAGGTTGTATGAAGTGGGGAAGTTGTGTGGAGTGCGGAGGTTGGGAGGAGTGCGGAAGTTGGGTGGAGTGCGGAAGTTGGGTGGAGTGCGGAGGTTGGGTGGAGTGCGGAGGTTGGATGAAGTGCGAAGGTTGGGTGAAGTGGGGAGGTTGGGTGGAGTGGGGAGGTTGGGTGAAGTGGGGAGAGTGGGGAGTTTCGGTGATGTGGGGAGGTTGGGTGAAGTGGGGAGGTTGGATGGAGAGGGGAGTTTGGCCGGGGTGGGGAGGTTGGGTGGAGTGGGGAGGTTGCGTGGTGTGGGGAGGTTGGGTGCTCTGGGGATGTTGGGTGAAGTGGGGAGGTTGGGTGGAGTGAGGAGGTTGGGTGGAGTGCGGAGGTTGGGTGGAGTGTGGAGGTTGGATGGAGTGCGGAAGTTGGGTGGAGTGCGGAAGTTGTGTGGAGTGCGGAGGTTGGGTGGAGTGTGGAGGTTGGATGGAGTGCGGAAGTTGGGTGGAGTGCGGAAGTTGGGTGGAGTGCGGAAGTTGGGTGGAGTGCGAAGGTTGGGTGGAGTGCGGAAGTTGGTTCGAGTGCGGAGGTTTGGTGAAGTGGGGAGGTTGGGTGGAGTTGGGAGGTTGGGTGAAGTGTGGAGGTTGGGTTGAGTGCGAACTTTGGGTGGAGTGCGGAGGTTGGGTGGAGTGGGGAGGTTGGGCGAAGTAGGGAGGTTGGGTGATGTGGGGAGGTTGGGTGGAGTGGGGAGGTTGGGTGGAGTGGGGAGGTTGGGTGGAGTGAGGAGGATGGGTGGAATGGGTAATTTGAGTGGAGTGGGGACGTTGGGTGATTTGGGGAGGTTGGGTGGAGTGGGGAGGTTGGGTTGAGTGGGGAGGTTGTGTGAAGTGGGGAAGTTGTGTGGAGTGCGGAGGTTGGGTGAAGTGGGGAGGTTGGGTGAAGTGGGGAGGTTGGGTGGAGAGGGGAGTTTGGGCGGGGTGGGGAGGTTGCGTGGAGTGGGGAGGTTGGGTTAAGTGGGGAGGTCGTGTGGAGAGGGGAGGTTGTGTGGAGTGGGGAGGTTCGGTGGAGTGGGGAGGTTGGGTGCTCTGGGGAGGTTGGGTGAAGTGGGGAGGTTGGGTGGAGTGAGGAGGTTGGGTGGAGTGGGGAGATTGGTTGGTTGGAATGCGGAGGTTTGGTGAAGTGGGGAGGTTGGGTGGAGTTGGGAGGTTGGGTGAAGTGTGGAGGTTGGGTTGAGTGCGAACTTTGGGTGGAGTGCGGAGGTTGGGTGGAGTGGGGAGGTTGGGCGAAGTAGGGAGGTTGGGTGATGTGGGGAGGTTGGGTGGAGTGGGGAGGTTGGGTGATGTGGGGAGGTTGGGTTGAGTGGGGAGGTTGTATGAAGAGGGGAAGTTGTGTGGAGTCCGGAGGTTGGGTGGAGTGCGGAAGTTGGGTGGAGTGCGGAAGTTGGGTGTAGTGCGGAGGTTGGGTGGAGTGCGGAGGTTGGATGAAGTGCGAAGGTTGGGTGAAGTGGGGAGGTTGGGTGGAGTGGGGAGGTTGGGTGAAGTGGGGAGAGTGGGGAGTTTCGGTGATGTGGGGAGGTTGGGTGAAGTGGGGAGGTTGGGTGGAGAGGGGAGTTTGGGCGGGGTGGGGAGGTTGGGTGGAGTGGGGATGTTGGGTGAAGTGGGGAGGTTGGGTGGAGTGAGGAGGTTGGGTGGAGTGGGGAGGTTGGGTGAAGTGGGGAAGTTGGGTGGAGTGGGGAGGTTGGGTGGAGTGCGGAAGTTGTGTGGAGTGCGGAGGTTGGGTGAAGTGGGGAGGTTGGGTGAAGTGGGGAGGTTGGGTGGAGAGGGGAGTTTGGGCGGGGTGGGGAGGTTGCGTGGAGTGGGGAGATTGGGTTAAGTGGGGAGGTTGGGTGGAGAGGGGAGGTTGGGTGGAGTGGGGAGGTTCGGTGGAGTGGGGAGGTTGGGTGCTCTGGGGAGGTTGGGTGAAGTGGGGAGGTTGGGTGGAGTGAGGAGGTTGGGTGGAGTGGGGAGATTGAGTGGAGTGGGGAGGTTGGGTGATTTGGGGAGGTTGGGTGGAGTGGGGAGGTTGGGTGATGTGGGGAGGTTGGGTGAAGTGGGGATGTTGGGTGAAGTGGGGAGGTTAGGTTGAGTGGGGAGGTTGTATGAAGTGGGGAAGTTGTGTGGAGTGCGGAGGTTGGGAGGAGTGCGGAAGTTGGGTGGAGTGCGGAAGTTGGGTGGAGTGCGGAGGTTGGGTGGAGTGCGGAGGTTGGATGAAGTGCGAAGGTTGGGTGAAGTGGGGAGGTTGGGTGGAGTGGGGAGGTTGGGTGAAGTGGGGAGAGTGGGGAGTTTCGGTGATGTGGGGAGGTTGGGTGAAGTGGGGAGGTTGGATGGAGAGGGGAGTTTGGCCGGGGTGGGGAGGTTGGGTGGAGTGGGGAGGTTGCGTGGTGTGGGGAGGTTGGGTGCTCTGGGGATGTTGGGTGAAGTGGGGAGGTTGGGTGGAGTGAGGAGGTTGGGTGGAGTGCGGAGGTTGGGTGGAGTGTGGAGGTTGGATGGAGTGCGGAAGTTGGGTGGAGTGCGGAAGTTGTGTGGAGTGCGGAGGTTGGGTGGAGTGTGGAGGTTGGATGGAGTGCGGAAGTTGGGTGGAGTGCGGAAGTTGGGTGGAGTGCGGAAGTTGGGTGGAGTGCGAAGGTTGGGTGGAGTGCGGAAGTTGGTTCGAGTGCGGAGGTTTGGTGAAGTGGGGAGGTTGGGTGGAGTTGGGAGGTTGGGTGAAGTGTGGAGGTTGGGTTGAGTGCGAACTTTGGGTGGAGTGCGGAGGTTGGGTGGAGTGGGGAGGTTGGGCGAAGTAGGGAGGTTGGGTGATGTGGGGAGGTTGGGTGGAGTGGGGAGGTTGGGTGGAGTGGGGAGGTTGGGTGGAGTGAGGAGGATGGGTGGAATGGGTAATTTGAGTGGAGTGGGGACGTTGGGTGATTTGGGGAGGTTGGGTGGAGTGGGGAGGTTGGGTTGAGTGGGGAGGTTGTGTGAAGTGGGGAAGTTGTGTGGAGTGCGGAGGTTGGGTGAAGTGGGGAGGTTGGGTGAAGTGGGGAGGTTGGGTGGAGAGGGGAGTTTGGGCGGGGTGGGGAGGTTGCGTGGAGTGGGGAGGTTGGGTTAAGTGGGGAGGTCGTGTGGAGAGGGGAGGTTGTGTGGAGTGGGGAGGTTCGGTGGAGTGGGGAGGTTGGGTGCTCTGGGGAGGTTGGGTGAAGTGGGGAGGTTGGGTGGAGTGAGGAGGTTGGGTGGAGTGGGGAGATTGGTTGGTTGGAATGCGGAGGTTTGGTGAAGTGGGGAGGTTGGGTGGAGTTGGGAGGTTGGGTGAAGTGTGGAGGTTGGGTTGAGTGCGAACTTTGGGTGGAGTGCGGAGGTTGGGTGGAGTGGGGAGGTTGGGCGAAGTAGGGAGGTTGGGTGATGTGGGGAGGTTGGGTGGAGTGGGGAGGTTGGGTGGAGTGGGGAGGTTGGGTGATGTGGGGAGGTTGGGTGAAATGGGGAGGTTGGGTGAAGTGGGGAGGTTGGGTTGAGTGGGGAGGTTGTGTGAAGTGGGGAAGTTGTGTGGAGTGCGGAGGTTGGGTGAAGTGGGGAGGTTGGATGAAGTGGGGAGGTTGGGTGGAGAGGGGAGTTTGGGCGGGGTGGGGAGGTTGCGTGGAGAGGGGAGGTTGGGTTAATTGGGGAGGTTGGGTGGAGAGGGGAGGTTGTGTGGAGTGGGGAGGTTCGGTGGAGTGAGGAGGTTGGGTGCTCTGGGGAGGTTGGGTGAAGTGGGGAGGTTGGGTGGAGTGAGGAGGTTGGGTGGAGTGGGGAGATTGAGTGGAGTGGGGAGGTTGGGTGATTTGGGGAGGTTGGGTGGAGTGGGGAGGTTGGGTGATGTGGGGAGGTTGGGTGAAGTGGGGATGTTGGGTGAAGTGGGGAGGTTGGGTTGAGTGGGGAGGTTGTATGAAGTGGGGAAGTTGTGTGGAGTGCGGAGGTTGGGTGGAGTGCGGAAGTTGGGTGGAGTGCGGAAGTTGGGTGGAGTGCGGAGGTTGGGTGGAGTGCGGAGGTTGGATGAAGTGCGAAGGTTGGGTGAAGTGGGGAGGTTGGGTGGACTGGGGAGGTTGGGTGAAGTGGGGAGAGTGGGGAGTTTCGGTGATGTGGGGAGGTTGGGTGAAGTGGGGAGGTTGGGTGGAGAGGGGAGTTTGGGCGGGGTGGGGAGGTTGGGTGGAGTGGGGAGGTTGCGTGGTGTGGGGAGGTTGGATGCTCTGGGGATGTTGGGTGAAGTGGGGAGGTTGGGTGGAGTGAGGAGGTTGCGTGGAGTGGGGAGGTTGGGTGAAGTGGGGAAGTTGGGTGGAGTGGGGAGGTTGGGTGGAGTGCGGAAGTTGTGTGGAGTGCGGAGGTTGCGTGAAGTGGGGAGGTTGGGTGAAGTGGGGAGGTTGGGTGGAGAGGGGAGTTTGGGCGGGGTGGGGAGGTTGCGTGGAGTGGGGAGGTTGGGTTAAGTGGGGAGGTTGGGTGGAGAGGGGAGGTTGGGTGGAGTTGGGAGGTTGGGTGAAGTGTGGAGGTTGGGTTGAATGCGAACTTTGGGTGGAGTGCGGAGGTTGGGTGGAGTGGGGAGGTTGGGCGAAGTAGAGAGGTTGGGTGATGTGGGGAGGTTGGGTGGAGTGGGGAGGTTGGGTGGAGTGGGGAGGTTGGGTGGAGTGAGGAGGATGGGTGGAATGGGGAATTTGAGTGGAATGGGGACGTTGGGTGATTTGGGGAGGTTGGGTGGAGTGGGGAGGTTGGGTGATGTGGGGAGGTTGGGTGAAATGGGGAGGTTGGGTGAAGTGGGGAGGTTGGGTTGAGTGGGGAGGTTGTGTGAAGTGGGGAAGTTGTGTGGAGTGGGGAGGTTGGGTGAAGCGGGGAGGTTGGGTGGAGTGCGTAAGTTGGGTGGAGTGCGGAGGTTGGGTGAAGTGGGGAGGTTGGGTGAAGTGGGGAGATTGGGTGGAGTGAGGAGGTTGGGTGAAGTGGGGAGGTTGGGTGTAGTGGGGAGGTTGGGTGGAGAGGGGAGTTTGGGCGGGGTGGGGAGGTTGGGTGGAGTGGGGAGGTTGGGTGGAGTGGGGAGGTTGGGTGAAGTGGGGAGGTTGCGTGGAGTAGGGAGGTTGGGTGCTCTGGGGATGTTGGATGGAGTGGGGAGGTTGGGTGGAGTGAGGAGGTTGGGTGGAGTGGGGAGGTTGGGTGAAGTGGGGAAGTTGGGTGGAGTGGGGAGGTTTAGTGGAGGGCGGAGGTTGGGTGGAGGACGGAGGTTGGGTGGAGTGCGGAGGTTGGATTGGAATGCGGAAGTTGGGTGGAGTGCGGAAGTTGGGTGGAGTGCGGAAGATGGGTGGAGTGCGGATGTTGGGTGGAGTGCGGAAGTTGGTTCGAGTGCGGAGGTTGGGTGGCGTGCGGAGGTTGGTTGGAATGCAGAGGTTTGGTGAAGTGGGGAGGTTGGGTGGAGTTGGGAGGTTGGGTGGAGTGGGGAGGTTGGGTGGAGTGGGGAGGTTGGGTGGAGTGAGGAGGATGGGTGGAATGGGGAATTTGAGTGGAGTGGGGACGTTGGGTGATTTGGGGAGGTTGGGTGTAGTGGGGAGGTTGGGTGATGTGGGGAGGTTGGGTGAAATGGGGAGGTTGGGTGAAGTGGGGAGGTTGGGTGAAGTGGGGAGGTTGGGTGGAGAGGGGAGTTTGGGCGGGGTGGGGAGGTTGCGTGGAGTGGGGAAGTTGGGTTAAGTGGGGAGGTTGGGTGGAGAGGGGAGGTTGGGAGGAGTGGGGAGGTTCGGTGGAGTGGGGAGGTTGGGTGCTCTGGGGAGGTTGGGTGAAGTGGGGAGGTTGGGTGCTCTGGGGAGGTTGGGTGAAGTGGGGAGGTTGGGTGGAGTGAGGAGGTTGGGTGGAGTGGGGAGATTGAGTGGAGTGGGGAGGTTGGGTGATTTGGGGAGGTTGGGTGGAGTGGGGAGGTTGGGTGATGTGGGGAGGTTGGGTGAAGTGGGGATGTTGGGTGAAGTGGGGAGGTTGGGTTAAGTGGGGAGGTTGGGTGGAGAGGGGAGGTTGGGAGGAGTGGGGAGGTTCGGTGGAGTGGGGAGGTTGGGTGCTCTGGGGAGGTTGGGTGAAGTGGGGAGGTTGGGTGGAGTGAGGAGGTTGGGTGGAGTGGGGAGATTGAGTGGAGTGGGGAGGTTGGGTGATTTGGGGAGGTTGGGTGGAGTGCGGAGGTTGGGTGGAGTGCGGAAGTTGGGTGGAGTGCGGAAGTTGGGTGTAGTGCGGAGGTTGGGTGAAGTGGGGAGGTTGGGTGGAGAGGGGAGTTTGGGCGGGGTGGGGAGGTTGCGTGGAGTGGGGAGGTTCGGTTAAGTGGGGAGGTTGGGTGGAGAGGGGAGGTTGGGTGGAGTGGGGAGGTTCGGTGGAGTGGGGAGGTTGGGTGCTCTGGGGAGGTTGGGTGAAGTGGGGAGGTTGGGTGGAGTGAGGAGGTTGGGTGGAGTGGGGAGATTGAGTGGAGTGGGGAGGTTGGGTGATTTGGGGAGGTTGGGTGGAGTGGGGAGGTTGGGTGATGTGGGGAGGTTGGGTGAAGTGGGGATGTTGGGTGAAGTGGGGAGATTAGGTTGAGTGGGGAGGTTGTATGAAGTGGGGAAGTTGTGTGGAGTGCGGAGGTTGGGTGGAGTGCGGAAGTTGGGTGGAGTGCGGAAGTTGTGTGGAGTGCGGAGGTTGCGTGAAGTGGGGAGGTTGGGTGAAGTGGGGAGGTTGGGTGGAGAGGGGAGTTTGGGCGGGGTGGGGAGGTTGCGTGGAGTGGGGAGGTTGGGTTAAGTGGGGAGGTTGGGTGGAGAGGGGAGGTTGGGTGGAGTTGGGAGGTTGGGTGAAGTGTGGAGGTTGGGTTGAGTGCGAACTTTGGGTGGAGTGCGGAGGTTGGGTGGAGTGGGGAGGTTGGGCGAAGTAGAGAGGTTGGGTGATGTGGGGAGGTTGGGTGGAGTGGGGAGGTTGTGTGGAGTGGGGAGGTTGGGTGGAGTGAGGAGGATGGGTGGAATGGGGAATTTGAATGGAATGGGGACGTTGGGTGATTTGGGGAGGTTGGGTGGAGTGGGGAGGTTGGGTGATGTGGGGAGGTTGGGTGAAATGGGGAGGTTGGGTGAAGTGGGGAGGTTGGGTTGAGTGGGGAGGTTGTGTGAAGTGGGGAAGTTGTGTGGAGTGGGGAGGTTGGGTGAAGCGGGGAGGTTGGGTGGAGTGCGTAAGTTGGGTGGAGTGCGGAGGTTGGGTGAAGTGGGGAGGTTGGGTGAAGTGGGGAGATTGGGTGGAGTGAGGAGGTTGGGTGAAGTGGGGAGGTTGGGTGTAGTGGGGAGGTTGGGTGGAGAGGGGAGTTTGGGCGGGGTGGGGAGGTTGGGTGGAATGGGGAGGTTGGGTGGAGTGGGGAGGTTGGGTGAAGTGGGGAGGTTGGGTGAAGTGGGGAGGTTGCGTGGAGTGGGGAGGTTGGGTGCTCTGGGGATGTTGGGTGGAGTGGGGAGGTTGGGTGGAGTGAGGAGGTTGGGTGGACTGGGCAGGTTGGGTGAAGTGGGGAAGTTGGGTGGAGTGGGGAGGTTTAGTGGAGGGCGGAGGTTGGGTGGAGGACGGAGGTTGGGTGGAGTGCGGAGGTTGGATTGGAGTGCGGAAGTTGGGTGGAGTGCGGAAGTTGGGTGGAGTGCGGAAGATGGGTGGAGTGCGGAGGTTGGGTGGAGTGCGGAAGTTGGTTCGAGTGCGGAGGTTGGGTGGCGTGCGGAGGTTGGTTGGAATGCAGAGGTTTGGTGAAGTGGGGAGGTTGGGTGGAGTTGGGAGGTTGGGTGGAGTGGGGAGGTTGGGTGGAGTGGGGAGGTTGGGTGGAGTGAGGAGGATGGGTGGAATGGGGAATTTGAGTGGAGTGGGGACGTTGGGTGATTTGGGGAGGTTGGGTGTAGTGGGGAGGTTGGGTGATGTGGGGAGGTTGGGTGAAATGGGGAGGTTGGGTGAAGTGGGGAGGTTGGGTTGAGTGGGGAGGTTGTGTGAAGTGGGGAAGTTGTGTGGAGTGCGGAGGTTGGGTGAAGTGGGGAGGTTGGGTGAAGTGGGGAGGTTGGGTGGAGAGGGGAGTTTGGGCGGGGTGGGGAGGTTGCGTGGAGTGGGGAAGTTGGGTTAAGTGGGGAGGTTGGGTGGAGAGGGGAGGTTGGGAGGAGTGGGGAGGTTCGGTGGAGTGGGGAGGTTGGGTGCTCTGGGGAGGTTGGGTGAAGTGGGGAGGTTGGGTGGAGTGAGGAGGTTGGGTGGAGTGGGGAGATTGAGTGGAGTGGGGAGGTTGGGTGATTTGGGGAGGTTGGGTGGAGTGGGGAGGTTGGGTGATGTGGGGAGGTTGGGTGAAGTGGGGATGTTGGGTGAAGTGGGGAGGTTGGGTTAAGTGGGGAGGTTGGGTGGAGAGGGGAGGTTGGGAGGAGTGGGGAGGTTCGGTGGAGTGGGGAGGTTGGGTGCTCTGGGGAGTTTGGGTGAAGTGGGGAGGTTGGGTGGAGTGAGGAGGTTGGGTGGAGTGGGGAGATTGAGTGGAGTGGGGAGGTTGGGTGATTTGGGGAGGTTGGGTGGAGTGGGGAGGTTGGGTGATGTGGGGAGGTTGGGTGATGTGGGGAGGTTGGGTGAAGTGGGGATGTTGGGTGAAGTGGGGAGGTTGGGTGAAGTGGGGAAGTTGTGTGGAGTGCGGAGGTTGGGTGGAGTGCGGAAGTTGGGTGGAGTGCGGAAGTTGGGTGTAGTGCGGAGGTTGGGTGAAGTGGGGAGGTTGGGTGGAGAGGGGAGTTTGGGCGGGGTGGGGAGGTTGCGTGGAGTGGGGAGGTTGGGTTAAGTGGGGAGGTTGGGTGGAGAGGGGAGGTTGGGTGGAGTGGGGAGGTTCGGTGGAGTGGGGAGGTTGGGTGCTCTGGGGAGGTTGGGTGAAGTGGGGAGGTTGGGTGGAGTGAGGAGGTTGGGTGGAGTGGGGAGATTGAGTGGAGTGGGGAGGTTGGGTGATTTGGGGAGGTTGGGTGGAGTGGGGAGGTTGGGTGATGTGGGGAGGTTGGGTGAAGTGGGGATGTTGGGTGAAGTGGGGAGATTAGGTTGAGTGGGGAGGTTGTATGAAGTGGGGAAGTTGTGTGGAGTGCGGAGGTTGGGTGGAGTGCGGAAGTTGGGTGGAGTGCGGAAGTTGGGTGGAGTGCGGAGGTTGGGTGGAGTGCGGAGGTTGGATGAAGTGCGAAGGTTGGGTGAAGTGGGGAGGTTGGGTGGAGTGGGGAGGTTGGGTGAAGTGGGGAGAGTGGGGAGTTTCGGTGATGTGGGGAGGTTGGGTGAAGTGGGGAGGTTGGATGGAGAGGGGAGTTTGGCCGGGGTGGGGAGGTTGGGTGGAGTGGGGAGGTTGCGTGGTGTGGGGAGGTTGGGTTCTCTTGGGATGTTGGGTGAAGTGGGGAGGTTGGGTGGAGTGAGGAGGTTGGGTGAAGTGGGGAGGTTGGGTGAAGTGGGGAAGTTGGGTGGAGTGGGGAGGTTGGGTGGAGTGCGGAAGTTGTGTGGAGTGCGGAGGTTGGGTGGAGTGCGGAGGTTGGATGGAGTGCGGAAGTTGGGTGGAGTGCGGAAGTTGGGTGGAGTGCGGAAGTTGGGTGGAGTGCGAAGGTTGGGTGGAGTGCGGAAGTTGGTTCGAGTGCGGAGGTTTGGTGAAGTGGGGAGGTTGGGTGGAGTTGGGAGGTTGGGTGAAGTGTGGAGGTTGGGTTGAGTGCGAACTTTGGGTGGAGTGCGGAGGTTGGGTGGAGTGGGGAGGTTGGGTGGAGTGAGGAGGATGGGTGGAATGGGGAATTTGAGTGGAGTGGGGACGTTGGGTGATTTGGGGAGGTTGGGTGGAGTGGGGAGGTTGGGTTGAGTGGGGAGGTTGTGTGAAGTGGGGAAGTTGTGTGGAGTGCGGAGGTTGGGTGAAGTGGGGAGGTTGGGTGAAGAGGGGAGGTTGGGTGGAGAGGGGAGTTTGGGCGGGGTGGGGAGGTTGCGTGGAGTGGGGAGGTTGGGTTAAGTGGGGAGGTTGGGTGGAGAGGGGAGGTTGTGTGGAGTGGGGAGGTTCGGTGGAGTGGGGAGGTTGGGTGCACTGGGGAGGTTGGGTGAAGTGGGGAGGTTGGGTGGAGTGAGGAGGTTGGGTGGAGTGGGGAGATTGGTTGGTTGGAATGCGGAGGTTTGGTGAAGTGGGGAGGTTGGGTGGAGTTGGGAGGTTGGGTGAAGTGTGGAGGTTGGGTTGAGTGCGAACTTTGGGTGGAGTGCGGAGGTTGGGTGGAGTGGGGAGGTTGGGCGAAGTAGGGAGGTTGGGTGATGTGGGGAGGTTGGGTGGAGTGGGGAGGTTGGGTGGAGTGGGGAGGTTGGGTGGAGTGAGGAGGATGGGTGGAATGGGGAATTTGAGTGGAATGGGGACGTTGGGTGATTTGGGGAGGTTGGGTGGAGTGGGGAGGTTGGGTGATGTGGGGAGGTTGGGTGAAATGGGGAGGTTGGGTGAAGTGGGGAGGTTGGGTTGAGTGGGGAGGTTGTGTGAAGTGGGGAAGTTGTGTGGAGTGCGGAGGTTGGGTGAAGTGGGGAGGTTGGATGAAGTGGGAAGGTTGGGTGGAGAGGGGAGTTTGGGCGGGGTGGGGAGGTTGCGTGGAGAGGGGAGGTTGGGTTAATTGGGGAGGTTGGGTGGAGAGGGGAGGTTGTGTGGAGTGGGGAGGTTCGGTGGAGTGGGGAGGTTGGGTGCTCTGGGGAGGTTGGGTGAAGTGGGGAGGTTGGGTGGAGTGAGGAGGTTGGGTGGAGTGGGGAGATTGAGTGGAGTGGGGAGGTTGGGTGATTTGGGGAGGTTGGGTGGAGTGGGGAGGTTGGGTGATGTGGGGAGGTTGGGTGAAGTGGGGATGTTGGGTGAAGTGGGGAGGTTGGGTTGAGTGGGGAGGTTGTATGAAGTGGGGAAGTTGTGTGGAGTGCGGAGGTTGGGTGGAGTGCGGAAGTTGGGTGGAGTGCGGAAGTTGGTTCGAGTGCGGAGGTTGGGTGGCGTGCGGAGGTTGGTTGGAATGCGGAGGTTTGGTGAAGTGGGGAGGTTGGGTGGAGTTGGGAGGTTGGGTGGAGTGGGGAGGTTGGGTGGAGTGGGGAGGTTGGGTGGAGTGAGGAGGATGGGTGGAATGGGGAATTTGAGTGGAGTGGGGACGTTGGGTGATTTGGGGAGGTTGGGTGTAGTGGGGAGGTTGGGTGATGTGGGGAGGTTGGGTGAAATGGGGAGGTTGGGTGAAGTGGGGAGGTTGGGTTGAGTAGGGAGGTTGTGTGAAGTGGGGAAGTTGTGTGGAGTGCGGAGGTTGGGTGAAGTGGGGAGGTTGGGTGAAGTGGGGAGGTTGGGTGGAGAGGGGAGTTTGGGCGGGGTGGGGAGGTTGCGTGGAGTGGGGAAGTTGGGCTAAGTGGGGAGGTTGGGTGGAGAGTGGAGGTTGGGAGGAGTGGGGAGGTTCGGTGGAGTGGGGAGGTTGGGTGCTCTGGGGAGGTTGGGTGAAGTGGGGAGGTTGGGTGGAGTGAGGAGGTTGGGTGGAGTGGGGAGATTGAGTGGAGTCGGGAGGTTGGGTGATTTGGGGAGGTTGGGTGGAGTGGGGAGGTTGGGTGATGTGGGGAGGTTGGGTGAAGTGGGGATGTTGGGTGAAGTGGGGAGGTTGGGTTGAGTGGGGAGGTTGTATGAAGTGGGGAAGTTGTGTGGAGTGCGGAGGTTGGGTGGAGTGCGGAAGTTGGGTGGAGTGCGGAAGTTGGGTGGAGTGCGGAGGTTGGGTGGAGTGCGGAGGTTGGATGAAGTGCGAAGGTTGGGTGAAGTGGGGAGGTTGGGTGGAGTGGGGAGGTTGGGTGAAGTGGGGAGAGTGGGGAGTTTCGGTGATGTGGGGAGGTTGGGTGAAGTGGGGAGGTTGGGTGGAGAGGGGAGTTTGGGCGGGGTGGGGAGGTTGGGTGGAGTGGGGAGGTTGCGTGGTGTGGGGAGGTTGGATGCTCTGGGGATGTTGGGTGAAGTGGGGAGGTTGGGTGGAGTGAGGAGGTTGGGTGGAGTGGGGAGGTTGGGTGAAGTGGGGAAGTTGGGTGGAGTGGGGAGGTTGGGTGGAGTGCGGAAGTTGTGTGGAGTGCGGAGGTTGCGTGAAGTGGGGAGGTTGGGTGAAGTGGGGATGTTGGGTGGAGAGGGGAGTTTGGGCGGGGTGGGGAGGTTGCGTGGAGTGGGGAGGTTGGGTTAAGTGGGGAGGTTGGGTGGAGTGAGGAGGTTGCGTGGAGTGGGGAGTTTGAGTGGAGTGGGGAGGTTGGGTGATTTTGGGAGGTTGGGTGAAGTGGAGAGGTTGGGTGATGTGGGGAGGTTGGGTTGAGTGGGGAGGTTGTATGAAGTGGGGAAGTTGTGTGGAGTGCGGAGGTTGGGTGAAGTGCGGAGCTTGCATGGAGTGCGGAAGTTGGGTGGAGTGCGGAAGTTGGGTGGAGTGCGGAGGTTGGGTGAAGTGGGGAGGTTGGGTGGAGTGGGGAGGTTGGGTGGAGGGCGGAGGTTGGGTGGAGTGGTGAGGATGGGTTGAAGTGGGGAGGTTGGGTGGAGTGCGTAGGTTGGGCGGAGTGGGGAGGTTGGGTGGAGTTGGGAGGTTGGATGGCGTGGGGAGGTTCGGTGGAGTGGGGAGTGTGGGTGGAGTGGGGAGGTTGGGTGCAGTGGGGAGGTTGGGTGAAGTGGGCAGGTTCGGTGGAGAGGGGATGTTGGGTGGAGTGGGGAGGTTGGGTGGAGTGGGGAGGTTGGGTGCTCTGGGGAGGTTGGGTGAAGTGGGGAGGTTGGGTGGAGTGAGGAGGTTGGGTGAAGTTGGGAGGTTGGGTGAAGTGGGGAGGTTGGGTGGAGAGGGGAGTTTGGGCTGGGTGGGGAGGTTGGGTGGAGTGGGGAGGTTCGGTGGAGTGGGGAAGTTGGGTGAAGTAGGGAGGTTGGGTGAAGTGGGGAGGTTGCGTGGAGTGGGGAGGTTGGGTGCTCTGGGGATGTTGGGTGAAGTGGGGAGGTTGGGTGGACTGAGGAGGTTGGGTAGAGTGGGGAGGTTGGGTGAAATGGGGAAGTTGGGTGGAGTGGGGAGGTTGGGTGGAGTGAGGAAGTTGTGTGGAGTGCGGAGGTTGGGTGGAGTGCGGAGGTTGGATGTAGTGCGGAAGTTGGGTGGAGTGCGGAAGTTGGGTGGAGTGCGGAGGTTGGGTGGAGTGCGGAAGTTGGTTCGAGTGCGGAGGTTGGGTGGCGTGCGGAGGTTGGTTGGAATGCGGAGGTTTGGTGGAGTTGGGAGGTTGGGTGAAGTGTGGAGGTTGGGTTGAGTGCGAACTTTGGGTGGAGTGCGGAGGTTGGGTGAAGTGGGGAGGTTGGGTGGAGTGGGGAGTGTGGGTGGAGTGGGGAGGTTGGGTGAAGTTGGGAGGTTGGGAGAAGTGGGGAGGTTGGGTGGACTGAGGAGGTTGGGTAGAGTGGGGAGGTTGGGTGAAACGGGGAAGTTGGGTGGAGTGGGGAGGTTGTGTGGAGGGCGGAAGATGGGTGGAGTGCGGATGTTGGGTGGAGTGCGGAAGTTGGTTCGAGTGCGGAGGTTGGGTGGCGTGCGGAGGTTGGTTGGAATGCAGAGGTTTGGTGAAGTGGGGAGGTTGGGTGGAGTTGGGAGGTTGGGTGGAGTGGGGAGGTTGGGTGGAGTGGGGAGGTTGGGTGGAGTGAGGAGGATGGGTGGAATGGGGAATTTGAGTGGAGTGGGGACGTTGGGTGATTTGGGGAGGTTGGGTGTAGTGGGGAGGTTGGGTGATGTGGGGAGGTTGGGTGAAATGGGGAGGTTGGGTGAAGTGGGGAGGTTGGGTGAAGTGGGGAGGTTGGGTGGAGAGGGGAGTTTGGGCGGGGTGGGGAGGTTGCGTGGAGTGGGGAAGTTGGGTTAAGTGGGGAGGTTGGGTGGAGAGGGGAGGTTGGGAGGAGTGGGGAGGTTCGGTGGAGTGGGGAGGTTGGGTGCTCTGGGGAGGTTGGGTGAAGTGGGGAGGTTGGGTGCTCTGGGGAGGTTGGGTGAAGTGGGGAGGTTGGGTGGAGTGAGGAGGTTGGGTGGAGTGGGGAGATTGAGTGGAGTGGGGAGGTTGGGTGATTTGGGGAGGTTGGGTGGAGTGGGGAGGTTGGGTGATGTGGGGAGGTTGGGTGAAGTGGGGATGTTGGGTGAAGTGGGGAGGTTGGGTTAAGTGGGGAGGTTGGGTGGAGAGGGGAGGTTGGGAGGAGTGGGGAGGTTCGGTGGAGTGGGGAGGTTGGGTGCTCTGGGGAGGTTGGGTGAAGTGGGGAGGTTGGGTGGAGTGAGGAGGTTGGGTGGAGTGGGGAGATTGAGTGGAGTGGGGAGGTTGGGTGATTTGGGGAGGTTGGGTGGAGTGGGGAGGTTGGGTGATGTGGGGAGGTTGGGTGATGTGGGGAGGTTGGGTGAAGTGGGGATGTTGGGTGAAGTGGGGAGGTTGGGTGAAGTGGGGAAGTTGTGTGGAGTGCGGAGGTTGGGTGGAGTGCGGAAGTTGGGTGGAGTGCGGAAGTTGGGTGTAGTGCGGAGGTTGGGTGAAGTGGGGAGGTTGGGTGGAGAGGGGAGTTTGGGCGGGGTGGGGAGGTTGCGTGGAGTGGGGAGGTTCGGTTAAGTGGGGAGGTTGGGTGGAGAGGGGAGGTTGGGTGGAGTGGGGAGGTTCGGTGGAGTGGGGAGGTTGGGTGCTCTGGGGAGGTTGGGTGAAGTGGGGAGGTTGGGTGGAGTGAGGAGGTTGGGTGGAGTGGGGAGATTGAGTGGAGTGGGGAGGTTGGGTGATTTGGGGAGGTTGGGTGGAGTGGGGAGGTTGGGTGATGTGGGGAGGTTGGGTGAAGTGGGGATGTTGGGTGAAGTGGGGAGATTAGGTTGAGTGGGGAGGTTGTATGAAGTGGGGAAGTTGTGTGGAGTGCGGAGGTTGGGTGGAGTGCGGAAGTTGGGTGGAGTGCGGAAGTTGTGTGGAGTGCGGAGGTTGCGTGAAGTGGGGAGTTTGGGTGAAGTGGGGAGGTTGGGTGGAGAGGGGAGTTTGGGCGGGGTGGGGAGGTTGCGTGGAGTGGGGAGGTTGGGTTAAGTGGGGAGGTTGGGTGGAGAGGGGAGGTTGGGTGGAGTTGGGAGGTTGGGTGAAGTGTGGAGGTTGGGTTGAGTGCGAACTTTGGGTGGAGTGCGGAGGTTGGGTGGAGTGGGGAGGTTGGGCGAAGTAGAGAGGTTGGGTGATGTGGGGAGGTTGGGTGGAGTGGGGAGGTTGTGTGGAGTGGGGAGGTTGGGTGGAGTGAGGAGGATGGGTGGAATGGGGAATTTGAATGGAATGGGGACGTTGGGTGATTTGGGGAGGTTGGGTGGAGTGGGGAGGTTGGGTGATGTGGGGAGGTTGGGTGAAATGGGGAGGTTGGGTGAAGTGGGGAGGTTGGGTTGAGTGGGGAGGTTGTGTGAAGTGGGGAAGTTGTGTGGAGTGGGGAGGTTGGGTGAAGCGGGGAGGTTGGGTGGAGTGCGTAAGTTGGGTGGAGTGCGGAGGTTGGGTGAAGTGGGGAGGTTGGGTGAAGTGGGGAGATTGGGTGGAGTGAGGAGGTTGGGTGAAGTGGGGAGGTTGGGTGTAGTGGGGAGGTTGGGTGGAGAGGGGAGTTTGGGCGGGGTGGGGAGGTTGGGTGGAATGGGGAGGTTGGGTGGAGTGGGGAGGTTGGGTGAAGTGGGGAGGTTGGGTGAAGTGGGGAGGTTGCGTGGAGTGGGGAGGTTGGGTGCTCTGGGGATGTTGGGTGGAGTGGGGAGGTTGGGTGGAGTGAGGAGGTTGGGTGGACTGGGCAGGTTGGGTGAAGTGGGGAAGTTGGGTGGAGTGGGGAGGTTTAGTGGAGGGCGGAGGTTGGGTGGAGGACGGAGGTTGGGTGGAGTGCGGAGGTTGGATTGGAGTGCGGAAGTTGGGTGGAGTGCGGAAGTTGGGTGGAGTGCGGAAGATGGGTGGAGTGCGGAGGTTGGGTGGAGTGCGGAAGTTGGTTCGAGTGCGGAGGTTGGGTGGCGTGCGGAGGTTGGTTGGAATGCAGAGGTTTGGTGAAGTGGGGAGGTTGGGTGGAGTTGGGAGGTTGGGTGGAGTGGGGAGGTTGGGTGGAGTGGGGAGGTTGGGTGGAGTGAGGAGGATGGGTGGAATGGGGAATTTGAGTGGAGTGGGGACGTTGGGTGATTTGGGGAGGTTGGGTGTAGTGGGGAGGTTGGGTGATGTGGGGAGGTTGGGTGAAATGGGGAGGTTGGGTGAAGTGGGGAGGTTGGGTTGAGTGGGGAGGTTGTGTGAAGTGGGGAAGTTGTGTGGAGTGCGGAGGTTGGGTGAAGTGGGGAGGTTGGGTGAAGTGGGGAGGTTGGGTGGAGAGGGGAGTTTGGGCGGGGTGGGGAGGTTGCGTGGAGTGGGGAAGTTGGGTTAAGTGGGGAGGTTGGGTGGAGAGGGGAGGTTGGGAGGAGTGGGGAGGTTCGGTGGAGTGGGGAGGTTGGGTGCTCTGGGGAGGTTGGGTGAAGTGGGGAGGTTGGGTGGAGTGAGGAGGTTGGGTGGAGTGGGGAGATTGAGTGGAGTGGGGAGGTTGGGTGATTTGGGGAGGTTGGGTGGAGTGGGGAGGTTGGGTGATGTGGGGAGGTTGGGTGAAGTGGGGATGTTGGGTGAAGTGGGGAGGTTGGGTTAAGTGGGGAGGTTGGGTGGAGAGGGGAGGTTGGGAGGAGTGGGGAGGTTCGGTGGAGTGGGGAGGTTGGGTGCTCTGGGGAGTTTGGGTGAAGTGGGGAGGTTGGGTGGAGTGAGGAGGTTGGGTGGAGTGGGGAGATTGAGTGGAGTGGGGAGGTTGGGTGATTTGGGGAGGTTGGGTGGAGTGGGGAGGTTGGGTGATGTGGGGAGGTTGGGTGATGTGGGGAGGTTGGGTGAAGTGGGGATGTTGGGTGAAGTGGGGAGGTTGGGTGAAGTGGGGAAGTTGTGTGGAGTGCGGAGGTTGGGTGGAGTGCGGAAGTTGGGTGGAGTGCGGAAGTTGGGTGTAGTGCGGAGGTTGGGTGAAGTGGGGAGGTTGGGTGGAGAGGGGAGTTTGGGCGGGGTGGGGAGGTTGCGTGGAGTGGGGAGGTTGGGTTAAGTGGGGAGGTTGGGTGGAGAGGGGAGGTTGGGTGGAGTGGGGAGGTTCGGTGGAGTGGGGAGGTTGGGTGCTCTGGGGAGGTTGGGTGAAGTGGGGAGGTTGGGTGGAGTGAGGAGGTTGGGTGGAGTGGGGAGATTGAGTGGAGTGGGGAGGTTGGGTGATTTGGGGAGGTTGGGTGGAGTGGGGAGGTTGGGTGATGTGGGGAGGTTGGGTGAAGTGGGGATGTTGGGTGAAGTGGGGAGATTAGGTTGAGTGGGGAGGTTGTATGAAGTGGGGAAGTTGTGTGGAGTGCGGAGGTTGGGTGGAGTGCGGAAGTTGGGTGGAGTGCGGAAGTTGGGTGGAGTGCGGAGGTTGGGTGGAGTGCGGAGGTTGGATGAAGTGCGAAGGTTGGGTGAAGTGGGGAGGTTGGGTGGAGTGGGGAGGTTGGGTGAAGTGGGGAGAGTGGGGAGTTTCGGTGATGTGGGGAGGTTGGGTGAAGTGGGGAGGTTGGATGGAGAGGGGAGTTTGGCCGGGGTGGGGAGGTTGGGTGGAGTGGGGAGGTTGCGTGGTGTGGGGAGGTTGGGTTCTCTGGGGATGTTGGGTGAAGTGGGGAGGTTGGGTGGAGTGAGGAGGTTGGGTGAAGTGGGGAGGTTGGGTGAAGTGGGGAAGTTGGGTGGAGTGGGGAGGTTGGGTGGAGTGCGGAAGTTGTGTGGAGTGCGGAGGTTGGGTGGAGTGCGGAGGTTGGATGGAGTGCGGAAGTTGGGTGGAGTGCGGAAGTTGGGTGGAGTGCGGAAGTTGGGTGGAGTGCGAAGGTTGGGTGGAGTGCGGAAGTTGGTTCGAGTGCGGAGGTTTGGTGAAGTGGGGAGGTTGGGTGGAGTTGGGAGGTTGGGTGAAGTGTGGAGGTTGGGTTGAGTGCGAACTTTGGGTGGAGTGCGGAGGTTGGGTGGAGTGGGGAGGTTGGGTGGAGTGAGGAGGATGGGTGGAATGGGGAATTTGAGTGGAGTGGGGACGTTGGGTGATTTGGGGAGGTTGGGTGGAGTGGGGAGGTTGGGTTGAGTGGGGAGGTTGTGTGAAGTGGGGAAGTTGTGTGGAGTGCGGAGGTTGGGTGAAGTGGGGAGGTTGGGTGAAGAGGGGAGGTTGGGTGGAGAGGGGAGTTTGGGCGGGGTGGGGAGGTTGCGTGGAGTGGGGAGGTTGGGTTAAGTGGGGAGGTTGGGTGGAGAGGGGAGGTTGTGTGGAGTGGGGAGGTTCGGTGGAGTGGGGAGGTTGGGTGCACTGGGGAGGTTGGGTGAAGTGGGGAGGTTGGGTGGAGTGAGGAGGTTGGGTGGAGTGGGGAGATTGGTTGGTTGGAATGCGGAGGTTTGGTGAAGTGGGGAGGTTGGGTGGAGTTGGGAGGTTGGGTGAAGTGTGGAGGTTGGGTTGAGTGCGAACTTTGGGTGGAGTGCGGAGGTTGGGTGGAGTGGGGAGGTTGGGCGAAGTAGGGAGGTTGGGTGATGTGGGGAGGTTGGGTGGAGTGGGGAGGTTGGGTGGAGTGGGGAGGTTGGGTGGAGTGAGGAGGATGGGTGGAATGGGGAATTTGAGTGGAATGGGGACGTTGGGTGATTTGGGGAGGTTGGGTGGAGTGGGGAGGTTGGGTGATGTGGGGAGGTTGGGTGAAATGGGGAGGTTGGGTGAAGTGGGGAGGTTGGGTTGAGTGGGGAGGTTGTGTGAAGTGGGGAAGTTGTGTGGAGTGCGGAGGTTGGGTGAAGTGGGGAGGTTGGATGAAGTGGGAAGGTTGGGTGGAGAGGGGAGTTTGGGCGGGGTGGGGAGGTTGCGTGGAGAGGGGAGGTTGGGTTAATTGGGGAGGTTGGGTGGAGAGGGGAGGTTGTGTGGAGTGGGGAGGTTCGGTGGAGTGGGGAGGTTGGGTGCTCTGGGGAGGTTGGGTGAAGTGGGGAGGTTGGGTGGAGTGAGGAGGTTGGGTGGAGTGGGGAGATTGAGTGGAGTGGGGAGGTTGGGTGATTTGGGGAGGTTGGGTGGAGTGGGGAGGTTGGGTGATGTGGGGAGGTTGGGTGAAGTGGGGATGTTGGGTGAAGTGGGGAGGTTGGGTTGAGTGGGGAGGTTGTATGAAGTGGGGAAGTTGTGTGGAGTGCGGAGGTTGGGTGGAGTGCGGAAGTTGGGTGGAGTGCGGAAGTTGGTTCGAGTGCGGAGGTTGGGTGGCGTGCGGAGGTTGGTTGGAATGCGGAGGTTTGGTGAAGTGGGGAGGTTGGGTGGAGTTGGGAGGTTGGGTGGAGTGGGGAGGTTGGGTGGAGTGGGGAGGTTGGGTGGAGTGAGGAGGATGGGTGGAATGGGGAATTTGAGTGGAGTGGGGACGTTGGGTGATTTGGGGAGGTTGGGTGTAGTGGGGAGGTTGGGTGATGTGGGGAGGTTGGGTGAAATGGGGAGGTTGGGTGAAGTGGGGAGGTTGGGTTGAGTAGGGAGGTTGTGTGAAGTGGGGAAGTTGTGTGGAGTGCGGAGGTTGGGTGAAGTGGGGAGGTTGGGTGAAGTGGGGAGGTTGGGTGGAGAGGGGAGTTTGGGCGGGGTGGGGAGGTTGCGTGGAGTGGGGAAGTTGGGCTAAGTGGGGAGGTTGGGTGGAGAGTGGAGGTTGGGAGGAGTGGGGAGGTTCGGTGGAGTGGGGAGGTTGGGTGCTCTGGGGAGGTTGGGTGAAGTGGGGAGGTTGGGTGGAGTGAGGAGGTTGGGTGGAGTGGGGAGATTGAGTGGAGTCGGGAGGTTGGGTGATTTGGGGAGGTTGGGTGGAGTGGGGAGGTTGGGTGATGTGGGGAGGTTGGGTGAAGTGGGGATGTTGGGTGAAGTGGGGAGGTTGGGTTGAGTGGGGAGGTTGTATGAAGTGGGGAAGTTGTGTGGAGTGCGGAGGTTGGGTGGAGTGCGGAAGTTGGGTGGAGTGCGGAAGTTGGGTGGAGTGCGGAGGTTGGGTGGAGTGCGGAGGTTGGATGAAGTGCGAAGGTTGGGTGAAGTGGGGAGGTTGGGTGGAGTGGGGAGGTTGGGTGAAGTGGGGAGAGTGGGGAGTTTCGGTGATGTGGGGAGGTTGGGTGAAGTGGGGAGGTTGGGTGGAGAGGGGAGTTTGGGCGGGGTGGGGAGGTTGGGTGGAGTGGGGAGGTTGCGTGGTGTGGGGAGGTTGGATGCTCTGGGGATGTTGGGTGAAGTGGGGAGGTTGGGTGGAGTGAGGAGGTTGGGTGGAGTGGGGAGGTTGGGTGGAGTGCGGAAGTTGTGTGGAGTGCGGAGGTTGCGTGAAGTGGGGAGGTTGGGTGAAGTGGGGAAGTTGGGTGGAGTGGGGAGGTTGGGTGGAGTGCGGAAGTTGTGTGGAGTGCGGAGGTTGCGTGAAGTGGGGAGGTTGGGTGAAGTGGGGAGGTTGGGTGGAGAGGGGAGTTTGGGCGGGGTGGGGAGGTTGCGTGGAGTGGGGAGGTTGGGTTAAGTGGGGAGGTTGGGTGGAGTGAGGAGGTTGCGTGGAGTGGGGAGTTTGAGTGGAGTGGGGAGGTTGGGTGATTTTGGGAGGTTGGGTGAAGTGGAGAGGTTGGGTGATGTGGGGAGGTTGGGTTGAGTGGGGAGGTTGTATGAAGTGGGGAAGTTGTGTGGAGTGCGGAGGTTGGGTGAAGTGCGGAGCTTGCATGGAGTGCGGAAGTTGGGTGGAGTGCGGAAGTTGGGTGGAGTGCGGAGGTTGGGTGAAGTGGGGAGGTTGGGTGGAGTGGGGAGGTTGGGTGGAGGGCGGAGGTTGGGTGGAGTGGTGAGGATGGGTTGAAGTGGGGAGGTTGGGTGGAGTGCGTAGGTTGGGCGGAGTGGGGAGGTTGGGTGGAGTTGGGAGGTTGGATGGCGTGGGGAGGTTCGGTGGAGTGGGGAGTGTGGGTGGAGTGGGGAGGTTGGGTGCAGTGGGGAGGTTGGGTGAAGTGGGCAGGTTCGGTGGAGAGGGGATGTTGGGTGGAGTGGGGAGGTTGGGTGGAGTGGGGAGGTTGGGTGCTCTGGGGAGGTTGGGTGAAGTGGGGAGGTTGGGTGGAGTGAGGAGGTTGGGTGAAGTTGGGAGGTTGGGTGAAGTGGGGAGGTTGGGTGGAGAGGGGAGTTTGGGCTGGGTGGGGAGGTTGGGTGGAGTGGGGAGGTTCGGTGGAGTGGGGAAGTTGGGTGAAGTAGGGAGGTTGGGTGAAGTGGGGAGGTTGCGTGGAGTGGGGAGGTTGGGTGCTCTGGGGATGTTGGGTGAAGTGGGGAGGTTGGGTGGACTGAGGAGGTTGGGTAGAGTGGGGAGGTTGGGTGAAATGGGGAAGTTGGGTGGAGTGGGGAGGTTGGGTGGAGTGAGGAAGTTGTGTGGAGTGCGGAGGTTGGGTGGAGTGCGGAGGTTGGATGTAGTGCGGAAGTTGGGTGGAGTGCGGAAGTTGGGTGGAGTGCGGAGGTTGGGTGGAGTGCGGAAGTTGGTTCGAGTGCGGAGGTTGGGTGGCGTGCGGAGGTTGGTTGGAATGCGGAGGTTTGGTGGAGTTGGGAGGTTGGGTGAAGTGTGGAGGTTGGGTTGAGTGCGAACTTTGGGTGGAGTGCGGAGGTTGGGTGAAGTGGGGAGGTTGGGTGGAGTGGGGAGTGTGGGTGGAGTGGGGAGGTTGGGTGAAGTTGGGAGGTTGGGAGAAGTGGGGAGGTTGGGTGGACTGAGGAGGTTGGGTAGAGTGGGGAGGTTGGGTGAAACGGGGAAGTTGGGTGGAGTGGGGAGGTTGTGTGGAGGGCGGAGGTTCGGTGAAGTGGGGAGGTTGGGTGGAGTGGGGAGGTTGGGTGGAGTGAGGAAGTTGTGTGGAGTGCGTAGGTGGGGAGGAGTGGTGAGGTTGGGTGGAGTTGGGAGGTTGGATGGCGTGGGGAGGTTCGGTGGAGTGGGGAGTGGGGGTGGAGTGGGGAGGTTGGGTGGAGTGGGGAGGTTGGGTGAAGTGGGGAGGTTGGGTGGAGAAGGGAGTTTGGGTGGAGTGGGGAGGTTGGGAAGAGTGGGGAGGTTGGGTGCTCTGGGGAGGTTGGGTGGAGTGGGGAGTTTGGGTGCTCTGGGGAGGTTGGGTGAAGTGGGGAGGTTGGGTGGAGTGAGGAGGTTGCGTGGAGTGGGGAGTTTGAGTGGAGTGGGGAGGTTGGGTGATTTTGGGAGGATGGGTGAAGTGGAGAGGTTGGGTGATGTGTGGAGGTTGGGTTGAGTGGGGAGGTTGTATGAAGTGGGGAAGTTGTGTGGAGTGCGGAGGTTGGGTGAAGTGTGGAGGTTGCATGGAGTGCGGAAGTTGGGTGGAGTGCGGAAGTTGGGTGGAGTGCGGAGGTTGGGTGAAGTGGGGAGGTTGGGTGGAGTGGGGAGGTTGGGTGGAGGGCGGAGGTTGGGTGGAGTGGTGAGGATGGGTTGAAGTGGGGAGGTTGGGTGGAGTGGTGTGGTTGGGTGGAGTGCGTAGGTTGGGCGGAGTGGGGAGGTTGGGTGGAGTTGGGAGGTTGGATGGCGTGGGGAGGTTGGGTGGAGTGGGGAGGTTGGGTGAAGTGGGGAGGTTCGATGGAGAGGGGAGGTTGGGTGGAGTGGGGAGGTTGGGTGGAGTGGGGAGGTTGGGTGCTCTGGGGAGGTTGGGTGAAGTGGGGAGGTTGGGTGGAGTGAGGAGGTTGGGTGAAGTTGGGAGGTTGGGTGAAGTGGGGAGGTTGGGTGGAGAGGGGAGTTTGGGTTGAGTGCGAACTTTGGGTGGAGTGCAGACGTTGGGTGGAGTGGGGAGGTTGGGTGAAGTAGGGAGGTTGGGTGAAGTGGGGAGTTTGTGTGGAGTGGGGAGTTTGGGTGAAGTGGGGAGTTTGGGTGAAGTGGGGAGGTTGGGTGGAGAGTGGAGGTTGGGTGGAGTGGGGAGGTTCGGTGGAGTGGGGAGGTTGGGTGCTCTGGCGAGGTAGGGTGAAGTGTGGAGGTAGGGTGGAGTGATGAGGTTGGGTGGAGTGGGGAGTTTGATTGGAGTACGGAAGTTGGGTGGAGTGCGGAAGTTGGGTGGAGTGGGGAGGTTGGGTGAAGTAGAGAGGTTGGGTGAAGTGGGGAGGTTGGGTGGGGTGGGGAGGTTGGGTGAAGTAGGGAGTTTGGGTGATGTGGGGAGGTTGGGTAAAGTGGGGAGGTTGGGTGGAGTGGGGAGGTTGGGTGGAGTGGGGAGGTTGGGTGCTCTGGGGATGTTGGGTGAAGTAGGGAGGTTGGGTGGAGTGAGGAGGTTGGTTAGTGTGGGGAGGTTGGGTGAAGTGGGGAATTTGGGTGCAGTGGGGAGGTTGGGTGGAGGGCGGAGGTTGGGTGGAGTGGGGAGGTTGGGTGCTCTGGCGAGGTAGGGTGAAGTGTGGAGGTAGGGTGGAGTGATGAGGTTGGGTGGAGTGGGGAGTTTGATTGGAGTACGGAAGTTGGGTGGAGTGCGGAAGTTGGGTGGAGTGGGGAGGTTGGGTGAAGTAGAGAGGTTGGGTGAAGTGGGGAGGTTGGGTGGGGTGGGGAGGTTGGGTGATTTTGGGAGGTTGGGTGAAGTGGAGAGGTTGGGTGATGTGGGGAGGTTGGGTTGAGTGGGGAGGTTGTATGAAGTGGGGAAGTTGTGTGGAGTGCGGAGGTTGGGTGAAGTGTGGAGGTTGCATGGAGTGCGGAAGTTGTGTGGAGTGCGGAAGTTGGGTGGAGTGCGGAGGTTGGGTGAAGTGGGGAGGTTGGGTGGAGTGGGGAGGTTGGGTGGAGGGCGGAGGTTGGGTGGAGTGGTGAGGATGGGTTGAAGTGGGGAGGTTGGGTGGAGTGGTGTGGTTGGGTGGAGTGCGTAGGTTGGGCGGAGTGGGGAGGTTGGGTGGAGTGGGGAGGTTGGATGGCGTGGGGAGGTTGGGTGGAGTGGGGAGGTTGGGTGAAGTGGGGAGGTTCGATGGAGAGGGGAGGTTGGGTGGAGTGGGGAGGTTGGGTGGAGTGGGGAGGTTGGGTGCTCTGGGGAGGTTGGGTGAAGTGGGGAGGTTGGGTGGAGTGAGGAGGTTGGGTGAAGTTGGGAGGTTGGGTGAAGTGGGGAGGTTGGGTGGAGAGGGGAGTTTGGGTTGAGTGCGAACTTTGGGTGGAGTGCGGACGTTGGGTGGAGTGGGGAGGTCGGGTGAAGTAGGGAGGTTGGGTGAAGTGGGGAATTTGTGTGGAGTGGGGAGTTTGGGTGAAGTGGGGAGTTTGGGTGAAGTGGGGAGGTTGGGTGGAGAGTGGAGGTTGGGTGGAGTGGGGAGGTTCGGTGGAGTGGGGAGGTTGGGTGCTCTGGCGAGGTAGGGTGAAGTGTGGAGGTAGGGTGGAGTGATGAGGTTGGGTGGAGTGGGGAGTTTGATTGGAGTACGGAAGTTGGGTGGAGTGCGGAAGTTGGGTGGAGTGGGGAGGTTGGGTGAAGTAGAGAGGTTGGGTGAAGTGGGGAGGTTGGGTGGGGTGGGGAGGTTGGGTGGAGTAGGGAGTTTGGGTGATGTGGGGAGGTTGGGTAAAGTGGGGAGGTTGGGTGGAGTGGGGAGGTTGGGTGGAGTGGGGAGGTTGGGTGCTCTGGGGATGTTGGGTGAAGTAGGGAGGTTGGGTGGAGTGAGGAGGTTGGTTAGTGTGGGGAGGTTGGGTGAAGTGGGGAATTTGGGTGCAGTGGGGAGGTTGGGTGGAGGGCGGAGGTTGGGTGGAGTGGGGAGGTTGGGTGCTCTGGCGAGGTAGGGTGAAGTGTGGAGGTAGGGTGGAGTGATGAGGTTGGGTGGAGTGGGGAGTTTGATTGGAGTACGGAAGTTGGGTGGAGTGCGGAAGTTGGGTGATGTGGGGAGGTTGGGTAAAGTGGGGAGGTTGGGTGGAGTGGGGAGGTTGGGTGGAGTGGGGAGGTTGGGTGCTCTGGGGATGTTGGGTGAAGTAGGGAGGTTGGGTGGAGTGAGGAGGTTGGTTAGTGTGGGGAGGTTGGGTGAAGTGGGGAATTTGGGTGCAGTGGGGAGGTTGGGTGGAGGGCGGAGGTTGGGTGGAGGGCGGAAGTTGGGTGAAGTGGGGAGGTTGCTTGGGGTGGGAATATTGGGTGGAGTGGGGAGGTTGGGTGAAGTGGGTAGGTTGGGTGGAGTGGGGAGGTTGGGTGGAATGCGGAAGTTGTGTGGAGTGCGGAGGTTGGGTGGAGTGCGGAGGTTGGGTGGAGCGCGGAAGTTGCGTGGAGTACGGAAGTTGGGTGGTGTGCGGAAGTTGGGTGGAGTGCGGAAGTTGGCTGGAGTGCTGAGTTTGGGTTGAGTGCAGAGGTTGGTTGGAGTGCGGAAGTTGGGTGGAGTGCGGAAGTTGGGCGGAGTGCGGATGTTGGTTGGAGTGCGGAAGTTGTTTGGAGTGCGGAGGTTGGGTGGAGTGCGGAGGTTGGATGGAGTGCGAAGGTTGGGTGAAGTGGGGAGGTTGGGTGGAGTGGGGAGGTTGGGTGAAGTGGGGAGGTTGGGTGGAGTGGGGAGGTTGGGTGAAGTGGGGAGGTTGGGGGGGTGGGGAGGTTGGGTGAAGTAGGGAGGTTGGGTGAAGTGGGGAGTTTGGGTGGAGTGGGGAGGTTGGGTGAAGTGGGGAAGTTGGGTGCAGTGGGGAGGTTGGGTGGAGGGCGGAGGTTGGGTGAAGTGGGGAGGTTGCGTGGAGTGGGGAGGTTGGGTGAAATGGGGAAGTTGGGTGGAGTGGGGAGGTTGGGTGGAGGGCGGAAGTTCGGTGAAGTGGGGAGGTTGGGTGGAGTGGGGAGGTTGGGTGGAGTGAGGAAGTTGTGTGGAGTGCGGAGGTTGGGTGGAGTGCGGAGGTTGGATGTAGTGCGGAAGTTGGGTGGAGTGCGGAAGTTGGGTGGAGTGCGGAAGTTGGGTGGAGTGCGGAGGTTGGGTGGAGTGCGGAAGTTGGTTCGAGTGCGGAGGTTGGGTGGCGTGCGGAGGTTGGTTGGAATGCGGAGGTTTGGTGAAGTGGGGAGGTTGGGTGGAGTTGGGAGGTTGGGTGAAGTGTGGAGGTTGGGTTGAGTGCGAACTTTGGGTGGAGTGCGGAGGTTGGGTGAAGTGGGGAGGTTGGGTGGAGTGGGGAGTGTGGGTGGAGTGGGGAGGTTGGGTGAAGTTGGGAGGTTGGGAGAAGTGGGGAGGTTGGGTGGACTGAGGAGGTTGGGTAGAGTGGGGAGGTTGGGTGAAATGGGGAAGTTGGGTGGAGTGGGGAGGTTGTGTGGAGGGCGGAGGTTCGGTGAAGTGGGGAGGTTGGGTGGAGTGGGGAGGTTGGGTGGAGTGAGGAAGTTGTGTGGAGTGCGTAGGTGGGGAGGAGTGGGGAGGTTGGGTGGAGTTGGGAGGTTGGATGGCGTGGGGAGGTTCGGTGGAGTGGGGAGTGGGGGTGGAGTGGGGAGGTTGGGTGGAGTGGGGAGGTTGGGTGAAGTGGGGAATTTGGGTGCAGTGGGGAGGTTGGGTGGAGGGCGGAGGTTGGGTGGAGGGCGGAGGTTGGGTGAAGTGGGGAGGTTGCTTGGGGTGGGAATATTGGGTGGAGTGGGGAGGTTGGGTGAAGTGGGGAGGTTGGGTGGAGTGGGGAGGTTGGGTGGAATGCGGAAGTTGTGTGGAGTGCGGAGGTTTGGTGGAGTGCGGAGGTTGGGTGGAGCGCGGAAGTTGGGTGGAGTGCGGAAGTTGGCTGGAGTGCTGAGTTTGGGTTGAGTGCAGAGGTTGGTTGGAGTGCGGAAGTTGGGTGGAGTGCGGAAGTTGGGCGGAGTGCGGATGTTGGTTGGAGTGCGGAAGTTTGGAGTGCGGAGGTTGGGTGGAGTGCGGAGGTTGGATGGAGTGCGAAGGTTGGGTGAAGTGGGGAGGTTGGGTGGAGTGGGGAGGTTGGGTGAAGTGGGGAGGTTGGGTGGAGTGGGGAGGTTGGGTGAAGTGGGGAGGTTGGGGGGGTGGGGAGGTTGGGTGAAGTAGGGAGGTTGGGTGAAGTGGGGAGTTTGGGTGGAGTGGGGAGGTTGGGTGGAGTGGGGAGTTTGGGTGCTCTGGGGATGTTGGGTGAAGTAGGGAGGTTGGGTGGAGTGAGGAGGTTGGGTAGAGTGGGGAGGTTGGGTGAAGTGGGGAAGTTGGGTGCAGTGGGGAGGTTGGGTGGACGGCGGAGGTTGGGAGGAGGGCGGAGGTTGGGACGAGGGCGGAGGTTGGGTGAAGTGGGGAGGTTGCTTGGGGTGGGGATATTTGGAGTGGGGAGGTTGTGTGGAGGGCGGAGGTTCGGTGAAGTGGGGAGGTTGGGTGGAGTGGGGAGGTTGGGTGGAGTGAGGAAGTTGTGTGGAGTGCGTAGGTGGGGAGGAGTGGGGAGGTTGGGTGGAGTTGGGAGGTTGGATGGCGTGGGGAGGTTCGGTGGAGTGGGGAGTGGGGGTGGAGTGGGGAGGTTGGGTGGAGTGGGGAGGTTGGGTGAAGTGGGGAGGTTGGGTGGAGAAGGGAGTTTGGGTGGAGTGGGGAGGTTGGGAAGAGTGGGGAGGTTGGGTGCTCTGGGGAGGTTGGGTGGAGTGGGGAGTTTGGGTGCTCTGGGGAGGTTGGGTGAAGTGGGGAGGTTGGGTGGAGTGAGGAGGTTGCGTGGAGTGGGGAGTTTGAGTGGAGTGGGGAGGTTGGGTGATTTTGGGAGGTTGGGTGAAGTGGAGAGGTTGGGTGATGTGGGGAGGTTGGGTTGAGTGGGGAGGTTGTATGAAGTGGGGAAGTTGTTTGGAGTGCGGAGGTTGGGTGGAGTGTGGAGGTTGGGTTGAGTGCGAACTTTGGGTGGAGTGCGGACGTTGGGTGGAGTGGGGAGGTTGGGTGAAGTAGGGATGTTCGGTGAAGTGGGGAGTTTGTGTGGAGTGGGGAGTTTGGGTGAAGTGGGGAGTTTGGGTGAAGTGGGGAGGTTGGGTGGAGAGTGGAGGTTGGGTGGAGTGGGGAGGTTCGGTGGAGTGGGGAGGTTGGGTGCTCTGGCGAGGTAGGGTGAAGTGTGGAGGTAGGGTGGAGTGATGAGGTTGGGTGGAGTGGGGAGTTTGATTGGAGTACGGAAGTTGGGTGGAGTGCGGAAGTTGGGTGGAGTGGGGAGGTTGGGTGAAGTAGAGAGGTTGGGTGAAGTGGGGAGGTTGGGTGGGGTGGGGAGGTTGGGTGGAGTAGGGAGTTTGGGTGATGTGGGGAGGTTGGGTAAAGTGGGGAGGTTGGGTGGAGTGGGGAGGTTGGGTGGAGTGGGGAGGTTGGGTGCTCTGGGGATGTTGGGTGAAGTAGGGAGGTTGGGTGGAGTGAGGAGGTTGGGTAGTGTGGGGAGGTTGGGTGAAGTGGGGAATTTGGGTGCAGTGGGGAGTTTGGGTGGAGGGCGGAGGTTGGGTGGAGGGCGGAGGTTGGGTGAAGTGGGGAGGTTGCTTGGGGTGGGAATATTGGGTGGAGTGGGGAGTTTGGGTGAAGTGGGGAGGTTGGGTGGAGTGGGGAGGTTGGGTGGAATGCGGAAGTTGTGTGGAGTGCGGAGGTTGGGTGGAGTGCGGAGGTTGGGTGGAGCGCGGAAGTTGCGTGGAGTACGGAAGTTGGGTGGTGTGCGGAAGTTGGGTGGAGTGCGGAAGTTGGCTGGAGTGCTGAGTTTGGGTTGAGTGCAGAGGTTGGTTGGAGTGCGGAAGTTGGGTGGAGTGCGGAAGTTGGGCGGAGTGCGGATGTTGGTTGGAGTGCGGAAGTTTGGAGTGCGGAGGTTGGGTGGAGTGCGGAGGTTGGATGGAGTGCGAAGGTTGGGTGAAGTGGGGAGGTTGGGTGGAGTGGGGAGGTTGGGTGAAGTGGGGAGGTTGGGTGGAGTGGGGAGGTTGGGTGAAGTGGGGAGGTTGGGGGGGTGGGGAGGTTGGGTGAAGTAGGGAGGTTGGGTGAAGTGGGGAGTTTGGGTGGAGTGGGGAGGTTGGGTGGAGTGGGGAGTTTGGGTGCTCTGGGGATGTTGGGTGAAGTAGGGAGGTTGGGTGGAGTGAGGAGGTTGGGTAGAGTGGGGAGGTTGGGTGAAGTGGGGAAGTTGGGTGCAGTGGGGAGGTTGGGTGGACGGCGGAGGTTGGGAGGAGGGCGGAGGTTGGGAGGAGGGCGGAGGTTGGGTGAAGTGGGGAGGTTGCTTGGGGTGGGGATATTGGGTGGAGTGGGGAGGTTGGGTCGAATGCGGAAGTTGTGTGGAGTGCGGAGGTTGGGTGGAGTGCGGAGGTTGGGTGGAGCGCGGAAGTTGCGTGGAGTACGGAAGTTGGGTGGTGTGCGGAAGTTGGGTGGAGTGCGGAAGTTGGCTAGAGTGCTGAGTTTGGGTTGAGTGCAGAGGTTGGGTGGAGTGCGGAAGTTGGGTGGAGTGCGGAAGTTGGGCGGAGTGCGGATGTTGGGTGGCGTGCGGAGGTTGGTTGGAATGCGGAGGTTTGGTGAAGTGGGGAGGTTGGGTGGAGTTGGGAGGTTGGGTGAAGTGTGGAGGTTGGGTTGAGTGCGAACTTTGGGTGGAGTGCGGAGGTTGGGTGGAGTGCGGAGGTTGGGTGAAGTGGGGAGGTTGGGTGGAGTGGGGAGTGTGGGTGGAGTGGGGAGGTTGGGTGAAGTTGGGAGGTTGGGAGAAGTGGGGAGGTTGGGTGGAGAGGGGAGTTTGGGCGGGGTGGGGAGGTTGGGTGGAGTGGGGAGGTTGTGTGGAGTGGGGAGGTTGGGTGAAGTGGGGAGTTTGCGTGGAGTGGGGAGGTTGGGTGCTCTGGGGATGTTGGGTGAAGTGCGGAAGTTGGGTGGAGTGCGGAGGTTGGGTGAAGTGCGGAAGTTGGTTCGAGTGCGGAGGTTGGGTGGCGTGCGGAGGTTGGTTGGAATGCGGAGGTTTGGTGAAGTGGGGAGGTTGGGTGGAGTTGGGAGGTTGGGTGAAGTGTGGAGGATGGTTTGAGTGCGAACTTTGGGTGGAGTGCGGAGGTTGGGTGGAGTGCGGAGGTTGGGTGAAGTGGGGAGGTTGGGTGGAGTGGGGAGGATGGGTTGAAGTGGGGAGGTTGGGTGGAGTGGTGTGGTTGGGTGGAGTGCGTAGGTTGGGAGGAGTGGGGAGGTTGGATGGCGTGGGGAGGTTCGGTGGAGTGGGGAGTGGGGGTGGAGTGGGGAGGTTGGGTGGAGTGGGGAGGTTGGGTGAAGTGGGGAGGTTGGGTGGAGAGGGGAGTTTGGGTGGAGTGGGGAGGTTGGGAAGAGTGGGGAGGTTGGGTGCTCTGGGGAGGTTGGGTGGAGTGGGGAGTTTGGGTGGAGTGGGGAGGTTGGGTGGAGTGAGGAGGTTGCGTGGAGTGGGGAGTTTGAGTGGAGTGGGGAGGTTGGGTGATTTTGGGAGGTTGGGTGAAGTGGAGAGGTTGGGTGATGTGGGGAGGTTGGGTTGAGTGGGCAGGTTGTATGAAGTGGGGAAGTTGTGTGGAGTGCGGAGGTTGGGTGAAGTGCGGAGCTTGCATGGAGTGCGGAAGTTGGGTGGAGTGCGGAAGTTGGGTGGAGTGCGGAGGTTGGGTGAAGTGGGGAGGTTGGGTGGAGTGGGGAGGTTGGGTGGAGGGCGGAGGTTGGGTGGAGTGGTGAGGATGGGTTGAAGTGGGGAGGTTGGGTGGAGTGCGTAGGTTGGGCGGAGTGGGGAGGTTGGGTGGAGTTGGGAGGTTGGATGGCGTGGGGAGGTTCGGTGGAGTGGGGAGTGTGGGTGGAGTGGGGAGGTTGGGTGCAGTGGGGAGGTTGGGTGAAGTGGGCAGGTTCGGTGGAGAGGGGATGTTGGGTGGAGTGGGGAGGTTGGGTGGAGTGGGGAGGTTGGGTGCTCTGGGGAGGTTGGGTGAAGTGGGGAGGTTGGGTGGAGTGAGGAGGTTGGGTGAAGTTGGGAGGTTGGGTGAAGTGGGGAGGTTGGGTGGAGAGAGGAGTTTGGGCGGGGTGGGGAGGTTGGGTGGAGTGGGGAGGTTCGGTGGAGTGGGGAAGTTGGGTGAAGTAGGGAGGTTGGGTGAAGTGGGGAGGTTGCGTGGAGTGGGGAGGTTGGGTGCTCTGGGGATGTTGGGTGAAGTGGGGAGGTTGGGTGGACTGAGGAGGTTGGGTAGAGTGGGGAGGTTGGGTGAAATGGGGAAGTTGGGTGGAGTGGGGAGGTTGGGTGGAGTGAGGAAGTTGTGTGGAGTGCGGAGGTTGGGTGGAGTGCGGAGGTTGGATGTAGTGCGGAAGTTGGGTGGAGTGCGGAAGTTGGGTGGAGTGCGGAGGTTGGGTGGAGTGCGGAAGTTGGTTCGAGTGCGGAGGTTGGGTGGCGTGCGGAGGTTGGTTGGAATGCGGAGGTTTGGTGAAGTGGGGAGGTTGGGTGGAGTTGGGAGGTTGGGTGAAGTGTGGAGGTTGGGTTGAGTGCGAACTTTGGGTGGAGTGCGGAGGTTGGGTGAAGTGGGGAGGTTGGGTGGAGTGGGGAGTGTGGGTGGAGTGGGGAGGTTGGGTGATGTTGGGAGGTTGGGAGAAGTGGGGAGGTTGGGTGGACTGAGGAGGTTGGGTAGAGTGGGGAGGTTGGGTGAAATGGGGAAGTTGGGTGGAGTGGGGAGGTTGTGTGGAGGGCGGAGGTTCGGTGAAGTGGGGAGGTTGGGTGGAGTGGGGAGGTTGGGTGGAGTGAGGAAGTTGTGTGGAGTGCGTAGGTGGGGAGGAGTGGGGAGGTTGGGTGGAGTTGGGAGGTTGGATGGCGTGGGGAGGTTCGGTGGAGTGGGGAGTGGGGGTGGAGTGGGGAGGTTGGGTGGAGTGGGGAGGTTGGGTGAAGTGGGGAGGTTGGGTGGAGAAGGGAGTTTGGGTGGAGTGGGGAGGTTGGGAAGAGTGGGGAGGTTGGGTGCTCTGGGGAGGTTGGGTGGAGTGGGGAGTTTGGGTGCTCTGGGGAGGTTGGGTGAAGTGGGGAGGTTGGGTGGAGTGAGGAGGTTGCGTGGAGTGGGGAGTTTGAGTGGAGTGGGGAGGTTGGGTGATTTTGGGAGGTTGGGTGAAGTGGAGAGGTTGGGTGATGTGGGGAGGTTGGGTTGAGTGGGGAGGTTGTATGAAGTGGGGAGGTTGGGTGGAGTGGGGAGGTTGGGTGGAGGGCGGAGGTTGGGTGGAGTGGTGAGGATGGGTTGAAGTGGGGAGGTTGGGTGGAGTGGTGTGGTTGGGTGGAGTGCGTAGGTTGGGCGGAGTGGGGAAGTTGGGTGGAGTTGGGAGGTTGGATGGCGTGGGGAGGTTGGGTGGAGTGGGGAGGTTGGGTGAAGTGGGGAGGTTCGATGGAGAGGGGAGGTTGGGTGGAGTGGGGAGGTTGGGTGGAGTGGGGAGGTCGGGTGCTCTGGGGAGGTTGGGTGAAGTGGGGAGGTTGGGTGGAGTGAGGAGGTTGGGTGAAGTTGGGAGGTTGGGTGAAGTGGGGAGGTTGGGTGGAGAGGGGAGTTTGGGTTGAGTGCGAACTTTGGGTGGAGTGCAGACGTTGGGTGGGGTGGGGAGGTTGGGTGAAGTAGGGAGGTTGGGTGAAGTGGGGAGTTTGTGTGGAGTGGGGAGTTTGGGTGAAGTGGGGAGTTTGGGTGAAGTGGGGAGGTTGGGTGGAGAGTGGAGGTTGGGTGGAGTGGGGAGGTTCGGTGGAGTGGGGAGGTTGGGTGCTCTGGCGAGGTAGGGTGAAGTGTGGAGGTAGGGTGGAGTGATGAGGTTGGGTGGAGTGGGGAGTTTGATTGGAGTACGGAAGTTGGGTGGAGTGCGGAAGTTGGGTGGAGTGGGGAGGTTGGGTGAAGTAGAGAGGTTGGGTGAAGTGGGGAGGTTGGGTGGGGTGGGGAGGTTGGGTGATTTTGGGAGGTTGGGTGAAGTGGAGAGGTTGGGTGATGTGGGGAGGTTGGGTTGAGTGGGGAGGTTGTATGAAGTGGGGAAGTTGTGTGGAGTGCGGATGTTGGGTGAAGTGTGGAGGTTGCATGGAGTGCGGAAGTTGTGTGGAGTGCGGAAGTTGGGTGGAGTGCGGAGGTTGGGTGAAGTGGGGAGGTTGGGTGGAGTGGGGAGGTTGGGTGGAGGGCGGAGGTTGGGTGGAGTGGTGAGGATGGGTTGAAGTGGGGAGGTTGGGTGGAGTGGTGTGGTTGGGTGGAGTGCGTAGGTTGGGCGGAGTGGGGAGGTTGGGTGGAGTGGGGAGGTTGGATGGCGTGGGGAGGTTGGGTGGAGTGGGGAGGTTGGGTGAAGTGGGGAGGTTCGATGGAGAGGGGAGGTTGGGTGGAGTGGGGAGGTTGGGTGGAGTGGGGAGGTTGGGTGCTCTGGGGAGGTTGGGTGAAGTGGGGAGGTTGGGTGGAGTGAGGAGGTTGGGTGAAGTTGGGAGGTTGGGTGAAGTGGGGAGGTTGGGTGGAGAGGGGAGTTTGGGTTGAGTGCGAACTTTGGGTGGAGTGCGGACGTTGGGTGGAGTGGGGAGGTTGGGTGAAGTAGGGAGGTTGGGTGAAGTGGGGAGTTTGTGTGGAGTGGGGAGTTTGGGTGAAGTGGGGAGTTTGGGTGAAGTGGGGAGGTTGGGTGGAGAGTGGAGGTTGGGTGGAGTGGGGAGGTTCGGTGGAGTGGGGAGGTTGGGTGCTCTGGCGAGGTAGGGTGAAGTGTGGAGGTAGGGTGGAGTGATGAGGTTGGGTGGAGTGGGGAGTTTGATTGGAGTACGGAAGTTGGGTGGAGTGGGGAAGTTGGGTGGAGTGGGGAGGTTGGGTGAAGTAGAGAGGTTGGGTGAAGTGGGGAGGTTGGGTGGGGTGGGGAGGTTGGGTGGAGTAGGGAGTTTGGGTGATGTGGGGAGGTTGGGTAAAGTGGGGAGGTTGGGTGGAGTGGGGAGGTTGGGTGGAGTGGGGAGGTTGGGTGCTCTGGGGATGTTGGGTGAAGTAGGGAGGTTGGGTGGAGTGAGGAGGTTGGTTAGTGTGGGGAGGCTGGGTGAAGTGGGGAATTTGGGTGCAGTGGGGAGGTTGGGTGGAGGGCGGAGGTTGGGTGGAGGGCGGAGGTTGGGTGAAGTGGGGGGTTGCTTGGGGTGGGAATATTGGGTGGAGTGGGGAGGTTGGGTGAAGTGGGTAGGTTGGGTGGAGTGGGGAGGTTGGGTGGAATGCGGAAGTTGTGTGGAGTGCGGAGGTTGGGTGGAGCGCGGAAGTTGCGTGGAGTACGGAAGTTGGGTGGTGTGCGGAAGTTGGGTGGAGTGCGGAAGTTGGCTGGAGTGCTGAGTTTGGGTTGAGTGCAGAGGTTGGTTGGAGTGCGGAAGTTGGGTGGAGTGCGGAAGTTGGGCGGAGTGCGGATGTTGGTTGGAGTGCGGAAGTTGTTTGGAGTGCGGAGGTTGGGTGGAGTGCGGAGGTTGGATGGAGTGCGAAGGTTGGGTGAAGTGGGGAGGTTGGGTGGAGTGGGGAGGTTGGGTGAAGTGGGGAGGTTGGGTGGAGTGGGGAGGTTGGGTGAAGTGGGGAGGTTGGGGGGGTGGGGAGGTTGGGTGAAGTAGGGAGGTTGGGTGAAGTGGGGAGTTTGGGTGGAGTGGGGAGGTTGGGTGGAGTGGGGAGTTTGGGTGCTCTGGGGATGTTGGGTGAAGTAGGGAGGTTGGGTGGAGTGAGGAGGTTGGGTAGAGTGGGGAGGTTGGGTGAAGTGGGGAAGTTGGGTGCAGTGGGGAGGTTGGGTGGAGGGCGGAGGTTGGGAGGAGGGCGGAGGTTGGGAGGAGGGCGGAGGTTGGGTGAAGTGGGGAGGTTGCTTGGGGTGGGGATATTGGGTGGAGTGGGGAGGTTGGGTCGAATGCGGAAGTTGTGTGGAGTGCGGAGGTTGGGTGGAGTGCGGAGGTTGGGTGGAGCGCGGAAGTTGCGTGGAGTACGGAAGTTGGGTGGTGTGCGGAAGTTGGGTGGAGTGCGGAAGTTGGCTAGAGTGCTGTGTTTGGGTTGAGTGCAGAGGTTGGGTGGAGTGCGGAAGTTGGGTGGAGTGCGGAAGTTGGGCGGAGTGCGGATGTTGGGTGGCGTGCGGAGGTTGGTTGGAATGCGGAGGTTTGGTGAAGTGGGGAGGTTGGGTGGAGTTGGGAGGTTGGGTGAAGTGTGGAGGTTGGGTTGAGTGCGAACTTTGGGTGGAGTGCGGAGGTTGGGTGGAGTGCGGAGGTTGGGTGAAGTGGGGGGTTGGGTGGAGTGGGGAGTGTGGGTGGAGCGGGGAGGTTGGGTGAAGTTGGGAGGTTGGGAGAAGTGGGGAGGTTGGGTGGAGAGGGGAGTTTGGGCGGGGTGGGGAGGTTGGGTGGAGTGGGGAGGTTGGGTGGAGTGGGGAGGTTGGATGAAGTGGGGAGTTTGCGTGGAGTGGGGAGGTTGGGTGCTCTGGGGATGTTGGGTGAACACCCAACCTCCCCACTTCACCCAACCTCCCTTCTCCCCCAACAACCCCACTCCACCCAGCCCGCCCAAACTCCCCTCTCCACCCAACCTCCCCACTTTACCCAACATCCCCATTCCACCCAACCTTCGCACTCCAACCAACATCCGCACTCCGCCCAACTTCCGCACTCCACCCAACTTCCGCACTCCAACCAACCTCTGCACTCAACCCAAACTCAGCACTCCAGCCAACTTCCGCACTCCACCCAACTTCCGCACACCACCCAACTTCCGCATTCCACACAACCTCCGCGCTCCACCCAACCTCCCCACTCCACCGAACCTCCCCACTCCACCCAACCTCCACTCTCCACCCAACCTCCCCACTTCACCCAACCTCCCCACTTCACCCATCCTCCCCACTCCACCCAACCTCCCCACTTCACCCAACCTCCCCACATCACCCAACCTCCCCACTCCACCCAAACTCCCCACTCCACCCAACCTCCCCACTCCACCCAAACTCCCCACTTCACCCAACCTCCCTACTTCACCCAACCTCCCCACTCCCCCAACCTCCCCACTTCACCCAACCTCCCTACTCCACCCAACCTGCCCACTTCACCCAACCTTCGCACTCCATCCAACCTCCGCACTCCACCCAACCTCCGCACTCCAAACAACTTCCGCACTCCAACCAACATCCGCACTCCGCCCAACTTCCGCACTCCACCCAACCTCCACTCTCCACCCAACCTCCCCACTCCAAGCAACCTCCTCACTCCACGCAACCTCCCCACTCCACCCAGCCCGCCCAAACTCCCCTCTCCACCCAACCTCCCCACTTTACCCAACATCCCCATTCCACCCAACCTTCGCACTCTATCCAACCTCCGCACTCCACCCAACCTCCGCACTCCAAACAACTTCCGCACTCCAACCAACATCCGCACTCCGCTCAACTTCCGCACTCCACCCAACTTCCGCACTCCACCCAACCTCTGCACTCAACCCAAACTCAGCACTCCAGCCAACTTCCGCACTCCACCCAAATTCCGCACACCACCCAAGTACCGTACTCCACGCAACTTCCGCGCTCCACCCAACCTCCGCACTCCACCCAACCTCCGCACTCCACACAACTTCCGCATTCGACCCAACCTCCCCACTCCACCCAATATCCCCACCCCAAGCAACCTCCCCACTTCACCCAACCTCCGCCCTCCTCCCAACCTCCGCCCTCCACCCAACCTCCCCACTGCACCCAACTTCCCCACTTCACCCAAACTCCCCACTCTACCCAACCTCCTCACTCCACCCAGCCTCCCCACTTCACCCAACCTCCCCAATTCACCCAAACTCCCTACTCCACCCAACCTCCACACCCCACCCAACCTCCCCACTTCACCCAACCTCTCTACTTCACCCAACCTCCCCACTCCACCCAACTTCCGCACTCCACCCAACTTCCGTACTCCAATCAAACTCCCCACTCCACCCAACCTCATCACTCCACCCTACCTCCACACTTCACCCTACCTCCCCAGAGCACCCAACCTCCCCACTCCACCGAACCTCCCCACTCCACCCAACCTCCACTCTCCACCCAACCTCCCCACTCCAAGCAACCTCCTCACTCCACGCAACCTCCCCACTTCACCCAACCTCCCCACTTCACCCAACCTCCCCACTCCCCCAACAACCCCACTCCACCCAACCTCCCCACCCCGCCCAAACTCCCCTCTCCACCCAACCTCCCCACTTCACCCAACATCCCCACTCCACCCAACCTCCCCACTTCACCCAACCTCCCTACTCCACCCAACCTCCCCACTCCATCCAACCTCCGCACTCCACCCACCTCCGCACTCCAAACAACTTCCGCACTCCAACCAACATCCGCACTCCGCCCAACTTCCGCACTCCACCCAACTTCCGCACTCCACCCAACCTCTGCACTCAACCCAAACTCAGCACTCCAGCCAAATTCCGCACTCCACCCAACTTCCGCACACCACCCAACTTCCGTACTCCACGCAACTTCCGCGCTCCACCCAACCTCCCCACTCCACCGAACCTCCCCACTCCACCCAACCTCCACTCTCCACCCAACCTCCCCACTTCACCCAACCTCCCCACTTCACCCATCCTCCCCACTCCACCCAACCTCCCCACTTCACCCAACCTCCCCACATCACCCAACCTCCCCACTCCACCCAAACTCCCCACTCCACCCAACCTCCCCACTCCACCCAAACTCCCCACTTCACCCAACCTCCCTACTTCACCCAACCTCCCCACTCCCCTAACCTCCCCACTTCACCCAACCTCCCTACTCCACCCAACCTCCCCACTTCACCCAACCTTCGCATTCCATCCAACCTTCGCACTCCACCCAACCTCCGCACTCCAAACAACTTCCGCACTCCAACCAACATCCGCACTCCGCCCAACTTCCGCACTCCACCCAACTTCCGCACTCCAACCAACCTCTGCACTCAACCCAAACTCAGCACTCCAGCCAACTTCCGCACTCCACCCAACCTCCGCACTCCACACAACTTCCGCACTCCACACAACCTCCGCACTCCACCCAACCTCCCCACTTCACCCAACCTCCCCACTCCACACAACTTCCGCATTCCACCCAACCTCCCCACTCCACCCAACCTCCCCACTTCACCGAACCTCCCCACTCCACCCAATATTCCCACCCCAAGCAACCTCCCCACTTCACCCAACCTCCGCCCTCCACCCAACCTCCCCACTGCACCCAACTTCCCCACTTCACCCAACCTCCCCACACTACCCAACCTCCTCACTCCACCCAACCTCCCTACTTCACCCAACATCCCCAGAGCACCCAACCTCCCGACTCCACCCAACCTCCCCACTCCACCCAACCTCCCCACTTCACCCAACCTACCCACATCACCCAAACTCCCTACTCCACCCAACCTCCCTACCCCACCCAACCTCCCCACTTCACCCAACCTCTCTATTTCACCCAACCTCCCCACTCCGCCCAACTTCCGCACTCTACCCAACTTCCGTACTCCAATCAAACTCCCCACTACACCCAACCTCATCACTGCACCCTACCTCCACACTTCACCCTACCTCGCCAGAGCACCCAACCTCCCCACTCCACCGAACCTCCCCACTCCACCCAACCTCCACTCTCCACCCAACCTCCCCACTTCACCCAAACTCCCCACTTCACCCAAACTCCCCACTCCACCCAACCTCCCCACTCCACCCAAATTCCCCACTTCACCCAACCTCCCTACTTCACCCAACCTCCCCACTCCACCCAACGTCCGCACTCCACCCAAAGTTCGCACTCAACCCAACCTCCACACTTCACCCAACCTCCCAACTCCACCCAACCTCCCCACTTCACCAAACCTCCGTATTCCAACCAACCGCCGCACGCCACCCAACCTCCGCACTCGAACCAACTTACGCACTCAACCCAACCTCCGCACTCCACCCAACTTCCGCACTCCACCCAACTTCCGCACTCCATCGAACCTCCGCACTCCACCCAACCTCCGCACTCCACATAACTTTCGCACTCCACCCAACCTCCCGACTCCACCCAACCTCCTCACTCCAAGCAACCTCCCCACTTCACCCAACCTCCCCACTTCACCCAACCTCCCTTCTCCCCCAACAACCCCACTCCACCCAGCCCGCCCAAACTCCCCTCTCCACCCAACCTCCCCACTTTACCCAACATCCCCATTCCACCCAACCTTCGCACTCCAACCAACATCCGCACTCCGCCCAACTTCCGCACTCCACCCAACTTCCGCACTCCACCCAACCTCTGCACTCAACCCAAACTCAGCACTCCAGCCAACTTCCGCACTCCACCCAACTTCCGCACTCCACCCAACCTCCGCACTCCACACAACTTCCGCATTCGACCCAACCTCCCCACTCCACCCAATATCCCCACCCCAAGCAACCTCCCCACTTCACCCAACCTCCGCCCTCCTCCCAACCTCCGCCCTCCACCCAACCTCCCCACTGCACCCAACTTCCCCACTTCACCCAAACTCCCCACTCTACCCAACCTCCTCACTCCACCCAGCCTCCCCACTTCACCCAACCTCCCCACATCACCCAAACTCCCTACTCCACCCAACCTCCACACCCCACCCAACCTCCCCACTTCACCCAACCTCTCTACTTCACCCAACCTCCCCACTCCACCCAACTATCGCACTCCACCCAACTTCCGTACTCCAATCAAACTCCCCACTCCCCCCAACCTCATCACTCCACCCTACCTCCACACTTCACCCTACCTCCCCAGAGCACCCAACCTCCCCACTCCACCGAACCTCCGCACTCCACCCAACCTCCACTCTCCACCCAACCTCCCCACTCCAAGCAACCTCCTCACTCCACGCAACCTCCCCACTTCACCCAACCTCCCCACTTCACCCAACCTCCCCACTCCCCCAACAACCCCACTCCACCCAACCTCCCCACCCCGCCCAAACTCCCCTCTCCACCCAACCTCCCCACTTCACCCAACATCCCCACTCCACCCAACCTCCCCACTTCACCCAACCTCCCTACTCCACCCAACCTCCCCACTCCATCCAACCTCCGCACTCCACCCACCTCCGCACTCCAAACAACTTCCGCACTCCAACCAACATCCGCACTCCGCCCAACTTCCGCACTCCACCCAACTTCCGCACTCCACCCAACCTCTGCACTCAACCCAAACTCAGCACTCCAGCCAACTTCCGCGCTCCACCCAACCTCCCCACTCCACCGAACCTCCCCACTCCACCCAACCTCCACTCTCCACCCAACCTCCCTACTCCACCCAACCTCCCGACTTCACCCAACCTTCGCAATCCATCCAACCTCCGCACTCCACCCAACCTCCGCACTCCGCCCAACTTCCGCACTCCAACCAACATCCGCACTCCGCCCAACTTCCGCACTCCACCCAACTTCCGCACTCCACCCAACCTCTGCACTCAACCCAAACTCAGCACTCCAGCCAACTTCCGCACTCCACCCAACTTCCGCACACCACCCAACTACCGTACTCCACGCAACTTCCGCGCTCCACCCAACCTCCGCACTCCACCCAACCTCCGCACTCCACACAACTTCCGCATTCGACCCAACATCCCCACTCCACCCAATATCCCCACCCCAAGCAACCTCCCCACTTCACCCAACCTCCGCCCTCCTCCCAACCTCCGCCCTCCACCCAACCTCCCCACTGCACCCAACTTCCCCACTTCACCCAAACTTCCCACTCTACCCAACCTCCTCACTCCACCCAGCCTCCCCACTTCACCCAACCTCCCCACATCACCCAATCTCCCTACTCCACCCAACCTCCACACCCCACCCAACCTCCCCACTTCACCCAACCTCTCTACTTCCCCCAACCTCCCCACTCCACCCAACTTCCGCACTCCACCCAACTTCCGTACTCCAATCAAACTCCCCACTCCACCCAACCTCATCACTCCACCCTACCTCCACACTTCACCCTACCTCCCCAGAGCACCCAACCTCCCCACTCCACCGAACCTCCCCACTCCACCCAACCTCCACTCTCCACCCAACCTCCCCACTCCAAGCAACCTCCTCACTCCACGCAACCTCCCCACTTCACCCAACCTCCCCACTTCACCCAACCTCCCCACTCCCCCAACAACCCCACTCCACCCAACCTCCCCACCCCGCCCAAGCTCCCCTCTCCACCCAACCTCCCCACTTCACCCAACATCCCCACTCCACCCAACCTCCCCACTTCACCCAACCTCCCTACTCCACCCAACCTCCCCACTCCATCCAACCTCCGCACTCCACCCACCTCCGCACTCCAAACAACTTCCGCACTCCAACCAACATCCGCACTCCGCCCAACTTCCGCACTCCACCCAACTTCCGCACTCCACCCAACCTCTGCACTCAACCCAAACTCAGCACTCCAGCCAACTTCCGCACTTCACCCAACTTCCGCACACCACCCAACTTCCGTACTCCACGCAACTTCCGCGCTCCACCAAACCTCCCCACTCCACCGAACCTCCCCACTCCACCCAACCTCCACTCTCCACCCAACCTCCCCACTTCACCCAACCTCCCCACTTCACCCATCCTCCCCACTCCACCCAACCTCCCCACTTCACCCAACCTCCCCACATCACCCAACCTCCCCACTCCACCCAAACTCCCCACTCCACCCAACCTCCCCACTCCACCCAAACTCCCCACTTCACCCAACCTCCCTACTTCACCCAAACTCCCCACTCCCCCAACCTCCCCACTTCACCCAACCTCCCTACTCCACCCAACCTCCCCACTTCACCCAACCTTCGCACTCCATCCAACCTCCGCACTCCACCCAACCTCCGCACTCCAAACAACTTCCGCACTCCAACCAACATCCGCACTCCGCCCAACTTCCGCACTCCACCCAACTTCCGCACTCCAACCAACCTCTGCACTCAACCCAAACTCAGCACTCCAGCCAACTTCCGCACTCCACCCAACCTCCGCACTCCACACAACTTCCGCATTCCACACAACCTCCGCACTCCACCCATCCTCCCCACTTCACCCAACCTCCCTTCTCCCCCAACAACCCCACTCCACCCAGCCCGCCCAAACTCCCCTCTCCACCCAACCTCCCCACTTTACCCAACATCCCCATTCCACCCAACCTTCGCACTCCATCCAACCTCCGCACTCCACCCAACCTCCGCACTCCAAACAACTTCCGCACTCCAACCAACATCCGCACTCCGCCCAACTTCCGCACTCCACCCAACTTCCGCACTCCACCCAACCTCTGCACTCAACCCAAACTCAGCACTCCAGCCAACTTCCGCACTCCACCCAACTTCCGCACACCACCCAACTACCGTACTCCACGCAACTTCCGCGCTCCACCCAACCTCCGCACTCCACCCAACCTCCGCACTCCACACAACTTCCGCATTCGACCCAACCTCCCCACTCCACCCAATATCCCCACCCCAAGCAACCTCCCCACTTCACCCAACCTCCGCCCTCCTCCCAACCTCCGCCCTCCACCCAACCTCCCCACTGCACCCAACTTCCCCACTTCACCCAAACTCCCCACTCTACCCAACCTCCTCACTCCACCCAGCCTCCCCACTTCACCCAACCTCCCCACATCACCCAAACTCCCTACTCCACCCAACCTCCACACCCCACCCAACCTCCCCACTTCACCCAACCTCTCTACTTCACCCAACCTCCCCACTCCACCCAACTTCCGCACTCTACCCAACTTCCGTACTCCAATCAAACTCCCCACTCCACCCAACCTCATCACTCCACCCTACCTCCACACTTCACCCTACCTCCCCAGAGCACCCAACCTCCCCACTCCACCGAACTTCCCCACTCCACCCAACCTCCACTCTCCACCCAACCTCCCCACTCCAAGCAACCTCCTCACTCCACGCAACCTCCCCACTTCACCCAACCTCCCCACTTCACCCAACCTCCCCACTCCCCCAACAACCCCACTCCACCCAACCTCCCCACCCCGCCCAAACTCCCCTCTCCACCCAACCTCCCCACTTCACCCAACATCCCCACTCCACCCAACCTCCCCACTTCACCCAACCTCCCTACTCCACCCAACCTCCCCACTCCATCCAACCTCCGCACTCCACCCACCTCCGCACTCCAAACAACTTCCGCACTCCAACCAACATCCGCACTCCGCCCAACTTCCGCACTCCACCCAACTTCCGCACTCCACCCATCCTCTGCACTCAACCCAAACTCAGCACTCCAGCCAACTTCCGCACTCCACCCAACTTCCGCACACCACCCAACTTCCGTACTCCACGCAACTTCCGCGCTCCACCCAACCTCCCCACTCCACCGAACCTCCCCACTCCACCCAACCTCCACTCTCCACCCAACCTCCCCACTTCACCCAACCTCCCCACTTCACCCATCCTCCCCACTCCACCCAACCTCCCCACTTCACCCAACCTCCCCACATCACCCAACCTCCCCACTCCACCCAAACTCCCCACTCCACCCAACCTCCCCACTCCACCCAAACTCCCCACTTCACCCAACCTCCCTACTTCACCCAACCTCCCCACTCCCCCAACCTCCCCACTTCACCCAACCTCCCTACTCCACCCAACCTCCCCACTTCACCCAACCTTCGCACTCCATCCAACCTCCGCACTCCACCCAACCTCCGCACTCCAAACAACTTCCGCACTCCAACCAACATCCGCACCCCGCCCAACTTCCGCACTCCACCCAACTTCCGCACTCCAACCAACCTCTGCACTCAACCCAAACTCAGCACTCCAGCCAACTTCCGCACTCCACCCAACCTCCGCACTCCACACAACTTCCGCATTCCACACAACCTCCGCACTCCACCCAACCTCCCCACTTCACCCAACCTCCCTTCTCCCCCAACAACCCCACTCCACCCAGCCCGCCCAAACTCCCCTCTCCACCCAACCTCCCCACTTTACCCAACATCCCCATTCCACCCAAACTTCCCACTCTACCCAACCTCCTCACTCCACCCAGCCTCCCCACTTCACCCAACCTCCCCACATCACCCAAACTCCCTACTCCACCCAACCTCCACACCCCACCCAACCTCCCCACTTCACCCAACCTCTCTACTTTCCCCAACCTCCCCACTCCACCCAACTTCCGCACTCCACCCAACTTCCGTACTCCAATCAAACTCCCCACTCCACCCAACCTCATCACTCCACCCTACCTCCACACTTCAACCTACCTCCCCAGAGCACCCAACCTCCCCACTCCACCGAACCTCCCCACTCCACCCAACCTCCACTCTCCACCCAACCTCCCCACTCCAAGCAACCTCCTCACTCCACGCAACCTCCCCACTTCACCCAACCTCCCCACTTCACCCAACCTCCCCACTCCCCCAACAACCCCACTCCACCCAACCTCCCCACCCCGCCCAAGCTCCCCTCTCCACCCAACCTCCCCACTTCACCCAACATCCCCACTCCACCCAACCTCCCCACTTCACCCAACCTCCCTACTCCACCCAACCTCCCCACTCCATCCAACCTCCGCACTCCACCCACCTCCGCACTCCAAACAACTTCCGCACTCCAACCAGCATCCGCACTCCGCCCAACTTCCGCACTCCACCCAACTTCCGCACTCCACCCAACCTCTGCACTCAACCCAAACTCAGCACTCCAGCCAACTTCCGCACTCCACCCAACTTCCGCACACCACCCAACTTCCGTACTCCACGCAACTTCCGCGCTCCACCCAACCTCCCCACTCCACCGAACCTCCCCACTCCACCCAACCTCCACTCTCCACCCAACCTCCCCACTTCACCCAACCTCCCCACTTCACCCATCCTCCCCACTCCACCCAACCTCCCCACTTCACCCAACCTCCCCACATCACCCAACCTCCCCACTCCACCCAAACTCCCCACTCCACCCAACCTCCCCACTCCACCCAAACTCCCCACTTCACCCAACCTCCCTACTTCACCCAACCTCCCCACTCCCCCAACCTCCCCACTTCACCCAACCTCCCTACTCCACCCAACCTCCCCACTTCACCCAACCTTCGCACTCCATCCAACCTCCGCACTCCACCCAACCTCCGCACTCCAAACAACTTCCGCACTCCAACCAACATCCGCACTCCGCCCAACTTCCGCACTCCACCCAACTTCCGCACTCCAACCAACCTCTGCACTCAACCCAAACTCAGCACTCCAGCCAACTTCCGCACTCCACCCAACCTCCGCACTCCACACAACTTCCGCATTCCACACAACCTCCGCACTCCACCCAACCTCCCCACTTCACCCAACCTCCCCACTCCACCCAATATTCCCACCCCAAGCAACCTCCCCACTTCACCCAACCTCCGCCCTCCACCCAACCTCCGCCCTCCAACCAACCTCCCCACTGCACCCAACTTCCCCACTTCACCCAACCTCCCCACACTACCCAACCTCCTCACTCCACCCAACCTCCCTACTTCACCCAACATCCCCAGAGCACCCAACATCCCACTCCAACCAACCTCCCCACTCCACCCAACCTCCCCACTTCACCCAACCTCCCCACATCACCCAAACTCCCTACTCCACCCAACCTCCCCACCCCACCCAACCTCCCCACTTCACCCAACCTCTCTACTTCACCCAACCTCCCCACTCCACCCAACTTCCGCACTCCACCCAACTTCCGTACTCTAATCAAACTCCCCACTCCACCCAACCTCATCACTCCACCCTACATCCACACTTCACCCTACCTCGCCAGAGCACCCAACCTCCCTACTCCACGCAACCTCCCCACTCCATCCAACCTCCGCACTCCACCCACCTCCGCACTCCAAACAACATCCGCACTCCGCCCAACTTCCGCACTCCAACCAACATCCGCACTCCGCCCAACTTCCGCACTCCACCCAACTTCCGCACTCCACCCAACCTCTGCACTCAACCCAAACTCAGCACTCCAGCCAACTTCCGCACTCCACGCAACTTCCGCGCTCCACCCAACCTCCGCACTCCACCCTACCTCCACACTTCACCCTACCTCCCCAGAGCACCCAACCTCCCCACTCCACCGAACCTCCCCACTCAACCCAACCTCCACTCTCCACCCAACATCCCCACTTCACCCATCCTCCCCACTCCACCCAACCTCCCACTTCACCCAACCTCCCCACATCACCTAACCTCCCCACTCCACCCAAACTCCCCACTCCACCCAACCTCCCCACTCCACCCAAACTCCCCACTTCACCCAACCTCCCTACTTCACCCAACCTCCCCACTCCCCCAACCTCCCCACTTCACCCAACCTCCCCACTCCACCCAACCTCCCCACTTCACCCAACCTCCCCACTCCACCCAACCTCCTCACTTCACCCAACCTTCGCACTCCATCCAACCTCCGCACTCCACCCAACCTCCGCACTCCAAACAACTTCCGCACTCCAACCAACATCCGCACTCCGCCCAACTTCCGCACTCCACCCAACTTCCGCACTCCAACCAACCTCTGCAATCAACCCAAACTCAGCACTCCAGCCAACTTCCGCACTCCACCCAACATCCGCACACCACCCAACTTCCGTACTCCACGCAACTTCCGCGCTCCACCCAATCTCCGCACTCCACCCAACCTCCGCACTCCACACAACTTCCGCATTCCACCCAACCTCCCCACTCCACCCAACCTCCCCACTTCACCGAACCTCCCCACTCCACCCAATATTCCCACCCCAAGCAACCTCCCCACTTCACCCAACCTCCGCCCTCCACCCAACCTCCGCCCTCCACCCAACCTCCGCCCTCCACCCAACCTCCCCACTGCACCCAACTTCCCCACTTCACCCAACCTCCCCACACTACCCAAACCTCCTCACTCCACCCAACCTCCCCACTCCACCCAACCTCCCCACTTCACCCAACCTCCCCACATCACCCAAACTCCCTACTCCACCCAACCTCCCCACCCCACCCAACCTCCCCACTTCACCCAACCTCCCTACTTCACCCAACCTCCCCACTCCACCCAATTTCCGCACTCCACCCAACTTCCGTACTCCAATCAAACTCCCCACTCCACCCAACCTCATCACTCCACCCTACCTCCACACTTCACCCTACCTCGCCAGAGCACCCAACCTCCCCACTCCACCGAACCTCCCCACTCCACCCAACCTCCACTCTCCACCCAACCTCCCCACTTCACCCAAACTCCCCACTTCACCCAAACTCCCCACTCCACCCAACCTCCCCACTCCACCCAAACTCCCCACTTCACCCAACCTCCCTACTTCACCCAACCTCCCCACTCCACCCAACGTCCGCACTCCACCCAAAGTTCGCACTCAACCCAACCTCCTCACTTCACCCAACCTCCCAACTCCACCCAACCTCCCCACTTCACCAAACCTCCGCATTCCAATCAACCTCCGCACGCCACCCAACCTCCGCACTCGAACCAACTTACGCACTCAATCCAACCTCCGCACTCCACCCAACTTCCGCACTCCACCCAACTTCCGCACTCCATCGAACCTCCGCACTCCACCCAACCTCCGCACTCCACACAACTTTCGCACTCCACCCAACCTCCCCACTCCACCCAACCTCCTCACTCCACGCAACCTCCCCACTTCACCCAACCTCCCCACTTCACCCAACCTCCCCACTCCCCCAACAACCCCACTCCACCCAACCTCCCCACCCCGCCCAAACTCCCCTCTCCACCCAACCTCCCCATTTCACCCAACATCCCCATTCCACCCAACCTCCCCACTTCACCCAAACTCCCTACTCCACCCAACCTCCCCACTTCACCCAACCTTCGCACTCCATCCAACCTCCGCACTACACCCAACCTCCGCACTCCAAACAACTTCCGCACTCCAACCAACATCCGCACTCCGCCCAACTTCCGCACTCCACCCAACTTCCGCACTCCACCCAACCTCTGCACTCAACCCAAACTCAGCACTCCAGCCAACTTCCGCACACCACCCAACTTCCGTACTCCACGCAACTTCCGCGCTCCACCCAACCTCCGCACTCCACCCAACCTCCGCACTCCACACAACTTCCGCATTCGACCCAACCTCCCCACTCCACCCAACCTCCCCACTTCACCGAACCTCCCCACTCCACCCAATATCCCCACCCCAAGCAACCTCCCCACTTCACCCAACCTCCGCCCTCCTCCCAACCTCCGCCCTCCACCCAACCTCCCCACTGCACCCAACTTCCCCACGTCACCCAACCTCCCCACTCTACCCAACCTCCTCACTCCACCCAACCTCCCTACTTCACCCAACATCCCCAGAGCACCCAACCTCCCCACTCCACCCAACCTCCCCACTCCACCCAACCTCCCCATTTCACCCAACCTCCCCACATCACCCAAATTCCCTACTCCACCCAACCTCCCCACCCCACCCAACCTCCCCACTTCACCCAACCTCTCTACTTCACCCAACCTCCCCACTCCACCCAACTTCCGCACTCCACCCAACTTCCGTACTCCAATCAAACTCCCCACTCCACCCAACCTCATCACTCCACCCTACCTCCACACTTCACCCTACCTCCTCAGAGCACCCAACCTCCCCACTCCACCGAACCTCCCCACTCCACCCAACCTCCACTCTCCACCCAACCTCCCCACTCCACGCAACCTCCTCACTCCACGCAACCTCCCCACTTCACCCAACCTCCCCACCCCGCCCAAACTCCCCTCTCCACCAAACCTCCCCACTTCACCCAACATCCCCACTCCACCCAACCTCCCCACTTCACCCAACCTCCCTACTCCACCCAACCTCCCCACTCCATCCAACCTCCGCACTCCACCCACCTCCGCACTCCAAACAACTTCCGCACTCCAACCAACATCCGCACTCCGCCCAACTTCCGCACTCCACCCAACTTCCGCACTCCAACCAACCTCTGCACTCAACCCAAACTCAGCACTCCAGCCAACTTCCGCACTCCACCCAACCTCCGCACTCCACACAACTTCCGCATTCCACACAACCTCCGCACTCCACCCAACCTCCCCACTTCACCCAACCTCCCTTCTCCCCCAACAACCCCACTCCACCCAGCCCGCCCAAACTCCCCTCTCCACCCAACCTCCCCACTTTACCCAACATCCCCATTCCACCCAACCTTCGCACTACATCCAACCTCCGCACTCCACCCAACCTCCGCATTCCAAACAACTTCCGCACTCCAACCAACATCCGCACTCCGCCCAACTTCCGCACTCCACACAACTTTCGCACTCCACCCAACCTCCCCACTCCAAGCAACCTCCTCACTCCACGCAACCTCCCCACTTCACCCAACCTCCCCACTTCACCCAACCTCCCCACTCCCCCAACAACCCCACTCCACCCAACCTCCCCACCCCGCCCAAACTCCCCTCTCCACCCAACCTCCCCACTTCACCCAACATCCACACTCCACCCAACCTCCCCACTTCACCCAACCTCCCTACTCCACCCAACCTCCCCACTCCATCCAAACTCCGCACTCCACCCACCTCCGCACTCCAAACAACTTCCGCACTCCAACCAACATCCGCACTCCGCCCAACTTCCGCACTCCACCCAACCTCCCCACTCCATCCAACCTCCGCACTCAACCCAACCTCCACACTTCACCCAACCTCCCAACTCCACCCAACCTCCCCACTTCACCAAACCTCCGCATTCCAATCAACCTCCGCACGCCACCCAACCTCCGCACTCGAACCAACTTACGCACTCAATCCAACCTCCGCACTCCACCCAACTTCCGCACTCCACCCAACTTCCGCACTCCATCGAACCTCCGCACTCCAACCAACCTCCCCACTCCACCGAACCTCCCCACTCCACCCAACCTCCACTCTCCACCCAACCTCCCCACTTCACCCAACCTCCCCACTTCACCCAACCTCTGCACTCAACCCAAACTCAGCACTCCAGCCAACTTCCGCACTCCACCCAACTTCCGCACTCCACCCAACCTCCGCACTCCACACAACTTCCGCATTCGACCCAACCTCCCCACTCCACCCAATATCCCCACCCCAAGCAACCTCCCCACTTCACCCAACCTCCGCCCTCCTCCCAACCTCCGCCCTCCACCCAACCTCCCCACTGCACCCAACTTCCCCACTTCACCCAAACTCCCCACTCTACCCAACCTCCTCACTCCACCCAGCCTCCCCACTTCACCCAACCTCCCCACATCACCCAAACTCCCTACTCCACCCAACCTCCACACCCCACCCAACCTCCCCACTTCACCCAACCTCTCTACTTCACCCAACCTCCCCACTCCACCCAACTATCGCACTCCACCCAACTTCCGTACTCCAATCAAACTCCCCACTCCACCCAACCTCATCACTCCACCCTACCTCCACACTTCACCCTACCTCCCCAGAGCACCCAACCTCCCCACTCCACCGAACCTCCGCACTCCACCCAACCTCCACTCTCCACCCAACCTCCCCACTCCAAGCAACCTCCTCACTCCACGCAACCTCCCCACTTCACCCAACCTCCCCACTTCACCCAACCTCCCCACTCCCCCAACAACCCCACTCCACCCAACCTCCCCACCCCGCCCAAACTCCCCTCTCCACCCAACCTCCCCACTTCACCCAACATCCCCACTCCACCCAACCTCCCCACTTCACCCAACCTCCCTACTCCACCCAACCTCCCCACTCCATCCAACCTCCGCACTCCACCCACCTCCGCACTCCAAACAACTTCCGCACTCCAACCAACATCCGCACTCCGCCCAACTTCCGCACTCCACCCAACTTCCGCACTCCACCCAACCTCTGCACTCAACCCAAACTCAGCACTCCAGCCAACTTCCGCGCTCCACCCAACCTCCCCACTCCACCGAACCTCCCCACTCCACCCAACCTCCACTCTCCACCCAACCTCCCTACTCCACCCAACCTCCCGACTTCACCCAACCTTCGCACTCCATCCAACCTCCGCACTCCACCCAACCTCCGCACTCCGCCCAACTTCCGCACTCCAACCAACATCCGCACTCCGCCCAACTTCCGCACTCCACCCAACTTCCGCACTCCACCCAACCTCTGCACTCAACCCAAACTCAGCACTCCAGCCAACTTCCGCACTCCACCCAACTTCCGCACACCACCCAACTACCGTACTCCACGCAACTTCCGCGCTCCACCCAACCTCCGCACTCCACCCAACCTCCGCACTCCACACAACTTCCGCATTCGACCCAACATCCCCACTCCACCCAATATCCCCACCCCAAGCAACCTCCCCACTTCACCCAACCTCCGCCCTCCTCCCAACCTCCGCCCTCCACCCAACCTCCCCACTGCACCCAACTTCCCCACTTCACCCAAACTTCCCACTCTACCCAACCTCCTCACTCCACCCAGCCTCCCCACTTCACCCAACCTCCCCACATCACCCAATCTCCCTACTCCACCCAACCTCCACACCCCACCCAACCTCCCCACTTCACCCAACCTCTCTACTTCCCCCAACCTCCCCACTCCACCCAACTTCCGCACTCCACCCAACTTCCGTACTCCAATCAAACTCCCCACTCCACCCAACCTCATCACTCCACCCTACCTCCACACTTCACCCTACCTCCCCAGAGCACCCAACCTCCCCACTCCACCCAACCTCCACTCTCCACCCAACCTCCCCACTCCAAGCAACCTCCTCACTCCACGCAACCTCCCCACTTCACCCGACCTCCCCACTTCACCCGACCTCCCCACTCCCCCAACAACCCCACTCCACCCAACCTCCCCTCCCCGCCCAAGCTCCCCTCTCCACCCAACCTCCCCACTTCACCCAACATCCCCACTCCACCCAACCTCCCCACTTCACCCAACCTCCCTACTCCACCCAACCTCCCCACTCCATCCAACCTCCGCACTCCACCCACCTCCGCACTCCAAACAACTTCCGCACTCCAACCAACATCCGCACTCCGCCCAACTTCCGCACTCCACCCAACTTCCGCACTCCACCCAACCTCTGCACTCAACCCAAACTCAGCACTCCAGCCAACTTCCGCACTCCACCCAACTTCCGCACACCACCCAACTTCCGTACTCCACGCAACTTCCGCGCTCCACCAAACCTCCCCACTCCACCGAACCTCCCCACTCCACCCAACCTCCACTCTCCACCCAACCTCCCCACTTCACCCAACCTACCCACTTCACCCATCCTCCCCACTCCACCCAACCTCCCCACTTCACCCAACCTCCCCACATCACCCAACCTCCCCACTCCACCCAAACTCCCCACTCCACCCAACCTCCCCACTCCACCCAAACTCCCCACTTCACCCAACCTCCCTACTTCACCCAAACTCCCCACTCCCCCAACCTCCCCACTTCACCCAACCTCCCTACTCCACCCAACCTCCCCACTTCACCCAACCTTCGCACTCCATCCAACCTCCGCACTCCACCCAACCTCCGCACTCCAAACAACTTCCGCACTCCAACCAACATCCGCACTCCGCCCAACTTCCGCACTCCACCCAACTTCCGCACTCCAACCAACCTCTGCACTCAACCCAAACTCAGCACTCCAGCCAACTTCCGCACTCCACCCAACCTCCGCACTCCACACAACTTCCGCATTCCACACAACCTCCGCACTCCACCCATCCTCCCCACTTCACCCAACCTCCCTTCTCCCCCAACAACCCCACTCCACCCAGCCCGCCCAAACTCCCCTCTCCACCCAACCTCCCCACTTTACCCAACATCCCCATTCCACCCAACCTTCGCACTCCATCCAACCTCCGCACTCCACCCAACCTCCGCACTCCAAACAACTTCCGCACTCCAACCAACATCCGCACTCCGCCCAACTTCCGCACTCCACCCAACTTCCGCACTCCACCCAACCTCTGCACTCAACCCAAACTCAGCACTCCAGCCAACTTCCGCACTCCACCCAACTTCCGCACACCACCCAACTACCGTACTCCACGCAACTTCCGCGCTCCACCCAACCTCCGCACTCCACCCAACCTCCGCACTCCACACAACTTCCGCATTCGACCCAACCTCCCCACTCCACCCAATATCCCCACCCCAAGCAACCTCCCCACTTCACCCAACCTCCGCCCTCCTCCCAACCTCCGCCCTCCACCCAACCTCCCCACTGCACCCAACTTCCCCACTTCACCCAAACTCCCCACTCTACCCAACCTCCTCACTCCACCCAGCCTCCCCACTTCACCCAACCTCCCCACATCACCCAAACTCCCTACTCCACCCAACCTCCACACCCCACCCAACCTCCCCACTTCACCCAACCTCTCTACTTCACCCAACCTCCCCACTCCACCCAACTTCCGCACTCTACCCAACTTCCGTACTCCAATCAAACTCCCCACTCCACCCAACCTCATCACTCCACCCTACCTCCACACTTCACCCTACCTCCCCAGAGCACCCAACCTCCCCACTCCACCGAACTTCCCCACTCCACCCAACCTCCACTCTCCACCCAACCTCCCCACTCCAAGCAACCTCCTCACTCCACGCAACCTCCCCACTTCACCCAACCTCCCCACTTCACCCAACCTCCCCACTCCCCCAACAACCCCACTCCACCCAACCTCCCCACCCCGCCCAAACTCCCCTCTCCACCCAACCTCCCCACTTCACCCAACATCCCCACTCCACCCAACCTCCCCACTTCACCCAACCTCCCTACTCCACCCAACCTCCCCACTCCATCCAACCTCCGCACTCCACCCACCTCCGCACTCCAAACAACTTCCGCACTCCAACCAACATCCGCACTCCGCCCAACTTCCGCACTCCACCCAACTTCCGCACTCCACCCATCCTCTGCACTCAACCCAAACTCAGCACTCCAGCCAACTTCCGCACTCCACCCAACTTCCGCACACCACCCAACTTCCGTACTCCACGCAACTTCCGCGCTCCACCCAACCTCCCCACTCCACCGAACCTCCCCACTCCACCCAACCTCCACTCTCCACCCAACCTCCCCACTTCACCCAACCTCCCCACTTCACCCATCCTCCCCACTCCACCCAACCTCCCCACTTCACCCAACCTCCCCACATCACCCAACCTCCCCACTCCACCCAAACTCCCCACTCCACCCAACCTCCCCACTCCACCCAAACTCCCCACTTCACCCAACCTCCCTACTTCACCCAACCTCCCCACTCCCCCAACCTCCCCACTTCACCCAACCTCCCTACTCCACCCAACCTCCCCACTTCACCCAACCTTCGCACTCCATCCAACCTCCGCACTCCACCCAACCTCCGCACTCCAAACAACTTCCGCACTCCAACCAACATCCGCACCCCGCCCAACTTCCGCACTCCACCCAACTTCCGCACTCCAACCAACCTCTGCACTCAACCCAAACTCAGCACTCCAGCCAACTTCCGCACTCCACCCAACCTCCGCACTCCACACAACTTCCGCATTCCACACAACCTCCGCACTCCACCCAACCTCCCCACTTCACCCAACCTCCCTTCTCCCCCAACAACCCCACTCCACCCAGCCCGCCCAAACTCCCCTCTCCACCCAACCTCCCCACTTTACCCAACATCCCCATTCCACCCAAACTTCCCACTCTACCCAACCTCCTCACTCCACCCAGCCTCCCCACTTCACCCAACCTCCCCACATCACCCAAACTCCCTACTCCACCCAACCTCCACACCCCACCCAACCTCCCCACTTCACCCAACCTCTCTACTTTCCCCAACCTCCCCACTCCACCCAACTTCCGCACTCCACCCAACTTCCGTACTCCAATCAAACTCCCCACTCCACCCAACCTCATCACTCCACCCTACCTCCACACTTCAACCTACCTCCCCAGAGCACCCAACCTCCCCACTCCACCGAACCTCCCCACTCCACCCAACCTCCACTCTCCACCCAACCTCCCCACTCCAAGCAACCTCCTCACTCCACGCAACCTCCCCACTTCACCCAACCTCCCCACTTCACCCAACCTCCCCACTCCCCCAACAACCCCACTCCACCCAACCTCCCCACCCCGCCCAAGCTCCCCTCTCCACCCAACCTCCCCACTTCACCCAACATCCCCACTCCACCCAACCTCCCCACTTCACCCAACCTCCCTACTCCACCCAACCTCCCCACTCCATCCAACCTCCGCACTCCACCCACCTCCGCACTCCAAACAACTTCCGCACTCCAACCAGCATCCGCACTCCGCCCAACTTCCGCACTCCACCCAACTTCCGCACTCCACCCAACCTCTGCACTCAACCCAAACTCAGCACTCCAGCCAACTTCCGCACTCCACCCAACTTCCGCACACCACCCAACTTCCGTACTCCACGCAACTTCCGCGCTCCACCCAACCTCCCCACTCCACCGAACCTCCCCACTCCACCCAACCTCCACTCTCCACCCAACCTCCCCACTTCACCCAACCTCCCCACTTCACCCATCCTCCCCACTCCACCCAACCTCCCCACTTCACCCAACCTCCCCACATCACCCAACCTCCCCACTCCACCCAAACTCCCCACTCCACCCAACCTCCCCACTCCACCCAAACTCCCCACTTCACCCAACCTCCCTACTTCACCCAACCTCCCCACTCCCCCAACCTCCCCACTTCACCCAACCTCCCTACTCCACCCAACCTCCCCACTTCACCCAACCTTCGCACTCCATCCAACCTCCGCACTCCACCCAACCTCCGCACTCCAAACAACTTCCGCACTCCAACCAACATCCGCACTCCGCCCAACTTCCGCACTCCACCCAACTTCCGCACTCCAACCAACCTCTGCACTCAACCCAAACTCAGCACTCCAGCCAACTTCCGCACTCCACCCAACCTCCGCACTCCACACAACTTCCGCATTCCACACAACCTCCGCACTCCACCCAACCTCCCCACTTCACCCAACCTCCCCACTCCACCCAATATTCCCACCCCAAGCAACCTCCCCACTTCACCCAACCTCCGCCCTCCACCCAACCTCCGCCCTCCACCCAACCTCCCCACTGCACCCAACTTCCCCACTTCACCCAACCTCCCCACACTACCCAACCTCCTCACTCCACCCAACCTCCCTACTTCACCCAACATCCCCAGAGCACCCAACATCCCACTCCAACCAACCTCCCCACTCCACCCAACCTCCCCACTTCACCCAACCTCCCCACATCACCCAAACTCCCTACTCCACCCAACCTCCCCACCCCACCCAACCTCCCCACTTCACCCAACCTCTCTACTTCACCCAACCTCCCCACTCCACCCAACTTCCGCACTCCACCCAACTTCCGTACTCTAATCAAACTCCCCACTCCACCCAACCTCATCACTCCACCCTACATCCACACTTCACCCTACCTCGCCAGAGCACCCAACCTCCCTACTCCACGCAACCTCCCCACTCCATCCAACCTCCGCACTCCACCCACCTCCGCACTCCAAACAACATCCGCACTCCGCCCAACTTCCGCACTCCAACCAACATCCGCACTCCGCCCAACTTCCGCACTCCACCCAACTTCCGCACTCCACCCAACCTCTGCACTCAACCCAAACTCAGCACTCCAGCCAACTTCCGCACTCCACGCAACTTCCGCGCTCCACCCAACCTCCGCACTCCACCCTACCTCCACACTTCACCCTACCTCCCCAGAGCACCCAACCTCCCCACTCCACCGAACCTCCCCACTCAACCCAACCTCCACTCTCCACCCAACATCCCCACTTCACCCATCCTCCCCACTCCACCCAACCTCCCACTTCACCCAACCTCCCCACATCACCTAACCTCCCCACTCCACCCAAACTCCCCACTCCACCCAACCTCCCCACTCCACCCAAACTCCCCACTTCACCCAACCTCCCTACTTCACCCAACCTCCCCACTCCCCCAACCTCCCCACTTCACCCAACCTCCCCACTCCACCCAACCTCCCCACTTCACCCAACCTCCCCACTCCACCCAACCTCCTCACTTCACCCAACCTTCGCACTCCATCCAACCTCCGCACTCCACCCAACCTCCGCACTCCAAACAACTTCCGCACTCCAACCAACATCCGCACTCCGCCCAACTTCCGCACTCCACCCAACTTCCGCACTCCAACCAACCTCTGCAATCAACCCAAACTCAGCACTCCAGCCAACTTCCGCACTCCACCCAACATCCGCACACCACCCAACTTCCGTACTCCACGCAACTTCCGCGCTCCACCCAATCTCCGCACTCCACCCAACCTCCGCACTCCACACAACTTCCGCATTCCACCCAACCTCCCCACTCCACCCAACCTCCCCACTTCACCGAACCTCCCCACTCCACCCAATATTCCCACCCCAAGCAACCTCCCCACTTCACCCAACCTCCGCCCTCCACCCAACCTCCGCCCTCCACCCAACCTCCGCCCTCCACCCAACCTCCCCACTGCACCCAACTTCCCCACTTCACCCAACCTCCCCACACTACCCAAACCTCCTCACTCCACCCAACCTCCCCACTCCACCCAACCTCCCCACTTCACCCAACCTCCCCACATCACCCAAACTCCCTACTCCACCCAACCTCCCCACCCCACCCAACCTCCCCACTTCACCCAACCTCCCTACTTCACCCAACCTCCCCACTCCACCCAATTTCCGCACTCCACCCAACTTCCGTACTCCAATCAAACTCCCCACTCCACCCAACCTCATCACTCCACCCTACCTCCACACTTCACCCTACCTCGCCAGAGCACCCAACCTCCCCACTCCACCGAACCTCCCCACTCCACCCAACCTCCACTCTCCACCCAACCTCCCCACTTCACCCAAACTCCCCACTTCACCCAAACTCCCCACTCCACCCAACCTCCCCACTCCACCCAAACTCCCCACTTCACCCAACCTCCCTACTTCACCCAACCTCCCCACTCCACCCAACGTCCGCACTCCACCCAAAGTTCGCACTCAACCCAACCTCCTCACTTCACCCAACCTCCCAACTCCACCCAACCTCCCCACTTCACCAAACCTCCGCATTCCAATCAACCTCCGCACGCCACCCAACCTCCGCACTCGAACCAACTTACGCACTCAATCCAACCTCCGCACTCCACCCAACTTCCGCACTCCACCCAACTTCCGCACTCCATCGAACCTCCGCACTCCACCCAACCTCCGCACTCCACACAACTTTCGCACTCCACCCAACCTCCCCACTCCACCCAACCTCCTCACTCCACGCAACCTCCCCACTTCACCCAACCTCCCCACTTCACCCAACCTCCCCACTCCCCCAACAACCCCACTCCACCCAACCTCCCCACCCCGCCCAAACTCCCCTCTCCACCCAACCTCCCCATTTCACCCAACATCCCCATTCCACCCAACCTCCCCACTTCACCCAAACTCCCTACTCCACCCAACCTCCCCACTTCACCCAACCTTCGCACTCCATCCAACCTCCGCACTACACCCAACCTCCGCACTCCAAACAACTTCCGCACTCCAACCAACATCCGCACTCCGCCCAACTTCCGCACTCCACCCAACTTCCGCACTCCACCCAACCTCTGCACTCAACCCAAACTCAGCACTCCAGCCAACTTCCGCACACCACCCAACTTCCGTACTCCACGCAACTTCCGCGCTCCACCCAACCTCCGCACTCCACCCAACCTCCGCACTCCACACAACTTCCGCATTCGACCCAACCTCCCCACTCCACCCAACCTCCCCACTTCACCGAACCTCCCCACTCCACCCAATATCCCCACCCCAAGCAACCTCCCCACTTCACCCAACCTCCGCCCTCCTCCCAACCTCCGCCCTCCACCCAACCTCCCCACTGCACCCAACTTCCCCACGTCACCCAACCTCCCCACTCTACCCAACCTCCTCACTCCACCCAACCTCCCTACTTCACCCAACATCCCCAGAGCACCCAACCTCCCCACTCCACCCAACCTCCCCACTCCACCCAACCTCCCCATTTCACCCAACCTCCCCACATCACCCAAACTCCCTACTCCACCCAACCTCCCCACCCCACCCAACCTCCCCACTTCACCCAACCTCTCTACTTCACCCAACCTCCCCACTCCACCCAACTTCCGCACTCCACCCAACTTCCGTACTCCAATCAAACTCCCCACTCCACCCAACCTCATCACTCCACCCTACCTCCACACTTCACCCTACCTCCTCAGAGCACCCAACCTCCCCACTCCACCGAACCTCCCCACTCCACGCAACCTCCACTCTCCACCCAACCTCCCCACTCCACGCAACCTCCTCACTCCACGCAACCTCCCCACTTCACCCAACCTCCCCACCCCGCCCAAACTCCCCTCTCCACCAAACCTCCCCACTTCACCCAACATCCCCACTCCACCCAACCTCCCCACTTCACCCAACCTCCCTACTCCACCCAACCTCCCCACTCCATCCAACCTCCGCACTCCACCCACCTCCGCACTCCAAACAACTTCCGCACTCCAACCAACATCCGCACTCCGCCCAACTTCCGCACTCCACCCAACTTCCGCACTCCAACCAACCTCTGCACTCAACCCAAACTCAGCACTCCAGCCAACTTCCGCACTCCACCCAACCTCCGCACTCCACACAACTTCCGCATTCCACACAACCTCCGCACTCCACCCAACCTCCCCACTTCACCCAACCTCCCTTCTCCCCCAACAACCCCACTCCACCCAGCCCGCCCAAACTCCCCTCTCCACCCAACCTCCCCACTTTACCCAACATCCCCATTCCACCCAACCTTCGCACTACATCCAACCTCCGCACTCCACCCAACCTCCGCATTCCAAACAACTTCCGCACTCCAACCAACATCCGCACTCCGCCCAACTTCCGCACTCCACACAACTTTCGCACTCCACCCAACCTCCCCACTCCAAGCAACCTCCTCACTCCACGCAACCTCCCCACTTCACCCAACCTCCCCACTTCACCCAACCTCCCCACTCCCCCAACAACCCCACTCCACCCAACCTCCCCACCCCGCCCAAACTCCCCTCTCCACCCAACCTCCCCACTTCACCCAACATCCACACTCCACCCAACCTCCCCACTTCACCCAACCTCCCTACTCCACCCAACCTCCCCACTCCATCCAAACTCCGCACTCCACCCACCTCCGCACTCCAAACAACTTCCGCACTCCAACCAACATCCGCACTCCGCCCAACTTCCGCACTCCACCCAACCTCCCCACTCCATCCAACCTCCGCACTCAACCCAACCTCCACACTTCACCCAACCTCCCAACTCCACCCAACCTCCCCACTTCACCAAACCTCCGCATTCCAATCAACCTCCGCACGCCACCCAACCTCCGCACTCGAACCAACTTACGCACTCAATCCAACCTCCGCACTCCACCCAACTTCCGCACTCCACCCAACTTCCGCACTCCATCGAACCTCCGCACTCCAACCAACCTCCCCACTCCACCGAACCTCCCCACTCCACCCAACCTCCACTCTCCACCCAACCTCCCCACTTCACCCAACCTCCCCACTTCACCCATCCTCCCCACTCCACCCAACCTCCCCACTTCACCCAACCTCCCCACATCACCCAACCTCCCCACTCCACCCAAACTCCCCACTCCACCCAACCTCCCCACTCCACCCAAACTCCCCACTTCACCCAACCTCCCTACTTCACCCAACCTCCCCACTCCCCCAACCTCCCCACTTCACCCAACCTCCCTACTCCACCCAACCTCCCCATCCCACCCAACTTCCCACTTCACCCAACCTCCCTACTTCACCCAACCTCCCCACTCCACCCAATTTCCGCACTCCACCCAACTTCCGTACTCCAATCAAACTCCCCACTCCACCCAACCCCATCACTCCACCCTACCTCCACACTTCACCCTACCTCGCCAGAGCACCCAACCTCCCCACTCCACCGAACCTCCCCACTCCACCCAACCTCCACTCTCCACCCAACCTCCCCACTTCACCCAAACTCCCCACTTCACCCAAACTCCCCACTCCACCCAACCTCCCCACTCCACCCAAACTCCCCACTTCACCCAACCTCCCTACTTCACCCAACCTCCCCACTCCACCCAACGTCCGCACTCCACCCAAAGTTCGCACTCAACCCAACCTCCTCACTTCACCCAACCTCCCAACTCCACCCAACCTCCCCACTTCACCAAACCTCCGCATTCCAATCAACCTCCGCACGCCACCCAACCTCCGCACTCGAACCAACTTACGCACTCAATCCAACCTCCGCACTCCACCCAACTTCCGCACTCCACCCAACTTCCGCACTCCATCGAACCTCCGCACTCCACCCAACCTCCGCACTCCACACAACTTTCGCACTCCACCCAACCTCCCCACTCCACCCAACCTCCTCACTCCACGCAACCTCCCCACTTCACCCAACCTCCCCACTTCACCCAACCTCCCCACTCCCCCAACAACCCCACTCCACCCAACCTCCCCACCCCGCCCAAACTCCCCTCTCCACCCAACCTCCCCATTTCACCCAACATCCCCATTCCACCCAACCTCCCCACTTCACCCAAACTCCCTACTCCACCCAACCTCCCCACTTCACCCAACCTTCGCACTCCATCCAACCTCCGCACTCCACCCAACCTCCGCACTCCAAACAACTTCCGCACTCCAACCAACATCCGCACTCCGCCCAACTTCCGCACTCCACCCAACTTCCGCACTCCACCCAACCTCTGCACTCAACCCAAACTCAGCACTCCAGCCAAATTCCGCAATCCACCCAACTTCCGCACACCACCCAACTTCCGTACTCCACGCAACTTCCGCGCTCCACCCAACCTCCGCACTCCACCCAACCTCCGCACTCCACACAACTTCCGCATTCGACCCAACCTCCCCACTCCACCCAACCTCCCCACTTCACCGAACCTCCCCACTCCACCCAATATCCCCACCCCAAGCAACCTCCCCACTTCACCCAACCTCCGCCCTCCTCCCAACCTCCGCCCTCCACCCAACCTCCCCACTGCACCCAACTTCCCCACGTCACCCAACCTCCCCACTCTACCCAACCTCCTCACTCCACCCAACCTCCCTACTTCACCCAACCTCCCCACATCACCCAAACTCCCTACTCCACCCAACCTCCCCACCCCACCCAACCTCCCCACTTCACCCAACCTCTCTACTTCACCCAACCTCCCCACTCCACCCAACTTCCGCACTCCACCCAACTTCCGTACTCCAATCAAACTCCCCACTCCACCCAACCTCATCACTCCACCCTACCTCCACACTTCACCCTACCTCCCCAGAGCACCCAACCTCCCCACTCCACCGAACCTCCCCACTCCACCCAACCTCCACTCTCCACCCAACCTCCCCACTCCACGCAACCTCCTCACTCCACGCAACCTCCCCACTTCACCCAACATCCCCACTCCACCCAACCTCCCCACTTCACCCAACCTCCCTACTCCACCCAACCTCCCCACTCCATCCAACCTCCGCACTCCACCCACCTCCGCACTCCAAACAACTTCCGCACTCCAACCAACATCCGCACTCCGCCCAACTTCCGCACTCCACCCAACTTCCGCACTCCAACCAACCTCTGCACTCAACCCAAACTCAGCACTCCAGCCAACTTCCGCACTCCACCCAACCTCCGCACTCCACACAACTTCCGCATTCCACACAACCTCCGCACTCCACCCAACCTCCCCACTTCACCCAACCTCCCTTCTCCCCCAACAACCCCACTCCACCCAGCCCGCCCAAACTCCCCTCTCCACCCAACCTCCCCACTTTACCCAACATCCCCATTCCACCCAAACTTCGCACTCCATCCAACCTCCGCACTCCACCCAAACTCCGCATTCCAAACAACTTCCGCACTCCAACCAACATCCGCACTCCGCCCCACTTCCGCACTCCACACAACTTTCGCACTCCACCCAACCTCCCCACTCCACCCAACCTCCTCACTCCACGCAACCTCCCCACTTCACCCAACCTCCCCACTTCACCCAACCTCCCCACTCCCCCAACAACCCCACTCCACCCAACCTCCCCACCCCGCCCAAACTCCCCTCTCCACCCAACCTCCCCACTTCACCCAACATCCCCATTCCACCCAACCTCCCCACTTCACCCAAACTCCCTACTCCACCCAACCTCCCCACTTCACCCAACCTTCGCACTCCATCCAACCTCCGCACTCCACCCAACCTCCGCACTCCAAACAACTTCCGCACTCCAACCAACATCCGCACTCCGCCCAACTTCCGCACTCCACCCAACTTCCGCACACCACCTAACTACCGTACTCCACGCAACTTCCGCGCTCCACCCAACCTCCGCACTCCACCCAATCTCCGCACTCCACACAACTTCCGCATTCGACCCAACCTCCCCACTCCACCCAATTTCCCCACCCCAAGCAACCTCCCCACTTCACCCAACCTCCGCCCTCCTCCCAACCTCCTCACTCCACCCAGCCTCCCCACTTCACCCAACCTCCCCACATCACCCAAACTCCCTACTCCACCCAACCTCCACACCCCACCCAACCTCCCCACTTCACCCAACCTCTCTACTTCACCCAACCTCCCCACTCCACCCAACTTCCGCACTCCACCCAACTTCCGTACTCCAATCAAACTCCCCACTCCACCCAACCTCATCACTCCACCCTACCTCCACACTTCACCCTACCTCCCCAGAGCACCCAACCTCCCCACTCCACCGAACCTCCCCACTCCACCCAACCTCCACTCTCCACCCAACCTCCCCACTCCAAGCAACCTCCTCACTCCACGCAACCTCCCCACTTCACCCAACCTCCCCACTTCACCCAACCTCCCCACTCCCCCAACAACCCCACTCCACCCAACCTCCCCACCCCGCCCAAACTCCCCTCTCCACCCAACCTCCCCACTTCACCCAACATCCCCACTCCACCCAACCTCCCCACTTCACCCAACCTCCCTACTCCACCCAACCTCCCCACTCCATCCAACCTCCGCACTCCACCCACCTCCGCACTCCAAACAACTTCCGCACTCCAACCAACATCCGCACTCCGCCCAACTTCCGCACTCCACCCAACCTCCCCACTCCATCCAACCTCCGCACTCAACCCAACCTCCACACTTCACCCAACCTCCCAACTCCACCCAACCTCCCCACTTCACCAAACCTCCGCATTCCAATCAACCTCCGCACGCCACCCAACCTCCGCACTCGAACCAACTTACGCACTGAATCCAACCTCCGCACTCCACCCAACCTCCCCACTCCACCGAACCTCCCCACTCCACCCAACCTCCACTCTCCACCCAACCTCCCCACTTCACCCAACCTCCCCACTTCACCCATCCTCCCCACTCCACCCAACCTCCCCACTTCACCCAACCTCCCCACATCACCCAACCTCCCCACTCCACCCAAACTCCCCACTCCACCCAACCTCCCCACTCCACCCAAACTCCCCACTTCACCCAACCTCCCTACTTCACCCAACCTCCCCACTCCCCCAACCTCCCCACTTCACCCAACCTCCCTACTCCACCCAACCTCCCCACATCACCCAAACTCCCTACTCCACCCAACCTCCCCATCCCACCCAACCTCCCCACTTCACCCAACCTCCCTACTTCACCCAACCTCCCCACTCCACCCAATTTCCGCAATCCACCCAACTTCCGTACTCCAATCAAACTCCCCACTCCACCCAACCTCATCACTCCACCCTACCTCCACACTTCACCCTACCTCGCCAGAGCACCCAACCTCCCCACTCCACCGAACCTCCCCACTCCACCCAACCTCCACTCTCCACCCAACCTCCCCACTTCACCCAAACTCCCCACTTCACCCAAACTCCCCACTCCACCCAACCTCCCCACTCCACCCAAACTCCCCACTTCACCCAACCTCCCTACTTCACCCAACCTCCCCACTCCACCCAACGTCCGCACTCCACCCAAAGTTCGCACTCAACCCAACCTCCACACTTCACCCAACCTCCCAACTCCACCCAACCTCCCCACTTCACCAAACCTCCGCATTCCAATCAACCTCCGCACGCCACCCAACCTCCGCACTCGAACCAACTTACGCACTCAATCCAACCTCCGCACTCCACCCAACTTCCGCACTCTACCCAACTTCCGCACTCCATCGAACCTCCGCACTCCACCCAACCTCCGCACTCCACACAACTTTCGCACTCCACCCAACCTCCCCACTCCACCCAACCTCCTCACTCCACGCAACCTCCCCACTTCACCCAACCTCCCCACTTCACCCAACCTCCCCACTCCCTCAACAACCCCACTCCACCCAACCTCCCCACCCCGCCCAAACTCCCCTCTCCACCCAACCTCCCCATTTCACCCAACATCCCCATTCCACCCAACCTCCCCACTTCACCCAAACTCCCTACTCCACCCAACCTCCCCACTTCACCCAACCTTCGCACTCCATCCAACCTCCGCACTCCACCCAACCTCCGCACTCCAAACAACTTCCGCACTCCAACCAACATCCGCACTCCGCCCAACTTCCGCACTCCACCCAACTTCCGCACTCCACCCAACCTCTCCACTCAACCCAAACTCAGCACTCCAGCCAACTTCCGCAATCCACCCAACTTCCGCACACCACCCAACTTCCGTACTCCACGCAACTTCCGCGCTCCACCCAACCTCCGCACTCCACCCAACCTCCGCACTCCACACAACTTCCGCATTCGACCCAACCTCCCCACTCCACCCAACCTCCCAACTTCACCGAACCTCCCCACTCCACCCAATATCCCCACCCCAAGCAACCTCCCCACTTCACCCAACCTCCGCCCTCCTCCCAACCTCCGCCCTCCACCCAACCTCCCCACTGCACCCAACTTCCCCACGTCACCCAACCTCCCCACTCTACCCAACTTCCTCACTCCACCCAACCTCCCTACTTCACCCAACATCCCCAGAGCACCCAACCTCCCCACTCCACCCAACCTCCCCACTCCACCCAACCTCCCCATTTCACCCAACCTCCCCACATCACCCAAACTCCCTACTCCACCCAACCTCCCCACCCCACCCAACCTCCCCACTTCACCCAACCTCTCTACTTCACCCAACCTCCCCACTCCACCCAACTTCCGCACTCCACCCAACTTCCGTACTCCAATCAAACTCCCCACTCCACCCAACCTCATCACTCCACCCTACCTCCACACTTCACCCTACCTCCCCAGAGCACCCAACCTCCCCACTCCACCGAACCTCCCCACTCCACCCAACCTCCACTCTCCACCCAACCTCCCCACTCCACGCAACCTCCTCACTCCACGCAACCTCCCCACTTCACCCAACCTCCCCACCCCGCCCAAACTCCCCTCTCCACCAAACCTCCCCACTTCACCCAACATCCCCACTCCACCCAACCTCCCCACTTCACCCAACCTCCCTACTCCACCCAACCTCCCCACTCCATCCAACCTCCGCACTCCACCCACCTCCGCACTCCAAACAACTTCCGCACTCCAACCAACATCCGCACTCCGCCCAACTTCCGCACTCCACCCAACTTCCGCACTCCAACCAACCTCTGCACTCAACCCAAACTCAGCACTCCAGCCAACTTCCGCACTCCACCCAACCTCCGCACTCCACACAACTTCCGCATTCCACACAACCTCCGCACTCCACCCAACCTCCCCACTTCACCCAACCTCCCTTCTCCCCCAACAACCCCACTCCACCCAGCCCGCCCAAACTCCCCTCTCCACCCAACCTCCCCACTTTACCCAACATCCCCATTCCACCCAACCTTCGCACTCCATCCAACCTCCGCACTCCACCCAACCTCCGCATTCCAAACAACTTCCGCACTCCAACCAACATCCGCACTCCGCCCAACCTCCTCACTCCACGCAACCTCCTCACTCCACGCAACCTCCCCACTTCACCCAACCTCCCCACTTCACCCAACCTCCCCACTCCCCCAACAACCCCACTCCACCCAACCTCCCCACCCCGCCCAAACTCCCCTCTCCACCCAACCTCCCCACTTCACCCAACATCCCCATTCCACCCAACCTCCCCACTTCACCCAAACTCCCTACTCCACCCAACCTCCCCACTTCACCCAACCTTCGCACTCCATCCAACCTCCGCACTCCACCCAACCTCCGCACTCCAAACAACTTCCGCACTCCAACCAACATCCGCACTCCGCCCAACTTCCGCACTCCACCCAACTTCCGCACTCCACCCAACCTCTGCACTCAACCCAAACTCAGCACTCCAGCCAACTTCCGCAATCCACCCAACTTCCGCACACCACCCAACTTCCGTACTCCGCGCAACTTCCGCGCTCCACCCAACCTCCGCACTCCACCCAACCTCCGCACTCCACTCAACTTCCGCATTCGACCCAACCTCCCCACTCCACCCAACCTCCCCACTTCACCGAACCTCCCCACTCCACCCAATATCCCCACCCCAAGCAACCTCCCCACTTCACCCAACCTCCGCCCTCCTCCCAACCTCCGCCCTCCACCCAACCTCCCCACTGCACCCAACTTCCCCACGTCACCCAACCTCCCCACTCTACCCAACCTCCTCACTCCACCCAACCTCCCTACTTCACCCAACATCCCCAGAGCACCCAACCTCCCCACTCCACCCAACCTCCCCACTCCACCCAACCTCCCCATTTCACCCAACCTCCCCACATCACCCAAACTCCCTACTCCACCCAACCTCCCCACCCCACCCAACCTCCCCACTTCACCCAACCTCTCTACTTCACCCAACCTCCCCACTCCACCCAACTTCCGCACTCCACCCAACTTCCGTACTCCACCCAACCTCCCCACTCCACGCAACCTCCTCACTCCACGCAACCTCCCCACTTCACCCAACCTCCCCACCCCGCCCAAACTCCCCTCTCCACCAAACCTCCCCACTTCACCCAACATCCCCACTCCACCCAACCTCCCCACTTCACCCAACCTCCCTACTCCACCCAACCTCCCCAATCCATCCAACCTCCGCACTCCACCCACCTCCGCACTCCAAACAACTTCCGCACTCCAACCAACATCCGCACTCCGCCCAACTTCCGCACTCCACCCAACTTCCGCACTCCAACCAACCTCTGCACTCAACCCAAACTCAGCACTCCAGCCAACTTCCGCACTCCACCCAACCTCCGCACTCCACACAACTTCCGCATTCCACACAACCTCCGCACTCCACCCAACCTCATCACTCCACCCTACCTCCACACTTCACCCTACCTCCCCAGAGCACCCAACCTCCCCACTCCACCGAACCTCCCCACTCCACCCAACCTCCACTCTCCACCCAACCTCCCCACTCCAAGCAACCTCCTCACTCCACGCAACCTCCCCACTTCACCCAACCTCCCCACTTCACCCAACCTCCCCACTCCCCCAACAACCCCACTCCACCCAACCTCCCCACCCCGCCCAAACTCCCCTCTCCACCCAACCTCCCCACTTCACCCAACATCCCCACTCCACCCAACCTCCCCACTTCACCCAACCTCCCTACTCCACCCAACCTCCCCACTCCATCCAACCTCCGCACTCCACCCACCTCCGCACTCCAAACAACTTCCGCACTCCAACCAACATCCGCACTCCGCCCAACTTCCGCACTCCACCCAACTTCCGCACTCCACCCAACCTCTGCACTCAACCCAAACTCAGCACTCCAGCCAACTTCCGCACTCCACCCAACTTCCGCACACCACCCAACTTCCGTACTCCACGCAACTTCCGCGCTCCACCCAACCTCCCCACTCCACCGAACCTCCCCACTCCACCCAACCTCCACTCTCCACCCAACCTCCCCACTTCACCCAACCTCCCCACTTCACCCATCCTCCCCACTCCACCCAACCTCCCCACTTCACCCAACCTCCCCACATCACCCAACCTCCCCACTCCACCCAAACTCCCCACTCCACCCAACCTCCCCACTCCACCCAAACTCCCCACTTCACCCAACCTCCCTACTTCACCCAACCTCCCCACTCCCCCAACCTCCCCACTTCACCCAACCTCCCTACTCCACCCAACCTCCCCACTTCACCCAACCTTCGCACTCCATCCAACCTCCGCACTCCACCCAACCTCCGCACTCCAAACAACTTCCGCACTCCAACCAACATCCGCACTCCGCCCAACTTCCGCACTCCACCCAACTTCCGCACTCCAACCAACCTCTGCACTCAACCCAAACTCAGCACTCCAGCCAACTTCCGCACTCCACCCAACCTCCGCACTCCACACAACTTCCGCATTCCACACAACCTCCGCACTCCACCCAACCTCCCCACTTCACCCAACCTCCCCACTCCACCCAATATTCCCACCCCAAGCAACCTCCCCACTTCACCCAACCTCCGCCCTCCACCCAACCTCCGCCCTCCACCCAACCTCCCCACTGCACCCAACTTCCCCACTTCACCCAACCTCCCCACACTACCCAACCTCCCCACTTCACCCAACCTCCGCCTTCCACCCAACCTCCTCCCTCCACCCAACCTCCCCACTGCACCCAACTTCCCCACTTCACCCAACCTCCCCACACTACCCAACCTCCTCACTCCACCCAACCTCCCTACTTCACCCAACATCCCCAGAGCACCCAACATCCCACTCCAACCAACCTCCCCACTCCATCCAACCTCCCCACTTCACCCAACCTCCCCACATCACCCAAACTCCCTACTCCACCCAACCTCCCCACCCCACCCAACCTCCCCACTTCACCCAACCTCTCTACTTCACCCAACCTCCCCACTCCACCCAACTTCCGCACTCCACCCAACTTCCGGACTCTAATCAAACTCCCCACTCCACCCAACCTCATCACTCCACCCTACATCCACACTTCACCCTACCTCGCAAGAGCACCCAACCTCCCTACTCCACGCAACCTCCCCACTCCATCCAACCTCCGCACTCCACCCACCTCCGCACTCCAAACAACTTCCGCACTCCAACCAACATCCGCACTCCGCCCAACTTCCGCACTCCACCCAACTTCCGCACTCCACCCAACCTCTGCACTCAACCCAAACTCAGCACTCCAGCCAACTTCCGCACTCCACGCAACTTCCGCGCTCCACCCAACCTCCGCACTCCACCCTACCTCCACACTTCACCCTACCTCCCCAGAGCACCCAACCTCCCCACTCCACCGAACCTCCCCACTCCACCCAACCTCCACTCTCCACCCAACCTCCCCACTTCACCCATCCTCCCCACTCCACCCAACCTCCCACTTCACCCAACCTCCCCACATCACCCAACCTCCCCACTCCACCCAAACTCCCCACTCCACCCAACCTCCCCACTCCACCCAAACTCCCCACTTCACCCAACCTCCCTACTTCACCCAACCTCCCCACTCCCCCAACCTCCCCACTTCACCCAACCTCCCCACTCCACCCAACCTCCCCACTTCACCCAACCTCCCCACTCCACCCAACCTCCTCACTTCACCCAACCTTCGCACTCCATCCAACCTCCGCACTCCACCCAACCTCCGCACTCCAAACAACTTCCGCACTCCAACCAACATCCGCACTCCGCCCAACTTCCGCACTCCACCCAACTTCCGCACTCCAACCAACCTCTGCACTCAACCCAAACTCAGCACTCCAGCCAACTTCCGCACTCCACCCAACTTCCGCTCACCACCCAACTTCCGTACTCCACGCAACTTCCGCGCTCCACCCAACATCCGCACTCCACCCAACCTCCGCACTCCACACAACTTCCGCATTCCACCCAACCTCCCCACTCCACCCAACCTCCCCACTTCACCGAACCTCCCCACTCCACCCAATATTCCCACCCCAAGCAACCTCCCCACTTCACCCAACCTCCGCCCTCCACCCAACCTCCGTCCTCCACCCAACCTCCGCCCTCCACCCAACCTCCCCACTGCACCCAACTTCCCCACTTCACCCAACCTCCCCACACTACCCAACCTCCTCACTCCACCCAACCTCCCCACTCCACCCAACCTCCCCACTTCGCCCAACCTCCCCACATCACCCAAACTCCCTACTCCACCCAACCTCCCCACGCCACCCAACCTCCCCACTTCACCCAACCTCCCTACTTCACCCAACCTCCCCACTCCACCCAATTTCCGCACTCCACCCAACTTCCGTACTCCAATCAAACTCCCCACTCCACCCAACCTCATCACTCCACCCTACCTCCACACATCACCCTACCTCGCCAGAGCACCCAACCTCCCCACTCCACCGAACCTCCCCACTCCACCCAACCTCCACTCTCCACCCAACCTCCCCACTTCACCCAAACTCCCCACTTCACCCAAACTCCCCACTCCACCCAACCTCCCCACTCCACCCAAACTCCCCACTTCACCCAACCTCCCTACTTCACCCAACCTCCCCACTCCACCCAACGTCCGCACTCCACCCAAAGTTCGCACTCAACCCAACCTCTACACTTCACCCAACCTCCCAACTCCACCCAACCTCCCCACTTCACCAAACCTCCGCATTCCAATCAACCTCCGCACGCCACCCAACCTCCGCACTCGAACCAACTTACGCACTCAATCCAACCTCCGCACTCCACCCAACTTCCGCACTCCACCCAACTTCCGCACTCCATCGAACCTCCGCACTCCACCCAACCTCCGCACTCCACACAACTTTCGCACTCCACCCAACCTCCCCACTCCACCCAACCTCCTCACTCCACGCAACCTCCCCACTTCACCCAACCTCCCCACTTCACCCAACCTCCCCACTCCCCCAACAACCCCACTCCACCCAACCTCCCCACCCCGCCCAAACTCCCCTCTCCACCCAACCTCCCCATTTCACCCAACATCCCCATTCCACCCAACCTCCCCACTTCACCCAAACTCCCTACTCCACCCAACCTCCCCACTTCACCCAACCTTCGCACTCCATCCAACCTCCGCACTCCACCCAACCTCCGCACTCCAAACAACTTCCGCACTCCAACCAACATCCGCACTCCGCCCAACTTCCGCACTCCACCCAACTTCCGCACTCCACCCAACCTCTGCACTCAACCCAAACTCAGCACTCCAGCCAAATTCCGCAATCCACCCAACTTCCGCACACCACCCAACTTCCGTACTCCACGCAACTTCCGCGCTCCACCCAACCTCCGCACTCCACCCAACCTCCGCACTCCACACAACTTCCGCATTCGACCCAACCTCCCCACTCCACCCAACCTCCCCACTTCACCGAACCTCCCCACTCCACCCAATATCCCCACCCCAAGCAACCTCCCCACTTCACCCAACCTCCGCCCTCCTCCCAACCTCCGCCCTCCACCCAACCTCCCCACTGCACCCAACTTCCCCACGTCACCCAACCTCCCCACTCTACCCAACCTCCTCACTCCACCCAACCTCCCTACTTCACCCAACATCCCCAGAGCACCCAACCTCCCCACTCCACCCAACCTCCCCACTCCACCCAACCTCCCCATTTCACCCAACCTCCCCACATCACCCAAACTCCCTACTCCACCCAACCTCCCCACCCCACCCAACCTCCCCACTTCACCCAACCTCTCTACTTCACCCAACCTCCCCACTCCACCCAACTTCCGCACTCCACCCAACTTCCGTACTCCAATCAAACTCCCCACTCCACCCAACCTCATCACTCCACCCTACCTCCACACTTCACCCTACCTCCCCAGAGCACCCAACCTCCCCACTCCACCGAACCTCCCCACTCCACCCAACCTCCACTCTCCACCCAACCTCCCCACTCCACGCAACCTCCTCACTCCACGCAACCTCCCCACTTCACCCAACATCCCCACTCCACCCAACCTCCCCACTTCACCCAACCTCCCTACTCCACCCAACCTCCCCACTCCATCCAACCTCCGCACTCCACCCACCTCCGCACTCCAAACAACTTCCGCACTCCAACCAACATCCGCACTCCGCCCAACTTCCGCACTCCACCCAACTTCCGCACTCCAACCAACCTCTGCACTCAACCCAAACTCAGCACTCCAGCCAACTTCCGCACTCCACCCAACCTCCGCACTCCACACAACTTCCGCATTCCACACAACCTCCGCACTCCACCCAACCTCCCCACTTCACCCAACCTCCCTTCTCCCCCAACAACCCCACTCCACCCAGCCCGCCCAAACTCCCCTCTCCACCCAACCTCCCCACTTTACCCAACATCCCCATTCCACCCAAACTTCGCACTCCATCCAACCTCCGCACTCCACCCAAACTCCGCATTCCAAACAACTTCCGCACTCCAACCAACATCCGCACTCCGCCCCACTTCCGCACTCCACACAACTTTCGCACTCCACCCAACCTCCCCACTCCACCCAACCTCCTCACTCCACGCAACCTCCCCACTTCACCCAACCTCCCCACTTCACCCAACCTCCCCACTCCCCCAACAACCCCACTCCACCCAACCTCCCCACCCCGCCCAAACTCCCCTCTCCACCCAACCTCCCCACTTCACCCAACATCCCCATTCCACCCAACCTCCCCACTTCACCCAAACTCCCTACTCCACCCAACCTCCCCACTTCACCCAACCTTCGCACTCCATCCAACCTCCGCACTCCACCCAACCTCCGCACTCCAAACAACTTCCGCACTCCAACCAACATCCGCACTCCGCCCAACTTCCGCACTCCACCCAACTTCCGCACACCACCTAACTACCGTACTCCACGCAACTTCCGCGCTCCACCCAACCTCCGCACTCCACCCAACCTCCGCACTCCACACAACTTCCGCATTCGACCCAACCTCCCCACTCCACCCAATTTCCCCACCCCAAGCAACCTCCCCACTTCACCCAACCTCCGCCCTCCTCCCAACCTCCTCACTCCACCCAGCCTCCCCACTTCACCCAACCTCCCCACATCACCCAAACTCCCTACTCCACCCAACCTCCACACCCCACCCAACCTCCCCACTTCACCCAACCTCTCTACTTCACCCAACCTCCCCACTCCACCCAACTTCCGCACTCCACCCAACTTCCGTACTCCAATCAAACTCCCCACTCCACCCAACCTCATCACTCCACCCTACCTCCACACTTCACCCTACCTCCCCAGAGCACCCAACCTCCCCACTCCACCGAACCTCCCCACTCCACCCAACCTCCACTCTCCACCCAACCTCCCCACTCCAAGCAACCTCCTCACTCCACGCAACCTCCCCACTTCACCCAACCTCCCCACTTCACCCAACCTCCCCACTCCCCCAACAACCCCACTCCACCCAACCTCCCCACCCCGCCCAAACTCCCCTCTCCACCCAACCTCCCCACTTCACCCAACATCCCCACTCCACCCAACCTCCCCACTTCACCCAACCTCCCTACTCCACCCAACCTCCCCACTCCATCCAACCTCCGCACTCCACCCACCTCCGCACTCCAAACAACTTCCGCACTCCAACCAACATCCGCACTCCGCCCAACTTCCGCACTCCACCCAACCTCCCCACTCCATCCAACCTCCGCACTCAACCCAACCTCCACACTTCACCCAACCTCCCAACTCCACCCAACCTCCCCACTTCACCAAACCTCCGCATTCCAATCAACCTCCGCACGCCACCCAACCTCCGCACTCGAACCAACTTACGCACTGAATCCAACCTCCGCACTCCACCCAACCTCCCCACTCCACCGAACCTCCCCACTCCACCCAACCTCCACTCTCCACCCAACCTCCCCACTTCACCCAACCTCCCCACTTCACCCATCCTCCCCACTCCACCCAACCTCCCCACTTCACCCAACCTCCCCACATCACCCAACCTCCCCACTCCACCCAAACTCCCCACTCCACCCAACCTCCCCACTCCACCCAAACTCCCCACTTCACCCAACCTCCCTACTTCACCCAACCTCCCCACTCCCCCAACCTCCCCACTTCACCCAACCTCCCTACTCCACCCAACCTCCCCACATCACCCAAACTCCCTACTCCACCCAACCTCCCCATCCCACCCAACCTCCCCACTTCACCCAACCTCCCTACTTCACCCAACCTCCCCACTCCACCCAATTTCCGCAATCCACCCAACTTCCGTACTCCAATCAAACTCCCCACTCCACCCAACCTCATCACTCCACCCTACCTCCACACTTCACCCTACCTCGCCAGAGCACCCAACCTCCCCACTCCACCGAACCTCCCCACTCCACCCAACGTCCGCACTCCACCCAAAGTTCGCACTCAACCCAACCTCCACACTTCACCCAACCTCCCAACTCCACCCAACCTCCCCACTTCACCAAACCTCCGCATTCCAATCAACCTCCGCACGCCACCCAACCTCCGCACTCGAACCAACTTACGCACTCAATCCAACCTCCGCACTCCACCCAACTTCCGCACTCTACCCAACTTCCGCACTCCATCGAACCTCCGCACTCCACCCAACCTCCGCACTCCACACAACTTTCGCACTCCACCCAACCTCCCCACTCCACCCAACCTCCTCACTCCACGCAACCTCCCCACTTCACCCAACCTCCCCACTTCACCCAACCTCCCCACTCCCTCAACAACCCCACTCCACCCAACCTCCCCACCCCGCCCAAACTCCCCTCTCCACCCAACCTCCCCATTTCACCCAACATCCCCATTCCACCCAACCTCCCCACTTCACCCAAACTCCCTACTCCACCCAACCTCCCCACTTCACCCAACCTTCGCACTCCATCCAACCTCCGCACTCCACCCAACCTCCGCACTCCAAACAACTTCCGCACTCCAACCAACATCCGCACTCCGCCCAACTTCCGCACTCCACCCAACTTCCGCACTCCACCCAACCTCTCCACTCAACCCAAACTCAGCACTCCAGCCAACTTCCGCAATCCACCCAACTTCCGCACACCACCCAACTTCCGTACTCCACGCAACTTCCGCGCTCCACCCAACCTCCGCACTCCACCCAACCTCCGCACTCCACACAACTTCCGCATTCGACCCAACCTCCCCACTCCACCCAACCTCCCAACTTCACCGAACCTCCCCACTCCACCCAATATCCCCACCCCAAGCAACCTCCCCACTTCACCCAACCTCCGCCCTCCTCCCAACCTCCGCCCTCCACCCAACCTCCCCACTGCACCCAACTTCCCCACGTCACCCAACCTCCCCACTCTACCCAACTTCCTCACTCCACCCAACATCCCCAGAGCACCCAACCTCCCCACTCCACCCAACCTCCCCACTCCACCCAACCTCCCCATTTCACCCAACCTCCCCACATCACCCAAACTCCCTACTCCTCACTCACTCCTCAATCCAACCTCCGCACTCCACCCAACCTCCCCACTCCACCGAACCTCCCCACTCCACCCAACCTCCACTCTCCACCCAACCTCCCCACTTCACCCAACCTCCCCACTTCACCCATCCTCCCCACTCCACCCAACCTCCCCACTTCACCCAACCTCCCCACATCACCCAACCTCCCCACTCCACCCAAACTCCCCACTCCACCCAACCTCCCCACTCCACCCAAACTCCCCACTTCACCCAACCTCCCTACTTCACCCAACCTCCCCACTCCCCCAACCTCCCCACTTCACCCAACCTCCCTACTCCACCCAACCTCCCCACATCACCCAAACTCCCTACTCCACCCAACCTCCCCATCCCACCCAACCTCCCCACTTCACCCAACCTCCCTACTTCACCCAACCTCCCCACTCCACCCAATTTCCGCAATCCACCCAACTTCCGTACTCCAATCAAACTCCCCACTCCACCCAACCTCATCACTCCACCCTACCTCCACACTTCACCCTACCTCGCCAGAGCACCCAACCTCCCCACTCCACCGAACCTCCCCACTCCACCCAACGTCCGCACTCCACCCAAAGTTCGCACTCAACCCAACCTCCACACTTCACCCAACCTCCCAACTCCACCCAACCTCCCCACTTCACCAAACCTCCGCATTCCAATCAACCTCCGCACGCCACCCAACCTCCGCACTCGAACCAACTTACGCACTCAATCCAACCTCCGCACTCCACCCAACTTCCGCACTCTACCCAACTTCCGCACTCCATCGAACCTCCGCACTCCACCCAACCTCCGCACTCCACACAACTTTCGCACTCCACCCAACCTCCCCACTCCACCCAACCTCCTCACTCCACGCAACCTCCCCACTTCACCCAACCTCCCCACTTCACCCAACCTCCCCACTCCCTCAACAACCCCACTCCACCCAACCTCCCCACCCCGCCCAAACTCCCCTCTCCACCCAACCTCCCCATTTCACCCAACATCCCCATTCCACCCAACCTCCCCACTTCACCCAAACTCCCTACTCCACCCAACCTCCCCACTTCACCCAACCTTCGCACTCCATCCAACCTCCGCACTCCACCCAACCTCCGCACTCCAAACAACTTCCGCACTCCAACCAACATCCGCACTCCGCCCAACTTCCGCACTCCACCCAACTTCCGCACTCCACCCAACCTCTCCACTCAACCCAAACTCAGCACTCCAGCCAACTTCCGCAATCCACCCAACTTCCGCACACCACCCAACTTCCGTACTCCACGCAACTTCCGCGCTCCACCCAACCTCCGCACTCCACCCAACCTCCGCACTCCACACAACTTCCGCATTCGACCCAACCTCCCCACTCCACCCAACCTCCCAACTTCACCGAACCTCCCCACTCCACCCAATATCCCCACCCCAAGCAACCTCCCCACTTCACCCAACCTCCGCCCTCCTCCCAACCTCCGCCCTCCACCCAACCTCCCCACTGCACCCAACTTCCCCACGTCACCCAACCTCCCCACTCTACCCAACTTCCTCACTCCACCCAACCTCCCTACTTCACCCAACATCCCCAGAGCACCCAACCTCCCCACTCCACCCAACCTCCCCACTCCACCCAACCTCCCCATTTCACCCAACCTCCCCACATCACCCAAACTCCCTACTCCACCCAACCTCCCCACCCCACCCAACCTCCCCACTTCACCCAACCTCTCTACTTCACCCAACCTCCCCACTCCACCCAACTTCCGCACTCCACCCAACTTCCGTACTCCAATCAAACTCCCCACTCCACCCAACCTCATCACTCCACCCTACCTCCACACTTCACCCTACCTCCCCAGAGCACCCAACCTCCCCACTCCACCGAACCTCCCCACTCCACCCAACCTCCACTCTCCACCCAACCTCCCCACTCCACGCAACCTCCTCACTCCACGCAACCTCCCCACTTCACCCAACCTCCCCACCCCGCCCAAACTCCCCTCTCCACCAAACCTCCCCACTTCACCCAACATCCCCACTCCACCCAACCTCCCCACTTCACCCAACCTCCCTACTCCACCCAACCTCCCCACTCCATCCAACCTCCGCACTCCACCCACCTCCGCACTCCAAACAACTTCCGCACTCCAACCAACATCCGCACTCCGCCCAACTTCCGCACTCCACCCAACTTCCGCACTCCAACCAACCTCTGCACTCAACCCAAACTCAGCACTCCAGCCAACTTCCGCACTCCACCCAACCTCCGCACTCCACACAACTTCCGCATTCCACACAACCTCCGCACTCCACCCAACCTCCCCACTTCACCCAACCTCCCTTCTCCCCCAACAACCCCACTCCACCCAGCCCGCCCAAACTCCCCTCTCCACCCAACCTCCCCACTTTACCCAACATCCCCATTCCACCCAACCTTCGCACTCCATCCAACCTCCGCACTCCACCCAACCTCCGCATTCCAAACAACTTCCGCACTCCAACCAACATCCGCACTCCGCCCAACCTCCTCACTCCAAGCAACCTCCTCACTCCACGCAACCTCCCCACTTCACCCAACCTCCCCACTTCACCCAACCTCCCCACTCCCCCAACAACCCCACTCCACCCAACCTCCCCACCCCGCCCAAACTCCCCTCTCCACCCAACCTCCCCACTTCACCCAACATCCCCATTCCACCCAACCTCCCCACTTCACCCAAACTCCCTACTCCACCCAACCTCCCCACTTCACCCAACCTTCGCACTCCATCCAACCTCCGCACTCCACCCAACCTCCGCACTCCAAACAACTTCCGCACTCCAACCAACATCCGCACTCCGCCCAACTTCCGCACTCCACCCAACTTCCGCACTCCACCCAACCTCTGCACTCAACCCAAACTCAGCACTCCAGCCAACTTCCGCAATCCACCCAACTTCCGCACACCACCCAACTTCCGTACTCCACGCAACTTCCGCGCTCCACCCAACCTCCGCACTCCACCCAACCTCCGCACTCCACTCAACTTCCGCATTCGACCCAACCTCCCCACTCCACCCAACCTCCCCACTTCACCGAACCTCCCCACTCCACCCAATATCCCCACCCCAAGCAACCTCCCCACTTCACCCAACCTCCGCCCTCCTCCCAACCTCCGCCCTCCACCCAACCTCCCCACTGCACCCAACTTCCCCACGTCACCCAACCTCCCCACTCTACCCAACCTCCTCACTCCACCCAACCTCCCTACTTCACCCAACATCCCCAGAGCACCCAACCTCCCCACTCCACCCAACCTCCCCACTCCACCCAACCTCCCCATTTCACCCAACCTCCCCACATCACCCAAACTCCCTACTCCACCCAACCTCCCCACCCCACCCAACCTCCCCACTTCACCCAACCTCTCTACTTCACCCAACCTCCCCACTCCACCCAACTTCCGCACTCCACCCAACTTCCGTACTCCACCCAACCTCCCCACTCCACGCAACCTCCTCACTCCACGCAACCTCCCCACTTCACCCAACCTCCCCACCCCGCCCAAACTCCCCTCTCCACCAAACCTCCCCACTTCACCCAACATCCCCACTCCACCCAACCTCCCCACTTCACCCAACCTCCCTACTACACCCAACCTCCCCAATCCATCCAACCTCCGCACTCCACCCACCTCCGCACTCCAAACAACTTCCGCACTCCAACCAACATCCGCACTCCGCCCAACTTCCGCACTCCACCCAACTTCCGCACTCCAACCAACCTCTGCACTCAACCCAAACTCAGCACTCCAGCCAACTTCCGCACTCCACCCAACCTCCGCACTCCACACAACTTCCGCATTCCACACAACCTCCGCACTCCACCCAACCTCATCACTCCACCCTACCTCCACACTTCACCCTACCTCCCCAGAGCACCCAACCTCCCCACTCCACCGAACCTCCCCACTCCACCCAACCTCCACTCTCCACCCAACCTCCCCACTCCAAGCAACCTCCTCACTCCACGCAACCTCCCCACTTCACCCAACCTCCCCACTTCACCCAACCTCCCCACTCCCCCAACAACCCCACTCCACCCAACCTCCCCACCCCGCCCAAACTCCCCTCTCCACCCAACCTCCCCACTTCACCCAACATCCCCACTCCACCCAACCTCCCCACTTCACCCAACCTCCCTACTCCACCCAACCTCCCCACTCCATCCAACCTCCGCACTCCACCCACCTCCGCACTCCAAACAACTTCCGCACTCCAACCAACATCCGCACTCCGCCCAACTTCCGCACTCCACCCAACTTCCGCACTCCACCCAACCTCTGCACTCAACCCAAACTCAGCACTCCAGCCAACTTCCGCACTCCACCCAACTTCCGCACACCACCCAACTTCCGTACTCCACGCAACTTCCGCGCTCCACCCAACCTCCCCACTCCACCGAACCTCCCCACTCCACCCAACCTCCACTCTCCACCCAACCTCCCCACTTCACCCAACCTCCCCACTTCACCCATCCTCCCCACTCCACCCAACCTCCCCACTTCACCCAACCTCCCCACATCACCCAACCTCCCCACTCCACCCAAACTCCCCACTCCACCCAACCTCCCCACTCCACCCAAACTCCCCACTTCACCCAACCTCCCTACTTCACCCAACCTCCCCACTCCCCCAACCTCCCCACTTCACCCAACCTCCCTACTCCACCCAACCTCCCCACTTCACCCAACCTTCGCACTCCATCCAACCTCCGCACTCCACCCAACCTCCGCACTCCAAACAACTTCCGCACTCCAACCAACATCCGCACTCCGCCCAACTTCCGCACTCCACCCAACTTCCGCACTCCAACCAACCTCTGCACTCAACCCAAACTCAGCACTCCAGCCAACTTCCGCACTCCACCCAACCTCCGCACTCCACACAACTTCCGCATTCCACACAACCTCCGCACTCCACCCAACCTCCCCACTTCACCCAACCTCCCCACTCCACCCAATATTCCCACCCCAAGCAACCTCCCCACTTCACCCAACCTCCGCCCTCCACCCAACCTCCGCCCTCCACCCAACCTCCCCACTGCACCCAACTTCCCCACTTCACCCAACCTCCCCACACTACCCAACCTCCCCACTTCACCCAACCTCCGCCTTCCACCCAACCTCCTCCCTCCACCCAACCTCCCCACTGCACCCAACTTCCCCACTTCACCCAACCTCCCCACACTACCCAACCTCCTCACTCCACCCAACCTCCCTACTTCACCCAACATCCCCAGAGCACCCAACATCCCACTCCAACCAACCTCCCCACTCCATCCAACCTCCCCACTTCACCCAACCTCCCCACATCACCCAAACTCCCTACTCCACCCAACCTCCCCACCCCACCCAACCTCCCCACTTCACCCAACCTCTCTACTTCACCCAACCTCCCCACTCCACCCAACTTCCGCACTCCACCCAACTTCCGGACTCTAATCAAACTCCCCACTCCACCCAACCTCATCACTCCACCCTACATCCACACTTCACCCTACCTCGCAAGAGCACCCAACCTCCCTACTCCACGCAACCTCCCCACTCCATCCAACCTCCGCACTCCACCCACCTCCGCACTCCAAACAACTTCCGCACTCCAACCAACATCCGCACTCCGCCCAACTTCCGCACTCCACCCAACTTCCGCACTCCACCCAACCTCTGCACTCAACCCAAACTCAGCACTCCAGCCAACTTCCGCACTCCACGCAACTTCCGCGCTCCACCCAACCTCCGCACTCCACCCTACCTCCACACTTCACCCTACCTCCCCAGAGCACCCAACCTCCCCACTCCACCGAACCTCCCCACTCCACCCAACCTCCACTCTCCACCCAACCTCCCCACTTCACCCATCCTCCCCACTCCACCCAACCTCCCACTTCACCCAACCTCCCCACATCACCCAACCTCCCCACTCCACCCAAACTCCCCACTCCACCCAACCTCCCCACTCCACCCAAACTCCCCACTTCACCCAACCTCCCTACTTCACCCAACCTCCCCACTCCCCCAACCTCCCCACTTCACCCAACCTCCCCACTCCACCCAACCTCCCCACTTCACCCAACCTCCCCACTCCACCCAACCTCCTCACTTCACCCAACCTTCGCACTCCATCCAACCTCCGCACTCCACCCAACCTCCGCACTCCAAACAACTTCCGCACTCCAACCAACATCCGCACTCCGCCCAACTTCCGCACTCCACCCAACTTCCGCACTCCAACCAACCTCTGCACTCAACCCAAACTCAGCACTCCAGCCAACTTCCGCACTCCACCCAACTTCCGCTCACCACCCAACTTCCGTACTCCACGCAACTTCCGCGCTCCACCCAACATCCGCACTCCACCCAACCTCCGCACTCCACACAACTTCCGCATTCCACCCAACCTCCCCACTCCACCCAACCTCCCCACTTCACCGAACCTCCCCACTCCACCCAATATTCCCACCCCAAGCAACCTCCCCACTTCACCCAACCTCCGCCCTCCACCCAACCTCCGTCCTCCACCCAACCTCCGCCCTCCACCCAACCTCCCCACTGCACCCAACTTCCCCACTTCACCCAACCTCCCCACACTACCCAACCTCCTCACTCCACCCAACCTCCCCACTCCACCCAACCTCCCCACTTCGCCCAACCTCCCCACATCACCCAAACTCCCTACTCCACCCAACCTCCCCACGCCACCCAACCTCCCCACTTCACCCAACCTCCCTACTTCACCCAACCTCCCCACTCCACCCAATTTCCGCACTCCACCCAACTTCCGTACTCCAATCAAACTCCCCACTCCACCCAACCTCATCACTCCACCCTACCTCCACACTTCACCCTACCTCGCCAGAGCACCCAACCTCCCCACTCCACCGAACCTCCCCACTCCACCCAACCTCCACTCTCCACCCAACCTCCCCACTTCACCCAAACTCCCCACTTCACCCAAACTCCCCACTCCACCCAACCTCCCCACTCCACCCAAACTCCCCACTTCACCCAACCTCCCTACTTCACCCAACCTCCCCACTCCACCCAACGTCCGCACTCCACCCAAAGTTCGCACTCAACCCAACCTCTACACTTCACCCAACCTCCCAACTCCACCCAACCTCCCCACTTCACCAAACCTCCGCATTCCAATCAACCTCCGCACGCCACCCAACCTCCGCACTCGAACCAACTTACGCACTCAATCCAACCTCCGCACTCCACCCAACTTCCGCACTCCACCCAACTTCCGCACTCCATCGAACCTCCGCACTCCACCCAACCTCCGCACTCCACACAACTTTCGCACTCCACCCAACCTCCCCACTCCACCCAACCTCCTCACTCCACGCAACCTCCCCACTTCACCCAACCTCCCCACTTCACCCAACCTCCCCACTCCCCCAACAACCCCACTCCACCCAACCTCCCCACTTCACCCAAACTCCCTACTCCACCCAACCTCCCCACTTCACCCAACCTTCGCACTCCATCCAACCTCCGCACTCCACCCAACCTCCGCACTCCAAACAACTTCCGCACTCCAACCAACATCCGCACTCCGCCCAACTTCCGCACTCCACCCAACTTCCGCACTCCACCCAACCTCTGCACTCAACCCAAACTCAGCACTCCAGCCAACTTCCGCAATCCACCCAACTTCCGCACACCACCCAACTTCCGTACTCCACGCAACTTCCGCGCTCCACCCAACCTCCGCACTCCACCCAACCTCCGCACTCCACACAACTTCCGCATTCGACCCAACCTCCCCACTCCACCCAACTTCCCCACTTCACCGAACCTCCCCACTCCACCCAATATCCCCACCCCAAGCAACCTCCCCACTTCACCCAACATCCGCCCTCCTCCCAACCTCCGCCCTCCACCCAACCTCCCCACTGCACCCAACTTCCCCACGTCACCCAACCTCCCCACTCTACCCAACCTCCTCACTCCACCCAACCTCCCTACTTCACCCAACATCCCCAGAGCACCCAACCTCCCCACTCCACCCAACCTCCCCACTCCACCCAACCTCCCCATTTCACCCAACCTCCCCACATCACCCAAACTCCCTACTCCACCCAACCTCCCCACCCCACCCAACCTCCCCACTTCACCCAACCTCTCTACTTCACCCAACCTCCCCACTCCACCCAACTTCCGCACTCCACCCAACTTCCGTACTCCAATCAAACTCCCCACTCCACCCAACCTCATCACTCCACCCTACCTCCACACTTCACCCTACCTCCCCAGAGCACCCAACCTCCCCACTCCACCGAACCTCCCCACTCAACCCAACCTCCACTCTCCACCCAACCTCCCCACTCCACGCAACCTCCTCACTCCACGCAACCTCCCCACTTCACCCAACCTCCCCACCCCGCCCAAACTCCCCTCTCCACCAAACCTCCCCACTTCACCCAACATCCCCACTCCACCCAACCTCCCCACTTCACCCAACCTCCCTACTCCACCCAACCTCCCCACTCCATCCAACCTCCGCACTCCACCCACCTCCGCACTCCAAACAACTTCCGCACTCCAACCAACATCCGCATTCCGCCCAACTTCCGCACTCCACCCAACTTCCGCACTCCACCCAACCTCTGCACTCAACCCAAACTCAGCACTCCAGCCAACTTCCGCACTCCACCCAACTTCCGCACGCCACCCAACCTCCCCACTCGAACCAACTTACGCACTCAACCCAACCTCCGCACTCCACCCAAATTCCGCACTCCACCCAACTTCCGCACTCCATCGAACCTCCGCACTCCACCCAACCTCCGCACTCCACACAACTTTCGCACTCCACCCAACCTCCCCACTCCACCCAACCTCCTCACTCCACGCAACCTCCCCACTTCACCCAACCTCCCCACTTCACCCAACCTCCCCACTCCCCCAACAACCCCACTCCACCCAACCTCCCCACCCCGCCCAAACTCCCTACTCCACCCAACCTCCCCACTTCACCCAACCTTCGCACTCCATCCAACCTCCGCACTCCACCCAACCTCCGCACTCCAAACAACTTCCGCACTCCAACCAACATCCGCACTCCGCCCAACTTCCGCACTCCACCCAACTTCCGCACTCCACCCAACCTCTGCACTCAACCCAAACTCAGCACTCCAGCCAACTTCCGCAATCCACCCAACTTCCGCACACCACCCAACTTCCGTACTCCACGCAACTTCCGCGCTCCACCCAACCTCCGCACTCCACCCAACCTCCGCACACCACACAACTTCCGCATTCGACCCAACCTCCCCACTCCACCCAACCTCCCCACTTCACCGAACCTCCCCACTCCACCCAATATCCCCACCCCAAGCAACCTCCCCATTTCACCCAACCTCCGCCCTCCTCCCAACCTCCGCCCTCCACCCAACCTCCCCACTGCACCCAAATTCCCCACTTCACCCAACCTCCCCACTCTACCCAACCTCCTCACTCCAACCAACCTCCTTACTTCACCCAACATCCCCAGAGCACCCAACCTCCCCACTCCACCCAACCTCCCCACTCCACCCAACCTCCCCACTTCACCCAACCTCCCCACATCACCCAAACTCCCTACTCCACCCAACCTCCCCCCCCACCCAACCTCCCCACTTCACCCAACCTCTCTACTTCACCCAACCTCCCCACTCCACCCAACTTCCGCACTCCACCCAACTTCCGTACTCCAATCAAACTCCCCACTCCACCCAACCTCATCACTCCACCCTACCTCCACACTTCACCCTACCTCGCCAGAGCACCCAACCTCCCCACTCCACCGAACCTCCCCACTCCACCCAACCTCCACTCTCCCCCCAACCTCCCCACTTCACCCAAACTCCCCACTTCACCCAAAGTTCGCACTCAACCCAACCTCCACAATCCACCCAACCTCCGCACTCCAAACAACTTCCGCAATCCAACCAACATCCGCACTCCGCCCAACTTCCGCACTCCACCCAACTTCTGCACTCCACCCAACCTCTGCACTCAACCCAAACTCAGCACTCCAGCCAACTTCCGCACTCCACCCAACTTCCGCACACCACCCAACTTCCGTACTCCACGCAACTTCCGCGCTCCACCCAACCTCCGCACTCCACCCAACCTCCGCACTCCAAACAACTTCCGCATTCGACCCAACCTCCCCACTCTACCCAATATCCCCACCCCAAGCAACCTCCCCATTTCACCCAACCTCCGCCCTCCTCCCAACCTCCGCCCTCCACCCAACCTCCCCACTGCACCCAACTTCCCCACTTCACCCAACCTCCCCACTCTACCCAACCTCCTCACTCCACCCAACCTCCCTACTTCACCCAACATCCCCAGAGCACCCAACCTCCCAACTCCACCCAACCTCCCCACTCCACCCAACCTCCCCACTTCACCCAACCTCCCCACATCACCCAAACTCCCTACTCCACCCAACCTCCCCCCCACCCAACCTCCCCACTTCACCCAACCTCTCTACTTCACCCAACCTCCCCACTCCACCCAACTTCCGCACTCCACCCAACTTCCGTACTCCAATCAAACTCCCCACTCCACCCAACCTCATCACTCCACCCTACCTCCACACTTCACCCTACCTCCCCAGAGCACCCAACCTCCCCACTCCACCGAACCTCCCCACTCCACCCAACCTCCACTCTCCACCCAACCTCCCCTCTCCACGCAACCTCCTCACTCCACGCAACCTCCCCACTTCACCCAACCTCCCCACTTCACCCAACCTCCCCACTCCCCCAACAACCCCACTCCACCCAACCTCCCCACCCCGCCCAAACTCCCCTCTCCACCCAACCTCCCCACTTCGCCCAACCTCCCTACTCCACCCAACCTCCCCACTCCATCCAACCTCCGCACTCCACCCACCTCCGCACTCCAAACAACTTCCGCACTCCAACCAACATCCGCACTCCGCCCAACTTCCGCACTCCACCCAACTTCCGCACTCCACCCAACCTCTGCGCTCCACCCAACCTCCGCACTCCACCCAACCTCCGCACTCCACACAACTTCCGCTTTCCACCCAACCTCCCCACTCCACCCAACCTCCCCACTTCACCCAACCTCCCCACTCCACCCAATATCCCCACCCCAAGCAACCTCCCCATTTCACCCAACCTCCGCCCTCCTCCCAACCTCCGCCCTCCACCCAACCTCCCCACTGCACCCAACTTCCCCACTTCACCCAACCTCCCCACTCTACCCAACCTCCTCACTCCACCCAACCTCCCTACTTCACCCAACATCCCCAGAGCACCCAACCTCCCCACTCCACCCAACCTCCCCACTCCACCCAACCTCCCCACTTCACCCAAGCTCCCCACATCACCCAAACTCCCTACTCCACCCAACCTCCCCACCCCACCCAACCTCCCCACTTCACCCAACCTCCCTACTTCACCCAAAATCCCCAGAGCACCCAACCTCCCCACTCCACCCAACCTCCCCACTCCACCCAACCTCCCCACTTCACCCAACCTCCCCACATCACCCAAACTCCCTACTCCACCCAACCTCCCCACTCCACCCAACTTCCGCACTCCACCCAACTTCCGTAGTCCAATCAAACTCCCTACTCCACCCAACCTCCCCACCCCACCCAACCTCCCCACTTCACCCAACCTCCCTACTTCACCCAACATCCCCAGAGCACCCAACCTCCCCACTCCACCCAACCTCCACTCTCCACCCAACCTCCCCACTTCACCCAACCTCCCCACTTCACCCATCCTCCCCACTCCATTCAACCTCCCCACTTCACCCAACCTCCCCACATCACCCAACTTCCGTACTCCAATCAAATCCCCACTCCACCCAACCTCATCACTCCACCCTACCTCCACACTTCACCCTACCTCGCCAGAGCACCCAACCTCCCCACTCCACCGAACCTCCCCACTCCACCCAACCTCCAATCTCCACCCAACCTCCCCACTTCACCCAAACTCCCCACTTCACCCAACCTCCCCACTCCACCCAAACTCCCCACTTCACCCAACCTCCCTACTTCACCCAACCTCCCCACTCCACCCAACGTCCGCACTCCACCCAAAGTTCGCACTCAACCCAACCTCCACACTCCACCCAACCTCCGCACTCCAAACAACTTCCGCAATCCAACCAACATCCGCACTCCGCCCAACTTCCGCACTCCACCCAACTTCTGCACTCCACCCAACCTCTGCACTCAACCCAAACTCAGCACTCCAGCCAACTTCCGCACTCCACCCAACTTCCGCACACCACCCAACTTCCGTACTCCACGCAACTTCCGCGCTCCACCCAACCTCCGCACTCCACCCAACCTCCGCACTCCACACAACTTCCGCATTCGACCCAACCTCCCCACTCCACCCAATATCCCCATCCCAAGCAACCTCCCCATTTCACCCAACCTCCGCCCTCCTCCCAACCTCCGCCCTCCACCCAACCTCCCCACTGCACCCAACTTCCCCACTTCACCCAACCTCCCCACTCTACCCAACCTCCTCACTCCACCCAACCTCCCTACTTCACCCAACATCCCCAGAGCACCCAACCTCCCCACTCGACCCAACCTCCCCACTCCACCCAACCTCCCCACTTCACCCAACCTCCCCACATCACCCAAACTCCCTACTTCACCCAACCTCCCCACTCCACCCAACTTCCGCACTCCACCCAACTTCCGTACTCCAATCAAACTCCCCACTCCACCCAACCTCATCACTCCACCCTACCTCCACACTTCACCCTACCTCCCCAGAGCACCCAACCTCCCCACTCCACCGAACCTCCCCACTCCACCCAACCTCCACTCTCCACCCAACCTCCCCACTCCACGCAACCTCCTCACTCCACGCAACCTCCCCACTTCACCCAACCTCCCCACTTCACCCAACCTCCCCACTCCCCCAACAACCCCACTCCACCCAACCTCCCCACCCCGCCCAAACTCCCCTCTCCACCCAACCTCCCCACTTCACCCAACATCCCCACTCCACCCAACCTCCCCACTTCACCCAACCTCCCTACTCCACCCAACCTCCCCACTCCATCCAACCTCCGCACTCCACCCACCTCCGCACTCCAAACAACTTCCGCACTCCAACCAACATCCGCACTCCGCCCAACCTCTGCGCTCCACCCAACCTCCGCACTCCACCCAACCTCCGCACTCCACACAACTTCCGCATTCCACCCAACCTCCCCACTCCACCCAACCTCCCCACTTCACCCAACCTCCCCACTCCACCCAATATTCCCACCCCAAGCAACCTCCCCACTTCACCCAACCTCCGCCCTCCACCCAACCTCCGCCCTCCACCCAACCTCCCCACTGCACCCAACTTCCCCACTTTACCCAACCTCCCCACACTACCCAACCTCCTCACTCCACCCAACCTCCCTACTTCACCCAACATCCCCAGAGCACCCAACCTCCCCACTCCACCCAACCTCCCCACTCCACCCAACCTCCCCACTTCACCCAAGCTCCCCACATCACCCAAACTCCCTACTCCACCCAACCTCCCCACCCCACCCAACCTCCCCACTTCACCCAACCTCCCTACTTCACCCAACATCCCCAGAGCATCCAACCTCCCCACTCCACCCAACCTCCACTCTCCACCCAACCTCCCCACTTCACCCAACCTCCCCACTTCACCCATCCTCCCCACTCCATTCAACCTCCCCACTTCACCCAACCTCCCCACATCACCCAACTTCCGTACTCCAATCAAACTCCCCACTCCACCCAACCTCATCACTCCACCCTACCTCCACACTTCACCCTACCTCGCCAGAGCACCCAACCTCCCCACTCCACCGAACCTCCCCACTCCACCCAACCTCCAATCTCCACCCAACCTCCCCACTTCACCCAAACTCCCCACTTCACCCAACCTCCCCACTCCACCCAAACTCCCCACTTCACCCAACCTCCCTACTTCACCCAACCTCCCCACTCCACCCAACGTCCGCACTCCACCCAAAGTTCGCACTCAACCCAACCTCCACACTCCACCCAACCTCCGCACTCCAAACAACTTCCGCAATCCAACCAACATCCGCACTCCGCCCAACTTCCGCACTCCACCCAACTTCTGCACTCCACCCAACCTCTGCACTCAACCCAAACTCAGCACTCCAGCCAACTTCCGCACTCCACCCAACTTCCGCACACCACCCAACTTCCGTACTCCACGCAACTTCCGCGCTCCACCCAACCTCCGCACTCCACCCAACCTCCGCACTCCACACAACTTCCGCATTCGACCCAACCTCCCCACTCCACCCAATATCCCCACCCCAAGCAACCTCCCCATTTCACCCAACCTCCGCCCTCCTCCCAACCTCCGCCCTCCACCCAACCTCCCCACTGCACCCAACTTCCCCACTTCACCCAACCTCCCCACTCTACCCAACCTCCTCACTCCACCCAACCTCCCTACTTCACCCAACATCCCCAGAGCACCCAACCTCCCCACTCGACCCAACCTCCCCACTCCACCCAACCTCCCCACATCACCCAACCTCCCCACATCACCCAAACTCCCTACTTCACCCAACCTCCCCACTCCACCCAACTTCCGCACTCCACCCAACTTCCGTAATCCAATCCAACCCCCCACTCCACCCAACCTCATCACTCCACCCTACCTCCACACTTCACCCTACCTCCCCAGAGCACCCAACCTCCCCACTCCACCGAACCTCCCCACTCCACCCAACCTCCACTCTCCACCCAACCTCCCCACTCCACGCAACCTCCTCACTCCACGCAACCTCCCCACTTCACCCAACCTCCCCACTTCACCCAACCTCCCCACTCCCCCAACAACCCCACTCCACCCAACCTGCCCACCCCGCCCAAACTCCCCTCTCCACCCAACCTCCCCACTTCACCCAACATCCCCACTCCACCCAACCTCCCCACTTCACCCAACCTCCCTACTCCACCCAACCTCCCCACTCCATCCAACCTCCGCACTCCACCCACCTCCGCACTCCAAACAACTTCCGCACTCCAACCAACATCCGCACTCCGCGCAACCTCTGCGCTCCACCCAACCTCCGCACTCCACCCAACCTCCGCACTCCACACAACTTCCGCATTCCACCCAACCTCCCCACTCCACCCAACCTCCCCACTTCACCCAACCTCCCCACTCCACCCAATATTCCCACCCCAAGCAACCTCCCCACTTCACCCAACCTCCGCCCTCCACCCAACCTCCGCCCTCCACCCAACCTCCCCACTGCACCCAACTTCCCCACTTTACCCAACCTCCCCACACTACCCAACCTCCTCACTCCACCCAACCTCCCTACTTCACCCAACATCCCCAGAGCACCCAACCTCCCCACTCCACCCAACCTCCCCACTCCACCCAACCTCCCCACTTCACCCAAGCTCCCCACATCACCCAAACTCCCTACTCCACCCAACCTCCCCACCCCACCCAACCTCCCCACTTCACCCAACCTCCCTACTTCACCCAACATCCCCAGAGCACCCAACCTCCCCACTCCACCCAACCTCCACTCTCCACCCAACCTCCCCACTTCACCCAACCTCCCCACTTCACCCATCCTCCCCACTCCATTCAACCTCCCCACTTCACCCAACCTCCCCACATCACCCAACTTCCGTACTCCAATCAAACTCCCCACTCCACCCAACCTCATCACTCCACCCTACCTCCACACTTCACCCTACCTCGCCAGAGCACCCAACCTCCCCACTCCACCGAACCTCCCCACTCCACCCAACCTCCAATCTCCACCCAACCTCCCCACTTCACCCAAACTCCCCACTTCACCCAACCTCCCCACTCCACCCAAACTCCCCACTTCACCCAACCTCCCTACTTCACCCAACCTCCCCACTCCACCCAACGTCCGCACTCCACCCAAAGTTCGCACTCAACCCAACCTCCACACTCCACCCAACCTCCGCACTCCAAACAACTTCCGCAATCCAACCAACATCCGCACTCCGCCCAACTTCCGCACTCCACCCAACTTCTGCACTCCACCCAACCTCTGCACTCAACCCAAACTCAGCACTCCAGCCAACTTCCGCACTCCACCCAACTTCCGCACACCACCCAACTTCCGTACTCCACGCAACTTCCGCGCTCCACCCAACCTCCGCACTCCACCCAACCTCCGCACTCCACACAACTTCCGCATTCGACCCAACCTCCCCACTCCACCCAATATCCCCACCCCAAGCAACCTCCCCATTTCACCCAACCTCCGCCCTCCTCCCAACCTCCGCCCTCCACCCAACCTCCCCACTGCACCCAACTTCCCCACTTCACCCAACCTCCCCACTCTACCCAACCTCCTCACTCCACCCAACCTCCCTACTTCACCCAACATCCCCAGAGCACCCAACCTCCCCACTCGACCCAACCTCCCCACTCCACCCAACCTCCCCACATCACCCAACCTCCCCACATCACCCAAACTCCCTACTTCACCCAACCTCCCCACTCCACCCAACTTCCGCACTCCACCCAACTTCCGTAATCCAATCAAACTCCCCACTCCACCCAACCTCATCACTCCACCCTACCTCCACACTTCACCCTACCTCCCCAGAGCACCCAACCTCCCCACTCCACCGAACCTCCCCACTCCACCCAACCTCCACTCTCCACCCAACCTCCCCACTCCACGCAACCTCCTCACTCCACGCAACCTCCCCACTTCACCCAACCTCCCCACTTCACCCAACCTCCCCACTCCCCCAACAACCCCACTCCACCCAACCTGCCCACCCCGCCCAAACTCCCCTCTCCACCCAACCTCCCCACTTCACCCAACATCCCCACTCCACCCAACCTCCCCACTTCACCCAACCTCCCTACTCCACCCAACCTCCCCACTCCATCCAACCTCCGCACTCCACCCACCTCCGCACTCCAAACAACTTCCGCACTCCAACCAACATCCGCACTCCGCGCAACCTCTGCGCTCCACCCAACCTCCGCACTCCACCCAACCTCCGCACTCCACACAACTTCCGCATTCCACCCAACCTCCCCACTCCACCCAACCTCCCCACTTCACCCAACCTCCCCACTCCACCCAATATTCCCACCCCAAGCAACCTCCCCACTTCACCCAACCTCCGCCCTCCACCCAACCTCCGCCCTCCACCCAACCTCCCCACTGCACCCAACTTCCCCACTTCACCCAACCTCCCCACACTACCCAACCTCCTCACTCCACCCAACCTCCCCACTTCACCCAAGCTCCCCACATCACCCAAACTCCCTACTCCACCCAACCTCCCCACCCCACCCAACCTCCCCACTTCACCCAACCTCCCTACTTCACCCAACATCCCCAGAGCACCCAACCTCCCCACTCCACCCAACCTCCACTCTCCACCCAACCTCCCCACTTCACCCAACCTCCCCACTTCACCCATCCTCCCCACTCCATTCAACCTCCCCACTTCACCCAACCTCCCCACATCACCCAACTTCCGTACTCCAATCAAATCCCCACTCCACCCAACCTCATCACTCCACCCTACCTCCACACTTCACCCTACCTCGCCAGAGCACCCAACCTCCCCACTCCACCGAACCTCCCCACTCCACCCAACCTCCAATCTCCACCCAACCTCCCCACTTCACCCAAACTCCCCACTTCACCCAACCTCCCCACTCCACCCAAACTCCCCACTTCACCCAACCTCCCTACTTCACCCAACCTCCCCACTCCACCCAACGTCCGCACTCCACCCAAAGTTCGCACTCAACCCAACCTCCACACTCCACCCAACCTCCGCACTCCAAACAACTTCCGCAATCCAACCAACATCCGCACTCCGCCCAACTTCCGCACTCCACCCAACTTCTGCACTCCACCCAACCTCTGCACTCAACCCAAACTCAGCACTCCAGCCAACTTCCGCACTCCACCCAACTTCCGCACACCACCCAACTTCCGTACTCCACGCAACTTCCGCGCTCCACCCAACCTCCGCACTCCACCCAACCTCCGCACTCCACACAACTTCCGCATTCGACCCAACCTCCCCACTCCACCCAATATCCCCACCCCAAGCAACCTCCCCATTTCACCCAACCTCCGCCCTCCTCCCAACCTCCGCCCTCCACCCAACCTCCCCACTGCACCCAACTTCCCCACTTCACCCAACCTCCCCACTCTACCCAACCTCCTCACTCCACCCAACCTCCCTACTTCACCCAACATCCCCAGAGCACCCAACCTCCCCACTCGACCCAACCTCCCCACTCCACCCAACCTCCCCACTTCACCCAACCTCCCCACATCACCCAAACTCCCTACTTCACCCAACCTCCCCACTCCACCCAACTTCCGCACTCCACCCAACTTCCGTACTCCAATCAAACTCCCCACTCCACCCAACCTCATCACTCCACCCTACCTCCACACTTCACCCTACCTCCCCAGAGCACCCAACCTCCCCACTCCACCGAACCTCCCCACTCCACCCAACCTCCACTCTCCACCCAACCTCCCCACTCCACGCAACCTCCTCACTCCACGCAACCTCCCCACTTCACCCAACCTCCCCACTTCACCCAACCTCCCCACTCCCCCAACAACCCCACTCCACCCAACCTCCCCACCCCGCCCAAACTCCCCTCTCCACCCAACCTCCCCACTTCACCCAACATCCCCACTCCACCCAACCTCCCCACTTCACCCAACCTCCCTACTCCACCCAACCTCCCCACTCCATCCAACCTCCGCACTCCACCCACCTCCGCACTCCAAACAACTTCCGCACTCCAACCAACATCCGCACTCCGCCCAACCTCTGCGCTCCACCCAACCTCCGCACTCCACCCAACCTCCGCACTCCACACAACTTCCGCATTCCACCCAACCTCCCCACTCCACCCAACCTCCCCACTTCACCCAACCTCCCCACTCCACCCAATATTCCCACCCCAAGCAACCTCCCCACTTCACCCAACCTCCGCCCTCCACCCAACCTCCGCCCTCCACCCAACCTCCCCACTGCACCCAACTTCCCCACTTCACCCAACCTCCCCACACTACCCAACCTCCTCACTCCACCCAACCTCCCTACTTCACCCAACATCCCCAGAGCACCCAACCTCCCCACTCCACCCAACCTCCCCACTCCACCCAACCTCCCCACTTCACCCAAGCTCCCCACATCACCCAAACTCCCTACTCCACCTAACCTCCCCACCCCACCCAACCTCCCCACTTCACCCAACCTCCCTACTTCACCCAACATCCCCAGAGCACCCAACCTCCCCACTCCACCCAACCTCCACTCTCCACCCAACCTCCCCACTTCACCCAACCTCCCCACTTCACCCATCCTCCCCACTCCATTCAACCTCCCCACTTCACCCAACCTCCCCACATCACCCAACTTCCGTACTCCAATCAAACTCCCCACTCCACCCAACCTCATCACTCCACCCTACCTCCACACTTCACCCTACCTCGCCAGAGCACCCAACCTCCCCACTCCACCGAACCTCCCCACTCCACCCAACCTCCAATCTCCACCCAACCTCCCCACTTCACCCAAACTCCCCACTTCACCCAACCTCCCCACTCCACCCAAACTCCCCACTTCACCCAACCTCCCTACTTCACCCAACCTCCCCACTCCACCCAACGTCCGCACTCCACCCAAAGTTCGCACTCAACCCAACCTCCACACTCCACCCAACCTCCGCACTCCAAACAACTTCCGCAATCCAACCAACATCCGCACTCCGCCCAACTTCCGCACTCCACCCAACTTCTGCACTCCACCCAACCTCTGCACTCAACCCAAACTCAGCACTCCAGCCAACTTCCGCACTCCACCCAACTTCCGCACACCACCCAACTTCCGTACTCCACGCAACTTCCGCGCTCCACCCAACCTCCGCACTCCACCCAACCTCCGCACTCCACACAACTTCCGCATTCGACCCAACCTCCCCACTCCACCCAATATCCCCACCCCAAGCAACCTCCCCATTTCACCCAACCTCCGCCCTCCTCCCAACCTCCGCCCTCCACCCAACCTCCCCAGTGCACCCAACTTCCCCACTTCACCCAACCTCCCCACTCTACCCAACCTCCTCACTCCACCCAACCTCCCTACTTCACCCAACATCCCCAGAGCACCCAACCTCCCCACTCGACCCAACCTCCCCACTCCACCCAACCTCCCCACTTCACCCAACCTCCCCACATCACCCAAACTCCCTACTTCACCCAACCTCCCCACTCCACCCAACTTCCGCACTCCACCCAACTTCCGTAATCCAATCAAACTCCCCACTCCACCCAACCTCATCACTCCACCCTACCTCCACACTTCACCCTACCTCCCCAGAGCACCCAACCTCCCCACTCCACCGAACCTCCCCACTCCACCCAACCTCCACTCTCCACCCAACCTCCCCACTCCACGCAACCTCCTCACTCCACGCAACCTCCCCACTTCACCCAACCTCCCCACTTCACCCAACCTCCCCACTCCCCCAACAACCCCACTCCACCCAACCTCCCCACCCCGCCCAAACTCCCCTCTCCACCCAACCTCCCCACTTCACCCAACATCCCCACTCCACCCAACCTCCCCACTTCACCCAACCTCCCTACTCCACCCAACCTCCCCACTCCATCCAACCTCCGCACTCCACCCACCTCCGCACTCCAAACAACTTCCGCACTCCAACCAACATCCGCACTCCGCCCAACCTCTGCGCTCCACCCAACCTCCGCACTCCACCCAACCTCCGCACTCCACACAACTTCCGCATTCCACCCAACCTCCCCACTCCACCCAACCTCCCCACTTCACCCAACCTCCCCACTCCACCCAATATTCCCACCCCAAGCAACCTCCCCACTTCACCCAACCTCCGCCCTCCACCCAACCTCCGCCCTCCACCCAACCTCCCCACTGCACCCAACTTCCCCACTTCACCCAACCTCCCCACACTACCCAACCTCCTCACTCCACCCAACCTCCCTACTTCACCCAACATCCCCAGAGCACCCAACCTCCCCACTCCACCCAACCTCCCCACTCCACCCAACCTCCCCACTTCACCCAAGCTCCCCACATCACCCAAACTCCCTACTCCACCTAACCTCCCCACCCCACCCAACCTCCCCACTTCACCCAACCTCCCTACTTCACCCAACATCCCCAGAGCACCCAACCTCCCCACTCCACCCAACCTCCACTCTCCACCCAACCTCCCCACTTCACCCAACCTCCCCACTTCACCCATCCTCCCCACTCCATTCAACCTCCCCACTTCACCCAACCTCCCCACATCACCCAACTTCCGTACTCCAATCAAACTCCCCACTCCACCCAACCTCATCACTCCACCCTACCTCCACACTTCACCCTACCTCGCCAGAGCACCCAACCTCCCCACTCCACCGAACCTCCCCACTCCACCCAACCTCCAATCTCCACCCAACCTCCCCACTTCACCCAAACTCCCCACTTCACCCAACCTCCCCACTCCACCCAAACTCCCCACTTCACCCAACCTCCCTACTTCACCCAACCTCCCCACTCCACCCAACGTCCGCACTCCACCCAAAGTTCGCACTCAACCCAACCTCCACACTTCACCCAACCTCCGCACTCCAAACAACTTCCGCAATCCAACCAACATCCGCACTCCGCCCAACTTCCGCACTCCACCCAACTTCTGCACTCCACCCAACCTCTGCACTCAACCCAAACTCAGCACTCCAGCCAACTTCCGCACTCCACCCAACTTCCGCACACCACCCAACTTCCGTACTCCACGCAACTTCCGCGCTCCACCCAACCTCCGCACTCCACCCAACCTCCGCACTCCACACAACTTCCGCATTCGACCCAACCTCCCCACTCCACCCAATATCCCCACCCCAAGCAACCTCCCCATTTCACCCAACCTCCGCCCTCCTCCCAACCTCCGCCCTCCACCCAACCTCCCCACTGCACCCAACTTCCCCACTTCACCCAACCTCCCCACTCTACCCAACCTCCTCACTCCACCCAACCTCCCTACTTCACCCAACATCCCCAGAGCACCCAACCTCCCCACTCGACCCAACCTCCCCACTCCACCCAACCTCCCCACTTCACCCAACCTCCCCACATCACCCAAACTCCCTACTTCACCCAACCTCCCCACTCCACCCAACTGCCGCACTCCACCCAACTTCCGTAATCCAATCAAACTCCCCACTCCACCCAACCTCATCACTCCACCCTACCTCCACACTTCACCCTACCTCCCCGGAGCACCCAACCTCCCCACTCCACCGAACCTCCCCACTCCACCCAACCTCCACTCTCCACCCAACCTCCCCACTCCACGCAACCTCCTCACTCCACGCAACCTCCCCACTTCACCCAACCTCCCCACTTCACCCAACCTCCCCACTCCCCCAACAACCCCACCCCACCCAACCTCCCCACCCCGCCCAAACTCCCCTCTCCACCCAACCTCCCCACTTCACCCAACATCCCCACTCCACCCAACCTCCCCACTTCACCCAACCTCCCTACTCCACCCAACCTCCCCACTCCATCCAACCTCCGCACTCCACCCACCTCCGCACTCCAAACAACTTCCGCACTCCAACCAACATCCGCACTCCGCCCAACCTCTGCGCTCCACCCAACCTCCGCACTCCACCCAACCTCCGCACTCCACACAACTTCCGCATTCCACCCAACCTCCCCACTCCACCCAACCTCCCCACTTCACCCAACCTCCCCACTCCTCCCAATATTCCCACCCCAAGCAACCTCCCCACTTCACCCAACCTCCGCCCTCCACCCAACCTCCGCCCTCCACCCAACCTCCCCACTGCACCCAACTTCCCCACTTCACCCAACCTCCCCACACTACCCAACCTCCTCACTCCACCCAACCTCCCTACTTCACCCAACATCCCCAGAGCACCCAACCTCCCCACTCCACCCAACCTCCCCACTCCACCCAACCTCCCCACTTCACCCAAGCTCCCCACATCACCCAAACTCCCTACTCCACCTAACCTCCCCACCCCACCCAACCTCCCCACTTCACCCAACCTCCCTACTTCACCCAACATCCCCAGAGCACCCAACCTCCCCACTCCACCCAACCTCCACTCTCCACCCAACCTCCCCACTTCACCCAACCTCCCCACTTCACCCATCCTCCCCACTCCATTCAACCTCCCCACTTCACCCAACCTCCCCACATCACCCAACTTCCGTACTCCAATCAAACTCCCCACTCCACCCAACCTCATCACTCCACCCTACCTCCACACTTCACCCTACCTCGCCAGAGCACCCAACCTCCCCACTCCACCGAACCTCCCCACTCCACCCAACCTCCAATCTCCACCCAACCTCCCCACTTCACCCAAACTCCCCACTTCACCCAACCTCCCCACTCCACCCAAACTCCCCACTTCACCCAACCTCCCTACTTCACCCAACCTCCCCACTCCACCCAACGTCCGCACTCCACCCAAAGTTCGCACTCAACCCAACCTCCACACTCCACCCAACCTCCGCACTCCAAACAACTTCCGCAATCCAACCAACATCCGCACTCCGCCCAACTTCCGCACTCCACCCAACTTCTGCACTCCACCCAACCTCTGCACTCAACCCAAACTCAGCACTCCAGCCAACTTCCGCACTCCACCCAACTTCCGCACACCACCCAACTTCCGTACTCCACGCAACTTCCGCGCTCCACCCAACCTCCGCACTCCACCCAACCTCCGCACTCCACACAACTTCCGCATTCGACCCAACCTCCCCACTCCACCCAATATCCCCACCCCAAGCAACCTCCCCATTTCACCCAACCTCCGCCCTCCTCCCAACCTCCGCCCTCCACCCAACCTCCCCACTGCACCCAACTTCCCCACTTCACCCAACCTCCCCACTCCACCCAACCTCCTCACTCCACCCAACCTCCCTACTTCACCCAACATCCCCAGAGCACCCAACCTCCCCACTCGACCCAACCTCCCCACTCCATCCAACCTCCCCACTTCACCCAACCTCCCCACATCACCCAAACTCCCTACTTCACCCAACCTCCCCACTCCACCCAACTTCCGCACTCCACCCAACTTCCGTAATCCAATCAAACTCCCCACTCCACCCAACCTCATCACTCCACCCTACCTCCACACTTCACCCTACCTCCCCAGAGCACCCAACCTCCCCACTCCACCGAACCTCCCCACTCCACCCAACCTCCACTCTCCACCCAACCTCCCCACTCCACGCAACCTCCTCACTCCAAGCCACCTCCCCACTTCACCCAACCTCCCCACTTCACCCAACCTCCCCACTCCCCCAACAACCCCACTCCACCCAACCTCCCCACCCCGCCCAAACTCCCCTCTCCACCCAACCTCCCCACTTCACCCAACATCCCCACTCCACCCAACCTCCCCACTTCACCCAACCTCCCTACTCCACCCAACCTCCCCACTCCATCCAACCTCCGCACTCCACCCACCTCCGCACTCCAAACAACTTCATCACTCCAACCAACATCCGCACTCCGCCCAACCTCTGCGCTCCACCCAACCTCCGCACTCCACCCAACCTCCGCACTCCACACAACTTCCGCATTCCACCCAACCTCCCCACTCCACCCAACCTCCCCACTTCACCCAACCTCCCCACTCCACCCAATATTCCCACCCCAAGCAACCTCCCCACTTCACCCAACCTCCGCCCTCCACCCAACCTCCGCCCTCCACCCAACCTCCCCACTGCACCCAACTTCCCCACTTCACCCAACCTCCCCACACTACCCAACCTCCTCACTCCACCCAACCTCCCTACTTCACCCAACATCCCCAGAGCACCCAACCTCCCCACTCCACCCAACCTCCCCACTCCACCCAACCTCCCCACTTCACCCAAGCTCCCCACATCACCCAAACTCCCTACTCCACCCAACCTCCCCACCCCACCCAACCTCCCCACTTCACCCAACCTCCCTACTTCACCCAACCGCCCCAGAGCACCCAACCTCCCCACTCCACCCAACCTCCACTCTCCACCCAACCTCCCCACTTCACCCAACCTCCCCACTTCACCCATCCTCCCCACTCCATTCAACCTCCCCACTTCACCCAACCTCCCCACATCACCCAACTTCCGTACTCCAATCAAACTCCCCACTCCACCCAACCTCATCACTCCACCCTACCTCCACACTTCACCCTACCTCGCCAGAGCACCCAACCTCCCCACTCCACCGAACCTCCCCACTCCACCCAACCTCCACTCTCCACCCAACCTCCCCACTTCACCCAAACTCCCCACTTCACCCAACCTCCCCACTCCACCCAAACTCCCCACTTCACCCAACTTCCCTACTTCACCCAACCTCCCCACTCCACCCAACGTCCGCACTCCACCCAAAGTTCGCACTCAACCCAACCTCCACACTCCACCCAACCTCCGCACTCCAAACAACTTCCGCAATCCAACCAACATCCGCACTCCGCCCAACTTCCGCACTCCACCCAACTTCTGCACTCCACCCAACCTCTGCACTCAACCCAAACTCAGCACTCCAGCCAACTTCCGCACTCCACCCAACTTCCGCACACCACCCAACTTCCGTACTCCACGCAACTTCCGCGCTCCACCCAACCTCCGCACTCCACCCAACCTCCGCACTCCACACAACTTCCGCATTCGACCCAACCTCCCCACTCCACCCAATATCCCCACCCCAAGCAACCTCCCCATTTCACCCAACCTCCGCCCTCCTCCCAACCTCCGCCCTCCACCCAACCTCCCCACTGCACCCAACTTCCCCACTTCACCCAACCTCCCCACTCTACCCAACCTCCTCACTCCACCCAACCTCCCTACTTCACCCAACATCCCCAGAGCACCCAACCTCCCCACTCGACCCAACCTCCCCACTCCACCCAACCTCCCCACTTCACCCAACCTCCCCACATCACCCAAACTCCCTACTTCACCCAACCTCCCCACTCCACCCAACTTCCGCACTCCACCCAACTTCCGTACTCCAATCAAACTCCCCACTCCACCCAACCTCATCACTCCACCCTACCTCCACACTTCACCCAACCTCCCTACTCCACCCAACCTCCCCACTCCACCCAACCTCCACTCTCCACCCAACCTCCCCACTCCACGCAACCTCCTCACTCCACGCAACCTCCCCACTTCACCCAACCTCCCCACTTCACCCAACCTCCCCACTCCCCCAACAACCCCACTCCACCCAACCTCCCCACCCCGCCCAAACTCCCCTCTCCACCCAACCTCCCCACTTCACCCAACATCCCCACTCCACCCAACCTCCCCACTTCACCCAACCTCCCTACTCCACCCAACCTCCCCACTCCATCCAACCTCCGCACTCCACCCACCTCCGCACTCCAAACAACTTCCGCACTCCAACCAACATCCGCACTCCGCCCAACTTCCGCACTCCACCCAACTTCCGCACTCCACCCAACCTCTGCGCTCAACCCAAACTCAGCACTCCAGCCAACTTCCGCACTCCACCCAACTTCCGCACACCACCCAACATCCGTACTCCACGCAACTTCCGCGCTCCACCCAACCTCCGCACTCCACCCAACCTCCGCACTCCACACAACTTCCGCATTCCACCCAACCTCCCCACTTCACCCAACCTCCCCACTTCACCCAACCTCCCCACTCCACCCAATATTCCCACCCCAAGCAACCTCCCCACTTCACCCAACCTCCGCCCTCCACCCAACCTCCGCCCTCCACCCAACCACCCCACTGCACCCAACTTCCCCACTTCACCCAACCTCCCCACACTACCCAACCTCCTCACTCCACCCAACCTCCCTACTTCACCCAACATCCCCAGAGCACCCAACCTCCCCACTCCACCCAACCTCCCCACTCCACCCAACCTCCCCACTTCACCCAACCTCCCCACATCACCCAAACTCCCTACTCCACCCAACCTCCCCACCCCACCCAACCTCCCCACTTAACCCAACTCCCCACTCCAACTCCCCACTCCACCGAACCTCCCCACTCCACCCAACCTCCACTCTCCACCCAACCTCCCCACTTCACCCAACCTCCCCACTTCACCCATCCTCCCCACTCCATTCAACCTCCCCACTTCACCCAACCTCCCCACATCACCCAACCTCCCCACTCCACCCAAACTCCCCACTCCACCCAACCTCCCCACTCCACCCAAACTCCCCACTTCACCCAACCTCCCTACTTCACCCAACATCCCCAGAGCACCCAACCTCCACTCTCCACCCAACCTCCCCACTCCACGCTACCTCCTCACTCCACGCAACCTCCCCACTTCACCCAACCTCCCCACTTCACCCAACCTCCCAACTCCCACAACAACCCCACTTCACCCAACCTCCCCACCCCGCCCAAACTCCCCTCTCCACCCAACCTCCCCACTTCACCCAACATCCCCACTCCACCCAACCTCCCCACTTCACCCAACCTCCCTTCTCCACCCTACCTCCCCACTCCATCCAACCTCCGCACTCCACCCACCTCCGCACTCCAAACAACTTCCGCACTCCAACCAACATCCGCACTCCGCCCAACTTCCGCACTCCACCCAACTTCCGCACTCCACCCAACCTCTGCACTCAACCCAAACTCAGCACTCCAGCCAACTTCCGCACTCCACCCACCTTCCGCACACCACCCAACTTCCGTACTCCACGCAACTTCCGCGCTCCACCCAACCTCCGCACTCCAAGTGGGGAGTTTGGGTGGAGTGGGGAGGTTGGGTGGAGTGGGGAGTTTGGGTGGAGTGGGGAGGTTGGGTGATGTGGGGAGGTTGGGTGAAGTGGGGAGGTTGGGTGGAGTGAGGAGGATGGGTGAAGTGGGGAGGTTGGGTGAAGTGGGGAGGTTGGGTGGAGAGTGGAGGTTGGGTGGAGTGGGGAGGTTCGGTGGAGTGGGGAGGTTGGGTGCTCTGGGGAGGTAGGGTGAAGTGTGGAGGTAGGGTGGAGTGCGGAGGTTGGGTGGAGCGCGGACGTTGCGTGGAGTACGGAAGTTGGGTGGTGTGCGGAAGTTGGGCGGAGTGCGGATGTTGGTTGGAGTGCGGAAGTTGTTTGGAGTGCGGAGGTGGGTGGAGTGCGGAGGTTGGATGGAGTGGGGTCGTTGGGTGGAGTAGGGAGGTTGGGTGAAGTGGGGAGGTTGGGTGGAGTGGCGATGTTGTGTGAAGTGGGGAGGTTGGGTGAAGAGGGGAGTTTGGGCGGGGTGGGGAGGTTGGGTGGAGTGGGGTTGTTGGGGGAGTGGGGAGGTTGGGTGAAGTGGGGAGGTTGGGTGGAGTGGGGAGGTTGGGTGCTCTGGGGAGGTAGGGTGAAGTGTGGAGGTAGGGTGGAGTGATGAGGTTGGGTGGAGTGGGGAGGTTGGGTGAAGTAGAGAGGTTGGGTGGGGTGGGGAGGTTGGGTGGAGTAGGGAGTTTGGTTGGAGTGGGGATGTTGGGTGAAGTGGGGAGGGTGGGTGGAGAGGGGAGTTTGGGCGGGGTGGGGAGGTTGGGTGGAGTGGGGTTGTTGGGGGGGGGGGGGTGGGGAGGTTGGGTGAAGTGGGGAGGTTGGGTGAAGTGGGGAGGTTTCGTGGAGTGAGGAGGTTGCGTGGAGTGGGGAGGTTGGGTGGAGTACGGAAGTTGGGTGGTGTGCGGAAGTTGGGTGGAGTGCGGAAGTTGGCTAGAGTGCTGAGTTTGGGTTGAGTGCAGAGGTTGGGTGGAGTGCGGAAGTTGGGTGGAGTGCGGAAGTTGGGCGGAGTGCGGATGTTGGTTGGAGTGCGGAAGTTGTTTGGAGGTTGGGTGGAGTGTGGAGGTTGGGTTGAGTGCGAACGTTGGGTGGAGTGGGAAGGTTGGGTGAAGTAGGGAGGTTGGGTGAAGTGGGGAGTTTGGGTGGAGTGGGGAGGTTGGGTGAAGTGGGGAGTTTGGGTGAAGTGGGGAGGTTGGGTGGAGAGTGGAGGTTGGGTGGAGTGGGGAGGTTCGGTGGAGTGGGGAGGTTGGGTGCTCTAGCGAGGTAGGGTGAAGTGTGGAGGTAGGGTGGAGTGATGAGGTTGGGTGGAGTGGGGAGTTTGATTGGAGTACGGAAGTTGGGTGGAATGCGGAAGTTGGGTGGAGTGGGGAGGTTGGGTGAAGTAGAGAGGTTGGGTGAAGTGGGGAGGTTGGGTGGGGTGGGGAGGTTGGGTGGAGTAGGGAGTTTGGGTGATGTGGGGAGGTTGGGTGAAGTGGGGAGGTTGGGTGGAGTGGGGAGGTTGGGTGGAGTGGGGAGGTTGGGTGCTCTGGGGATGTTGGGTGAAGTAGGGAGGTTGGGTGGAGTGAGGAGGTTGGGTAGTGTGGGGAGGTTGGGTGAAGTGGGGAATTTGGGTGCAGTGGGGAGGTTGGGTGGAGGGCGGAGGTTGGGTGGAGGGCGGAGGTTGGGTGAAGTGGGGAGGTTGCTTGGGGTGGGAATATTGGGTGGAGTGGGGAGGTTGGGTGAAGTGGGGAGGTTGGGTGGAGTGGGGAGGTTGGGTGGAATGCGGAAGTTGTGTGGAGTGCGGAGGTTGGGTGGAGTGCGGAGGTTGGGTGGAGTACGGAAGTTGGGTGGTGTGCGGAAGTTGGGTGGAGTGCGGAAGTTGGCTAGAGTGCTGAGTTTGGGTTGAGTACAGAGGTTGGTTGGAGTGCGGAAGTTGGGTGGAGTGCGGAAGTTGGGCGGAGTGCGGATGTTGGTTGGAGTGCGGAAGTTGTTTGGAGTGCGGAGGTGGGTGGAGTGCGGAGGTTGGATGGAGTGGGGTCGTTGGGTGGAGTAGGGAGGTTGGGTGAAGTGGGGAGGTTGGGTGGAGTGGCGATGTTGGGTGAAGTGGGGAGGTTGGGTGGAGAGGGGAGTTTGGGCGGGGTGGGGAGGTTGGGTGGAGTGGGGTTGTTGGGGGAGTGGGGAGGTTGGGTGAAGTGGGGAGGTTGGGTGGAGTGGGGAGGTTGGGTGCTCTGGGGAGGTAGGGTGAAGTGTGGAGGTAGGGTGGAGTGATGAAGTTGGGTGGAGTGGGGAGGTTGGGTGAAGTAGAGAGGTTGGGTGGGGTGGGGAGGTTGGGTGGAGTAGGGAGTTTGGGTGATGTGGGGAGGTTGGGTGAAGTGGGGAGGTTGGGTGGAGTGGGGAGGTTGGGTGGAGTGGGGAGGTTGGGTGCTCTCGGGATGTTGGGTGAAGTAGGGAGGTTGGGTGGAGTGAGGAGGTTGGGTAGTGTGGGGAGGTTGGGTGAAGTGGGGAGGTTGGGTGGAGTGGGGATGTTGGGTGAAGTGGGGAGGTTGGGTGGAGAGGGGAGTTTGGGCGGGGTGGGGAGGTTGGGTGGAGTGGGGTTGTTGGGGGATTGTGGAGGTTGGGTGAAGTGGGGAGGTTGGGTGAAGTGGGGAGGTTTCGTGGAGTGAGGAGGTTGCGTGGAGTGGGGTGGTTCGGTGGAGTGGGGAGGTTGGGTGCTCTGGCGAGGTAGGGTGAAGTGTGGAGGTAGGGTGGAGTGATGAGGTTGGGTGGAGTGGGGAGTTTGATTGGAGTACGGAAGTTGGGTGGAGTGCGGAAGTTGGGTGGAGTGGGGAGGTTGGGTGAAGTAGGGAGGTTGGGTGAAGTGGGGAGTTTGGGTGGAGTAGGGAGGTTGGGTGGAGTGGGGAGTTTGGGTGGAGTGGGGAGGTTGGGTGATGTGGGGAGGTTGGGTGAAGTGGGGAGGTTGGGTGGAGTGGGGAGGATGGGTGAAGTGGGGAGGTTGGGTGAAGTGGGGAGGTTGGGTGGAGAGTGGAGGTTGGGAGTGGGGAGGTTCGGTGGAGTGGGGAGGTTGGGTGCTCTGGGGAGGTAGGGTGAAGTGTGGAGGTAGGGTGGAGTGCGGAGGTTGGGTGGAGCGCGGAAGTTGCGTGGAGTACGGAAGTTGGGTGGTGTGCGGAAGTTGGGTGGAGTGCGGAAGTTGGGTGGAGTGCGGAAGTTGGGCGGAGTGCGGATGTTGGTTGGAGTGCGGAAGTTGTTTGGAGTGCGGAGGTTGGGTGTAGTGCGGAGGTTTGATGGAGTGCGAAGGTTGGGTGAAGTGGGGAGGTTGGGTGGAGTGGGGAGGTTGGGTGGAGTGGGGAGGTTGGGTGAAGTGGGGAGGTTGGGTGGAGTGGGGAGGTTGGGAGAAGTGGGGAGGTTGGGTGGAGAGGGGAGTTTGGGCGGGGTGGGGAGGATGGGTGGAGTGCGGAGGTTGGGTGGAGTGGGGAGGTTGGGTGAAGTGGGGAGGTTGGGTGAAGTGGGGACGTTGCGTGGAGTGGGGAGGTTGGGTGCTGTGGGGATGTTGGGTGAAGTGGGGGGTGGAGTGGAGTGAGGAGGTTGGGTAGAGTTGGGAGGTTGGGTGAATTGGGGAAGTTGGGTGGAGTGGGGAGGTTGGGTGGAGGGCGGAGGTTGGGTGAAGGGCGGAGGTTGGGTGGAGTGGGGAGGTTGCTTGGGGTTGGGAGATTGGGTGGAGTGGGAAGGTTCGGTGAAGTGCGGAGGTTGGGTGGAGTGCGGAGGTTGGGTGGAGCGCGGAAGTTGCGTGGAGTACGGAAGTTGGGTGGTGTGCGGAAGTTGGGTGGAGTGCGGAAGTTGGCTGGAGTGCTGAGTTTGGGTTGAGTGCAGAGGTTGGGTGAAGTGCGGAAGTTGGGTGGAGTGCGGAAGTTGGGCGGAGTGCGGATGTTGGTTGGAGTGCGGAAGTTGTTTGGAGTGCGGAGGTGGGTGGAGTGCGGAGGTTGGATGGAGTGCGAAGGTTGTGTGAAGTGGGGAGGTTGGGTGGAGTAGGGAGGTTGGGTGAAGTGGGGAGGTTGGGTGGAGTGGGGATGTTGGGTGAAGTGGGGAGGTTGGGTGGAGTTGGGAGGTTGGGTGAAGTGTGGAGGTTGGGTTGAGTGCGAACTTTGGGTGGAGCTTTGGGTGGAACTTTGGGTTGGGTGATGTGGGGAGGTTGGGTGAAGTGGGGAGGTTGGGTGGAGTGGGGAGGATGGGTGAAGTGGGGAGGTTGGGTGAAGTGGGGAGGTTGGTTGGAGAGTGGAGGTTGGGTGGAGTGGGGAGGTTCGGTGGAGTGGGGAGGTTGGGTGCTCTGGGGAGGTAGGGTGAAGTGTGGAGGTAGGGTGGAGTGCGGAGGTTGGGTGGAGCGCGGACCTTGCGTGGAGTACGGAAGTTGGGTGGTGTGCGGAAGTTGGGTGGAGTGCGGAAGTTGGCTGGAGTGCTGAGTTTGGGTTGAGTGCAGAGGTTGGGTGGAGTGCGGAAGTTGGGTGGAGTGCGGAAGTTGGGCGGAGTGCGGATGTTGGTTGGAGTGCGGAAGTTGTTTGGAGTGCGGAGGTGGGTGGAGTGCGGAGGTTGGATGGAGTGGGGTCGTTGGGTGGAGTAGGGAGGTTGGGTGAAGTGGGGAGGTTGGGTGGAGTGGCGATGTTGGGTGAAATGGGGAGGTTGGGTGGAGAGGGGAGTTTGGGCGGGGTGGGGAGGTTGGGTGGAGTGGGGTTGTTGGGGGAGTGGGGAGGTTGGGTGAAGTGGGGAGGTTGGGTGGAGTGGGGAGGTTGGGTGCTCTGGGGAGGTAGGGTGAAGTGTGGAGGTAGGGTGGAGTGATGAGGTTGGGTGGAGTGGGGAGGTTGGGTGAAGTAGAGAGGTTGGGTGGGGTGGGGAGGTTGGGTGGAGTAGGGAGTTTGGGTGATGTGGGGAGGTTGGGTGAAGTGGGGAGGTTGGGTGGAGTGGGGAGGTTGGGTGGAGTGGGGAGGTTGGGTGCTCTCGGGATGTTGGGTGAAGTAGGGAGGTTGGGTGGAGTGAGGAGGTTGGGTAGTGTGGGGAGGTTGGGTGAAGTGGGGAGGTTGGGTGGAGTGGGGATGTTGGGTGAAGTGGGGAGGTTGGGTGGAGAGGGGAGTTTGGGCGGGGTGGGGAGGTTGGGTGGAGTGGGGTTGTTGGGGGAGTGGGGAGGTTGGGTGAAGTGGGGAGGTTGGGTGAAGTGGGGAGGTTGGGTGAAGTGGGGAGGTTTCGTGGAGTGAGGAGGTTGCGTGGAGTGGGGAGGTTGGGTGGAGAGTGGAGGTTGGGTGGAGTGGGGTGGTTCGGTGTAGTGGGGAGGTTGGGTGCTCTGGCGAGGTAGGGTGAAGTGTGGAGGTAGGGTGGAGTGATGAGGTTGGGTGGAGTGGGGAGTTTGATTGGAGTACGGAAGTTGGGTGGAGTGCGGAAGTTGGGTGGAGTGGGGAGGTTGGGTGAAGTAGAGTTTGTGTGAAGTGGGGAGGTTGGGTGGGGTGGGGAGGTTGGGTGGAGTAGGGAGTTTGGGTGATGTGGGGAGGTTGGGTGAAGTGGGGAGGTTGGTGGAGTGGGGAGGTTGGGTGGAGTGGGGAGGTTGGGTGCTTTGGGGATGTTGGGTGAAGTAGGGAGGTTGGGTGAAGTGGGGAGTTTGGGTGGAGTGGGGAGGTTGGATGGAGTGGGGAGTTTGGGTGGTGTGGGGAGGTTGGGTGATGTGGGGAGGTTGGGTGAAGTGGGGAGGTTGGGTGGAGTGGGGAGGATGGGTGAAGTGGGGATGTTGGGTGAAGTGGGGAGGTTGGGTGAGAGTGGAGTTTGGGTGGAGTGGGGAGGTTCGCTGGAGTGGGGAGGTTGGGTGCTCTGGGGAGGTAGGGTGAAGTGTGGAGGTAGGGTGGAGTGCGGAGGTTGGGTGGAGCGCGGAAGTTGCGTGGAGTACGGAAGTTGGGTGGTGTGCGGAAGTTGGGTGGAGTGCGGAAGTTGGCTGGAGTGCTGAGTTTGGGTTGAGTGCAGAGGTTGGGTGGAGTGCGGAAGTTGGGTGGAGTGCGGAAGTTGGGCGGAGTGCGGAGGTGGGTGGAGTGCGGAGGTTGGATGGAGTGCGGAGGTTGGGTGGAGTACGGAAGTTGGGTGGTGTGCGGAAGTTGGGTGGAGTGCGGAAGTTGGCTAGAGTGCTGAGTTTGGGTTGAGTACAGAGGTTGGTTGGAGTGCGGAAGTTGGGTGGAGTGCGGAAGTTGGGCGGAGTGCGGATGTTGGTTGGAGTGCGGAAGTTGTTTGGAGTGCGGAGGTGGGTGGAGTGCGGAGGTTGGATGGAGTGGGGTCGTTGGGTGGAGTAGGGAGGTTGGGTGAAGTGGGGAGGTTGGGTGGAGTGGCGATGTTGGGTGAAGTGGGGAGGTTGGGTGGAGAGGGGAGTTTGGGCGGGGTGGGGAGGTTGGGTGGAGTGGGGTTGTTGGGGGAGTGGGGAGGTTGGGTGAAGTGGGGAGGTTGGGTGGAGTGGGGAGGTTGGGTGCTCTGGGGAGGTAGGGTGAAGTGTGGAGGTAGGGTGGAGTGATGAAGTTGGGTGGAGTGGGGAGGTTGGGTGAAGTAGAGAGGTTGGGTGGGGTGGGGAGGTTGGGTGGAGTAGGGAGTTTGGGTGATGTGGGGAGGTTGGGTGAAGTGGGGAGGTTGGGTGGAGTGGGGAGGTTGGGTGGAGTGGGGAGGTTGGGTGCTCTCGGGATGTTGGGTGAAGTAGGGAGGTTGGGTGGAGTGAGGAGGTTGGGTAGTGTGGGGAGGTTGGGTGAAGTGGGGAGGTTGGGTGGAGTGGGGATGTTGGGTGAAGTGGGGAGGTTGGGTGGAGAGGGGAGTTTGGGCGGGGTGGGGAGGTTGGGTGGAGTGGGGTTGTTGGGGGATTGTGGAGGTTGGGTGAAGTGGGGAGGTTGGGTGAAGTGGGGAGGTTTCGTGGAGTGAGGAGGTTGCGTGGAGTGGGGTGGTTCGGTGGAGTGGGGAGGTTGGGTGCTCTGGCGAGGTAGGGTGAAGTGTGGAGGTAGGGTGGAGTGATGAGGTTGGGTGGAGTGGGGAGTTTGATTGGAGTACGGAAGTTGGGTGGAGTGCGGAAGTTGGGTGGAGTGGGGAGGTTGGGTGAAGTAGGGAGGTTGGGTGAAGTGGGGAGTTTGGGTGGAGTAGGGAGGTTGGGTGGAGTGGGGAGTTTGGGTGGAGTGGGGAGGTTGGGTGATGTGGGGAGGTTGGGTGAAGTGGGGAGGTTGGGTGGAGTGGGGAGGATGGGTGAAGTGGGGAGGTTGGGTGAAGTGGGGAGGTTGGGTGGAGAGTGGAGGTTGGGAGTGGGGAGGTTCGGTGGAGTGGGGAGGTTGGGTGCTCTGGGGAGGTAGGGTGAAGTGTGGAGGTAGGGTGGAGTGCGGAGGTTGGGTGGAGCGCGGAAGTTGCGTGGAGTACGGAAGTTGGGTGGTGTGCGGAAGTTGGGTGGAGTGCGGAAGTTGGGTGGAGTGCGGAAGTTGGGCGGAGTGCGGATGTTGGTTGGAGTGCGGAAGTTGTTTGGAGTGCGGAGGTTGGGTGTAGTGCGGAGGTTTGATGGAGTGCGAAGGTTGGGTGAAGTGGGGAGGTTGGGTGGAGTGGGGAGGTTGGGTGGAGTGGGGAGGTTGGGTGAAGTGGGGAGGTTGGGTGGAGTGGGGAGGTTGGGAGAAGTGGGGAGGTTGGGTGGAGAGGGGAGTTTGGGCGGGGTGGGGAGGATGGGTGGAGTGCGGAGGTTGGGTGGAGTGGGGAGGTTGGGTGAAGTGGGGAGGTTGGGTGAAGTGGGGACGTTGCGTGGAGTGGGGAGGTTGGGTGCTGTGGGGATGTTGGGTGAAGTGGGGGGTGGAGTGGAGTGAGGAGGTTGGGTAGAGTTGGGAGGTTGGGTGAATTGGGGAAGTTGGGTGGAGTGGGGAGGTTGGGTGGAGGGCGGAGGTTGGGTGAAGGGCGGAGGTTGGGTGGAGTGGGGAGGTTGCTTGGGGTTGGGAGATTGGGTGGAGTGGGAAGGTTCGGTGAAGTGCGGAGGTTGGGTGGAGTGCGGAGGTTGGGTGGAGCGCGGAAGTTGCGTGGAGTACGGAAGTTGGGTGGTGTGCGGAAGTTGGGTGGAGTGCGGAAGTTGGCTGGAGTGCTGAGTTTGGGTTGAGTGCAGAGGTTGGGTGAAGTGCGGAAGTTGGGTGGAGTGCGGAAGTTGGGCGGAGTGCGGATGTTGGTTGGAGTGCGGAAGTTGTTTGGAGTGCGGAGGTGGGTGGAGTGCGGAGGTTGGATGGAGTGCGAAGGTTGTGTGAAGTGGGGAGGTTGGGTGGAGTAGGGAGGTTGGGTGAAGTGGGGAGGTTGGGTGGAGTGGGGATGTTGGGTGAAGTGGGGAGGTTGGGTGGAGTTGGGAGGTTGGGTGAAGTGTGGAGGTTGGGTTGAGTGCGAACTTTGGGTGGAGCTTTGGGTGGAACTTTGGGTTGGGTGATGTGGGGAGGTTGGGTGAAGTGGGGAGGTTGGGTGGAGTGGGGAGGATGGGTGAAGTGGGGAGGTTGGGTGAAGTGGGGAGGTTGGTTGGAGAGTGGAGGTTGGGTGGAGTGGGGAGGTTCGGTGGAGTGGGGAGGTTGGGTGCTCTGGGGAGGTAGGGTGAAGTGTGGAGGTAGGGTGGAGTGCGGAGGTTGGGTGGAGCGCGGACCTTGCGTGGAGTACGGAAGTTGGGTGGTGTGCGGAAGTTGGGTGGAGTGCGGAAGTTGGCTGGAGTGCTGAGTTTGGGTTGAGTGCAGAGGTTGGGTGGAGTGCGGAAGTTGGGTGGAGTGCGGAAGTTGGGCGGAGTGCGGATGTTGGTTGGAGTGCGGAAGTTGTTTGGAGTGCGGAGGTGGGTGGAGTGCGGAGGTTGGATGGAGTGGGGTCGTTGGGTGGAGTAGGGAGGTTGGGTGAAGTGGGGAGGTTGGGTGGAGTGGCGATGTTGGGTGAAATGGGGAGGTTGGGTGGAGAGGGGAGTTTGGGCGGGGTGGGGAGGTTGGGTGGAGTGGGGTTGTTGGGGGAGTGGGGAGGTTGGGTGAAGTGGGGAGGTTGGGTGGAGTGGGGAGGTTGGGTGCTCTGGGGAGGTAGGGTGAAGTGTGGAGGTAGGGTGGAGTGATGAGGTTGGGTGGAGTGGGGAGGTTGGGTGAAGTAGAGAGGTTGGGTGGGGTGGGGAGGTTGGGTGGAGTAGGGAGTTTGGGTGATGTGGGGAGGTTGGGTGAAGTGGGGAGGTTGGGTGGAGTGGGGAGGTTGGGTGGAGTGGGGAGGTTGGGTGCTCTCGGGATGTTGGGTGAAGTAGGGAGGTTGGGTGGAGTGAGGAGGTTGGGTAGTGTGGGGAGGTTGGGTGAAGTGGGGAGGTTGGGTGGAGTGGGGATGTTGGGTGAAGTGGGGAGGTTGGGTGGAGAGGGGAGTTTGGGCGGGGTGGGGAGGTTGGGTGGAGTGGGGTTGTTGGGGGAGTGGGGAGGTTGGGTGAAGTGGGGAGGTTGGGTGAAGTGGGGAGGTTGGGTGAAGTGGGGAGGTTTCGTGGAGTGAGGAGGTTGCGTGGAGTGGGGAGGTTGGGTGGAGAGTGGAGGTTGGGTGGAGTGGGGTGGTTCGGTGTAGTGGGGAGGTTGGGTGCTCTGGCGAGGTAGGGTGAAGTGTGGAGGTAGGGTGGAGTGATGAGGTTGGGTGGAGTGGGGAGTTTGATTGGAGTACGGAAGTTGGGTGGAGTGCGGAAGTTGGGTGGAGTGGGGAGGTTGGGTGAAGTAGAGTTTGTGTGAAGTGGGGAGGTTGGGTGGGGTGGGGAGGTTGGGTGGAGTAGGGAGTTTGGGTGATGTGGGGAGGTTGGGTGAAGTGGGGAGGTTGGTGGAGTGGGGAGGTTGGGTGGAGTGGGGAGGTTGGGTGCTTTGGGGATGTTGGGTGAAGTAGGGAGGTTGGGTGAAGTGGGGAGTTTGGGTGGAGTGGGGAGGTTGGATGGAGTGGGGAGTTTGGGTGGTGTGGGGAGGTTGGGTGATGTGGGGAGGTTGGGTGAAGTGGGGAGGTTGGGTGGAGTGGGGAGGATGGGTGAAGTGGGGATGTTGGGTGAAGTGGGGAGGTTGGGTGAGAGTGGAGTTTGGGTGGAGTGGGGAGGTTCGCTGGAGTGGGGAGGTTGGGTGCTCTGGGGAGGTAGGGTGAAGTGTGGAGGTAGGGTGGAGTGCGGAGGTTGGGTGGAGCGCGGAAGTTGCGTGGAGTACGGAAGTTGGGTGGTGTGCGGAAGTTGGGTGGAGTGCGGAAGTTGGCTGGAGTGCTGAGTTTGGGTTGAGTGCAGAGGTTGGGTGGAGTGCGGAAGTTGGGTGGAGTGCGGAAGTTGGGCGGAGTGCGGAGGTGGGTGGAGTGCGGAGGTTGGATGGAGTGCGGAGGTTGGGTGGAGTACGGAAGTTGGGTGGTGTGCGGAAGTTGGGTGGAGTGCGGAAGTTGGCTAGAGTGCTGAGTTTGGGTTGAGTACAGAGGTTGGTTGGAGTGCGGAAGTTGGGTGGAGTGCGGAAGTTGGGCGGAGTGCGGATGTTGGTTGGAGTGCGGAAGTTGTTTGGAGTGCGGAGGTGGGTGGAGTGCGGAGGTTGGATGGAGTGGGGTCGTTGGGTGGAGTAGGGAGGTTGGGTGAAGTGGGGAGGTTGGGTGGAGTGGCGATGTTGGGTGAAGTGGGGAGGTTGGGTGGAGAGGGGAGTTTGGGCGGGGTGGGGAGGTTGGGTGGAGTGGGGTTGTTGGGGGAGTGGGGAGGTTGGGTGAAGTGGGGAGGTTGGGTGGAGTGGGGAGGTTGGGTGCTCTGGGGAGGTAGGGTGAAGTGTGGAGGTAGGGTGGAGTGATGAAGTTGGGTGGAGTGGGGAGGTTGGGTGAAGTAGAGAGGTTGGGTGGGGTGGGGAGGTTGGGTGGAGTAGGGAGTTTGGGTGATGTGGGGAGGTTGGGTGAAGTGGGGAGGTTGGGTGGAGTGGGGAGGTTGGGTGGAGTGGGGAGGTTGGGTGCTCTCGGGATGTTGGGTGAAGTAGGGAGGTTGGGTGGAGTGAGGAGGTTGGGTAGTGTGGGGAGGTTGGGTGAAGTGGGGAGGTTGGGTGGAGTGGGGATGTTGGGTGAAGTGGGGAGGTTGGGTGGAGAGGGGAGTTTGGGCGGGGTGGGGAGGTTGGGTGGAGTGGGGTTGTTGGGGGATTGTGGAGGTTGGGTGAAGTGGGGAGGTTGGGTGAAGTGGGGAGGTTTCGTGGAGTGAGGAGGTTGCGTGGAGTGGGGTGGTTCGGTGGAGTGGGGAGGTTGGGTGCTCTGGCGAGGTAGGGTGAAGTGTGGAGGTAGGGTGGAGTGATGAGGTTGGGTGGAGTGGGGAGTTTGATTGGAGTACGGAAGTTGGGTGGAGTGCGGAAGTTGGGTGGAGTGGGGAGGTTGGGTGAAGTAGGGAGGTTGGGTGAAGTGGGGAGTTTGGGTGGAGTAGGGAGGTTGGGTGGAGTGGGGAGTTTGGGTGGAGTGGGGAGGTTGGGTGATGTGGGGAGGTTGGGTGAAGTGGGGAGGTTGGGTGGAGTGGGGAGGATGGGTGAAGTGGGGAGGTTGGGTGAAGTGGGGAGGTTGGGTGGAGAGTGGAGGTTGGGAGTGGGGAGGTTCGGTGGAGTGGGGAGGTTGGGTGCTCTGGGGAGGTAGGGTGAAGTGTGGAGGTAGGGTGGAGTGCGGAGGTTGGGTGGAGCGCGGAAGTTGCGTGGAGTACGGAAGTTGGGTGGTGTGCGGAAGTTGGGTGGAGTGCGGAAGTTGGGTGGAGTGCGGAAGTTGGGCGGAGTGCGGATGTTGGTTGGAGTGCGGAAGTTGTTTGGAGTGCGGAGGTTGGGTGTAGTGCGGAGGTTTGATGGAGTGCGAAGGTTGGGTGAAGTGGGGAGGTTGGGTGGAGTGGGGAGGTTGGGTGGAGTGGGGAGGTTGGGTGAAGTGGGGAGGTTGGGTGGAGTGGGGAGGTTGGGAGAAGTGGGGAGGTTGGGTGGAGAGGGGAGTTTGGGCGGGGTGGGGAGGATGGGTGGAGTGCGGAGGTTGGGTGGAGTGGGGAGGTTGGGTGAAGTGGGGAGGTTGGGTGAAGTGGGGACGTTGCGTGGAGTGGGGAGGTTGGGTGCTGTGGGGATGTTGGGTGAAGTGGGGGGTGGAGTGGAGTGAGGAGGTTGGGTAGAGTTGGGAGGTTGGGTGAATTGGGGAAGTTGGGTGGAGTGGGGAGGTTGGGTGGAGGGCGGAGGTTGGGTGAAGGGCGGAGGTTGGGTGGAGTGGGGAGGTTGCTTGGGGTTGGGAGATTGGGTGGAGTGGGAAGGTTCGGTGAAGTGCGGAGGTTGGGTGGAGTGCGGAGGTTGGGTGGAGCGCGGAAGTTGCGTGGAGTACGGAAGTTGGGTGGTGTGCGGAAGTTGGGTGGAGTGCGGAAGTTGGCTGGAGTGCTGAGTTTGGGTTGAGTGCAGAGGTTGGGTGAAGTGCGGAAGTTGGGTGGAGTGCGGAAGTTGGGCGGAGTGCGGATGTTGGTTGGAGTGCGGAAGTTGTTTGGAGTGCGGAGGTGGGTGGAGTGCGGAGGTTGGATGGAGTGCGAAGGTTGTGTGAAGTGGGGAGGTTGGGTGGAGTAGGGAGGTTGGGTGAAGTGGGGAGGTTGGGTGGAGTGGGGATGTTGGGTGAAGTGGGGAGGTTGGGTGGAGTTGGGAGGTTGGGTGAAGTGTGGAGGTTGGGTTGAGTGCGAACTTTGGGTGGAGCTTTGGGTGGAACTTTGGGTTGGGTGATGTGGGGAGGTTGGGTGAAGTGGGGAGGTTGGGTGGAGTGGGGAGGATGGGTGAAGTGGGGAGGTTGGGTGAAGTGGGGAGGTTGGTTGGAGAGTGGAGGTTGGGTGGAGTGGGGAGGTTCGGTGGAGTGGGGAGGTTGGGTGCTCTGGGGAGGTAGGGTGAAGTGTGGAGGTAGGGTGGAGTGCGGAGGTTGGGTGGAGCGCGGACCTTGCGTGGAGTACGGAAGTTGGGTGGTGTGCGGAAGTTGGGTGGAGTGCGGAAGTTGGCTGGAGTGCTGAGTTTGGGTTGAGTGCAGAGGTTGGGTGGAGTGCGGAAGTTGGGTGGAGTGCGGAAGTTGGGCGGAGTGCGGATGTTGGTTGGAGTGCGGAAGTTGTTTGGAGTGCGGAGGTGGGTGGAGTGCGGAGGTTGGATGGAGTGGGGTCGTTGGGTGGAGTAGGGAGGTTGGGTGAAGTGGGGAGGTTGGGTGGAGTGGCGATGTTGGGTGAAATGGGGAGGTTGGGTGGAGAGGGGAGTTTGGGCGGGGTGGGGAGGTTGGGTGGAGTGGGGTTGTTGGGGGAGTGGGGAGGTTGGGTGAAGTGGGGAGGTTGGGTGGAGTGGGGAGGTTGGGTGCTCTGGGGAGGTAGGGTGAAGTGTGGAGGTAGGGTGGAGTGATGAGGTTGGGTGGAGTGGGGAGGTTGGGTGAAGTAGAGAGGTTGGGTGGGGTGGGGAGGTTGGGTGGAGTAGGGAGTTTGGGTGATGTGGGGAGGTTGGGTGAAGTGGGGAGGTTGGGTGGAGTGGGGAGGTTGGGTGGAGTGGGGAGGTTGGGTGCTCTCGGGATGTTGGGTGAAGTAGGGAGGTTGGGTGGAGTGAGGAGGTTGGGTAGTGTGGGGAGGTTGGGTGAAGTGGGGAGGTTGGGTGGAGTGGGGATGTTGGGTGAAGTGGGGAGGTTGGGTGGAGAGGGGAGTTTGGGCGGGGTGGGGAGGTTGGGTGGAGTGGGGTTGTTGGGGGAGTGGGGAGGTTGGGTGAAGTGGGGAGGTTGGGTGAAGTGGGGAGGTTGGGTGAAGTGGGGAGGTTTCGTGGAGTGAGGAGGTTGCGTGGAGTGGGGAGGTTGGGTGGAGAGTGGAGGTTGGGTGGAGTGGGGTGGTTCGGTGTAGTGGGGAGGTTGGGTGCTCTGGCGAGGTAGGGTGAAGTGTGGAGGTAGGGTGGAGTGATGAGGTTGGGTGGAGTGGGGAGTTTGATTGGAGTACGGAAGTTGGGTGGAGTGCGGAAGTTGGGTGGAGTGGGGAGGTTGGGTGAAGTAGAGTTTGTGTGAAGTGGGGAGGTTGGGTGGGGTGGGGAGGTTGGGTGGAGTAGGGAGTTTGGGTGATGTGGGGAGGTTGGGTGAAGTGGGGAGGTTGGTGGAGTGGGGAGGTTGGGTGGAGTGGGGAGGTTGGGTGCTTTGGGGATGTTGGGTGAAGTAGGGAGGTTGGGTGAAGTGGGGAGTTTGGGTGGAGTGGGGAGGTTGGATGGAGTGGGGAGTTTGGGTGGTGTGGGGAGGTTGGGTGATGTGGGGAGGTTGGGTGAAGTGGGGAGGTTGGGTGGAGTGGGGAGGATGGGTGAAGTGGGGATGTTGGGTGAAGTGGGGAGGTTGGGTGAGAGTGGAGTTTGGGTGGAGTGGGGAGGTTCGCTGGAGTGGGGAGGTTGGGTGCTCTGGGGAGGTAGGGTGAAGTGTGGAGGTAGGGTGGAGTGCGGAGGTTGGGTGGAGCGCGGAAGTTGCGTGGAGTACGGAAGTTGGGTGGTGTGCGGAAGTTGGGTGGAGTGCGGAAGTTGGCTGGAGTGCTGAGTTTGGGTTGAGTGCAGAGGTTGGGTGGAGTGCGGAAGTTGGGTGGAGTGCGGAAGTTGGGCGGAGTGCGGAGGTGGGTGGAGTGCGGAGGTTGGATGGAGTGGGGAGGTTGGGTGAAGTGGGGAGGTTGGGTGGAGTGGGGATGTTGGGTGAAGTGGGGAGGTTGGGTGGAGAGGGGAGTTTGGGCGGGGTGGGGAGGTTGGGTGGAGTGGGGTTGTTGGGGGAGTGGGGAGGTTAGGTGAAGTGGGGAGGTTGGGTGAAGTGGGGAGGTTTCGTGGAGTCAGGAGGTTGCGTGGAGTGGGGAAGTTGGGTGGAGAGTGGAGGTTGGGTGGAGTGGGGAGGTTCGGTGGAGTGGGGAGGTTGGGTGCTCTGGGGAGGTAGGGTGAAGTGTGGAGGTAGGGTGGAGTGATGAGGTTGGGTGGAGTGGGGAGTTTGATTGGAGTACGGAAGTTGGTTGGAGTGCGGAAGTTGGGCGGCGTGCGGACGTTGGTTGGAGTGCGGAAGTTGTTTGGAGTGCGGAGGTGGGTGGAGTGCGGAGGTTTGATGGAGTGGGGAGGTTGGGTGGAGTAGGGAGGTTGGGTGAAGTGGGGAGGTTGGGTGGAGTGGGGATGTTGGGTGAAGTGGGGAGGTTGGGTGGAGAGGGGAGTTTGGGCGGGGTGGGGAGGTTGGGTGGAGTGGGGTTGTTGGGGGAGTGGGGAGGTTGGGTGAAGTGGGGAGGTTGGGTGAAGTGGGGAGGTTGCGTGGAGTGAGGAGGTTGCGTGGAGTGGGGATATTGGGTGGAGTGGGGACGTTGGGTCGAATGCGGAAGTTGTGTGGAGTGCGGAGGTTGGGTGGAGTGCGGAGGTTGGGTGGAGCGCGGAAGTTGCGTGGAGTACGGAAGTTGGGTGGTGTGCGGAAGTTGGGTGGAGTGCGGAAGTTGGCTAGAGTGCTGAGTTTGGGTTGAGTGCAGAGGTTGGGTGGAGTGCGGAAGTTGGGTGGAGTGCGGAAGTTGGGCGGAGTGCGGATGTTGGTTGGACTGCGGAAGTTGTTTGGAGTGCGGAGGTTGGGTGGAGTGTGGAGGTTGGGTTGAGTGCGAACTTTGGGTGGAGTGCGGACGTTGGGTGGAGTGGGGAGGTTGGGTGAAGTAGGGAGGTTCGGTGAAGTGGGGAGTTTGTGTGGAGTGGGGAGTTTGGGTGAAGTGGGGAGTTTGGGTGAAGTGGGGAGGTTGGGTGGAGAGTGGAGGTTGGGTGGAGTGGGGAGGTTCGGTGGAGTGGGGAGGTTGGGTGCTCTGGCGAGGTAGGGTGAAGTGTGGAGGTAGGGTGGAGTGATGAGGTTGGGTGGAGTGGGGAGTTTGATTGGAGTACGGAAGTTGGGTGGAGTGCGGAAGTTGGGTGGAGTGGGGAGGTTGGGTGAAGTAGAGAGGTTGGGTGAAGTGGGGAGGTTGGGTGGGGTGGGGAGGTTGGGTGGAGTAGGGAGTTTGGGTGATGTGGGGAGGTTGGGTAAAGTGGGGAGGTTGGGTGGAGTGGGGAGGTTGGGTGGAGTGGGGAGGTTGGGTGCTCTGGGGATGTTGGGTGAAGTAGGGAGGTTGGGTGGAGTGAGGAGGTTGGGTAGTGTGGGGAGGTTGGGTGAAGTGGGGAATTTGGGTGCAGTGGGGAGGTTGGGTGGAGGGCGGAGGTTGGGTGGAGGGCGGAGGTTGGGTGAAGTGGGGAGGTTGCTTGGGGTGGGAATATTGGGTGGAGTGGGGAGGTTGGGTGAAGTGGGGAGGTTGGGTGGAGTGGGGAGGTTGGGTGGAATGCGGAAGTTGTGTGGAGTGCGGAGGTTGGGTGGAGTGCGGAGGTTGGGTGGAGCGCGGAAGTTGCGTGGAGTACGGAAGTTGGGTGGTGTGCGGAAGTTGGGTGGAGTGCGGAAGTTGGCTGGAGTGCTGAGTTTGTGTTGAGTGCAGAGGTTGGTTGGAGTGCGGAAGTTGGGTGGAGTGCGGAAGTTGGGCGGAGTGCGGATGTTGGTTGGAGTGCGGAGGTTGGATGGAGTGCGAAGGTTGGGTGAAGTGGGGAGGTTGGGTGGAGTGGGGAGGTTGGGTGAAGTGGGGAGGTTGGGTGGAGTGGGGAGGTTGGGTAAAGTGGGGAGGTTGGGGGGGTGGGGAGGTTGGGTGAAGTAGGGAGGTTGGGTGAAGTGGGGAGTTTGGGTGGAGTGGGGAGGTTGGGTGGAGTGGGGAGTTTGGGTGCTCTGGGGATGTTGGGTGAAGTAGGGAGGTTGGGTGGAGTGAGGAGGTTGGGTAGAGTGGGGAGGTTGGGTGAAGTGGGGAAGTTGGGTGCAGTGGGGAGGTTGGGTGGACGGCGGAGGTTGGGAGGAGGGCGGAGGTTGGGAGGAGGGCGGAGGTTGGGTGAAGTGGGGAGGTTGCTTGGGGTGGGGATATTGGGTGAAGTGGGGAGGTTGGGTCGAATGCGGAAGTTGTGTGGAGTGCCGAGGTTGGGTGGAGTGCGGAGGTTGGGTGGAGCGCGGAAGTTGCGTGGAGTACGGAAGTTGGGTGGTGTGCGGAAGTTGGGTGGAGTGCGGTAGTTGGCTAGAGTGCTGAGTTTGGGTTGAGTGCAGAGGTTGGGTGGAGTGCGGAAGTTGGGTGGAGTGCGGAAGTTGGGCGGAGTGCGGATGTTGGGTGGCGTGCGGAGGTTGGTTGGAATGCGGAGGTTTGGTGAAGTGGGGAGGTTGGGTGGAGTTGGGAGGTTGGGTGAAGTGTGGAGGTTGGGTTGAGTGCGAACTTTGGGTGGAGTGCGGAGGTTGGGTGGAGTGCGGAGGTTGGGTGAAGTGGGGAGGTTGGGTGAAGTTGGGAGGTTGGGTGAAGTGGGGAGGTTGGGTGGAGAGGGGAGTTTGGGCGGGGTGGGGAGGTTGGGTGGAGTGGGTAGGTTCGGTGGAGTGGGGAAGTTGGGTGAAGTAGGGAGGTTGGGTGAAGTGGGGAGGTTGCGTGGAGTGGGGAGGTTGGGTGCTCTGGGGATGTTGGGTGAAGTGGGGAGGTTGGGTGGACTGAGGAGGTTGGGTAGAGTGGGGAGGTTGGGTGAAATGGGGAAGTTGGGTGGAGTGGGGAGGTTGGGTGGAGGGCGGAGGTTCGGTGAAGTGGGGAGGTTGGGTGGAGTGGGGAGGTTGGGTGGAGTGAGGAAGTTGTGTGGAGTGCGGAGGTTGGGTGGAGTGCGGAGGTTGGATGTAGTGCGGAAGTTGGGTGGAGTGCGGAAGTTGGGTGGAGTGCGGAAGTTGGGTGGAGTGCGGAGGTTGGGTGGAGTGCGGAAGTTGGTTCGAGTGCGGAGGTTGGGTGGCGTGCGGAGGTTGGTTGGAATGCGGAGGTTTGGTGAAGTGGGGAGGTTGGGTGGAGTTGGGAGGTTGGGTGAAGTGTGGAGGTTGGGTTGCGTGCGAACTTTGGGTGGAGTGCGGAGGTTGGGTGAAGTGGGGAGGTTGGGTGGAGTGGGGAGTGTGGGTGGAGTGGGGAGGTTGGGTGAAGTTGGGAGGTTGGGAGAAGTGGGGAGGTTGGGTGGACTGAGGAGGTTGGGTAGAGTGGGGAGGTTGGGTGAAATGGGGAAGTTGGGTGGAGTGGGGAGGTTGTATGGAGGGCGGAGGTTCGGTGAAGTGGGGAGGTTGGGTGGAGTGGGGAGGTTGGGTGGAGTGAGGAAGTTGTGTGGAGTGCGTAGGTGGGGAGGAGTGGGGAGGTTGGGTGGAGTTGGGAGGTTGGATGGCGTGGGGAGGTTCGGTGGAGTGGGGAGTGGGGGTGGAGTGGGGAGGTTGGGTGGAGTGGGGAGGTTGGGTGAAGTGGGGAATTTGGGTGCAGTGGGGAGGTTGGGTGGAGGGCGGAGGTTGGGTGGAGGGCGGAGGTTGGGTGAAGTGGGGAGGTTGCTTGGGGTGGGAATATTGGGTGGAGTGGGGAGGTTGGGTGAAGTGGGGAGGTTGGGTGGAGTGGGGAGGTTGGGTGGAATGCGGAAGTTGTGTGGAGTGCGGAGGTTGGGTGGAGTGCGGAGGTTGGGTGGAGCGCGGAAGTTGCGTGGAGTACGGAAGTTGGGTGGTGTGCGGAAGTTGGGTGGAGTGCGGAAGTTGGCTGGAGTGCTGAGTTTGGGTTGAGTGCAGAGGTTGGTTGGAGTGCGGAAGTTGGGTGGAGTGCGGAAGTTGGGCGGAGTGCGGATGTTGGTTGGAGTGCGGAAGTTTGGAGTGCGGAGGTTGGGTGGAGTGCGGAGGTTGGATGGAGTGCGAAGGTTGGGTGAAGTGGGGAGGTTGGGTGGAGTGGGGAGGTTGGGTGAAGTGGGGAGGTTGGGTGGAGTGGGGAGGTTGGGTGAAGTGGGGAGGTTGGGGGGGTGGGGAGGTTGGGTGAAGTAGGGAGGTTGGGTGAAGTGGGGAGTTTGGGTGGAGTGGGGAGGTTGGGTGGAGTGGGGAGTTTGGGTGCTCTGGGGATGTTGGGTGAAGTAGGGAGGTTGGATGGAGTGAGGAGGTTGGGTAGAGTGGGGAGGTTGGGTGAAGTGGGGAAGTTGGGTGCAGTGGGGAGGTTGGGTGGACGGCGGAGGTTGGGAGGAGGGCGGAGGTTGGGAGGAGGGCGGAGGTTGGGTGAAGTGGGGAGGTTGCTTGGGGTGGGGATATTGGGTGGAGTGGGGAGGTTGGGTCGAATGCGGAAGTTGTGTGGAGTGCCGAGGTTGGGTGGAGTGCGGAGGTTGGGTGGAGCGCGGAAGTTGCGTGGAGTACGGAAGTTGGGTGGTGTGCGGAAGTTGGGTGGAGTGCGGAAGTTGGCTAGAGTGCTGAGTTTGGGTTGAGTGCAGAGGTTGGGTGGAGTGCGGAAGTTGGGTGGAGTGCGGAAGTTGGGCGGAGTGCGGATGTTGGGTGGCGTGCGGAGGTTGGTTGGAATGCGGAGGTTTGGTGAAGTGGGGAGGTTGGGTGGAGTTGGGAGGTTGGGTGAAGTGTGGAGGTTGGGTTGAGTGCGAACTTTGGGTGGAGTGCGGAGGTTGGGTGGAGTGCGGAGGTTTGGTGAAGTGGGGAGGTTGGGTGAAGTTGGGAGGTTGGGTGAAGTGGGGAGGTTGGGTGGAGAGGGGAGTTTGGGCGGGGTGGGGAGGTTGGGTGGAGTGGGGAGGTTCGGTGGAGTGGGGAAGTTGGGTGAAGTAGGGAGGTTGGGTGAAGTGGGGAGGTTGCGTGGAGTGGGGAGGTTGGGTGCTCTGGGGATGTTGGGTGAAGTGGGGAGGTTGGGTGGACTGAGGAGGTTGGGTAGAGTGGGGAGGTTGGGTGAAATGGGGAAGTTGGGTGGAGTGGGGAGGTTGGGTGGAGGGCGGAGGTTCGGTGAAGTGGGGAGGTTGGGTGGAGTGGGGAGGTTGGGTGGAGTGAGGAAGTTGTGTGGAGTGCGGAGGTTGGGTGGAGTGCGGAGGTTGGATGTAGTGCGGAAGTTGGGTGGAGTGCGGAAGTTGGGTGGAGTGCGGAAGTTGGGTGGAGTGCGGAGGTTGGGTGGAGTGCGGAAGTTGGTTCGAGTGCGGAGGTTGGGTGGCGTGCGGAGGTTGGTTGGAATGCGGAGGTTTGGTGAAGTGGGGAGGTTGGGTGGAGTTGGGAGGTTGGGTGAAGTGTGGAGGTTGGGTTGCGTGCGAACTTTGGGTGGAGTGCGGAGGTTGGGTGAAGTGGGGAGGTTGGGTGGAGTGGGGAGTGTGGGTGGAGTGGGGAGGTTGGGTGAAGTTGGGAGGTTGGGAGAAGTGGGGAGGTTGGGTGGACTGAGGAGGTTGGGTAGAGTGGGGAGGTTGGGTGAAATGGGGAAGTTGGGTGGAGTGGGGAGGTTGTATGGAGGGCGGAGGTTCGGTGAAGTGGGGAGGTTGGGTGGAGTGGGGAGGTTGGGTGGAGTGAGGAAGTTGTGTGGAGTGCGTAGGTGGGGAGGAGTGGGGAGGTTGGGTGGAGTTGGGAGGTTGGATGGCGTGGGGAGGTTCGGTGGAGTGGGGAGTGGGGGTGGAGTGGGGAGGTTGGGTGGAGTGGGGAGGTTGGGTGAAGTGGGGAATTTGGGTGCAGTGGGGAGGTTGGGTGGAGGGCGGAGGTTGGGTGGAGGGCGGAGGTTGGGTGAAGTGGGGAGGTTGCTTGGGGTGGGAATATTGGGTGGAGTGGGGAGGTTGGGTGAAGTGGGGAGGTTGGGTGGAGTGGGGAGGTTGGGTGGAATGCGGAAGTTGTGTGGAGTGCGGAGGTTGGGTGGAGTGCGGAGGTTGGGTGGAGCGCGGAAGTTGCGTGGAGTACGGAAGTTGGGTGGTGTGCGGAAGTTGGGTGGAGTGCGGAAGTTGGCTGGAGTGCTGAGTTTGGGTTGAGTGCAGAGGTTGGTTGGAGTGCGGAAGTTGGGTGGAGTGCGGAAGTTGGGCGGAGTGCGGATGTTGGTTGGAGTGCGGAAGTTTGGAGTGCGGAGGTTGGGTGGAGTGCGGAGGTTGGATGGAGTGCGAAGGTTGGGTGAAGTGGGGAGGTTGGGTGGAGTGGGGAGGTTGGGTGAAGTGGGGAGGTTGGGTGGAGTGGGGAGGTTGGGTGAAGTGGGGAGGTTGGGGGGGTGGGGAGGTTGGGTGAAGTAGGGAGGTTGGGTGAAGTGGGGAGTTTGGGTGGAGTGGGGAGGTTGGGTGGAGTGGGGAGTTTGGGTGCTCTGGGGATGTTGGGTGAAGTAGGGAGGTTGGATGGAGTGAGGAGGTTGGGTAGAGTGGGGAGGTTGGGTGAAGTGGGGAAGTTGGGTGCAGTGGGGAGGTTGGGTGGACGGCGGAGGTTGGGAGGAGGGCGGAGGTTGGGAGGAGGGCGGAGGTTGGGTGAAGTGGGGAGGTTGCTTGGGGTGGGGATATTGGGTGGAGTGGGGAGGTTGGGTCGAATGCGGAAGTTGTGTGGAGTGCCGAGGTTGGGTGGAGTGCGGAGGTTGGGTGGAGCGCGGAAGTTGCGTGGAGTACGGAAGTTGGGTGGTGTGCGGAAGTTGGGTGGAGTGCGGAAGTTGGCTAGAGTGCTGAGTTTGGGTTGAGTGCAGAGGTTGGGTGGAGTGCGGAAGTTGGGTGGAGTGCGGAAGTTGGGCGGAGTGCGGATGTTGGGTGGCGTGCGGAGGTTGGTTGGAATGCGGAGGTTTGGTGAAGTGGGGAGGTTGGGTGGAGTTGGGAGGTTGGGTGAAGTGTGGAGGTTGGGTTGAGTGCGAACTTTGGGTGGAGTGCGGAGGTTGGGTGGAGTGCGGAGGTTGGGTGAAGTGGGGAGGTTGGGTGAAGTTGGGAGGTTGGGTGAAGTGGGGAGGTTGGGTGGAGAGGGGAGTTTGGGCGGGGTGGGGAGGTTGGGTGGAGTGGGGAGGTTCGGTGGAGTGGGGAAGTTGGGTGAAGTAGGGAGGTTGGGTGAAGTGGGGAGGTTGCGTGGAGTGGGGAGGTTGGGTGCTCTGGGGATGTTGGGTGAAGTGGGGAGGTTGGGTGGACTGAGGAGGTTGGGTAGAGTGGGGAGGTTGGGTGAAATGGGGAAGTTGGGTGGAGTGGGGAGGTTGGGTGGAGGGCGGAAGTTCGGTGAAGTGGGGAGGTTGGGTGGAGTGGGGAGGTTGGGTGGAGTGAGGAAGTTGTGTGGAGTGCGGAGGTTGGGTGGAGTGCGGAGGTTGGATGTAGTGCGGAAGTTGGGTGGAGTGCGGAAGTTGGGTGGAGTGCGGAAGTTGGGTGGAGTGCGGAGGTTGGGTGGAGTGCGGAAGTTGGTTCGAGTGCGGAGGTTGGGTGGCGTGCGGAGGTTGGTTGGAATGCGGAGGTTTGGTGAAGTGGGGAGGTTGGGTGGAGTTGGGAGGTTGGGAGAAGTGGGGAGGTTGGGTGGACTGAGGAGGTTGGGTAGAGTGGGGAGGTTGGGTGAAATGGGGAAGTTGGGTGGAGTGGGGAGGTTGTGTGGAGGGCGGAGGTTCGGTGAAGTGGGGAGGTTGGGTGGAGTGGGGAGGTTGGGTGGAGTGAGGAAGTTGTGTGGAGTGCGTAGGTGGGGAGGAGTGGGGAGGTTGGGTGGACTGAGGAGGTTGGGTAGAGTGGGGAGGTTGGGTGAAATGGGGAAGTTGGGTGGAGTGGGGAGGTTGTGTGGAGGGCGGAGGTTCGGTGAAGTGGGGAGGTTGGGTGGAGTGGGGAGGTTGGGTGGAGTGAGGAAGTTGTGTGGAGTGCGTAGGTGGGGAGGAGTGGGGAGGTTGGGTGGAGTTGGGAGGTTGGATGGCGTGGGGAGGTTCGGTGGAGTGGGGAGTGGGGGTGGAGTGGGGAGGTTGGGTGGAGTGGGGAGGTTGGGTGAAGTGGGGAATTTGGGTGCGGTGGGGAGGTTGGGTGGAGGGCGGAGGTTGGGTGGAGGGCGGAGGTTGGGTGAAGTGGGGAGGTTGCTTGGGGTGGGAATATTGGGTGGAGTGGGGAGGTTGGGTGAAGTGGGGAGGTTGGGTGGAGTGGGGAGGTTGGGTGGAATGCGGAAGTTGTGTGGAGTGCGGAGGTTGGGTGGAGTGCGGAGGTTGGGTGGAGCGCGGAAGTTGCGTGGAGTACGGAAGTTGGGTGGTGTGCGGAAGTTGGGTGGAGTGCGGAAGTTGGCTGGAGTGCTGAGTTTGGGTTGAGTGCAGAGGTTGGTTGGAGTGCGGAAGTTGGGTGGAGTGCGGAAGTTGGGCGGAGTGCGGATGTTGGTTGGAGTGCGGAAGTTTGGAGTGCGGAGGTTGGATGGAGTGCGAAAGTTGGGTGAAGTGGGGAGGTTGGGTGGAGTGGGGAGGTTGGGTGAAGTGGGGAGGTTGGTTGGAGTGGGGAGGTTGGGTGAAGTGGGGAGGTTGGGGGGGTGGGGAGGTTGGGTGAAGTAGGGAGGTTGGGTGAAGTGGGGAGTTTGGGTGGAGTGGGGAGGTTGGGTGGAGTGGGGAGTTTGGGTGCTCTGGGGATGTTGGGTGAAGTAGGGAGGTTGGGTGGAGTGAGGAGGTTGGGTAGAGTGGGGAGGTTGGGTGAAGTGGGGAAGTTGGGTGCAGTGGGGAGGTTGGGTGGACGGCGGAGGTTGGGAGGAGGGCGGAGGTTGGGAGGAGGGCGGAGGTTGGGTGAAGTGGGGAGGTTGCTTGGGGTGGGGATATTTGGAGTGGGGAGGTTGTGTGGAGGGCGGAGGTTCGGTGAAGTGGGGAGGTTGGGTGGAGTGGGGAGGTTGGGTGGAGTGAGGAAGTTGTGTGGAGTGCGTAGGTGGGGAGGAGTGGGGAGGTTGGGTGGAGTTGGGAGGTTGGATGGCGTGGGGAGGTTCGGTGGAGTGGGGAGTGGGGGTGGAGTGGGGAGGTTGGGTGGAGTGGGGAGGTTGGGTGAAGTGGGGAGGTTGGGTGGAGAAGGGAGTTTGGGTGGAGTGGGAAGGTTGGGAAGAGTGGGGAGGTTGGGTGCTCTGGGGAGGTTGGGTGGAGTGGGGAGTTTGGGTGCTCTGGGGAGGTTGGGTGAAGTGGGGAGGTTGGGTGGAGTGAGGAGGTTGCGTGGAGTGGGGAGTTTGAGTGGAGTGGGGAGGTTGGGTGATTTTGGGAGGTTGGGTGAAGTGGAGAGGTTGGGTGATGTGGGGAGGTTGGGTTGAGTGGGGAGGTTGTATGAAGTGGGGAAGTTGTTTGGAGTGCGGAGGTTGGGTGGAGTGTGGAGGTTGGGTTGAGTGCGAACTTTGGGTGGAGTGCGGACGTTGGGTGGAGTGGGGAGGTTGGGTGAAGTAGGGATGTTCGGTGAAGTGGGGAGTTTGTGTGGAGTGGGGAGTTTGGGTGAAGTGGGGAGTTTGGGTGAAGTGGGGAGGTTGGGTGGAGAGTGAAGGTTGGGTGGAGTGGGGAGGTTCGGTGGAGTGGGGAGGTTGGGTGCTCTGGCGAGGTAGGGTGAAGTGTGGAGATAGGGTGGAGTGATGAGGTTGGGTGGAGTGGGGAGTTTGATTGGAGTACGGAAGTTGGGTGGAGTGCGGAAGTTGGGTGGAGTGGGGAGGTTGGGTGAAGTAGAGAGGTTGGGTGAAGTGGGGAGGTTGGGTGGGGTGGGGAGGTTGGGTGGAGTAGGGAGTTTGGGTGATGTGGGGAGGTTGGGTAAAGTGGGGAGGTTGGGTGGAGTGGGGAGGTTGGGTGGAGTGGGGAGGTTGGGTGCTCTGGGGATGTTGGGTGAAGTAGGGAGGTTGGGTGGAGTGAGGAGGTTGGGTAGTGTGGGGAGGTTGGGTGAAGTGGGGAATTTGGGTGCAGTGGGGAGGTTGGGTGGAGGGCGGAGGTTGGGTGAAGGGCGGAGGTTGGGTGAAGTGGGGAGGTTGCTTGGGGTGGGAATATTGGGTGGAGTGGGGAGGTTGGGTGAAGTGGGGAGGTTGGGTGGAGTGGGGAGGTTGGGTGGAATGCGGAAGTTGTGTGGAGTGCGGAGGTTGGGTGGAGTGCGGAGGTTGGGTGGAGCGCGGAAGTTGCGTGGAGTACGGAAGTTGGGTGGTGTGCGGAAGTTGGGTGGAGTGCGGAAGTTGGCTGGAGTGGTGAGTTTGGGTTGAGTGCAGAGGTTGGTTGGAGTGCGGAAGTTGGGTGGAGTGCGGAAGTTGGGCGGAGTGCGGATGTTGGTTGGAGTGCGGAAGTTTGGAGTGCGGAGGTTGGGTGGAGTGCGGAGGTTGGATGGAGTGCGAAGGTTGGGTGAAGTGGGGAGGTTGGGTGGAGTGGGGAGGTTGGGTGAAGTGGGGAGGTTGGGTGGAGTGGGGAGGTTGGGTGAAGTGGGGAGGTTGGGGGGGTGGGGAGGTTGGGTGAAGTAGGGAGGTTGGGTGAAGTGGGGAGTTTGGGTGGAGTGGGGAGGTTGGGTGGAGTGGGGAGGTTGGGTGGAGTGGGGAGGTTCGGTGGAGTGGGGAGGTTGGGTGCTCTGGCGAGGTAGGGTGAAGTGTGGAGGTAGGGTGGAGTGATGAGGTTGGGTGGAGTGGGGAGTTTGATTGGAGTACGGAAGTTGGGTGGAGTGCGGAAGTTGGGTGGAGTGGGGAGGTTGGGTGAAGTAGAGAGGTTGGGTGAAGTGGGGAGGTTGGGTGGGGTGGGGAGGTTGGGTGGAGTAGGGAGTTTGGGTGATGTGGGGAGGTTGGGTAAAGTGGGGAGGTTGGGTGGAGTGGGGAGGTTGGGTGGAGTGGGGAGGTTGGGTGCTCTGGGGATGTTGGGTGAAGTAGGGAGGTTGGGTGGAGTGAGGAGGTTGGGTAGTGTGGGGAGGTTGGGTGAAGTGGGGAATTTGGGTGCAGTGGGGAGGTTGGGTGGAGGGCGGAGGTTGGGTGGAGGGCGGAGGTTGGGTGAAGTGGGGAGGTTGCTTGGGGTGGGAATATTGGGTGGAGTGGGGAGGTTGGGTGAAGTGGGGAGGTTGGGTGGAGTGGGAAGGTTGGGTGGAATGCGGAAGTTGTGTGGAGTGCGGAGGTTGGGTGGAGTGCGGAGGTTGGGTGGAGCGCGGAAGTTGCGTGGAGTACGGAAGTTGGGTGGTGTGCGGAAGTTGGGTGGAGTGCGGAAGTTGGCTGGAGTGCTGAGTTTGGGTTGAGTGCAGAGGTTGGTTGGAGTGCGGAAGTTGGGTGGAGTGCGGAAGTTGGGCGGAGTGCGGATGTTGGTTGGAGTGCGGAAGTTTGGAGTGCGGAGGTTGGGTGGAGTGCGGAGGTTGGATGGAGTGCGAAGGTTGGGTGAAGTGGGGAGGTTGGGTGGAGTGGGGAGGTTGGGTGAAGTGGGGAGGTTGGGTGGAGTGGGGAGGTTGGGTGAAGTAGGGAGGTTGGGTGAAGTGGGGAGTTTGGGTGGAGTGGGGAGGTTGGGTGGAGTGGGGAGTTTGGGTGCTCTGGGGATGTTGGGTGAAGTAGGGAGGTTGGGTGGAGTGAGGAGGTTGGGTAGAGTGGGGAGGTTGGGTGAAGTGGGGAAGTTGGGTGCAGTGGGGAGGTTGGGTGGACGGCGGAGGTTGGGAGGAGTGCGGAGGTTGGGAGGAGGGCGGAGGTTGGGTGAAGTGGGGAGGTTGCTTGGGGTGGGGATATTGGGTGGAGTGGGGAGGTTGGGTCGAATGCGGAAGTTGTGTGGAGTGCGGAGGTTGGGTGGAGTGCGGAGGTTGGGTGGAGCGCGGAAGTTGCGTGGAGTACGGAAGTTGGGTGGTGTGCGGAAGTTGGGTGGAGTGCGGAAGTTGGCTAGAGTGCTGAGTTTGGGTTGAGTGCAGAGGTTGGGTGGAGTGCGGAAGTTGGGTGGAGTGCGGAAGTTGGGCGGAGTGCGGATGTTGGGTGGCGTGCGGAGGTTGGTTGGAATGCGGAGGTTTGGTGAAGTGGGGAGGTTGGGTGGAGTGGGGAGGTTGGGTGAAGTAGAGAGGTTGGGTGAAGTGGGGAGGTTGGGTGGGGTGGGGAGGTTGGGTGGAGTAGGGAGTTTGGGTGATGTGGGGAGGTTGGGTAAAGTGGGGAGGTTGGGTGGAGTGGGGAGGTTGGGTGGAGTGGGGAGGTTGGGTGCTCTGGGGATGTTTGGTGAAGTAGGGAGGTTGGGTGGAGTGAGGAGGTTGGGTAGTGTGGGGAGGTTGGGTGAAGTGGGGAATTTGGGTGCAGTGGGGAGGTTGGGTGGAGGGCGGAGGTTGGGTGGAGGGCGGAGGTTGGGTGAAGTGGGGAGGTTGCTTGGGGTGGGAATATTGGGTGGAGTGGGGAGGTTGGGTGAAGTGGGGAGGTTGGGTGGAGTGGGGAGGTTGGGTGGAATGCGGAAGTTGTGTGGAGTGCGGAGGTTGGGTGGAGTGCGGAGGTTGGGTGGAGCGCGGAAGTTGCGTGGAGTACGGAAGTTGGGTGGTGTGCGGAAGTTGGGTGGAGTGCGGAAGTTGGCTGGAGTGCTGAGTTTGGGTTGAGTGCAGAGGTTGGTTGGAGTGCGGAAGTTGGGTGGAGTGCGGAAGTTGGGCGGAGTGCGGATGTTGGTTGGAGTGCGGAAGTTTGGAGTGCGGAGGTTGGGTGGAGTGCGGAGGTTGGATGGAGTGCGAAGGTTGGGTGAAGTGGGGAGGTTGGGTGGAGTGGGGAGGTTGGGAGGAGGGCGGAGGTTGGGTGAAGTGGGGAGGTTGCTTGGGGTGGGGATATTGGGTGGAGTGGGGAGGTTGGGTCGAATGCGGAAGTTGTGTGGAGTGCGGAGGTTGGGTGGAGTGCGGAGGTTGGGTGGAGCGCGGAAGTTGCGTGGAGTACGGAAGTTGGGTGGTGTGCGGAAGTTGGGTGGAGTGCGGAAGTTGGCTAGAGTGCTGAGTTTGGGTTGAGTGCAGAGGTTGGGTGGAGTGCGGAAGTTGGGTGGAGTGCGGAAGTTGGGCGGAGTGCGGATGTTGGGTGGCGTGCGGAGGTTGGTTGGAATGCGGAGGTTTGGTGAAGTGGGGAGGTTGGGTGGAGTGGGGAGGTTGGGTGAAGTAGAGAGGTTGGGTGAAGTGGGGAGGTTGGGTGGGGTGGGGAGGTTGGGTGGAGTAGGGAGTTTGGGTGATGTGGGGAGGTTGGGTAAAGTGGGGAGGTTGGGTGGAGTGGGGAGGTTGGGTGGAGTGGGGAGGTTGGGTGCTCTGGGGATGTTTGGTGAAGTAGGGAGGTTGGGTGGAGTGAGGAGGTTGGGTAGTGTGGGGAGGTTGGGTGAAGTGGGGAATTTGGGTGCAGTGGGGAGGTTGGGTGGAGGGCGGAGGTTGGGTGGAGGGCGGAGGTTGGGTGAAGTGGGGAGGTTGCTTGGGGTGGGAATATTGGGTGGAGTGGGGAGGTTGGGTGAAGTGGGGAGGTTGGGTGGAGTGGGGAGGTTGGGTGGAATGCGGAAGTTGTGTGGAGTGCGGAGGTTGGGTGGAGTGCGGAGGTTGGGTGGAGCGCGGAAGTTGCGTGGAGTACGGAAGTTGGGTGGTGTGCGGAAGTTGGGTGGAGTGCGGAAGTTGGCTGGAGTGCTGAGTTTGGGTTGAGTGCAGAGGTTGGTTGGAGTGCGGAAGTTGGGTGGAGTGCGGAAGTTGGGCGGAGTGCGGATGTTGGTTGGAGTGCGGAAGTTTGGAGTGCGGAGGTTGGGTGGAGTGCGGAGGTTGGATGGAGTGCGAAGGTTGGGTGAAGTGGGGAGGTTGGGTGGAGTGGGGAGGTTGGGTGAAGTGGGGAGGTTGGGTGGAGTGGGGAGGTTGGGTGAAGTGGGGAGGTTGGGGGGGTGGGGAGGTTGGGTGAAGTAGGGAGGTTGGGTGAAGTGGGGAGTTTGGGTGGAGTGGGGAGGTTGGGTGGAGTGGGGAGGTTGGGTGGAGTGGGGAGGTTCGGTGGAGTGGGGAGGTTGGGTGCTCTGGCGAGGTAGGGTGAAGTGTGGAGGTAGGGTGGAGTGATGAGGTTGGGTGGAGTGGGGAGTTTGATTGGAGTACGGAAGTTGGGTGGAGTGCGGAAGTTGGGTGGAGTGGGGAGGTTGGGTGAAGTAGAGAGGTTGGGTGAAGTGGGGAGGTTGGGTGGGGTGGGGAGGTTGGGTGGAGTAGGGAGTTTGGGTGATGTGGGGAGGTTGGGTAAAGTGGGGAGGTTGGGTGGAGTGGGGAGGTTGGGTGGAGTGGGGAGGTTGGGTGCTCTGGGGATGTTGGGTGAAGTAGGGAGGTTGGGTGGAGTGAGGAGGTTGGGTAGTGTGGGGAGGTTGGGTGAAGTGGGGAATTTGGGTGCAGTGGGGAGGTTGGGTGGAGGGCGGAGGTTGGGTGGAGGGCGGAGGTTGGGTGAAGTGGGGAGGTTGCTTGGGGTGGGAATATTGGGTGGAGTGGGGAGGTTGGGTGAAGTGGGGAGGTTGGGTGGAGTGGGAAGGTTGGGTGGAATGCGGAAGTTGTGTGGAGTGCGGAGGTTGGGTGGAGTGCGGAGGTTGGGTGGAGCGCGGAAGTTGCGTGGAGTACGGAAGTTGGGTGGTGTGCGGAAGTTGGGTGGAGTGCGGAAGTTGGCTGGAGTGCTGAGTTTGTGTTGAGTGCAGAGGTTGGTTGGAGTGCGGAAGTTGGGTGGAGTGCGGAAGTTGGGCGGAGTGCGGATGTTGGTTGGAGTGCGGAAGTTTGGAGTGCGGAGGTTGGGTGGAGTGCGGAGGTTGGATGGAGTGCGAAGGTTGGGTGAAGTGGGGAGGTTGGGTGGAGTGGGGAGGTTGGGTGAAGTGGGGAGGTTGGGTGGAGTGGGGAGGTTGGGTGAAGTGGGGAGGTTGGGGGGGTGGGGAGGTTGGGTGAAGTAGGGAGGTTGGGTGAAGTGGGGAGTTTGGGTGGAGTGGGGAGGTTGGGTGGAGTGGGGAGTTTGGGTGCTCTGGGGATGTTGGGTGAAGTAGGGAGGTTGGGTGGAGTGAGGAGGTTGGGTAGAGTGGGGAGGTTGGGTGAAGTGGGGAAGTTGGGTGCAGTGGGGAGGTTGGGTGGACGGCGGAGGTTGGGAGGAGGGCGGAGGTTGGGAGGAGGGCGGAGGTTGGGTGAAGTGGGGAGGTTGCTTGGGGTGGGGATATTGGGTGGAGTGGGGAGGTTGGGTCGAATGCGGAAGTTGTGTGGAGTGCGGAGGTTGGGTGGAGTGGGGAGGTTGGGTGGAGCGCGGAAGTTGCGTGGAGTACGGAAGTTGGGTGGTGTGCGGAAGTTGGGTGGAGTGCGGAAGTTGGCTAGAGTGCTGAGTTTGGGTTGAGTGCAGAGGTTGGGTGGAGTGCGGAAGTTGGGTGGAGTGCGGAAGTTGGGGGGGTGGGGAGGTTGGGTGAAGTAGGGAGGTTGGGTGAAGTGGGGAGTTTGGGTGGAGTGGGGAGGTTGGGTGAAGTGGGGAGGTTGGGGGGGTGGGGAGGTTGGGTGAAGTAGGGAGGTTGGGTGAAGTGGGGAGTTTGGGTGGAGTGGGGAGGTTGGGTGGAGTGGGGAGGTTGGGTGGAGTGGGGAGGTTCGGTGGAGTGGGGAGGTTGGGTGCTCTGGCGAGGTAGGGTGAAGTGTGGAGGTAGGGTGGAGTGATGAGGTTGGGTGGAGTGGGGAGTTTGATTGGAGTACGGAAGTTGGGTGGAGTGCGGAAGTTGGGTGGAGTGGGGAGGTTGGGTGAAGTAGAGAGGTTGGGTGAAGTGGGGAGGTTGGGTGGGGTGGGGAGGTTGGGTGGAGTAGGGAGTTTGGGTGATGTGGGGAGGTTGGGTAAAGTGGGGAGGTTGGGTGGAGTGGGGAGGTTGGGTGGAGTGGGGAGGTTGGGTGCTCTGGGGATGTTGGGTGAAGTAGGGAGGTTGGGTGGAGTGAGGAGGTTGGGTAGTGTGGGGAGGTTGGGTGAAGTGGGGAATTTGGGTGCAGTGGGGAGGTTGGGTGGAGGGCGGAGGTTGGGTGGAGGGCGGAGGTTGGGTGAAGTGGGGAGGTTGCTTGGGGTGGGAATATTGGGTGGAGTGGGGAGGTTGGGTGAAGTGGGGTAGTTGGGTGGAGTGGGAAGGTTGGGTGGAATGCGGAAGTTGTGTGGAGTGCGGAGGTTGGGTGGAGTGCGGAGGTTGGGTGGAGCGCGGAAGTTGCGGGGAGTACGGAAGTTGGGTGGTGTGCGGAAGTTGGGTGGAGTGCGGAAGTTGGCTGGAGTGCTGAGTTTGGGTTGAGTGCAGAGGTTGGTTGGAGTGCGGAAGTTGGGTGGAGTGCGGAAGTTGGGCGGAGTGCGGATGTTGGTTGGAGTGCGGAAGTTGGGCGGAGTGCGGAGGTTGGGTGGAGTGCGGAGGTTGGATGGAGTGCGAAGGTTGGGTGAAGTGGGGAGGTTGGGTGGAGTGGGGAGGTTGGGTGGAGTGGGGAGGTTGGGTGAAGTGGGGAGGTTGGGGGGGTGGGGAGGTTGGGTGAAGTAGGGAGGTTGGGTGAAGTGGGGAGTTTGGGTGGAGTGGGGAGGTTGGGTGGAGTGGGGAGTTTGGGTGCTCTGGGGATGTTGGGTGAAGTAGGGAGGTTGGGTGGAGTGAGGAGGTTGGGTAGAGTGGGGAGGTTGGGTGAAGTGGGGAAGTTGGGTGCAGTGGGGAGGTTGGGTGGACGGCGGAGGTTGGGAGGAGGGCGGAGGTTGGGAGGAGGGCGGAGGTTGGGTGAAGTGGGGAGGTTGCTTGGGGTGGGGATATTGGGTGGAGTGGGGAGGTTGGGTCGAATGCGGAAGTTGTGTGGAGTGCGGAGGTTGGGTGGAGTGCGGAGGTTGGGTGGAGCGCGGAAGTTGCGTGGAGTACGGAAGTTGGGTGGTGTGCGGAAGTTGGGTGGAGTGCGGAAGTTGGCTAGAGTGCTGAGTTTGGGTTGAGTGCAGAGGTTGGGTGGAGTGCGGAAGTTGGGTGGAGTGCGGAAGTTGGGCGGAGTGCGGATGTTGGGTGGCGTGCGGAGGTTGGTTGGAATGCGGAGGTTTGGTGAAGTGGGGAGGTTGGGTGGAGTTGGGAGGTTGGGTGAAGTGTGGAGGTTGGGTTGAGTGCGAACTTTGGGTGGAGTGCGGAGGTTGGGTGGAGTGCGGAGGTTGGGTGAAGTGGGGAGGTTGGGTGGAGTGGGGAGTGTGGGTGGAGTGGGGAGGTTGGGTGAAGTTGGGAGGTTGGGAGAAGTGGGGAGGTTGGGTGGAGAGGGGAGTTTGGCCGGGGTGGGGAGGTTGGGTGGAGTGGGGAGGTTGGGTGGAGTGGGGAGGTTGGGTGAAGTGGGGAGTTTGCGTGGAGTGGGGAGGTTGGGTGCTCTGGGGATGTTGGGTGAAGTGCGGAAGTTGGGTGGAGTGCGGAGGTTGGGTGAAGTGCGGAAGTTGGTTCGAGTGCGGAGGTTGGGTGGCGTGCGGAGGTTGGTTGGAATGCGGAGGTTTGGTGAAGTGGGGAGGTTGGGTGGAGTTGGGAGGTTGGGTGAAGTGTGGAGGATGGTTTGAGTGCGAACTTTGGGTGGAGTGCGGAGGTTGGGTGGAGTGCGGAGGTTGGGTGAAGTGGGGAGGTTGGGTGGAGTGGGGAGGATGGGTTGAAGTGGGGAGGTTGGGTGGAGTGGTGTGGTTGGGTGGAGTGCGTAGGTTGGGAGGAGTGGGGAGGTTGGATGGCGTGGGGAGGTTCGGTGGAGTGGGGAGTGGGGGTGGAGTGGGGAGGTTGGGTGGAGTGGGGAGGTTGGGTGAAGTGGGGAGGTTGGGTGGAGAGGGGAGTTTGGGTGGAGTGGGGAGGTTGGGAAGAGTGGGGAGGTTGGGTGCTCTGGGGAGGTTGGGTGGAGTGGGGAGTTTGGGTGGAGTGGGGAGGTTGGGTGGAGTGAGGAGGTTGCGTGGAGTGGGGAGTTTGAGTGGAGTGGGGAGGTTGGGTGATTTTGGGAGGTTGGGTGAAGTGGAGAGGTTGGGTGATGTGGGGAGGTTGGGTTGAGTGGGGAGGTTGTATGAAGTGGGGAAGTTGTGTGGAGTGCGGAGGTTGGGTGAAGTGCGGAGCTTGCATGGAGTGCGGAAGTTGGGTAGAGTGCGGAAGTTGGGTGGAGTGCGGAGGTTGGGTGAAGTGGGGAGGTTGGGTGGAGTGGGGAGGTTGGGTGGAGGGCGGAGGTTGGGTGGAGTGGTGAGGATGGGTTGAAGTGGGGAGGTTGGGTGGAGTGCGTAGGTTGGGCGGAGTGGGGAGGTTGGGTGGAGTTGGGAGGTTGGATGGCGTGGGGAGGTTCGGTGGAGTGGGGAGTGTGGGTGGAGTGGGGAGGTTGGGTGCAGTGGGGAGGTTGGGTGAAGTGGGCAGGTTCGGTGGAGAGGGGATGTTGGGTGGAGTGGGGAGGTTGGGTGGAGTGGGGAGGTTGGGTGCTCTGGGGAGGTTGGGTGAAGTGGGGAGGTTGGGTGGAGTGAGGAGGTTGGGTGAAGTTGGGAGGTTGGGTGAAGTGGGGAGGTTGGGTGTAGAGGGGAGTTTGGGCGGGGTGGGGAGGTTGGGTGGAGTGGGGAGGTTCGGTGGAGTGGGGAAGTTGGGTGAAGTAGGGAGGTTGGGTGAAGTGGGGAGGTTGCGTGGAGTGGGGAGGTTGGGTGCTCTGGGGATGTTGGGTGAAGTGGGGAGGTTGGGTGGACTGAGGAGGTTGGGTAGAGTGGGGAGGTTGGGTGAAATGGGGAAGTTGGGTGGAGTGGGGAGGTTGGGTGGAGTGAGGAAGTTGTGTGGAGTGCGGAGGTTGGGTGGAGTGCGGAGGTTGGATGTAGTGCGGAAGTTGGGTGGAGTGCGGAAGTTGGGTGGAGTGCGGAGGTTGGGTGGAGTGCGGAAGTTGGTTCGAGTGCGGAGGTTGGGTGGCGTGCGGAGGTTGGTTGGAATGCGGAGGTTTGGTGAAGTGGGGAGGTTGGGTGGAGTTGAGAGGTTGGGTGAAGTGTGGAGGTTGGGTTGAGTGCGAACTTTGGGTGGAGTGCGGAGGTTGGGTGAAGTGGGGAGGTTGGGTGGAGTGGGGAGTGTGGGTGGAGTGGGGAGGTTGGGTGAAGTTGGGAGGTTGGGAGAAGTGGGGAGGTTGGGTGGACTGAGGAGGTTGGGTAGAGTGGGGAGGTTGGGTGAAATGGGGAAGTTGGGTGGAGTGGGGAGGTTGTTTGGAGGGCGGAGGTTCGGTGAAGTGGTGAGGTTGGGTGGAGTGGGGAGGTTGGGTGGAGTGAGGAAGTTGTGTGGAGTGCGTAGGTGGGGAGGAGTGGGGAGGTTGGGTGGAGTTGGGAGGTTGGATGGCGTGGGGAGGTTCGGTGGAGTGGGGAGTGGGGGTGGAGTGGGGAGGTTGGGTGGAGTGGGGAGGTTGGGTGAAGTGGGGAGGTTGGGTGGAGAAGGGAGTTTGGGTGGAGTGGGGAGGTTGGGAAGAGTGGGGAGGTTGGGTGCTCTGGGGAGGTTGGGTGGAGTGGGGAGTTTGGGTGCTCTGGGGAGGTTGGGTGAAGTGGGGAGGTTGGGTGGAGTGAGGAGGTTGCGTGGAGTGGGGAGTTTGAGTGGAGTGGGGAGGTTGGGTGATTTTGGGAGGTTGGGTGAAGTGGAGAGGTTGGGTGATGTGGGGAGGTTGGGTTGAGTGGGGAGGTTGTATGAAGTGGGGAAGTTGTGTGGAGTGCGGAGGTTGGGTGAAGTGTGGAGGTTGCATGGAGTGCGGAAGTTGGGTGGAGTGCGGAAGTTGGGTGGAGTGCGGAGGTTGGGTGAAGTGGGGAGGTTGGGTGGAGTGGGGAGGTTGGGTGGAGGGCGGAGGTTGGGTGGAGTGGTGAGGATGGGTTGAAGTGGGGAGGTTGGGTGGAGTGGTGTGGTTGGGTGGAGTGCGTAGGTTGGGCGGAGTGGGGAGGTTGGGTGGAGTTGGGAGGTTGGATGGCGTGGGGAGGTTGGGTGGAGTGGGGAGGTTGGGTGAAGTGGGGAGGTTCGATGGAGAGGGGAGGTTGGGTGGAGTGGGGAGGTTGGGTGATTTTCGGAGGTTGGGTGAAGTGGAGAGGTTGGGTGATGTGGGGAGGTTGGGTTGAGTGGGGAGGTTGTATGAAGTGGGGAAGTTGTGTGGAGTGCGGAGGTTGGGTGAAGTGTGGAGGTTGCATGGAGTGCGGAAGTTGGGTGGAGTGCGGAAGTTGGGTGGAGTGCGGAGGTTAGGTGAAGTGGGGAGGTTGGGTGGAGTGGGGAGGTTGGGTGGAGGGCGGAGGTTGGGTGGAGTGGTGAGGATGGGTTGAAGTGGGGAGGTTGGGTGGAGTGGTGTGGTTGGGTGGAGTGCGTAGGTTGGGCGGAGTGGGGAGGTTGGGTGGAGTGGGGAGGTTGGATGGCGTGGGGAGGTTGGGTGGAGTGGGGAAGTTGGGTGAAGTGGGGAGGTTCGATGGAGAGGGGAGGTTGGGTGGAGTGGGGAGGTTGGGTGGAGTGGGGAGGTTGGGTGCTCTGGGGAGGTTGGGTGAAGTGGGGAGGTTGGGTGGAGTGAGGAGGTTGGGTGAAGTTGGGAGGTTGGGTGAAGTGGGGAGGTTGGGTGGAGAGGGGAGTTTGGGTTGAGTGCGAACTTTGGGTGGAGTGCGGACGTTGGGTGGAGTGGGGAGGTTGGGTGAAGTAGGGAGGTTGGGTGAAGTGGGGAGTTTGTGTGGAGTGGGGAGTTTGGGTGAAGTGGGGAGTTTGGGTGAAGTGGGGAGGTTGGGTGGAGAGTGGAGGTTGGGTGGAGTGGGGAGGTTCGGTGGAGTGGGGAGGTTGGGTGCTCTGGCGAGGTAGGGTGAAGTGTGGAGGTAGGGTGGAGTGATGAGGTTGGGTGGAGTGGGGAGTTTGATTGGAGTACGGAAGTTGGGTGGAGTGCGGAAGTTGGGTGGAGTGGGGAGGTTGGGTGAAGTAGAGAGGTTGGGTGAAGTGGGGAGGTTGGGTGGGGTGGGGAGGTTGGGTGGAGTAGGGAGTTTGGGTGATGTGGGGAGGTTGGGTAAAGTGGGGAGGTTGGGTGGAGTGGGGAGGTTGGGTGGAGTGGGGAGGTTGGGTGCTCTGGGGATGTTGGGTGAAGTAGGGAGGTTGGGTGGGGTGAGGAGGTTGGTTAGTGTGGGGAGGTTGGGTGAAGTGGGGAATTTGGGTGCAGTGGGGAGGTTGGGTGGAGGGCGGAGGTTGGGTGGAGGGCGGAGGTTGGGTGAAGTGGGGAGGTTGCTTGGGGTGGGAATATTGGGTGGAGTGGGGAGGTTGGGTGAAGTGGGTAGGTTGGGTGGAGTGGGGAGGTTGGGTGGAATGCGGAAGTTGTGTGGAGTGCGGAGGTTGGGTGGAGTGCGGAGGTTGGGTGGAGCGCGGAAGTTGCGTGGAGTACGGAAGTTGGGTGGTGTGCGGAAGTTGGGTGGAGTGCGGAAGTTGGCTGGAGTGCTGAGTTTGGGTTGAGTGCAGAGGTTGGTTGGAGTGCGGAAGTTGGGTGGAGTGCGGAAGTTGGGCGGAGTGCGGATGTTGGTTGGAGTGCGGAAGTTGTTTGGAGTGCGGAGGTTGGGTGGAGTGCGGAGGTTGGATGGAGTGCGAAGGTTGGGTGAAGTGGGGAGGTTGGGTGGAGTGGGGAGGTTGGGTGAAGTGGGGAGGTTGGGTGGAGTGGGGAGGTTGGGTGAAGTGGGGAGGTTGGGGGGGTGGGGAGGTTGGGTGAAGTAGGGAGGTTGGGTGAAGTGGGGAGTTTGGGTGGAGTGGGGAGGTTGGGTGGAGTGGGGAGTTTGGGTGCTCTGGGGATGTTGGGTGAAGTAGGGAGGTTGGGTGGAGTGAGGAGGTTGGGTAGAGTGGGGAGGTTGGGTGAAGTGGGGAAGTTGGGTGCAGTGGGGAGGTTGGGTGGAGGGCGGAGGTTGGGAGGAGGGCGGAGGTTGGGACGAGGGCGGAGGTTGGGTGAAGTGGGGAGGTTGCTTGGGGTGGGGATATTGGGTGGAGTGGGGAGGTTGGGTCGAATGCGGAAGTTGTGTGGAGTGCGGAGGTTGGGTGGAGTGCGGAGGTTGGGTGGAGCGCGGAAGTTGCGTGGAGTACGGAAGTTGGGTGGTGTGCGGAAGTTGGGTGGAGTGCGGAAGTTGGCTAGAGTGCTGAGTTTGGGTTGAGTGCAGAGGTTGGGTGGAGTGCGGAAGTTGGGTGGAGTGCGGAAGTTGGGCGGAGTGCGGATGTTGGGTGGCGTGCTGAGGTTGGTTGGAATGCGGAGGTTTGGTGAAGTGGGGAGGTTGGGTGGAGTTGGGAGGTTGGGTGAAGTGTGGAGGTTGGGTTGAGTGCGAACTTTGGGTGGAGTGCGGAGGTTGGGTGGAGTGCGGAGGTTGGGTGAAGTGGGGAGGTTGGGTGGAGTGGGGAGTGTGGGTGGAGTGGGGAGGTTGGGTGAAGTTGGGAGGTTGGGAGAAGTGGGGAGGTTGGGTGGAGAGGGGAGTTTGGGCGGGGTGGGGAGGTTGGGTGGAGTGGGGAGGTTGGGTGGAGTGGGGAGGTTGGATGAAGTGGGGAGTTTGCGTGGAGTGGGGAGGTTGGGTGCTCTGGGGATGTTGGGTGAAGTGCGGAAGTTGGGTGGAGTGCGGAGGTTGGGTGAAGTGCGGAAGTTGGTTCGAGTGCGGAGGTTGGGTGGCGTGCGGAGGTTGGTTGGAATGCGGAGGTTTGGTGAAGTGGGGAGGTTGGGTGGAGTTGGGAGGTTGGGTGAAGTGTGGAGGATGGTTTGAGTGCGAACTTTGGGTGGAGTGCGGAGGTTGGGTGGAGTGCGGAGGTTGGGTGAAGTGGGGAGGTTGAGTGGAGTGGGGAGGATGGGTTGAAGTGGGGAGGTTGGGTGGAGTGGTGTGGTTGGGTGGAGTGCGTAGGTTGGGAGGAGTGGGGAGGTTGGATGGCGTGGGGAGGTTCGGTGGAGTGGGGAGTGGGGGTGGAGTGGGGAGGTTGGGTGGAGTGGGGAGGTTGGGTGAAGTGGGGAGGTTGGGTGGAGAGGGGAGTTTGGGTGGAGTGGGGAGGTTGGGAAGAGTGGGGAGGTTGGGTGCTCTGGGGAGGTTGGGTGGAGTGGGGAGTTTGGGTGCTCTGGGGAGGTTGGGTTGAGTGGGGAGGTTGTATGAAGTGGGGAAGTTGTCTGGAGTGCGGAGGTTGGGTGAAGTGCGGAGCTTGCATGGAGTGCGGAAGTTGGGTGGAGTGCGGAAGTTGGGTGGAGTGCGGAGGTTGGGTGAAGTGGGGAGGTTTGGTGAAGTGGGGAGGTTGGGTGGAGTTGGGAGGTTGGGTGAAGTGTGGAGGATGGTTTGAGTGCGAACTTTGGGTGGAGTGCGGAGGTTGGGTGGAGTGCGGAGGTTGGGTGAAGTGGGGAGGTTGGGTGGAGTGAGGAGGTTGCGTGGAGTGGGGAGTTTGAGTGGAGTGGGGAGGTTGGGTGATTTTGGGAGGTTGGGTGAAGTGGAGAGGTTGGGTGATGTGGGGAGGTTGGGTTGAGTGGGGAGGTTGTATGAAGTGGGGAAGTTGTGTGGAGTGCGGAGGTTGGGTGAAGTGCGGAGCTTGCATGGAGTGCGGAAGTTGGGTGGAGTGCGGAAGTTGGGTGGAGTGCGGAGGTTGGGTGAAGTGGGGAGGTTGGGTGGAGTGGGGAGGTTGGGTGGAGGGCGGAGGTTGGGTGGAGTGGTGAGGATGGGTTGAAGTGGGGAGGTTGGGTGGAGTGCGTAGGTTGGGCGGAGTGGGGAGGTTGGGTGGAGTTGGGAGGTTGGATGGCGTGGGGAGGTTCGGTGGAGTGGGGAGTGTGGGTGGAGTGGGGAGGTTGGGTGGAGTGAGGAAGTTGTGTGGAGTGCGTAGGTGGGGAGGAGTGGGGAGGTTGGGTGGAGTTGGGAGGTTGGATGGCGTGGGGAGGTTCGGTGGAGTGGGGAGTGGGGGTGGAGTGGGGAGGTTGGGTGGAGTGGGGAGGTTGGGTGAAGTGGGGAGGTTGGGTGGAGAAGGGAGTTTGGGTGGAGTGGGGAGGTTGGGAAGAGTGGGGAGGTTGGGTGCTCTGGGGAGGTTGGGTGGAGTGGGGAGTTTGGGTGCTCTGGGGAGGTTGGGTGAAGTGGGGAGGTTGGGTGGAGTGAGGAGGTTGCGTGGAGTGGGGAGTTTGAGTGGAGTGGGGAGGTTGGGTGATTTTGGGAGGTTGGGTGAAGTGGAGAGGTTGGGTGATGTGGGGAGGTTGGGTTGAGTGGGGAGGTTGTATGAAGTGGGGAAGTTGTGTGGAGTGCGGAGGTTGGGTGAAGTGTGGAGGTTGCATGGAGTGCGGAAGTTGGGTGGAGTGCGGAAGTTGGGTGGAGTGCGGAGGTTGGGTGAAGTGGGGAGGTTGGGTGGAGTGGGGAGGTTGGGTGGAGGGCGGAGGTTGGGTGGAGTGGTGAGGATGGGTTGAAGTGGGGAGGTTGGGTGGAGTGGTGTGGTTGGGTGGAGTGCGTAGGTTGGGCGGAGTGGGGAGGTTGGGTGGAGTGGGAGGTTGGATGGCGTGGGGAGGTTGGGTGGAGTGGGGAGGTTGGGTGAAGTGGGGAGGTTCGATGGAGAGGGGAGGTTGGGTGGAGTGGGGAGGTTGGGTGGAGTGGGGAGGTTGGGTGCTCTGGGGAGGTTGGGTGAAGTGGGGAGGTTGGGTGGAGTGAGGAGGTTGGGTGAAGTTGGGAGGTTGGGTGAAGTGGGGAGGTTGGGTGGAGAGGGGAGTTTGGGTTGAGTGCGAACTTTGGGTGGAGTGCGGACGTTGGGTGGAGTGGGGAGGTTGGGTGAAGTAGGGAGGTTGGGTGAAGTGGGGAGTTTGTGTGGAGTGGGGAGTTTGGGTGAAGTGGGGAGTTTGGGTGAAGTGGGGAGGTTGGGTGGAGAGTGGAGGATGGGTGGAGTGAGGAGGTTCGGTGGACTGGGGAGGTTGGGTGCTCTGGCGAGGTAGGGTGAAGTGTGGAGGTAGGGTGGAGTGATGAGGTTGGGTGGAGTGGGGAGTTTGATTGGAGTACGGAAGTTGGGTGGAGTGCGGAAGTTGGGTGGAGTGGGGAGGTTGGGTGAAGTAGAGAGGTTGGGTGAAGTGGGGAGGTTGGGTGGGGTGGGGAGGTTGGGTGGAGTAGGGAGTTTGGGTGATGTGGGGAGGTTGGGTAAAGTGGGGAGGTTGGGTGGAGTGGGGAGGTTGGGTGGAGTGGGGAGGTTGGGTGCTCTGGGGATGTTGGGTGAAGTAGGGAGGTTGGGTGGAGTGAGGAGGTTGGGTAGTGTGGGGAGGTTGGGTGAAGTGGGGAATTTGGGTGCAGTGGGGAGGTTGGGTGGAGGGCGGAGGTTGGGTGGAGGGCGGAGGTTGGGTGAAGTGGGGAGGTTGCTTGGGGTGGGAATATTGGGTGGAATGGGGAGGTTGGGTGAAGTGGGGAGGTTGGGTGGAGTGGGGAGGTTGGGTGGAATGCGGAAGTTGTGTGGAGTGCGGAGGTTGGGTGGAGTGCGGAGGTTGGGTGGAGCGCGGAAGTTGCGTGGAGTACGGAAGTTGGCTGGAGTGGTGAGTTTGGGTTGAGTGCAGAGGTTGGTTGGAGTGCGGAAGTTGGGTGGAGTGCGGAAGTTGGGCGGAGTGCGGATGTTGGTTGGAGTGCGGAAGTTGTTTGGAGTGCGGAGGTTGGGTGGAGTGCGGAGGTTGGATGGAGTGCGAAGGTTGGGTGAAGTGGGGAGGTTGGGTGGAGTGGGGAGGTTGGGTGAAGTGGGGAGGTTGGGTGGAGTGGGGAGGTTGGGTGAAGTGGGGAGGTTGGGGGGGTGGGGAGGTTGGGTGAAGTAGGGAGGTTGGGTGAAGTGGGGAGTTTGGGTGCTGTGGGGATGTTGGGTGAAGTAGGGAGGTTGGGTGGAGTGAGGAGGTTGGGTAGAGTGGGGAGGTTGGGTGGAGTGGGGAAGTTGGGTGCAGTGGGGAGGTTGGGTGGAGGGCGGAGGTTGGGAGGAGGGCGGAGGTTGGGAGGAGGGCGGAGGTTGGGTGAAGTGGGGAGGTTGCTTGGGGTGGGGATATTGGGTGGAGTGGGGAGGTTGGGTCGAATGCGGAAGTTGTGTGGAGTGCGGAGGTTGGGTGGAGTGCGGAGGTTGGGTGGAGCGCGGAAGTTGCGTGGAGTACGGAAGTTGGGTGGTGTGCGGAAGTTGGGTGGAGTGCGGAAGTTGGCTAGAGTGCTGAGTTTGGGTTGAGTGCAGAGGTTGGGTGGAGTGCGGAAGTTGGGTGGAGTGCGGAAGTTGGGCGGAGTGCGGATGTTGGGTGGCGTGCGGAGGTTGGTTGGAATGCGGAGGTTTGGTGAAGTGGGGAGGTTGGGTGGAGTTGGGAGGTTGGGTGAAGTGTGGAGGTTGGGTTGAGTGCGAACTTTGGGTGGAGTGCGGAGGTTGGGTGGAGTGCGGAGGTTGGGTGAAGTGGGGAGGTTGGGTGGCGTGGGGAGGTTGGGTGGAGTGGGGAGGTTGGGTGAAGTGGGGAGGTTGGGTGAAGTGGGGAGGTTGGGTGGCGTGGGGAGGTTGGGTGGAGTGGTGAGGATGGGTTGAAGTGGGGAGGTTGGGTGGAGTGGTGTGGTTGGGTGGAGTGCGTAGGTTGGGCGGAGTGGGGAGGTTGGGTGGAGTGGGAGGTTGGATGGCGTGGGGAGGTTGGGTGGAGTGGGGAGGTTGGGTGAAGTGGGGAGGTTCGATGGAGAGGGGAGGTTGGGTGGAGTGGGGAGGTTGGGTGGAGTGGGGAGGTTGGGTGCTCTGGGGAGGTTGGGTGAAGTGGGGAGGTTGGGTGGAGTGAGGAGGTTGGGTGAAGTTGGGAGGTTGGGTGAAGTGGGGAGGTTGGGTGGAGAGGGGAGTTTGGGTTGAGTGCGAACTTTGGGTGGAGTGCGGACGTTGGGTGGAGTGGGGAGGTTGGGTGAAGTAGGGAGGTTGGGTGAAGTGGGGAGTTTGTGTGGAGTGGGGAGTTTGGGTGAAGTGGGGAGTTTGGGTGAAGTGGGGAGGTTGGGTGGAGAGTGGAGGATGGGTGGAGTGAGGAGGTTCGGTGGACTGGGGAGGTTGGGTGCTCTGGCGAGGTAGGGTGAAGTGTGGAGGTAGGGTGGAGTGATGAGGTTGGGTGGAGTGGGGAGTTTGATTGGAGTACGGAAGTTGGGTGGAGTGCGGAAGTTGGGTGGAGTGGGGAGGTTGGGTGAAGTAGAGAGGTTGGGTGAAGTGGGGAGGTTGGGTGGGGTGGGGAGGTTGGGTGGAGTAGGGAGTTTGGGTGATGTGGGGAGGTTGGGTAAAGTGGGGAGGTTGGGTGGAGTGGGGAGGTTGGGTGGAGTGGGGAGGTTGGGTGCTCTGGGGATGTTGGGTGAAGTAGGGAGGTTGGGTGGAGTGAGGAGGTTGGGTAGTGTGGGGAGGTTGGGTGAAGTGGGGAATTTGGGTGCAGTGGGGAGGTTGGGTGGAGGGCGGAGGTTGGGTGGAGGGCGGAGGTTGGGTGAAGTGGGGAGGTTGCTTGGGGTGGGAATATTGGGTGGAATGGGGAGGTTGGGTGAAGTGGGGAGGTTGGGTGGAGTGGGGAGGTTGGGTGGAATGCGGAAGTTGTGTGGAGTGCGGAGGTTGGGTGGAGTGCGGAGGTTGGGTGGAGCGCGGAAGTTGCGTGGAGTACGGAAGTTGGCTGGAGTGGTGAGTTTGGGTTGAGTGCAGAGGTTGGTTGGAGTGCGGAAGTTGGGTGGAGTGCGGAAGTTGGGCGGAGTGCGGATGTTGGTTGGAGTGCGGAAGTTGTTTGGAGTGCGGAGGTTGGGTGGAGTGCGGAGGTTGGATGGAGTGCGAAGGTTGGGTGAAGTGGGGAGGTTGGGTGGAGTGGGGAGGTTGGGTGAAGTGGGGAGGTTGGGTGGAGTGGGGAGGTTGGGTGAAGTGGGGAGGTTGGGGGGGTGGGGAGGTTGGGTGAAGTAGGGAGGTTGGGTGAAGTGGGGAGTTTGGGTGCTGTGGGGATGTTGGGTGAAGTAGGGAGGTTGGGTGGAGTGAGGAGGTTGGGTAGAGTGGGGAGGTTGGGTGGAGTGGGGAAGTTGGGTGCAGTGGGGAGGTTGGGTGGAGGGCGGAGGTTGGGAGGAGGGCGGAGGTTGGGAGGAGGGCGGAGGTTGGGTGAAGTGGGGAGGTTGCTTGGGGTGGGGATATTGGGTGGAGTGGGGAGGTTGGGTCGAATGCGGAAGTTGTGTGGAGTGCGGAGGTTGGGTGGAGTGCGGAGGTTGGGTGGAGCGCGGAAGTTGCGTGGAGTACGGAAGTTGGGTGGTGTGCGGAAGTTGGGTGGAGTGCGGAAGTTGGCTAGAGTGCTGAGTTTGGGTTGAGTGCAGAGGTTGGGTGGAGTGCGGAAGTTGGGTGGAGTGCGGAAGTTGGGCGGAGTGCGGATGTTGGGTGGCGTGCGGAGGTTGGGTGGAGCGCGGAAGTTGCGTGGAGTACGGAAGTTGGGTGGTGTGCGGAAGTTGGGTGGAGTGCGGAAGTTGGCTAGAGTGCTGAGTTTGGGTTGAGTGCAGAGGTTGGGTGGAGTGCGGAAGTTGGGTGGAGTGCGGAAGTTGGGCGGAGTGCGGATGTTGGGTCGCGTGCGGAGGTTGGTTGGAATGCGGAGGTTTGGTGAAGTGGGGAGGTTGGGTGGAGTTGGGAGGTTGGGTGAAGTGTGGAGGTTGGGTTGAGTGCGAACTTTGGGTGTAGTGCGGAGGTTGGGTGGAGTGCGGAGGTTGGGTGAAGTGGGGAGGTTGGGTGGAGTGGGGAGTGTGGGTGGAGTGGGGAGGTTGGGTGAAGTTGGGAGGTTGGGAGAAGTGGGGAGGTTGGGTGGAGAGTGGAGTTTGGGCGGGGTGGGGAGGTTGGGTGGAGTGGGGAGGTTGGGTGGAGTGGGGAGGTTGGGTGAAGTGGGGAGGTTGGGTGGAGTGGGGAGTTTGGGTGCTCTGGGGATGTTGGGTGAAGTAGGGAGGTTGGGTGGAGTGAGGAGGTTGGGTAGAGTGGGGAGGTTGGGTGAAGAGGGGAAGTTGGGTGCAGTGGGGAGGTTGGGTGGAGGGCGGAGGTTGGGAGGAGGGCGGAGGTTGGGACGAGGGCGGAGGTTGGGTGAAGTGGGGAGGTTGCTTGGGGTGGGGATATTGGGTGGAGTGGGGAGGTTGGGTCGAATGCGGAAGTTGTGTGGAGTGCGGAGGTTGGGTGGAGTGCGGAGGTTGGGTGAAGTGGGGAGGTTGGGTGGAGTGGGGAGTGTGGGTGGAGTGGGGAGGTTGGGTGAAGTTGGGAGGTTGGGAGAAGTGGGGAGGTTGGGTGGAGAGGGGAGTTTGGGCGGGGTGGGGAGGTTGGGTGGAGTGGGGAGGTTGGGTGGAGTGGGGAGGTTGGATGAAGTGGGGAGTTTGCGTGGAGTGGGGAGGTTGGGTGCTCTGGGGATGTTGGGTGAAGTGCGGAAGTTGGGTGGAGTGCGGAGGTTGGGTGAAGTGCGGAAGTTGGTTCGAGTGCGGAGGTTGGGTGGCGTGCGGAGGTTGGTTGGAATGCGGAGGTTTGGTGAAGTGGGGAGGTTGGGTGGAGTTGGGAGGTTGGGTGAAGTGTGGAGGATGGTTTGAGTGCGAACTTTGGGTGGAGTGCGGAGGTTGGGTGGAGTGCGGAGGTTGGGTGAAGTGGGGAGGTTGAGTGGAGTGGGGAGGATGGGTTGAAGTGGGGAGGTTGGGTGGAGTGGTGTGGTTGGGTGGAGTGCGTAGGTTGGGAGGAGTGGGGAGGTTGGATGGCGTGGGGAGGTTCGGTGGAGTGGGGAGTGGGGGTGGAGTGGGGAGGTTGGGTGGAGTGGGGAGGTTGGGTGAAGTGGGGAGGTTGGGTGGAGAGGGGAGTTTGGGTGGAGTGGGGAGGTTGGGAAGAGTGGGGAGGTTGGGTGCTCTGGGGAGGTTGGGTGGAGTGGGGAGTTTGGGTGCTCTGGGGAGGTTGGGTTGAGTGGGGAGGTTGTATGAAGTGGGGAAGTTGTCTGGAGTGCGGAGGTTGGGTGAAGTGCGGAGCTTGCATGGAGTGCGGAAGTTGGGTGGAGTGCGGAAGTTGGGTGGAGTGCGGAGGTTGGGTGAAGTGGGGAGGTTTGGTGAAGTGGGGAGGTTGGGTGGAGTTGGGAGGTTGGGTGAAGTGTGGAGGATGGTTTGAGTGCGAACTTTGGGTGGAGTGCGGAGGTTGGGTGGAGTGCGGAGGTTGGGTGAAGTGGGGAGGTTGGGTGGAGTGAGGAGGTTGCGTGGAGTGGGGAGTTTGAGTGGAGTGGGGAGGTTGGGTGATTTTGGGAGGTTGGGTGAAGTGGAGAGGTTGGGTGATGTGGGGAGGTTGGGTTGAGTGGGGAGGTTGTATGAAGTGGGGAAGTTGTGTGGAGTGCGGAGGTTGGGTGAAGTGCGGAGCTTGCATGGAGTGCGGAAGTTGGGTGGAGTGCGGAAGTTGGGTGGAGTGCGGAGGTTGGGTGAAGTGGGGAGGTTGGGTGGAGTGGGGAGGTTGGGTGGAGGGCGGAGGTTGGGTGGAGTGGTGAGGATGGGTTGAAGTGGGGAGGTTGGGTGGAGTGCGTAGGTTGGGCGGAGTGGGGAGGTTGGGTGGAGTTGGGAGGTTGGATGGCGTGGGGAGGTTCGGTGGAGTGGGGAGTGTGGGTGGAGTGGGGAGGTTGGGTGGAGTGAGGAAGTTGTGTGGAGTGCGTAGGTGGGGAGGAGTGGGGAGGTTGGGTGGAGTTGGGAGGTTGGATGGCGTGGGGAGGTTCGGTGGTGTGGGGAGTGGGGGTGGAGTGGGGAGGTTGGGTGGAGTGGGGAGGTTGGGTGAAGTGGGGAGGTTGGGTGGAGAAGGGAGTTTGGGTGGAGTGGGGAGGTTGGGAAGAGTGGGGAGGTTGGGTGCTCTGGGGAGGTTGGGTGGAGTGGGGAGTTTGGGTGCTCTGGGGAGGTTGGGTGAAGTGGGGAGGTTGGGTGGAGTGAGGAGGTTGCGTGGAGTGGGGAGTTTGAGTGGAGTGGGGAGGTTGGGTGATTTTGGGAGGTTGGGTGAAGTGGAGAGGTTGGGTGATGTGGGGAGGTTGGGTTGAGTGGGGAGGTTGTATGAAGTGGGGAAGTTGTGTGGAGTGCGGAGGTTGGGTGAAGTGTGGAGGTTGCATGGAGTGCGGAAGTTGGGTGGAGTGCGGAAGTTGGGTGGAGTGCGGAGGTTGGGTGAAGTGGGGAGGTTGGGTGGAGTGGGGAGGTTGGGTGGAGGGCGGAGGTTGGGTGGAGTGGTGAGGATGGGTTGAAGTGGGGAGGTTGGGTGGAGTGGTGTGGTTGGGTGGAGTGCGTAGGTTGGGCGGAGTGGGGAGGTTGGGTGGAGTGGGAGGTTGGATGGCGTGGGGAGGTTGGGTGGAGTGGGGAGGTTGGGTGAAGTGGGGAGGTTCGATGGAGAGGGGAGGTTGGGTGGAGTGGGGAGGTTGGGTGGAGTGGGGAGGTTGGGTGCTCTGGGGAGGTTGGGTGAAGTGGGGAGGTTGGGTGGAGTGAGGAGGTTGGGTGAAGTTGGGAGGTTGGGTGAAGTGGGGAGGTTGGGTGGAGAGGGGAGTTTGGGTTGAGTGCGAACTTTGGGTGGAGTGCGGACGTTGGGTGGAGTGGGGAGGTTGGGTGAAGTAGGGAGGTTGGGTGAAGTGGGGAGTTTGTGTGGAGTGGGGAGTTTGGGTGAAGTGGGGAGTTTGGGTGAAGTGGGGAGGTTGGGTGGAGAGTGGAGGATGTGTGGAGTGAGGAGGTTCGGTGGACTGGGGAGGTTGGGTGCTCTGGCGAGGTAGGGTGAAGTGTGGAGGTAGGGTGGAGTGATGAGGTTGGGTGGAGTGGGGAGTTTGATTGGAGTACGGAAGTTGGGTGGAGTGCGGAAGTTGGGTGGAGTGGGGAGGTTGGGTGAAGTAGAGAGGTTGGGTGAAGTGGGGAGGTTGGGTGGGGTGGGGAGGTTGGGTGGAGTAGGGAGTTTGGGTGATGTGGGGAGGTTGGGTAAAGTGGGGAGGTTGGGTGGAGTGGGGAGGTTGGGTGGAGTGGGGAGGTTGGGTGCTCTGGGGATGTTGGGTGAAGTAGGGAGGTTGGGTGGAGTGAGGAGGTTGGGTAGTGTGGGGAGGTTGGGTGAAGTGGGGAATTTGGGTGCAGTGGGGAGGTTGGGTGGAGGGCGGAGGTTGGGTGGAGGGCGGAGGTTGGGTGAAGTGGGGAGGTTGCTTGGGGTGGGAATATTGGGTGGAATGGGGAGGTTGGGTGAAGTGGGGAGGTTGGGTGGAGTGGGGAGGTTGGGTGGAATGCGGAAGTTGTGTGGAGTGCGGAGGTTGGGTGGAGTGCGGAGGTTGGGTGGAGCGCGGAAGTTGCGTGGAGTACGGAAGTTGGCTGGAGTGGTGAGTTTGGGTTGAGTGCAGAGGTTGGTTGGAGTGCGGAAGTTGGGTGGAGTGCGGAAGTTGGGCGGAGTGCGGATGTTGGTTGGAGTGCGGAAGTTGTTTGGAGTGCGGAGGTTGGGTGGAGTGCGGAGGTTGGATGGAGTGCGAAGGTTGGGTGAAGTGGGGAGGTTGGGTGGAGTGGGGAGGTTGGGTGAAGTGGGGAGGTTGGGTGGAGTGGGGAGGTTGGGTGAAGTGGGGAGGTTGGGGGGGTGGGGAGGTTGGGTGAAGTAGGGAGGTTGGGTGAAGTGGGGAGTTTGGGTGCTGTGGGGATGTTGGGTGAAGTAGGGAGGTTGGGTGGAGTGAGGAGGTTGGGTAGAGTGGGGAGGTTGGGTGGAGTGGGGAAGTTGGGTGCAGTGGGGAGGTTGGGTGGAGGGCGGAGGTTGGGAGGAGGGCGGAGGTTGGGAGGAGGGCGGAGGTTGGGTGAAGTGGGGAGGTTGCTTGGGGTGGGGATATTGGGTGGAGTGGGGAGGTTGGGTCGAATGCGGAAGTTGTGTGGAGTGCGGAGGTTGGGTGGAGTGCGGAGGTTGGGTGGAGCGCGGAAGTTGCGTGGAGTACGGAAGTTGGGTGGTGTGCGGAAGTTGGGTGGAGTGCGGAAGTTGGCTAGAGTGCTGAGTTTGGGTTGAGTGCAGAGGTTGGGTGGAGTGCGGAAGTTGGGTGGAGTGCGGAAGTTGGGCGGAGTGCGGATGTTGGGTGGCGTGCGGAGGTTGGGTGGAGCGCGGAAGTTGCGTGGAGTACGGAAGTTGGGTGGTGTGCGGAAGTTGGGTGGAGTGCGGAAGTTGGCTAGAGTGCTGAGTTTGGGTTGAGTGCAGAGGTTGGGTGGAGTGCGGAAGTTGGGTGGAGTGCGGAAGTTGGGCGGAGTGCGGATGTTGGGTGGCGTGCGGAGGTTGGTTGGAATGCGGAGGTTTGGTGAAGTGGGGAGGTTGGGTGGAGTTGGGAGGTTGGGTGAAGTGTGGAGGTTGGGTTGAGTGCGAACTTTGGGTGGAGTGCGGAGGTTGGGTGGAGTGCGGAGGTTGGGTGAAGTGGGGAGGTTGGGTGGAGTGGGGAGTGTGGGTGGAGTGGGGAGGTTGGGTGAAGTTGGGAGGTTGGGAGAAGTGGGGAGGTTGGGTGGAGAGTGGAGTTTGGGCGGGGTGGGGAGGTTGGGTGGAGTGGGGAGGTTGGGTGGAGTGGGGAGGTTGGGTGAAGTGGGGAGGTTGGGTGGAGTGGGGAGTTTGGGTGCTCTGGGGATGTTGGGTGAAGTAGGGAGGTTGGGTGGAGTGAGGAGGTTGGGTAGAGTGGGGAGGTTGGGTGAAGAGGGGAAGTTGGGTGCAGTGGGGAGGTTGGGTGGAGGGCGGAGGTTGGGAGGAGGGCGGAGGTTGGGACGAGGGCGGAGGTTGGGTGAAGTGGGGAGGTTGCTTGGGGTGGGGATATTGGGTGGAGTGGGGAGGTTGGGTCGAATGCGGAAGTTGTGTGGAGTGCGGAGGTTGGGTGGAGTGCGGAGGTTGGGTGGAGCGCGGAAGTTGCGTGGAGTACGGAAGTTGGGTGGTGTGCGGAAGTTGGGTGGAGTGCGGAAGTTGGCTAGAGTGCTGAGTTTGGGTTGAGTGCAGAGGTTGGGTGGAGTGCGGAAGTTGGGTGGAGTGCGGAAGTTGGGCGGAGTGCGGATGTTGGGTGGCGTGCTGAGGTTGGTTGGAATGCGGAGGTTTGGTGAAGTGGGGAGGTTGGGTGGAGTTGGGAGGTTGGGTGAAGTGTGGAGGTTGGGTTGAGTGCGAACTTTGGGTGGAGTGCGGAGGTTGGGTGGAGTGCGGAGGTTGGGTGAAGTGGGGAGGTTGGGTGGAGTGGGGAGTGTGGGTGGAGTGGGGAGGTTGGGTGAAGTTGGGAGGTTGGGAGAAGTGGGGAGGTTGGGTGGAGAGGGGAGTTTGGGCGGGGTGGGGAGGTTGGGTGGAGTGGGGAGGTTGGGTGGAGTGGGGAGGTTGGATGAAGTGGGGAGTTTGCGTGGAGTGGGGAGGTTGGGTGCTCTGGGGATGTTGGGTGAAGTGCGGAAGTTGGGTGGAGTGCGGAGGTTGGGTGAAGTGCGGAAGTTGGTTCGAGTGCGGAGGTTGGGTGGCGTGCGGAGGTTGGTTGGAATGCGGAGGTTTGGTGAAGTGGGGAGGTTGGGTGGAGTTGGGAGGTTGGGTGAAGTGTGGAGGATGGTTTGAGTGCGAACTTTGGGTGGAGTGCGGAGGTTGGGTGGAGTGCGGAGGTTGGGTGAAGTGGGGAGGTTGAGTGGAGTGGGGAGGATGGGTTGAAGTGGGGAGGTTGGGTGGAGTGGTGTGGTTGGGTGGAGTGCGTAGGTTGGGAGGAGTGGGGAGGTTGGATGGCGTGGGGAGGTTCGGTGGAGTGGGGAGTGGGGGTGGAGTGGGGAGGTTGGGTGGAGTGGGGAGGTTGGGTGAAGTGGGGAGGTTGGGTGGAGAGGGGAGTTTGGGTGGAGTGGGGAGGTTGGGAAGAGTGGGGAGGTTGGGTGCTCTGGGGAGGTTGGGTGGAGTGGGGAGTTTGGGTGCTCTGGGGAGGTTGGGTTGAGTGGGGAGGTTGTATGAAGTGGGGAAGTTGTCTGGAGTGCGGAGGTTGGGTGAAGTGCGGAGCTTGCATGGAGTGCGGAAGTTGGGTGGAGTGCGGAAGTTGGGTGGAGTGCGGAGGTTGGGTGAAGTGGGGAGGTTTGGTGAAGTGGGGAGGTTGGGTGGAGTTGGGAGGTTGGGTGAAGTGTGGAGGATGGTTTGAGTGCGAACTTTGGGTGGAGTGCGGAGGTTGGGTGGAGTGCGGAGGTTGGGTGAAGTGGGGAGGTTGGGTGGAGTGAGGAGGTTGCGTGGAGTGGGGAGTTTGAGTGGAGTGGGGAGGTTGGGTGATTTTGGGAGGTTGGGTGAAGTGGAGAGGTTGGGTGATGTGGGGAGGTTGGGTTGAGTGGGGAGGTTGTATGAAGTGGGGAAGTTGTGTGGAGTGCGGAGGTTGGGTGAAGTGCGGAGCTTGCATGGAGTGCGGAAGTTGGGTGGAGTGCGGAAGTTGGGTGGAGTGCGGAGGTTGGGTGAAGTGGGGAGGTTGGGTGGAGTGGGGAGGTTGGGTGGAGGGCGGAGGTTGGGTGGAGTGGTGAGGATGGGTTGAAGTGGGGAGGTTGGGTGGAGTGCGTAGGTTGGGCGGAGTGGGGAGGTTGGGTGGAGTTGGGAGGTTGGATGGCGTGGGGAGGTTCGGTGGAGTGGGGAGTGTGGGTGGAGTGGGGAGGTTGGGTGGAGTGAGGAAGTTGTGTGGAGTGCGTAGGTGGGGAGGAGTGGGGAGGTTGGGTGGAGTTGGGAGGTTGGATGGCGTGGGGAGGTTCGGTGGTGTGGGGAGTGGGGGTGGAGTGGGGAGGTTGGGTGGAGTGGGGAGGTTGGGTGAAGTGGGGAGGTTGGGTGGAGAAGGGAGTTTGGGTGGAGTGGGGAGGTTGGGAAGAGTGGGGAGGTTGGGTGCTCTGGGGAGGTTGGGTGGAGTGGGGAGTTTGGGTGCTCTGGGGAGGTTGGGTGAAGTGGGGAGGTTGGGTGGAGTGAGGAGGTTGCGTGGAGTGGGGAGTTTGAGTGGAGTGGGGAGGTTGGGTGATTTTGGGAGGTTGGGTGAAGTGGAGAGGTTGGGTGATGTGGGGAGGTTGGGTTGAGTGGGGAGGTTGTATGAAGTGGGGAAGTTGTGTGGAGTGCGGAGGTTGGGTGAAGTGTGGAGGTTGCATGGAGTGCGGAAGTTGGGTGGAGTGCGGAAGTTGGGTGGAGTGCGGAGGTTGGGTGAAGTGGGGAGGTTGGGTGGAGTGGGGAGGTTGGGTGGAGGGCGGAGGTTGGGTGGAGTGGTGAGGATGGGTTGAAGTGGGGAGGTTGGGTGGAGTGGTGTGGTTGGGTGGAGTGCGTAGGTTGGGCGGAGTGGGGAGGTTGGGTGGAGTGGGAGGTTGGATGGCGTGGGGAGGTTGGGTGGAGTGGGGAGGTTGGGTGAAGTGGGGAGGTTCGATGGAGAGGGGAGGTTGGGTGGAGTGGGGAGGTTGGGTGGAGTGGGGAGGTTGGGTGCTCTGGGGAGGTTGGGTGAAGTGGGGAGGTTGGGTGGAGTGAGGAGGTTGGGTGAAGTTGGGAGGTTGGGTGAAGTGGGGAGGTTGGGTGGAGAGGGGAGTTTGGGTTGAGTGCGAACTTTGGGTGGAGTGCGGACGTTGGGTGGAGTGGGGAGGTTGGGTGAAGTAGGGAGGTTGGGTGAAGTGGGGAGTTTGTGTGGAGTGGGGAGTTTGGGTGAAGTGGGGAGTTTGGGTGAAGTGGGGAGGTTGGGTGGAGAGTGGAGGATGGGTGGAGTGAGGAGGTTCGGTGGACTGGGGAGGTTGGGTGCTCTGGCGAGGTAGGGTGAAGTGTGGAGGTAGGGTGGAGTGATGAGGTTGGGTGGAGTGGGGAGTTTGATTGGAGTACGGAAGTTGGGTGGAGTGCGGAAGTTGGGTGGAGTGGGGAGGTTGGGTGAAGTAGAGAGGTTGGGTGAAGTGGGGAGGTTGGGTGGGGTGGGGAGGTTGGGTGGAGTAGGGAGTTTGGGTGATGTGGGGAGGTTGGGTAAAGTGGGGAGGTTGGGTGGAGTGGGGAGGTTGGGTGGAGTGGGGAGGTTGGGTGCTCTGGGGATGTTGGGTGAAGTAGGGAGGTTGGGTGGAGTGAGGAGGTTGGGTAGTGTGGGGAGGTTGGGTGAAGTGGGGAATTTGGGTGCAGTGGGGAGGTTGGGTGGAGGGCGGAGGTTGGGTGGAGGGCGGAGGTTGGGTGAAGTGGGGAGGTTGCTTGGGGTGGGAATATTGGGTGGAATGGGGAGGTTGGGTGAAGTGGGGAGGTTGGGTGGAGTGGGGAGGTTGGGTGGAATGCGGAAGTTGTGTGGAGTGCGGAGGTTGGGTGGAGTGCGGAGGTTGGGTGGAGCGCGGAAGTTGCGTGGAGTACGGAAGTTGGCTGGAGTGGTGAGTTTGGGTTGAGTGCAGAGGTTGGTTGGAGTGCGGAAGTTGGGTGGAGTGCGGAAGTTGGGCGGAGTGCGGATGTTGGTTGGAGTGCGGAAGTTGTTTGGAGTGCGGAGGTTGGGTGGAGTGCGGAGGTTGGATGGAGTGCGAAGGTTGGGTGAAGTGGGGAGGTTGGGTGGAGTGGGGAGGTTGGGTGAAGTGGGGAGGTTGGGTGGAGTGGGGAGGTTGGGTGAAGTGGGGAGGTTGGGGGGGTGGGGAGGTTGGGTGAAGTAGGGAGGTTGGGTGAAGTGGGGAGTTTGGGTGCTGTGGGGATGTTGGGTGAAGTAGGGAGGTTGGGTGGAGTGAGGAGGTTGGGTAGAGTGGGGAGGTTGGGTGGAGTGGGGAAGTTGGGTGCAGTGGGGAGGTTGGGTGGAGGGCGGAGGTTGGGAGGAGGGCGGAGGTTGGGAGGAGGGCGGAGGTTGGGTGAAGTGGGGAGGTTGCTTGGGGTGGGGATATTGGGTGGAGTGGGGAGGTTGGGTCGAATGCGGAAGTTGTGTGGAGTGCGGAGGTTGGGTGGAGTGCGGAGGTTGGGTGGAGCGCGGAAGTTGCGTGGAGTACGGAAGTTGGGTGGTGTGCGGAAGTTGGGTGGAGTGCGGAAGTTGGCTAGAGTGCTGAGTTTGGGTTGAGTGCAGAGGTTGGGTGGAGTGCGGAAGTTGGGTGGAGTGCGGAAGTTGGGCGGAGTGCGGATGTTGGGTGGCGTGCTGAGGTTGGTTGGAATGCGGAGGTTTGGTGAAGTGGGGAGGTTGGGTGGAGTTGGGAGGTTGGGTGAAGTGTGGAGGTTGGGTTGAGTGCGAACTTTGGGTGGAGTGCGGAGGTTGGGTGGAGTGCGGAGGTTGGGTGAAGTGGGGAGGTTGGGTGGAGTGGGGAGTGTGGGTGGAGTGGGGAGGTTGGGTGAAGTTGGGAGGTTGGGAGAAGTGGGGAGGTTGGGTGGAGAGGGGAGTTTGGGCGGGGTGGGGAGGTTGGGTGGAGTGGGGAGGTTGGGTGGAGTGGGGAGGTTGGATGAAGTGGGGAGTTTGCGTGGAGTGGGGAGGTTGGGTGCTCTGGGGATGTTGGGTGAAGTGCGGAAGTTGGGTGGAGTGCGGAGGTTGGGTGAAGTGCGGAAGTTGGTTCGAGTGCGGAGGTTGGGTGGCGTGCGGAGGTTGGTTGGAATGCGGAGGTTTGGTGAAGTGGGGAGGATGGGTTGAAGTGGGGAGGTTGGGTGGAGTGGTGTGGTTGGGTGGAGTGCGTAGGTTGGGAGGAGTGGGGAGGTTGGATGGCGTGGGGAGGTTCGGTGGAGTGGGGAGTGGGGGTGGAGTGGGGAGGTTGGGTGGAGTGGGGAGGTTGGGTGAAGTGGGGAGGTTGGGTGGAGAGGGGAGTTTGGGTGGAGTGGGGAGGTTGGGAAGAGTGGGGAGGTTGGGTGCTCTGGGGAGGTTGGGTGGAGTGGGGAGTTTGGGTGCTCTGGGGAGGTTGGGTTGAGTGGGGAGGTTGTATGAAGTGGGGAAGTTGTCTGGAGTGCGGAGGTTGGGTGAAGTGCGGAGCTTGCATGGAGTGCGGAAGTTGGGTGGAGTGCGGAAGTTGGGTGGAGTGCGGAGGTTGGGTGAAGTGGGGAGGTTTGGTGAAGTGGGGAGGTTGGGTGGAGTTGGGAGGTTGGGTGAAGTGTGGAGGATGGTTTGAGTGCGAACTTTGGGTGGAGTGCGGAGGTTGGGTGGAGTGCGGAGGTTGGGTGAAGTGGGGAGGTTGGGTGGAGTGAGGAGGTTGCGTGGAGTGGGGAGTTTGAGTGGAGTGGGGAGGTTGGGTGATTTTGGGAGGTTGGGTGAAGTGGAGAGGTTGGGTGATGTGGGGAGGTTGGGTTGAGTGGGGAGGTTGTATGAAGTGGGGAAGTTGTGTGGAGTGCGGAGGTTGGGTGAAGTGCGGAGCTTGCATGGAGTGCGGAAGTTGGGTGGAGTGCGGAAGTTGGGTGGAGTGCGGAGGTTGGGTGAAGTGGGGAGGTTGGGTGGAGTGGGGAGGTTGGGTGGAGGGCGGAGGTTGGGTGGAGTGGTGAGGATGGGTTGAAGTGGGGAGGTTGGGTGGAGTGCGTAGGTTGGGCGGAGTGGGGAGGTTGGGTGGAGTTGGGAGGTTGGATGGCGTGGGGAGGTTCGGTGGAGTGGGGAGTGTGGGTGGAGTGGGGAGGTTGGGTGGAGTGAGGAAGTTGTGTGGAGTGCGTAGGTGGGGAGGAGTGGGGAGGTTGGGTGGAGTTGGGAGGTTGGATGGCGTGGGGAGGTTCGGTGGTGTGGGGAGTGGGGGTGGAGTGGGGAGGTTGGGTGGAGTGGGGAGGTTGGGTGAAGTGGGGAGGTTGGGTGGAGAAGGGAGTTTGGGTGGAGTGGGGAGGTTGGGAAGAGTGGGGAGGTTGGGTGCTCTGGGGAGGTTGGGTGGAGTGGGGAGTTTGGGTGCTCTGGGGAGGTTGGGTGAAGTGGGGAGGTTGGGTGGAGTGAGGAGGTTGCGTGGAGTGGGGAGTTTGAGTGGAGTGGGGAGGTTGGGTGATTTTGGGAGGTTGGGTGAAGTGGAGAGGTTGGGTGATGTGGGGAGGTTGGGTTGAGTGGGGAGGTTGTATGAAGTGGGGAAGTTGTGTGGAGTGCGGAGGTTGGGTGAAGTGTGGAGGTTGCATGGAGTGCGGAAGTTGGGTGGAGTGCGGAAGTTGGGTGGAGTGCGGAGGTTGGGTGAAGTGGGGAGGTTGGGTGGAGTGGGGAGGTTGGGTGGAGGGCGGAGGTTGGGTGGAGTGGTGAGGATGGGTTGAAGTGGGGAGGTTGGGTGGAGTGGTGTGGTTGGGTGGAGTGCGTAGGTTGGGCGGAGTGGGGAGGTTGGGTGGAGTGGGAGGTTGGATGGCGTGGGGAGGTTGGGTGGAGTGGGGAGGTTGGGTGAAGTGGGGAGGTTCGATGGAGAGGGGAGGTTGGGTGGAGTGGGGAGGTTGGGTGGAGTGGGGAGGTTGGGTGCTCTGGGGAGGTTGGGTGAAGTGGGGAGGTTGGGTGGAGTGAGGAGGTTGGGTGAAGTTGGGAGGTTGGGTGAAGTGGGGAGGTTGGGTGGAGAGGGGAGTTTGGGTTGAGTGCGAACTTTGGGTGGAGTGCGGACGTTGGGTGGAGTGGGGAGGTTGGGTGAAGTAGGGAGGTTGGGTGAAGTGGGGAGTTTGTGTGGAGTGGGGAGTTTGGGTGAAGTGGGGAGTTTGGGTGAAGTGGGGAGGTTGGGTGGAGAGTGGAGGATGGGTGGAGTGAGGAGGTTCGGTGGACTGGGGAGGTTGGGTGCTCTGGCGAGGTAGGGTGAAGTGTGGAGGTAGGGTGGAGTGATGAGGTTGGGTGGAGTGGGGAGTTTGATTGGAGTACGGAAGTTGGGTGGAGTGCGGAAGTTGGGTGGAGTGGGGAGGTTGGGTGAAGTAGAGAGGTTGGGTGAAGTGGGGAGGTTGGGTGGGGTGGGGAGGTTGGGTGGAGTAGGGAGTTTGGGTGATGTGGGGAGGTTGGGTAAAGTGGGGAGGTTGGGTGGAGTGGGGAGGTTGGGTGGAGTGGGGAGGTTGGGTGCTCTGGGGATGTTGGGTGAAGTAGGGAGGTTGGGTGGAGTGAGGAGGTTGGGTAGTGTGGGGAGGTTGGGTGAAGTGGGGAATTTGGGTGCAGTGGGGAGGTTGGGTGGAGGGCGGAGGTTGGGTGGAGGGCGGAGGTTGGGTGAAGTGGGGAGGTTGCTTGGGGTGGGAATATTGGGTGGAATGGGGAGGTTGGGTGAAGTGGGGAGGTTGGGTGGAGTGGGGAGGTTGGGTGGAATGCGGAAGTTGTGTGGAGTGCGGAGGTTGGGTGGAGTGCGGAGGTTGGGTGGAGCGCGGAAGTTGCGTGGAGTACGGAAGTTGGCTGGAGTGGTGAGTTTGGGTTGAGTGCAGAGGTTGGTTGGAGTGCGGAAGTTGGGTGGAGTGCGGAAGTTGGGCGGAGTGCGGATGTTGGTTGGAGTGCGGAAGTTGTTTGGAGTGCGGAGGTTGGGTGGAGTGCGGAGGTTGGATGGAGTGCGAAGGTTGGGTGAAGTGGCGAGGTTGGGTGGAGTGGGGAGGTTGGGTGAAGTGGGGAGGTTGGGTGGAGTGGGGAGGTTGGGTGAAGTGGGGAGGTTGGGGGGGTGGGGAGGTTGGGTGAAGTAGGGAGGTTGGGTGAAGTGGGGAGTTTGGGTGCTGTGGGGATGTTGGGTGAAGTAGGGAGGTTGGGTGGAGTGAGGAGGTTGGGTAGAGTGGGGAGGTTGGGTGGAGTGGGGAAGTTGGGTGCAGTGGGGAGGTTGGGTGGAGGGCGGAGGTTGGGAGGAGGGCGGAGGTTGGGAGGAGGGCGGAGGTTGGGTGAAGTGGGGAGGTTGCTTGGGGTGGGGATATTGGGTGGAGTGGGGAGGTTGGGTCGAATGCGGAAGTTGTGTGGAGTGCGGAGGTTGGGTGGAGTGCGGAGGTTGGGTGGAGCGCGGAAGTTGCGTGGAGTACGGAAGTTGGGTGGTGTGCGGAAGTTGGGTGGAGTGCGGAAGTTGGCTAGAGTGCTGAGTTTGGGTTGAGTGCAGAGGTTGGGTGGAGTGCGGAAGTTGGGTGGAGTGCGGAAGTTGGGCGGAGTGCGGATGTTGGGTGGCGTGCTGAGGTTGGTTGGAATGCGGAGGTTTGGTGAAGTGGGGAGGTTGGGTGGAGTTGGGAGGTTGGGTGAAGTGTGGAGGTTGGGTTGAGTGCGAACTTTGGGTGGAGTGCGGAGGTTGGGTGGAGTGCGGAGGTTGGGTGAAGTGGGGAGGTTGGGTGGAGTGGGGAGTGTGGGTGGAGTGGGGAGGTTGGGTGAAGTTGGGAGGTTGGGAGAAGTGGGGAGGTTGGGTGGAGAGGGGAGTTTGGGCGGGGTGGGGAGGTTGGGTGGAGTGGGGAGGTTGGGTGGAGTGGGGAGGTTGGATGAAGTGGGGAGTTTGCGTGGAGTGGGGAGGTTGGGTGCTCTGGGGATGTTGGGTGAAGTGCGGAAGTTGGGTGGAGTGCGGAGGTTGGGTGAAGTGCGGAAGTTGGTTCGAGTGCGGAGGTTGGGTGGCGTGCGGAGGTTGGTTGGAATGCGGAGGTTTGGTGAAGTGGGGAGGTTGGGTGGAGTTGGGAGGTTGGGTGAAGTGTGGAGGATGGTTTGAGTGCGAACTTTGGGTGGAGTGCGGAGGTTGGGTGGAGTGCGGAGGTTGGGTGAAGTGGGGAGGTTGAGTGGAGTGGGGAGGATGGGTTGAAGTGGGGAGGTTGGGTGGAGTGGTGTGGTTGGGTGGAGTGCGTAGGTTGGGAGGAGTGGGGAGGTTGGATGGCGTGGGGAGGTTCGGTGGAGTGGGGAGTGGGGGTGGAGTGGGGAGGTTGGGTGGAGTGGGGAGGTTGGGTGAAGTGGGGAGGTTGGGTGGAGAGGGGAGTTTGGGTGGAGTGGGGAGGTTGGGAAGAGTGGGGAGGTTGGGTGCTCTGGGGAGGTTGGGTGGAGTGGGGAGTTTGGGTGCTCTGGGGAGGTTGGGTTGAGTGGGGAGGTTGTATGAAGTGGGGAAGTTGTCTGGAGTGCGGAGGTTGGGTGAAGTGCGGAGCTTGCATGGAGTGCGGAAGTTGGGTGGAGTGCGGAAGTTGGGTGGAGTGCGGAGGTTGGGTGAAGTGGGGAGGTTTGGTGAAGTGGGGAGGTTGGGTGGAGTTGGGAGGTTGGGTGAAGTGTGGAGGATGGTTTGAGTGCGAACTTTGGGTGGAGTGCGGAGGTTGGGTGGAGTGCGGAGGTTGGGTGAAGTGGGGAGGTTGGGTGGAGTGAGGAGGTTGCGTGGAGTGGGGAGTTTGAGTGGAGTGGGGAGGTTGGGTGATTTTGGGAGGTTGGGTGAAGTGGAGAGGTTGGGTGATGTGGGGAGGTTGGGTTGAGTGGGGAGGTTGTATGAAGTGGGGAAGTTGTGTGGAGTGCGGAGGTTGGGTGAAGTGCGGAGCTTGCATGGAGTGCGGAAGTTGGGTGGAGTGCGGAAGTTGGGTGGAGTGCGGAGGTTGGGTGAAGTGGGGAGGTTGGGTGGAGTGGGGAGGTTGGGTGGAGGGCGGAGGTTGGGTGGAGTGGTGAGGATGGGTTGAAGTGGGGAGGTTGGGTGGAGTGCGTAGGTTGGGCGGAGTGGGGAGGTTGGGTGGAGTTGGGAGGTTGGATGGCGTGGGGAGGTTCGGTGGAGTGGGGAGTGTGGGTGGAGTGGGGAGGTTGGGTGGAGTGAGGAAGTTGTGTGGAGTGCGTAGGTGGGGAGGAGTGGGGAGGTTGGGTGGAGTTGGGAGGTTGGATGGCGTGGGGAGGTTCGGTGGTGTGGGGAGTGGGGGTGGAGTGGGGAGGTTGGGTGGAGTGGGGAGGTTGGGTGAAGTGGGGAGGTTGGGTGGAGAAGGGAGTTTGGGTGGAGTGGGGAGGTTGGGAAGAGTGGGGAGGTTGGGTGCTCTGGGGAGGTTGGGTGGAGTGGGGAGTTTGGGTGCTCTGGGGAGGTTGGGTGAAGTGGGGAGGTTGGGTGGAGTGAGGAGGTTGCGTGGAGTGGGGAGTTTGAGTGGAGTGGGGAGGTTGGGTGATTTTGGGAGGTTGGGTGAAGTGGAGAGGTTGGGTGATGTGGGGAGGTTGGGTTGAGTGGGGAGGTTGTATGAAGTGGGGAAGTTGTGTGGAGTGCGGAGGTTGGGTGAAGTGTGGAGGTTGCATGGAGTGCGGAAGTTGGGTGGAGTGCGGAAGTTGGGTGGAGTGCGGAGGTTGGGTGAAGTGGGGAGGTTGGGTGGAGTGGGGAGGTTGGGTGGAGGGCGGAGGTTGGGTGGAGTGGTGAGGATGGGTTGAAGTGGGGAGGTTGGGTGGAGTGGTGTGGTTGGGTGGAGTGCGTAGGTTGGGCGGAGTGGGGAGGTTGGGTGGAGTGGGAGGTTGGATGGCGTGGGGAGGTTGGGTGGAGTGGGGAGGTTGGGTGAAGTGGGGAGGTTCGATGGAGAGGGGAGGTTGGGTGGAGTGGGGAGGTTGGGTGGAGTGGGGAGGTTGGGTGCTCTGGGGAGGTTGGGTGAAGTGGGGAGGTTGGGTGGAGTGAGGAGGTTGGGTGAAGTTGGGAGGTTGGGTGAAGTGGGGAGGTTGGGTGGAGAGGGGAGTTTGGGTTGAGTGCGAACTTTGGGTGGAGTGCGGACGTTGGGTGGAGTGGGGAGGTTGGGTGAAGTAGGGAGGTTGGGTGAAGTGGGGAGTTTGTGTGGAGTGGGGAGTTTGGGTGAAGTGGGGAGTTTGGGTGAAGTGGGGAGGTTGGGTGGAGAGTGGAGGATGGGTGGAGTGAGGAGGTTCGGTGGACTGGGGAGGTTGGGTGCTCTGGCGAGGTAGGGTGAAGTGTGGAGGTAGGGTGGAGTGATGAGGTTGGGTGGAGTGGGGAGTTTGATTGGAGTACGGAAGTTGGGTGGAGTGCGGAAGTTGGGTGGAGTGGGGAGGTTGGGTGAAGTAGAGAGGTTGGGTGAAGTGGGGAGGTTGGGTGGGGTGGGGAGGTTGGGTGGAGTAGGGAGTTTGGGTGATGTGGGGAGGTTGGGTAAAGTGGGGAGGTTGGGTGGAGTGGGGAGGTTGGGTGGAGTGGGGAGGTTGGGTGCTCTGGGGATGTTGGGTGAAGTAGGGAGGTTGGGTGGAGTGAGGAGGTTGGGTAGTGTGGGGAGGTTGGGTGAAGTGGGGAATTTGGGTGCAGTGGGGAGGTTGGGTGGAGGGCGGAGGTTGGGTGGAGGGCGGAGGTTGGGTGAAGTGGGGAGGTTGCTTGGGGTGGGAATATTGGGTGGAATGGGGAGGTTGGGTGAAGTGGGGAGGTTGGGTGGAGTGGGGAGGTTGGGTGGAATGCGGAAGTTGTGTGGAGTGCGGAGGTTGGGTGGAGTGCGGAGGTTGGGTGGAGCGCGGAAGTTGCGTGGAGTACGGAAGTTGGCTGGAGTGGTGAGTTTGGGTTGAGTGCAGAGGTTGGTTGGAGTGCGGAAGTTGGGTGGAGTGCGGAAGTTGGGCGGAGTGCGGATGTTGGTTGGAGTGCGGAAGTTGTTTGGAGTGCGGAGGTTGGGTGGAGTGCGGAGGTTGGATGGAGTGCGAAGGTTGGGTGAAGTGGGGAGGTTGGGTGGAGTGGGGAGGTTGGGTGAAGTGGGGAGGTTGGGTGGAGTGGGGAGGTTGGGTGAAGTGGGGAGGTTGGGGGGGTGGGGAGGTTGGGTGAAGTAGGGAGGTTGGGTGAAGTGGGGAGTTTGGGTGCTGTGGGGATGTTGGGTGAAGTAGGGAGGTTGGGTGGAGTGAGGAGGTTGGGTAGAGTGGGGAGGTTGGGTGGAGTGGGGAAGTTGGGTGCAGTGGGGAGGTTGGGTGGAGGGCGGAGGTTGGGAGGAGGGCGGAGGTTGGGAGGAGGGCGGAGGTTGGGTGAAGTGGGGAGGTTGCTTGGGGTGGGGATATTGGGTGGAGTGGGGAGGTTGGGTCGAATGCGGAAGTTGTGTGGAGTGCGGAGGTTGGGTGGAGTGCGGAGGTTGGGTGGAGCGCGGAAGTTGCGTGGAGTACGGAAGTTGGGTGGTGTGCGGAAGTTGGGTGGAGTGCGGAAGTTGGCTAGAGTGCTGAGTTTGGGTTGAGTGCAGAGGTTGGGTGGAGTGCGGAAGTTGGGTGGAGTGCGGAAGTTGGGCGGAGTGCGGATGTTGGGTGGCGTGCGGAGGTTGGTTGGAATGCGGAGGTTTGGTGAAGTGGGGAGGTTGGGTGGAGTTGGGAGGTTGGGTGAAGTGTGGAGGTTGGGTTGAGTGCGAACTTTGGGTGGAGTGCGGAGGTTGGGTGGAGTGCGGAGGTTGGGTGAAGTGGGGAGGTTGGGTGGAGTGGGGAGTGTGGGTGGAGTGGGGAGGTTGGGTGAAGTTGGGAGGTTGGGAGAAGTGGGGAGGTTGGGTGGAGAGTGGAGTTTGGGCGGGGTGGGGAGGTTGGGTGGAGTGGGGAGGTTGGGTGGAGTGGGGAGGTTGGGTGAAGTGGGGAGTTTGCGTGGAGTGGGGAGGTTGGGTGCTCTGGGGATGTTGGGTGAAGTGCGGAAGTTGGGTGGAGTGCGGAGGTTGGGTGAAGTGCGGAAGTTGGTTCGAGTGCGGAGGTTGGGTGGCGTGCGGAGGTTGGTTGGAATGCGGAGGTTTGGTGAAGTGGGGAGGTTGGGTGGAGTTGGGAGGTTGGGTGAAGTGTGGAGGATGGTTTGAGTGCGAACTTTGGGTGGAGTGCGGAGGTTGGGTGGAGTGCGGAGGTTGGGTGAAGTGGGGAGGTTGGGTGGAGTGGGGAGGATGGGTTGAAGTGGGGAGGTTGGGTGGAGTGGTGTGGTTGGGTGGAGTGCGTAGGTTGGGAGGAGTGGGGAGGTTGGATGGCGTGGGGAGGTTCGGTGGAGTGGGGAGTGGGGGTGGAGTGGGGAGGTTGGGTGGAGTGGGGAGGTTGGGTGAAGTGGGGAGGTTGGGTGGAGAGGGGAGTTTTGGGTGGAGTGGGGAGGTTGGGAAGAGTGGGGAGGTTGGGTGCTCTGGGGAGGTTGGGTGGAGTGGGGAGTTTGGGTGCTCTGGGGAGGTTGGGTTGAGTGGGGAGGTTGTATGAAGTGGGGAAGTTGTGTGGAGGGCGGAGGTTGGGTGAAGTGCGGAGCTTGTATGGAGTGCGGAAGTTGGGTGGAGTGCGGAAGTTGGGTGGAGTGCGGAGGTTGGGTGAAGTGGGGAGGTTTGGTGAAGTGGGGAGGTTGGGTGGAGTTGGGAGGTTGGGTGAAGTGTGGAGGATGGTTTGAGTGCGAAATTTGGGTGGAGTGCGGAGGTTGGGTGGAGTGCGGAGGTTGGGTGAAGTGGGGAGGTTGGGTGGAGTGGGGAGGTTGGGTGGAGGGCGGAGGTTGGGTGGAGTGGTGAGGATGGGATGAAGTGGGGAGGTTGGGTGGAGTGCGTAGGTTGGGCGGAGTGGGGAGGTTGGGTGGAGTTGGGAGGTTGGATGGCGTGGGGAGGTTCGGTGGAGTGGGGAGTGTGGGTGGAGTGGGGAGGTTGGGTGGAGTGGGGCGGTTGGGTGAAGTGGGGAGGTTCGGTGGAGAGGGGATGTTGGGTGGAGTGGGGAGGTTGGGTGGAGGGGGGAGGTTGGGTGCTCTGGGGAGGTTGGGTGAAGTGGGGAGGTTGGGTGGAGTGAGGAGGTTGGGTGAAGTTGGGAGGTTGGGTGAAGTGGGGAGGTTGGGTGGAGAGGGGAGTTTGGGCGGGGTGGGGAGGTTGGGTGGAGTGGGGAGGTTCGGTGGAGTGGGGAAGTTGGGTGAAGTAGGGAGGTTGGGTGAAGTGGGGAGGTTGCGTGCAGTGGGGAGGTTGGGTGCTCTGGGGATGTTGGGTGAAGTGGGGAGGTTGGGTGGACTGAGGAGGTTGGGTAGAGTGGGGAGGTTGGGTGAAATGGGGAAGTTGGGTGGAGTGGGGAGGTTGGGTGGAGGGCGGAGGTTCGGTGAAGTGGGGAGGTTGGGTGGAGTGGGGAGGTTGGGTGGAATGAGGAAGTTGTGTGGAGTGCGGAGGTTGGGTGGAGTGCGGAGGTTGGATGTAGTGCGGAAGTTGGGTGGAGTGCGGAAGTTGGGTGGAGTGCGGAAGTTGGGTGGAGTGCGGAGGTTGGGTGGAGTGCGGAAGTTGGTTCGAGTGCGGAGGTTGGGTGGCGTGCGGAGGTTGGTTGGAATGCGGAGGTTTGGTGAAGTGGGGAGGTTGGGTGGAGTGGTGAGGATGGGTTGAAGTGGGGAGGTTGGGTGGAGTGCGTAGGTTGGGCGGACTGGGGAGGTTGGGTGGAGTTGGGAGGTTGGATGGCGTGGGGAGGTTCGGTGGAGTGGGGAGTGTGGGTGGAGTGGGGAGGTTGGGTGCTCTGGGGAGGTTGGGTGAAGTGGGGAGGTTGGGTGGAGTGAGGAGGTTGGGTGAAGTTGGGAGGTTGGGTGAAGTGGGGAGGTTGGGTGGAGAGGGGAGTTTGGGCGGTGTGGGGAGGTTGGGTGGAGTGGGGAGGTTCGGTGGAGTGGGGAAGTTGGGTGAAGTAGGGAGGTAGGGTGAAGTGGGGAGGTTGGGTGGACTGAGGAGGTTGGGTAGAGTGGGGAGGTTGGGTGAAATGGGGAAGTTGGGTGGAGTGGGGAGGTTGGGTGGAGGGCGGAGGTTCGGTGAAGTGGGGAGGTTGGGTGGAGTGGGGAGGTTGGGTGGAGTGAGGAAGTTGTGTGGAGTGCGGAGGTTGGGTGGAGTGCGGAGGTTGGATGTAGTGCGGAAGTTGGGTGGAGTGCGGAAGTTGGGTGGAGTGCGGAAGTTGGGTGGAGTGCGGAGGTTGGGTGGAGTGCGGAAGTTGGTTCGAGTGCGGAGGTTGGGTGGCGTGCGGAGGTTGGTTGGAATGCGGAGGTTTGGTGAAGTGGGGAGGTTGGGTGGAGTTGGGAGGTTGGGTGAAGTGTGGAGGTTGGGTTGAGTGCGAACTTTGGGTGGAGTGCGGAGGTTGGGTGAAGTGGGGAGGTTGGGTGGAGTGGGGAGGTTGGGTGGAGTGAGGAAGTTGTGTGGAGTGCGTAGGTGGGGAGGAGTGGGGAGGTTGGGTGGAGTTGGGAGGTTGGATGGCGTGGGGAGGTTCGGTGGAGTGGGGAGTGGGGGTGGAGTGGGGAGGTTGGGTGGAGTGGGGAGGTTGGGTGAAGTGGGGAGGTTGGGTGGAGAAGGGAGTTTGGGTGGAGTGGGGAGGTTGGGAAGAGTGGGGAGGTTGGGTGCTCTGGGGAGGTTGGGTGGAGTGGGGAGTTTGGGTGCTCTGGGGAGGTTGGGTGAGGTGAAGTGGGGAGGTTGGGTGGAGTGTGGAGGATGGTTTGAGTGCGAACTTTGGGTGGAGTGCGGAGGTTGGGTGGAGTGCGGAGGTTGGGTGAAGTGGGGAGGTTGGGTGGAGTGGGGAGGATGGGTTGAAGTGGGGAGGTTGGGTGGAGTGGTGTGGTTGGGTGGAGTGCGTAGGTTGGGAGGAGTGGGGAGGTTGGATGGCGTGGGGAGGTTCGGTGGAGTGGGGAGTGGGGGTAGAGTGGGGAGGTTGGGTGGAGTGGGGAGGTTGGGTGAAGTGGGGAGGTTGGGTGGAGAGGGGAGTTTTGGGTGGAGTGGGGAGGTTGGGAAGAGTGGGGAGGTTGGGTGCTCTGGGGAGGTTGGGTGGAGTGGGGAGTTTGGGTGCTCTGGGGAGGTTGGGTTGAGTGGGGAGGTTGTATGAAGTGGGGAAGTTGTGTGGAGGGCGGAGGTTGGGTGAAGTGCGGAGCTTGTATGGAGTGCGGAAGTTGGGTGGAGTGCGGAAGTTGGGTGGAGTGCGGAGGTTGGGTGAAGTGGGGAGGTTTGGTGAAGTGGGGAGGTTGGGTGGAGTTGGGAGGTTGGGTGAAGTGTGGAGGATGGTTTGAGTGCGAAATTTGGGTGGAGTGCGGAGGTTGGGTGGAGTGCGGAGGTTGGGTGAAGTGGGGAGGTTGGGTGGAGTGGGGAGGTTGGGTGGAGGGCGGAGGTTGGGTGGAGTGGTGAGGATGGGATGAAGTGGGGAGGTTGGGTGGAGTGCGTAGGTTGGGCGGAGTGGGGAGGTTGGGTGGAGTTGGGAGGTTGGATGGCGTGGGGAGGTTCGGTGGAGTGGGGAGTGTGGGTGGAGTGGGGAGGTTGGGTGGAGTGGGGCGGTTGGGTGAAGTGGGGAGGTTCGGTGGAGAGGGGATGTTGGGTGGAGTGGGGAGGTTGGGTGGAGGGGGGAGGTTGGGTGCTCTGGGGAGGTTGGGTGAAGTGGGGAGGTTGGGTGGAGTGAGGAGGTTGGGTGAAGTTGGGAGGTTGGGTGAAGTGGGGAGGTTGGGTGGAGAGGGGAGTTTGGGCGGGGTGGGGAGGTTGGGTGGAGTGGGGAGGTTCGGTGGAGTGGGGAAGTTGGGTGAAGTAGGGAGGTTGGGTGAAGTGGGGAGGTTGCGTGCAGTGGGGAGGTTGGGTGCTCTGGGGATGTTGGGTGAAGTGGGGAGGTTGGGTGGACTGAGGAGGTTGGGTAGAGTGGGGAGGTTGGGTGAAATGGGGAAGTTGTGTGGAGTGGGGAGGTTGGGTGGAGGGCGGAGGTTCGGTGAAGTGGGGAGGTTGGGTGGAGTGGGGAGGTTGGGTGGAATGAGGAAGTTGTGTGGAGTGCGGAGGTTGGGTGGAGTGCGGAGGTTGGATGTAGTGCGGAAGTTGGGTGGAGTGCGGAAGTTGGGTGGAGTGCGGAAGTTGGGTGGAGTGCGGAGGTTGGGTGGAGTGCGGAAGTTGGTTCGAGTGCGGAGGTTGGGTGGCGTGCGGAGGTTGGTTGGAATGCGGAGGTTTGGTGAAGTGGGGAGGTTGGGTGGAGTGGTGAGGATGGGTTGAAGTGGGGAGGTTGGGTGGAGTGCGTAGGTTGGGCGGACTGGGGAGGTTGGGTGGAGTTGGGAGGTTGGATGGCGTGGGGAGGTTCGGTGGAGTGGGGAGTGTGGGTGGAGTGGGGAGGTTGGGTGCTCTGGGGAGGTTGGGTGAAGTGGGGAGGTTGGGTGGAGTGAGGAGGTTGGGTGAAGTTGGGAGGTTGGGTGAAGTGGGGAGGTTGGGTGGAGAGGGGAGTTTGGGCGGTGTGGGGAGGTTGGGTGGAGTGGGGAGGTTCGGTGGAGTGGGGAAGTTGGGTGAAGTAGGGAGGTAGGGTGAAGTGGGGAGGTTGGGTGGACTGAGGAGGTTGGGTAGAGTGGGGAGGTTGGGTGAAATGGGGAAGTTGGGTGGAGTGGGGAGGTTGGGTGGAGGGCGGAGGTTCGGTGAAGTGGGGAGGTTGGGTGGAGTGGGGAGGTTGGGTGGAGTGAGGAAGTTGTGTGGAGTGCGGAGGTTGGGTGGAGTGCGGAGGTTGGATGTAGTGCGGAAGTTGGGTGGAGTGCGGAAGTTGGGTGGAGTGCGGAAGTTGGGTGGAGTGCGGAGGTTGGGTGGAGTGCGGAAGTTGGTTCGAGTGCGGAGGTTGGGTGGCGTGCGGAGGTTGGTTGGAATGCGGAGGTTTGGTGAAGTGGGGAGGTTGGGTGGAGTTGGGAGGTTGGGTGAAGTGTGGAGGTTGGGTTGAGTGCGAACTTTGGGTGGAGTGCGGAGGTTGGGTGAAGTGGGGAGGTTGGGTGGAGTGGGGAGGTTGGGTGGAGTGAGGAAGTTGTGTGGAGTGCGTAGGTGGGGAGGAGTGGGGAGGTTGGGTGGAGTTGGGAGGTTGGATGGCGTGGGGAGGTTCGGTGGAGTGGGGAGTGGGGGTGGAGTGGGGAGGTTGGGTGGAGTGGGGAGGTTGGGTGAAGTGGGGAGGTTGGGTGGAGAAGGGAGTTTGGGTGGAGTGGGGAGGTTGGGAAGAGTGGGGAGGTTGGGTGCTCTGGGGAGGTTGGGTGGAGTGGGGAGTTTGGGTGCTCTGGGGAGGTTGGGTGAGGTGAAGTGGGGAGGTTGGGTGGAGTGAGGAGGTTGCGTGGAGTGGGGAGTTTGAGTGGAGTGGGGAGGTTGGGTGATTTTGGGAGGTTGGGTGAAGTGGAGAGGTTGGGTGATGTGGGGAGGTTGGGTTGAGTGGGGAGGTTGTATGAAGTGGGGAAGTTGTGTGGAGTGCGGAGGTTGGGTGAAGTGTGGAGGTTGCATGGAGTGCGGAAGTTGGGTGGAGTGCGGAAGTTGGGTGGAGTGCGGAGGTTGGGTGAAGTGGGGAGGTTGGGTGGAGTGGGGAGGTTGGGTGGAGGGCGGAGGTTGGGTGGAGTGGTGAGGATGGGTTGAAGTGGGGAGGTTGGGTGGAGTGGTGTGGTTGGGTGGAGTGCGTAGGTTGGGCGGAGTGGGGAGGTTGGGTGGAGTTGGGAGGTTGGATGGCGTGGGGAGGTTGGGTGGAGTGGGGAGGTTGGGTGAAGTGGGGAGGTTCGGTGGAGAGGGGAGGTTGGGTGGAGTGGGGAGGTTGGGTGGAGTGGGGAGGTTGGGTGCTCTGGGGAGGTTGGGTGAAGTGGGGAGGTTGGGTGGAGTGAGGAGGTTGGGTGAAGTTGGGAGGTTGGGTGAAGTGGGGAGGTTGGGTGGAGAGGGGAGTTTGGGCGGGGTGGGGAGGGGAGGTTGGGTGAAGTAGGGAGGTTGGGTGAAGTGGGGAGGTTGCGTGGAGTGGGGAGGTTGGGTGATGTGGGGAGGTTGGGTTGAGTGGGGAGGTTGTATGAAGTGGGGAAGTTGTGTGGAGTGCGGAGGTTGGGTGAAGTGTGGAGGTTGCATGGAGTGCGGAAGTTGGGTGGAGTGCGGAAGTTGGGTGGAGTGCGGAGGTTGGGTGAAGTGGGGAGGTTGGGTGGAGTGGGGAGGTTGGGTGGAGGGCGGAGGTTGGGTGGAGTGGTGAGGATGGGTTGAAGTGGGGAGGTTGGGTGGAGTGGTGTGGTTGGGTGGAGTGCGTAGGTTGGGCGGAGTGGGGAGGTTGGGTGGAGTTGGGAGGTTGGATGGCGTGGGGAGGTTGGGTGGAGTGGGGAGGTTGGGTGAAGTGGGGAGGTTGGGTGGAGAGGGGAGGTTGGGTGGAGTGGGGAGGTTGGGTGGAGTGGGGAGGTTGGGTGCTCTGGGGAGGTTGGGTGAAGTGGGGAGGTTGGGTGGAGTGAGGAGGTTGGGTGAAGTTGGGAGGTTGGGTGAAGTGGGGAGGTTGGGTGGAGAGGGGAGTTTGGGCGGGGTGGGGAGGGGAGGTTGGGTGAAGTAGGGAGGTTGGGTGAAGTGGGGAGGTTGCGTGGAGTGGGGAGGTTGGGTGCTCTGGGGATGTTGGGTGAAGTGGGGAGGTTGGGTGGACTGAGGAGGTTGGGTAGAGTGGGGAGGTTGGGTGAAATGGGGAAGTTGGGTGGAGTGGGGAGGTTGTGTGGAGGGCGGAGGTTCGGTGAAGTGGGGAGGTTGGGTGGAGTGGGGAGGTTGGGTGGAGTGAGGAAGTTGTGTGGAGTGCGGAGGTTGGGTGGAGTGCGGAGGTTGGATGTAGTGCGGAAGTTGGGTGGAGTGCGGAAGTTGGGTGGAGTGCGGAAGTTGGGTGGAGTGCGGAGGTTGGGTGGAGTGCGGAAGTTGGTTCGAGTGCGGAGGTTGGGTGGCGTGCGGAGGTTGGTTGGAATGCGGAGGTTTGGTGAAGTGGGGAGGTTGGGTGGAGTTGGGAGGTTGGGTGAAGTGTGGAGGTTGGGTTGAGTGCGAAATTTGGGTGGAGTGCGGAGGTTGGGTGGAGTGCGGAGGTTGGGTGAAGTGGGGAGGTTGGGTGGAGTGGGGAGGTTGGGTGGAGAGGGGAGTTTGGGCGGGGTGGGGAGGTTGGGTGGAGTGGGGAGGTTGGGTGGAGTGGGGAGGTTGGGTGAAGTGGGGAGGTTGCGTGGAGTGGGGAGGTTGGGTGCTCTGGGGATGTTGGGTGAAGTGCGGAAGTTGGGTGGAGTGCGGAGGTTGGGTGGAGTGCGGAAGTTGGTTCGAGTGCGGAGGTTGGGTGGCGTGCGGAGGTTGGTTGGAATGCGGAGGTTTGGTGAAGTGGGGAGGTTGGGTGGAGTTGGGAGGTTGGGTGAAGTGTGGAGGTTGGTTTGAGTGCGAACTTTGGGTGGAGTGCGGAGGTTGGGTGGAGTGCGGAGGTTGGGTGAAATGGGGAGGTTGGGTGGAGTGGGGAGGATGGGTTGAAGTGGGGAGGTTGGGTGGAGCGGTGTGGATGGGTGGAGTGCGTAGGTTGGGAGGAGTGGGGAGGTTGGGTGGAGTTGGGAGGTTGGATGGCGTGGGGAGGTTGGGTGGAGTGGGGAGTGGGGGTGGAGTGGGGAGGTTGGGTGGAGTGAGGAGGTTGGGTGAAGTGGGGAGGTTGGGTGGAGAGGGGAGTTTGGGTGGAGTGGGGAGGTTGGGTGGAGAGGGGAGTTTGGGTGGAGTGGGGAGGTTGGGAAGAGTGGGGAGGTTGGGTGCTCTGGGGAGGTTGGGTGGAGAGAGGAGGTTGCGTGGAGTGGGGAGTTTGAGTGGAGTGGGGAGGTTGGGTGATTTTGGGAGGTTGGGTGAAGTGGAGAGGTTGGGTGATGTGGGGAGGTTGGGTTGAATGGGGAGGTTATATGAAGTGGGGAAGTTTTGTGGAGTGCGGAGGTTGGGTGAAGTGCGGAGGTTGGGTGAAGTGGGGAGGTTGGGTGGAGTGGGGAGGTTGGGTGGAGGGCGGAGGTTGGGTGGAGTGGTGAGGATGGGTTGAAGTGGGGAGGTTGGGTGGAGTGGTGTGGTTGGGTGGAGTGCGTAGGTTGGGCGGAGTGGGGAGGTTGGGTGGAGTTGGGAGGTTGGATGGCGTGGGGAGGTTCGGTGGAGTGGGGAGTGTGGGTGGAGTGGGGAGGTTGGGTGGAGTGGGGAGGTTGGGTGAAGTGGGGAGGTTCGGTGGAGAGGGGAGGTTGGGTGGAGTGGGGAGGTTGGGTGGAGTGGGGAGGTTGGGTGCTCTGGGGAGGTTGGGTGAAGTGGGGAAGTTGGGTGGAGTGAGGAGGTTGGGTGAAGTTGGGAGGTTGGGTGAAGTGGGGAGGTTGGGTGGAGAGGGGAGTTTGGGCGGGGTGGGGAGGTTGGGTGGAGTGGGGAGGTTGGGTGGAGTGGGGAGGTTGGGTGAAGTGGGGAGGTTGCGTGGAGTGGGGAGGTTGGGTGCTCTGGGGATGTTGGGTGAAGTGCGGAAGTTGGGTGGAGTGCGAAGGTTGGGTGGAGTGCGGAAGTTGGTTCGAGTGCGGAGGTTGGGTGGCGTGCGGAGGTTGGTTGGAATGCGGAGGTTTGGTGAAGTGGGGAGGTTGGGTGGAGTTGGGAGGTTGGGTGAAGTGTGGAGGTTGGTTTGAGTGCGAACTTTGGGTGGAGTGCGGAGGTTGGGTGGAGTGCGGAGGTTGGGTGAAGTGGGGAGGTTGGGTGGAGTGGGGAGGATGGGTTGAAGTGGGGAGGTTGGGTGGAGTGGTGTGGTTGGGTGGAGTGCGTAGGTTGGGAGGAGTGGGGAGGTTGGGTGGAGTTGGGAGGTTGGATGGCGTGGGGAGGTTGGGTGGAGTGGGGAGTGGGGGTGGAGTGGGGAGGTTGGGTGGAGTGGGGAGGTTGGGTGAAGTGGGGAGGTTGGGTGGAGAGGGGAGTTTGGGTGGAGTGGGGAGGTTGGGAAGAGTGGGGAGGTTGGGTGCTCTGGGGAGGTTGGGTGGAGTGGGGAGTTTGGGTGCTCTGGGGAGGTTGGGTGAAGTGGGGAGGTTGGGTGGAGTGAGGAGGTTGCGTGGAGTGGGGAGTTTGAGTGGAGTGGGGAGGTTGCGTGATTTTGGGAGGTTGGGTGAAGTGGAGAGGTTGGGTGATGTGGGGAAGTTGGGTTGAGTGGGGAGGTTGTATGAAGTGGGGAAGTTGTGTGGAGTGCGGGGGTTGGGTGAAGTGCGGAGGTTGGGTGAAGTGGGGAGGTTGGGTGGAGTGGGGAGGTTGGGTGGAGGGCGGAGGTTGGGTGGAGTGGTGAGGATGGGTTGAAGTGGGGAGGTTGGGTGGAGTGGTGTGGTTGGGTGGAGTGCGTAGGTTGGGCGGAGTGGGGAGGTTGGGTGGAGTGGGGAGTGTGGGTGGAGTGGGGAGGTTGGGTGAAGTTGGGAGGTTGGGAGAAGTGGGGAGGTTGGGTGGAGAGGGGAGTTTGGGCGGGGTGGGGAGGTTGGGTGGAGTGGGGAGGTTGGGTGGAGTTGGGAGGTTGGATGGCGTGGGGAGGTTCGGTGGAGTGGGGAGTGTGGGTGGAGTGGGGAGGTTGGGTGGAGTGGGGAGGTTGGGTGAAGTGGGGAGGTTCGGTGGAGAGGGGAGGTTGGGTGGAGTGGGGAGGTTGGGTGGAGTGGGGAGGTTGGGTGCTCTGGGGAGGTTGGGTGAAGTGGGGAAGTTGGGTGGAGTGAGGAGGTTGGGTGAAGTTGGGAGGTTGGGTGAAGTGGGGAGGTTGGGTGGAGAGGGGAGTTTGGGCGGGGTGCGGAGGTTGGGTGGAGTGGGGAGGTTGGGTGGAGTGGGGAGGTTGGGTGAAGTAGGGAGGTTGGGTGAAGTGGGGAGGTTGCGTGGAGTGGGGATGTTGGGTGCTCTGGGGATGTTGGGTGAAGTGGGGAGGTTGGGTGGACTGAGGAGGTTGGGTAGAGTGGGGAGGTTGGGTGAAATGGGGAAGTTGGGTGGAGTGGGGAGGTTGGGTGGAGGGCGGAGGTTCGGTGAAGTGGGGAGGTTGGGTGGAGTGGGGAGGTTGGGTGGATTGAGGAAGTTGTGTGGAGTGCGGAGGTTGGGTGAAGTGCGGAGGTTGGATGTAGTGCGGAAGTTGGGTGGAGTGCGGAAGTTCGGTGGAGTGCAGAAGTTGGGTGGAGTGCGGAGGTTGGGTGGAGTGCGGAAGTTGGTTCGAGTGCGGAGGTTGGGTGGCGTGCGGAGGTTGGTTGGAATGCAGAGGTTTGGTGAAGTGGGGAGGTTGGGTGGAGTTGGGAGGTTGGGTGAAGTGTGGAGGTTGGGTTGAGTGCGAACTTTGGGTGGAGTGCGGAGGTTGGGTGGAGTGCGGAGGTTGGGTGAAATGGGGAGGTTGGGTGGAGTGGGGAGTGTGGGTGGAGTGGGGAGGTTGGGTGAAGTTGGGAGGTTGGGAGAAGTGGGGAGGTTGGGTGGAGAGGGGAGTTTGGGCGGGGTGGGGAGGTTGGGTGGAGTGGGGAGGTTGGGTGGAGTGGGGAGGTTGGGTGAAGTGGGGAGGTTGCGTGGAGTGGGGAGGTTGGGTGCTGTGGGGATGTTGGGTGAAGTGCGGAAGTTGGGTGGAGTGCGGAGGTTGGGTGGAGTGCGGAAGTTGGTTGGAATGCGGAGGTTTGGTGAAGTGGGGAGGTTGGGTGGAGTTGGGAGGTTGGGTGAAGTGTGGAAGTTGGTTTGAGTGCGAACTTTGGGTGGAGTGCGGAGGTTGGGTGGAGTGCGGAGGTTGGGTGAAGTGGGGAGGTTGGGTGGAGTGGGGAGGATGGGTTGAAGTGGGGAGGTTGGGTGGAGTGGTGTGGTTGGGTGGAGTGCGTAGGTTTGGAGGAGTGGGGAGGTTTGGTGGAGTTGGGAGGTTGGATGGCGTGGGGAGGTTCGGTGGAGTGGGGAGTGGGGGTGGAGTGGGGAGGTTGGGTGGAGTGGGGAGGTTGGGTGAAGTGGGGAGGTTGGGTGGAGAGGGGAGTTTGGGTGGAGTGGTGAGGTTGGGAAGAGTGGGGAGGTTGGGTGCCCTGGGGAGGTTGGGTGCAGTGGGGAGTTTGGGTGCTCTGGGGAGGTTGGGTGAAGTGGGGAGGTTGGGTGGAGTGAGGAGGTTGGGTGGAGTGGGGAGTTTGAGTGGAGTGGGGAGGTTGGGTGAGAGAGGATGGGTGGAGTGGGGAGGTTGGGTGATGTGGGGAGGTTGGGTGAAGTGGGGAGGTTGGGTGAAGTGGGGAGATTGGGTGGAGGGCGGAGGTTGGGTGGAGTGGGGAGGATGGGTGGAGTGGTGTGGTTGGGTGGAGTGCGTAGATTGGGTGGAGAGGGGAGTTTGGGCGGGGTGGGGAGGTTGGGTGGAGTGGGGAGGTTGGGTGGAGTGGGGAGGTTGGGTGAAGTGGGGAGGTTGCGTGGAGTGGGGAGGTTGGGTGCTCTGGGGATGTTGGGTGGAGTACGGAGGTTGGGTGGAGTGCGGAAGTTGGTTCGAGTGCGGAGGTTGGGTGGCGTGCGGAGGTTGGTTGGAATGCGGAGGTTTGGTGAAGTGGGGAGGTTGGGTGGAGTTGGGAGGTTCGGTGAAGTGTGGAGGTTGGTTTGAGTGCGAACTTTGGGTGGAGTGCGGAGGATGGGTGGAGTGCGGAGGTTGGGTGAAGTGGGGAGGTTGAGTGGAGTGGGGAGGATGGGTTGAAGTGGGGAGGTTGGGTGGAGTGGTGTGGTTGGGTGGAGTGCGTAGGTTTGGAGGAGTGGGGAGGTTGGGTGGGGTTGGGAGGTTGGATGGCGTGGGGAGGTTCGGTGGAGTGGGGAGTGGGGGTGGAGTGGGGAGTTTGGGTGGAGTGGGGAGGTTGGGTGAAGTGGGGAGGTTGGGTGGAGAGGGGAGTTTGGGTGGAGTGCGGAGGTTGGGAAGAGTGGGGAGGTTGGGTGCTCTGGGGAGGTTGGGTGGAGTGGGGAGTTTGGGTGCTCTGGGGAGGTTGGGTGAAGTGGGGAGGTTGGGTGGAGTGAGGAGGTTGGGTGGAGTGGGGAGTTTGAGTGGAGTGGGGAGGTTGGGTGAGAGAGGATGGGTGGAGTGGGGAGGTTGGGTGATGTGGGGAGGTTGGGTGAAGTGGGGAGGTTGGGTGAAGTGGGGAGGTTGGGTGGAGGGCGGAGGTTGGGTGGAGTGGGGAGGATGGGTTGAAGTGGGGAGGTTGGGTGGAGTGGTGTGGTTGGGTGGAGTGCGTAGGTTGGGAGGAGTGGGGAGGTTGTATGAAGTGTGGAAGTTGTGTGGAGTGCGGAGGTTGGGTGGAGTGCGGAAGTTGGGTGGAGTTCGGAGGTTGAGTGGAGTGCGGAGGTTGGGTGAAGTGGGGAGGTTGGGTGGAGTGGGGAGGTTGGGTGGAGGGCGGAGGTTGGGTGGAGTGGGGAGGATGGGTTGAAGTGGGGAGGTTGGGTGGAGTGGTGTGGTTGGGTGGAGTGCGTAGGTTGGGAGGAGTGGGGAGGTTGGGTGGAGTTGGGAGGTTGGATGGCGTGGGGAAGTTCGGTGGAGTGGGGAGTGTGGGTGGCGTGGGGAGGTTGGGTGGAGTGGGGAGGTTAGGTGAAGTGGGGAGGTTGGGAAGAGTGGGGAGGTTGGGTGCTCTGCGGAGGTTGGGTGATGTGGGGAGGTTGGGTGGAGTGAGGAGGTTGCGTGGAGTGGGGAGTTTGAGTGGAGTGGAGAGGTTGGGTGATTTGGGGAGGTTGGGTGAAGTGGGGAGGTTGGGTTCAGTGGGGAGGTTGTATGAAGTGGGGAAGTTGTGTGGAGTGCGGAGGTTGGGTGGAGTGCGGAGGTTGCATGGAGTGCGGAAGTTGGGTGGAGTGCGGAAGCTGGGTGGAGTGGGGAGGTTGGGTGGAGGGCGGAGGTTGGATGGAGTGGGGAGGATGGGTTGAAGTGGGGAGGTTGGGTGGAGTGGTGTGGTTGGGTGGAGTGCGTAGGTTGGGAGGAGTGGGGAGGTTGGGTGGAGTTGGGAGGTTGGATGGCGTGGGGAGGTTCGGTGGAGTGGGGAGGTTGGGTGGAGTGAGGAGGTTGGGTGAAGTTGGGAGGTTGGGTGAAGTGGGGAGGTTGGGTGGAGAGGGGAGTTTGGGCGGGGTGGGGAGGTTGGGTGGAGTGGGGAGGTTGGGTGGAGTGGGGAGGTTGGGTGAAGTAGGGAGGTTGGGTGAAGTGGGGAGGTTGCGTGGAGTGGGGAGTTTGGGTGCTCTGGGGATGTTGGGTGAAGTGGGGAGGTTGGGTGGACTGAGGAGGTTGGGTAGAGTGGGGAGGTTGGGTGAAATGGGGAAGTCGGGTGGAGTGGGGAGGTTGGGTGGAGGGCGGAGGTTCGGTGAAGTGGGGAGGTTGGGTGGAGTGGGGAGGTTGGGTGGAGTGAGGAGGTTGGTTGGAATGCGGAGGTTTGATGAAGTGGGGAGGTTGGGTGGAGTTGGGAGGTTGGGTGAAGTGTGGAGGTTGGGTTGAGTGCGAACTTTGGGTGGAGTGCGGAGGTTGGGTGGAGTGCGGAGGTTGGGTGAAGTGGGGAGGTTGGGTGGAGTGAGGAGGTTGGGTGGAGTGGGGAGGATGGGTTGAAGTGGGAAGGTTGGGTGGAGTGGTGTGGTTGGGTGGAGTGCGTAGGTTGGGAGGAGTGGGGAGGTTGGGTGGAGTTGGGATGTTGGACGGCGTGGGGAGGTTCGGTGGAGTGGGGAGTGTGGGTGGAGTTGGGAGGTTGGGTGAAGTGGGGAGATTGGGTTGAGTGGGGAGGTTGTATGAAGTGGGGAAGTTGTGTGGAGTGCAGAGGTTGGGTGGAGTGCGGAGGTTGCATGGAGTGCGGAAGTTGGGTGGAATGCGGAGGTTGGGTGGGGTGGGGAGGATGGGTGGAGTGGGGAGTTTGGGTGATGTGGGGAGGTTGGGTGAATTGGGGAGGTTGGGTGGAGTGGGGAGGTTGGGGGAAGTGGGGAGGTTGGGGTGGAGAGGCGAGGTTGGGTGGAGTGGGGAGGTTGGGTGGAGTGGGGAGTTTGGGTGCTCTGGGGAGGTTGGGTGAAGTGGGGAGGTTGGGTGAAGTGAGGAGGTTGGGTGGAGTGGGGAGTTTGAGTGAAATGGGGAGGTTGGGTGATTTGGGGAGGTTGGGTGGAGTGGGGAGGTTGGGGGATGTGGGGAGGTTGGGTGAAGTGGGGAGACTGGGTGAAGTTGGGAGGTTGCGTGGAGTGGGGAGGTTGGGTGCTCTGGGGATGTTGGGTGAAGTGGGGAGGTTGGGTGGAGTGAGGAGGTTGGGTAGAGTGGGGAGGTTGGGTGAAATGGGGAAGTTGGGTGGAGTGGGGAGGTTGGGTGGAGGGCGGAGGTTCGGTGAAGTGGGGAGGTTGGGTGGAGTGGGGAGGTTGGGTGGAGTGAGGAAGTTGTGTGGAGTGCGGAGGTTGGGTGGAGTGCGGAAGTTGGGTGCAGTGTGGAGGTTGGGTGGAGTGCGGAGGTTGGGAGGAGTGGGGAGGTTGGGTGGAGTTGGGAGGTTGGATGGCGTGGGGAGGTTCGGTGGAGTGGGGAGGTTGGGTGGAGTGAGGAGGTTGGGTGAAGTTGGGAGGTTGGGTGAAGTGGGGAGGTTGGGTGGAGAGGGGAGTTTGGGCGGGGTGGGGAGGTTGGGTGGAGTGGGGAGGTTGGGTGGAGTGGGGAGGTTGGGTGAAGTAGGGAGGTTGGGTGAAGTGGGGAGGTTGCGTGGAGTGGGGAGTTTGGGTGCTCTGGGGATGTTGGGTGAAGTGGGGAGGTTGGGTGGACTGAGGAGGTTGGGTAGAGTGGGGAGGTTGGGTGAAATGGGGAAGTCGGGTGGAGTGGGGAGGTTGGGTGGAGGGCGGAGGTTCGGTGAAGTGGGGAGGTTGGGTGGAGTGGGGAGGTTGGGTGGAGTGAGGAGGTTGGTTGGAATGCGGAGGTTTGATGAAGTGGGGAGGTTGGGTGGAGTTGGGAGGTTGGGTGAAGTGTGGAGGTTGGGTTGAGTGCGAACTTTGGGTGGAGTGCGGAGGTTGGGTGGAGTGCGGAGGTTGGGTGAAGTGGGGAGGTTGGGTGGAGTGAGGAGGTTGGGTGGAGTGGGGAGGATGGGTTGAAGTGGGAAGGTTGGGTGGAGTGGTGTGGTTGGGTGGAGTGCGTAGGTTGGGAGGAGTGGGGAGGTTGGGTGGAGTTGGGATGTTGGACGGCGTGGGGAGGTTCGGTGGAGTGGGGAGTGTGGGTGGAGTTGGGAGGTTGGGTGAAGTGGGGAGATTGGGTTGAGTGGGGAGGTTGTATGAAGTGGGGAAGTTGTGTGGAGTGCAGAGGTTGGGTGGAGTGCGGAGGTTGCATGGAGTGCGGAAGTTGGGTGGAATGCGGAGGTTGGGTGGGGTGGGGAGGATGGGTGGAGTGGGGAGTTTGGGTGATGTGGGGAGGTTGGGTGAATTGGGGAGGTTGGGTGGAGTGGGGAGGTTGGGGGAAGTGGGGAGGTTGGGGTGGAGAGGCGAGGTTGGGTGGAGTGGGGAGGTTGGGTGGAGTGGGGAGTTTGGGTGCTCTGGGGAGGTTGGGTGAAGTGGGGAGGTTGGGTGAAGTGAGGAGGTTGGGTGGAGTGGGGAGTTTGAGTGAAATGGGGAGGTTGGGTGATTTGGGGAGGTTGGGTGGAGTGGGGAGGTTGGGGGATGTGGGGAGGTTGGGTGAAGTGGGGAGACTGGGTGAAGTTGGGAGGTTGCGTGGAGTGGGGAGGTTGGGTGCTCTGGGGATGTTGGGTGAAGTGGGGAGGTTGGGTGGAGTGAGGAGGTTGGGTAGAGTGGGGAGGTTGGGTGAAATGGGGAAGTTGGGTGGAGTGGGGAGGTTGGGTGGAGGGCGGAGGTTCGGTGAAGTGGGGAGGTTGGGTGGAGTGGGGAGGTTGGGTGGAGTGAGGAAGTTGTGTGGAGTGCGGAGGTTGGGTGGAGTGCGGAAGTTGGGTGCAGTGTGGAGGTTGGGTGGAGTGCGGAGGTTGGGTGAAGTGGGGAGGGTGGGTGGTGTGGGGAGGTTAGGTGGAGGGCGGAGGTTGAGTGGAGTGGGGAGGATGGGTTGAAGTGGGGAGGTTGGGTGGAGTGGTGTGGTTGGGTGGAGTGCGTAGGTTGGGAGGTGTGGGGAGGTTGGGTGGGGAGTTTGGGTGAAGTGGGGAGGTTGGGTGGAGAGGGGAGGTTGGGTGGAGTGGGGAGGTTGCGTGGAGTGAGGAGGTTGGGTAGAGTGGGGAGGTTGGGTGAAATGGGGAAGTTGGGTGGAGTGGGTAGGTTGGGTGGAGGGCGGAGGTTCGGTGAAGTGGGGAGGTTGGGTGGAGTGAGGAGGTTGCGTGGAGTGGGGAGTTTGAGTGGAGTGGGGAGGTTGGGTGATTTTGGGAGGTTGGGTGAAGTGGGGAGGTTGGGTGATGTGGGGAGGTTGGGTGAAGTGGGGAGGTTGGGTGAAGTGGGGAGGTTGGGTTGAGTGGGGAGGTTGTATGAAGTGGGGAAGTAGTGTGGAGTGCGGAGGTTGGGTGGAGTGCGGAGGTTGCATGGAGTGCGGAAGTTGGGTGGAGTGCGGAAGTTGGGTGGAGTGGGGAGGTTGGGTGTAGTAGGGAGGTTGGGTGAAGTGGGGAGGTTGGGTGGGGTGGGGAGGTTGGGTGGAGTGGGGAGTTTGGGTGATGTGGGGAGGTTGGGTGAATTGGGGAGGTTGGGTGGAGTGGGGAGGTTGGGGGAAGTGGGGAGGTTGGGTGGAGAGGCGAGGTTGGGTGGAGTGGGGAGGTTGGGTGGAGTGGGGAGTTTGGGTGAAGTGGGGAGGTTGGGTGGAGACGGGAGGTTGGGTGGTGTGGGGAGGTTGGGTGGAGTGGGGAGGTTGGGAAGAATGGGAAGGTTGGGTGCTCTGGGGAGTTTGGGTGAAGTGGGGAGGTTGGGTGGAGTGAGGAGGTTGCGTGGAGTGGGGAGTTTGAGAGGAGTGGGGAGGTTGGGTGATTTTGGGAGGTTGGGTGAAGTGGGGAGGTTGGGTAATGTGGGGAGGTTGGGTGAAGTGGGAGGTTGGGTGAAGTGGGGAGGTTGGGTTGAGTGGTGAGGTTGTATGAAGTGGGGAAGTTGTGTGGAGTGCGGAGGTTGGGTGGAGTGCGGAGGTTGCATGGAGTGCGGAAGTTGGGTGGAGTGCGGAAGTTGGTTGGAGTGGGGAGGTTGGGTGAAGTAGGGAGGTTGGGTGAAGTGGGGAGGTTGGGTGGGTGGGGAGGTTGGGTGGAGTGGGGAGTTTGGGTGATGTGGGGAGGTTGGGTGAAGTGGGGAGGTTGGGTGGAGTGGGGAGTTTGGGTGAAGTGGGGAGGTTGGGTGGAGACGGGAGGTTGGGTGGTGAGGGGAGGTTGGGTGGAGTGGGGAGTTTGGGTGCTCTGGGGAGGTTGGGTGAAGTGGGGAGGTTGGGTGGAGTGGGGAGGTTGGGTGGAGTGAGGAATTTGGGTGGAGTGCGGAGGTTGGGTGGAGTGCGGAGGTTGGGTGAAGTGGGGAGGTTGGGTGGAGTGGGGAGGTTAGGTGGAGGGCGGAGTTTGAGTGGAGTGGGGAGGATGGGTTGAAGTGGGGAGGTTGGGTGGAGTGGTGTGGTTGGGTGGAGTGCGTAGGTTGGGAGGAGTGGGCAGGTTGGGTGGAGTTGGGAGGTTGGATGGCGTGGGGAGGTTCGGTGGAGTGGCGAGTGTGGGTGGAGTGGGGAGGTTGGGTGGAGTGGGGAGGTTGGGTGAAGTGGGGAGTTTGGGTGGAGAGGGGAGGTTGGGTGGAGTGGGGAGGTTGGGAAGAGTGGGGAGGTTGGGTGCTCTGGGGAGGTTGGGTGAAGTGGGGAGGTTGGGTGGAGTGAGGAGGTTTCGTGGAGTGGGGAGTTTGAGTGGATTGGGGAGGTTGGGTGATTTTGGGAGGTTGGGTGAAGTGGGGAGGTTGGGTGATGTGGGGAGGTTGGGTTGAGTGGGGAGGTTGTATGAAGTGGGGAAGTTGTGTGGAGTGCGGAGGTTGGGTGAAGTGCGCAGGTTGCATGGAGTGCGGAAGTTGGGTGGAGTGCGGAAGTTGGGTGGAGTGCGGAGGTTGGGTGAAGTGGGGAGGTTGGGTGGAGTGGGGAGGTTGGGTGGAGTGCGGAGGTTGGGTGAAGTGGGGAGGTTGGGTGGAGTGCGTAGGTTGGGAGGTGTGGGGAGGTTGGGTGGAGTTGGGAGGTTGGATGGCGTGGGGAGGTTCGGTGGAGTGGGGAGTGTGGGTGGAGTGGGGAGGTTGGGTGGAGTGGGGAGTTTGGGTGAAGTGGGGAGTTTGGGTGGAGAGGGGAGGTTGGGTGGAGTGGGGAGGTTGGGAAGAGTGGGGAGGTTGGGTGCTCTGGGGAGTTTGGGTGAAGTGGGGAGGTTGGGTGGAGTGAGGATGTTGCGTGGAGTGGGGAGTTTGAGTGGAGTGGGGAGGTTGGGTGATTTTGGGAGGTTGGGTGAAGTGGGGAGGTTGGGTGATGTGGGGAGGTTGGGTGAAGTGGGGAGGTTGGGTGAAGTGGGGAGGTTGGGTTGAGTGGGGAGGTTGTATGAAGTGGGGAGGTTGGGTGAAGTGGGGAGGTTGGGTGGGGTGGGGAGGATGGGTGGAGTGGGGAGTTTGGGTGATGTGGGGAGGTTGGGTGAATTGGGGAGGTTGGGTGGAGTGGGGAGGTTGGGGGAAGTGGGGAGGTTGGGTGGAGAGGCGAGGTTGGGTGGAGTGGGGAGGTTGGGTGGAGTGGGGAGTTTGGGTGCTCTGGGGAGGTTGGGTGAAGTGGGGAGGTTGGGTGAAGTGAGGAGGTTGGGTGGAGTGGGGAGTTTGAGTGAAATTGGGAGGTTGGGTGATTTGGGGAGGTTGGGTGGAGTGGGGAGGTTGGGGGATGTGGGGAGGCTGGGTGAAGTGGGGAGACTGGGTGAAGTTGGGAGGTTGCGTGGAGTGGGGAGGTTGGGTGCTCTGGGGATGTTGGGTGAAGTGGGGAGGTTGGGTGGAGTGACGAGGTTGGGTAGAGTGGGGAGGTTGGGTGAAATGGGGAAGTTGGGTGGAGTGGGGAGGTTGGGTGGAGGGCGGAGGTTCGGTGAAGTGGGGAGGTTGGGTGGAGTGGGGAGGTTGGGTGGAGTGAGGAAGTTGTGTGGAGTGCGGAGGTTGGGTGGAGTGCGGAAGTTGGGTGCAGTGTGGAGGTTGGGTGGAGTGCGGAGGTTGGGTGAAGTGGGGAGGTTGGGTGGAGGGCGGAGTTTGAGTGGAGTGGGGAGGATGGGTTGAAGTGGGGAGGTTGGGTGGAGTGGTGTGGTTGGGTGGAGTGCGTAGGTTGGGAGGAGTGGGCAGGTTGGGTGGAGTTGGGAGGTTGGATGGCGTGGGGAGGTTCGGTGGAGTGGCGAGTGTGGGTGGAGTGGGGAGGTTGGGTGGAGTGGGGAGGTTGGGTGAAGTGGGGAGTTTGGGTGGAGAGGGGAGGTTGGGTGGAGTGGGGAGGTTGGGAAGAGTGGGGAGGTTGGGTGCTCTGGGGAGGTTGGGTGAAGTGGGGAGGTTGGGTGGAGTGAGGAGGTTTCGTGGAGTGGGGAGTTTGAGTGGATTGGGGAGGTTGGGTGATTTTGGGAGGTTGGGTGAAGTGGGGAGGTTGGGTGATGTGGGGAGGTTGGGTTGAGTGGGGAGGTTGTATGAAGTGGGGAAGTTGTGTGGAGTGCGGAGGTTGGGTGAAGTGCGCAGGTTGCATGGAGTGCGGAAGTTGGGTGGAGTGCGGAAGTTGGGTGGAGTGCGGAGGTTGGGTGAAGTGGGGAGGTTGGGTGGAGTGGGGAGGTTGGGTGGAGTGCGGAGGTTGGGTGAAGTGGGGAGGTTGGGTGGAGTGCGTAGGTTGGGAGGTGTGGGGAGGTTGGGTGGAGTTGGGAGGTTGGATGGCGTGGGGAGGTTCGGTGGAGTGGGGAGTGTGGGTGGAGTGGGGAGGTTGGGTGGAGTGGGGAGTTTGGGTGAAGTGGGGAGTTTGGGTGGAGAGGGGAGGTTGGGTGGAGTGGGGAGGTTGGGAAGAGTGGGGAGGTTGGGTGCTCTGGGGAGTTTGGGTGAAGTGGGGAGGTTGGGTGGAGTGAGGATGTTGCGTGGAGTGGGGAGTTTGAGTGGAGTGGGGAGGTTGGGTGATTTTGGGAGGTTGGGTGAAGTGGGGAGGTTGGGTGATGTGGGGAGGTTGGGTGAAGTGGGGAGGTTGGGTGAAGTGGGGAGGTTGGGTTGAGTGGGGAGGTTGTATGAAGTGGGGAGGTTGGGTGAAGTGGGGAGGTTGGGTGGGGTGGGGAGGATGGGTGGAGTGGGGAGTTTGGGTGATGTGGGGAGGTTGGGTGAATTGGGGAGGTTGGGTGGAGTGGGGAGGTTGGGGGAAGTGGGGAGGTTGGGTGGAGAGGCGAGGTTGGGTGGAGTGGGGAGGTTGGGTGGAGTGGGGAGTTTGGGTGCTCTGGGGAGGTTGGGTGAAGTGGGGAGGTTGGGTGAAGTGAGGAGGTTGGGTGGAGTGGGGAGTTTGAGTGAAATTGGGAGGTTGGGTGATTTGGGGAGGTTGGGTGGAGTGGGGAGGTTGGGGGATGTGGGGAGGCTGGGTGAAGTGGGGAGACTGGGTGAAGTTGGGAGGTTGCGTGGAGTGGGGAGGTTGGGTGCTCTGGGGATGTTGGGTGAAGTGGGGAGGTTGGGTGGAGTGACGAGGTTGGGTAGAGTGGGGAGGTTGGGTGAAATGGGGAAGTTGGGTGGAGTGGGGAGGTTGGGTGGAGGGCGGAGGTTCGGTGAAGTGGGGAGGTTGGGTGGAGTGGGGAGGTTGGGTGGAGTGAGGAAGTTGTGTGGAGTGCGGAGGTTGGGTGGAGTGCGGAAGTTGGGTGCAGTGTGGAGGTTGGGTGGAGTGCGGAGGTTGGGTGAAGTGGGGAGGTTGGGTGGAGGGCGGAGGTTGAGTGGAGTGGGGAGGATGGGTTGAAGTGGGGAGGTTGGGTGGAGTGATGTTGTTGGGTGGAGTGCTTAGGTTGGGAGGTGTGGGGAGGTTGGGTGGGGAGTTTGGGTGAAGTGGGGAGGTTGGGTGGAGAGGGGAGGTTGGGTGGAGTGGGGAGGTTGGGAAGAGTGGGGAGGTTGGGTGCTCTGGGGAGTTTGGGTGAAGTGGGGAGGTTGGGTGGAGTGAGGAGGTTGCGTGGAGTGGGGAGTTTGAGTGGAGTGGGGAGGTTGGGTGATTTTGGGAGGTTGGGTGAAGTGGGGAGGTTGGGTGATGTGGGGAGGTTGGGTGAAGTGGGGAGGTTGGGTGAAGTGGGGAGGTTGGGTTGAGTGGGGAGGTTGTATGAAGTGGGGAAGTAGTGTGGAGTGCGGAGGTTGGGTGGAGTGCGGAGGTTGCATGGAGTGCGGAAGTTGGGTGGAGTGCGGAAGTTGGGTGGAGTGGGGAGGTTGGGTGTAGTAGGGAGGTTGGGTGAAGTGGGGAGGTTGGGTGGGGTGGGGAGGTTGGGTGGAGTGGGGAGTTTGGGTGATGTGGGGAGGTTGGGTGAATTGGGGAGGTTGGGTGGAGTGGGGAGGTTGGGGGAAGTGGGGAGGTTGGGTGGAGAGGCGAGGTTGGGTGGAGTGGGGAGGTTGGGTGGAGTGGGGAGTTTGGGTGAAGTGGGGAGGTTGGGTGGAGACGGGAGGTTGGGTGGTGTGGGGAGGTTGGGTGGAGTGGGGAGGTTGGGAAGAGTGGGAAGGTTGGGTGGAGTGAGGAGGTTGCGTGGAGTGGGGAGTTTGAGAGGAGTGGGGAGGTTGGGTGATTTTGGGAGGTTGGGTGAAGTGGGGAGGTTGGGTAATGTGGGGAGGTTGGGTGAAGTGGGAGGTTGGGTGAAGTGGGGAGGTTGGGTTGAGTGGTGAGGTTGTATGAAGTGGGGAAGTTGTGTGGAGTGCGGAGGTTGGGTGGAGTGCGGAGGTTGCATGGAGTGCGGAAGTTGGGTGGAGTGCGGAAGTTGGTTGGAGTGGGGAGGTTGGGTGAAGTAGGGAGGTTGGGTGAAGTGGGGAGGTTGGGTGGGTGGGGAGGTTGGGTGGAGTGGGGAGTTTGGGTGATGTGGGGAGGTTGGGTGAAGTGGGGAGGTTGGGTGGAGTGGGGAGTTTGGGTGAAGTGGGGAGGTTGGGTGGAGACGGGAGGTTGGGTGGTGTGGGGAGGTTGGGTGGAGTGGGGAGTTTGGGTGCTCTGGGGAGGTTGGGTGAAGTGGGGAGGTTGGGTGGAGTGGGGAGGTTGGGTGGAGTGAGGAAGTCGGGTGGAGTGCGGAGGTTGGGTGGAGTGCGGAGGTTGGGTGAAGTGGGGAGGTTGGGTGGAGTGGGGAGGTTAGGTGGAGGGCGGACCTTGAGTGGAGTGGGGAGGATGGGTTGAAGTGGGGAGGTTGGGTGGAGTGGTGTGGTTGGGTGGAGTGCGTAGGTTGGGAGGAGTGGGCAGGTTGGGTGGAGTTGGGAGGTTGGATGGCGTGGGGAGGTTCGGTGGAGTGGCGAGTGTGGGTGGAGTGGGGAGGTTGGGTGGAGTGGGGAGGTTGGGTGAAGTGGGGAGTTTGGGTGGAGAGGGGAGGTTGGGTGGAGTGGGGAGGTTGGGAAGAGTGGGGAGGTTGGGTGGTGTGGGGAGGTTGGGTGAAGTGGGGAGGTTGGGTGGAGTGAGGAGGTTTCGTGGAGTGGGGAGTTTGAGTGGAGTGGGGAGGTTGGGTGATTTTGGGAGGTTGGGTGAAATGGGGAGGTTGGGTGATGTGGGGAGTTTGGGTTGAGTGGGGAGGTTGTATGAAGTGGGGAAGTTGTGTGGAGTGCGGAGGTTGGGTGAAGTGCGCAGGTTGCATGGAGTGCGGAAGTTGGGTGGAGTGCGGAAGTTGGGTGGAGTGCGGAGGTTGGGTGAAGTGGGGAGGTTGGGTGGAGTGGGGAGGTTGGGTGGAGTGTGGAGGTTGGGTGGAGTGGGGAGGATGGGTTGAAGTGGGGATGTTGGGTGGAGTGGTGTGGTTGGGTGGAATGCGTAGGTTGGGAGGTGTGGGGAGGTTGGGTGGAGTTGGGAGGTTGGATGGCGTGGGGAGGTTCGGTGGAGTGGGGAGTGTGGGTGGAGTGGGGAGGTTGGGTGGAGTGGGGAGTTTGGGTGAAGTGGGGAGGTTGGGTGGAGAGGGGAGGTTGGGTGGAGTGGGGAGGTTGGGAAGAGTGGGGAGGTTGGGTGCTCTGGGGAGTTTGGGTGAAGTGGGGAGGTTGGGGGGAGTGAGGATGTTGCGTGGAGTGGGGAGTTTGAGTGGAGTGGGGAGGTTGGGTGATTTTGGGAGGTTGGGTGAAGTGGGGAGGTTGGGTGATGTGGGGAGGTTGGGTGAAGTGGGGAGGTTGGGTGAAGTGGGGAGGTTGGGTTGAGTGGGGAGGTTGTATGAAGTGGGGAAGTTGTGTGGAGTGCGGAGGTTGGGTGGAGTGCGGAGGTTGCATGGAGTGCGGAAGTTGGGTGGAGTGCGGGAGTTGGGTGGAGTGGGGAGGTTGGGTGAAGTAGGGAGGTTGGGTGAAGTGGGGAGGTTGGGTGGGGTGGGGAGGATGGGTGGAGTGGGGAGTTTGGGTGATGTGGGGAGGTTGGGTGAATTGGGGAGGTTGGGTGGAGTGGGGAGGTTGGGGGAAGTGGGGAGGTTGGGTGGAGAGGCGAGGTTGGGTGGAGTGGGGAGGTTGGGTTGAGTGGGGAGTTTGGGTGCTCTGGGGAGGTTGGGTGAAGTGGGGAGGTTGGGTGAAGTGAGGAGGTTGGGTGGAGTGGGGAGTTTGAGTGAAATGGGGAGGTTGGGTGATTTGGGGAGGTTGGGTGGAGTGGGGAGGTTGGGGGATGTGGGGAGGTTGGGTGAAGTGGGGAGACTGGGTGAAGTTGGGAGGTTCCGTGGAGTGGGGAGGTTGGGTGCTCTGAGGATGTTGGGTGAAGTGGGGAGGTTGGGTGGAGCGAGGAGGTTGGGTAGAGTGGGGAGGTTGGGTGAAATGGGGAAGTTGGGTGGAGTGGGGAGGTTGGGTGGAGGGCGGAGGTTCGGTGATGTGGGGAGGTTGGGTGGAGTGGGGAGGTTGGGTGGAGTGAGGAAGTTGTGTGGAGTGCGGAGGTTGGGTGGAGTGCGGAAGTTGGGTGCAGTGTGGAGGTTGGGTGGAGTGCGGAGGTTGGGTGAAGTGGGGAGGGTGGGTGGTGTGGGGAGGTTAGGTGGAGGGCGGAGGTTGAGTGGAGTGGGGAGGATGGGTTGAAGTGGGGAGGTTGGGTGGAGTGGTGTGGTTGGGTGGAGTGCGTAGGTTGGGAGGTGTGGGGAGGTTGGGTGGGGAGTTTGGGTGAAGTGGGGAGGTTGGGTGGAGAGGGGAGGTTGGGTGGAGTGGGGAGGTTGCGTGGAGTGAGGAGGTTGGGTAGAGTGGGGAGGTTGGGTGAAATGGGGAAGTTGGGTGGAGTGGGTAGGTTGGGTGGAGGGCGGAGGTTCGGTGAAGTGGGGAGGTTGGGTGGAGTGAGGAGGTTGCGTGGAGTGGGGAGTTTGAGTGGAGTGGGGAGGTTGGGTGATTTTGGGAGGTTGGGTGAAGTGGGGAGGTTGGGTGATGTGGGGAGGTTGGGTGAAGTGGGGAGGTTGGGTGAAGTGGGGAGGTTGGGTTGAGTGGGGAGGTTGTATGAAGTGGGGAAGTAGTGTGGAGTGCGGAGGTTGGGTGGAGTGCGGAGGTTGCATGGAGTGCGGAAGTTGGGTGGAGTGCGGAAGTTGGGTGGAGTGGGGAGGTTGGGTGTAGTAGGGAGGTTGGGTGAAGTGGGGAGGTTGGGTGGGGTGGGGAGGTTGGGTGGAGTGGGGAGTTTGGGTGATGTGGGGAGGTTGGGTGAATTGGGGAGGTTGGGTGGAGTGGGGAGGTTGGGGGAAGTGGGGAGGTTGGGTGGAGAGGCGAGGTTGGGTGGAGTGGGGAGGTTGGGTGGAGTGGGGAGTTTGGGTGAAGTGGGGAGGTTGGGTGGAGACGGGAGGTTGGGTGGTGTGGGGAGGTTGGGTGGAGTGGGGAGGTTGGGAAGAATGGGAAGGTTGGGTGCTCTGGGGAGTTTGGGTGAAGTGGGGAGGTTGGGTGGAGTGAGGAGGTTGCGTGGAGTGGGGAGTTTGAGAGGAGTGGGGAGGTTGGGTGATTTTGGGAGGTTGGGTGAAGTGGGGAGGTTGGGTAATGTGGGGAGGTTGGGTGAAGTGGGAGGTTGGGTGAAGTGGGGAGGTTGGGTTGAGTGGTGAGGTTGTATGAAGTGGGGAAGTTGTGTGGAGTGCGGAGGTTGGGTGGAGTGCGGAGGTTGCATGGAGTGCGGAAGTTGGGTGGAGTGCGGAAGTTGGTTGGAGTGGGGAGGTTGGGTGAAATAGGGAGGTTGGGTGAAGTGGGGAGGTTGGGTGGGTGGGGAGGTTGGGTGGAGTGGGGAGTTTGGGTGATGTGGGGAGGTTGGGTGAAGTGGGGAGGTTGGGTGGAGTGGGGAGTTTGGGTGAAGTGGGGAGGTTGGGTGGAGACGGGAGGTTGGGTGGTGAGGGGAGGTTGGGTGGAGTGGGGAGTTTGGGTGCTCTGGGGAGGTTGGGTGAAGTGGGGAGGTTGGGTGGAGTGGGGAGGTTGGGTGGAGTGAGGAATTTGGGTGGAGTGCGGAGGTTGGGTGGAGTGCGGAGGTTGGGTGAAGTGGGGAGGTTGGGTGGAGTGGGGAGGTTAGGTGGAGGGCGGAGTTTGAGTGGAGTGGGGAGGATGGGTTGAAGTGGGGAGGTTGGGTGGAGTGGTGTGGTTGGGTGGAGTGCGTAGGTTGGGAGGAGTGGGCAGGTTGGGTGGAGTTGGGAGGTTGGATGGCGTGGGGAGGTTCGGTGGAGTGGCGAGTGTGGGTGGAGTGGGGAGGTTGGGTGGAGTGGGGAGGTTGGGTGAAGTGGGGAGTTTGGGTGGAGAGGGGAGGTTGGGTGGAGTGGGGAGGTTGGGAAGAGTGGGGAGGTTGGGTGCTCTGGGGAGGTTGGGTGAAGTGGGGAGGTTGGGTGGAGTGAGGAGGTTTCGTGGAGTGGGGAGTTTGAGTGGATTGGGGAGGTTGGGTGATTTTGGGAGGTTGGGTGAAGTGGGGAGGTTGGGTGATGTGGGGAGGTTGGGTTGAGTGGGGAGGTTGTATGAAGTGGGGAAGTTGTGTGGAGTGCGGAGGTTGGGTGAAGTGCGCAGGTTGCATGGAGTGCGGAAGTTGGGTGGAGTGCGGAAGTTGGGTGGAGTGCGGAGGTTGGGTGAAGTGGGGAGGTTGGGTGGAGTGGGGAGGTTGGGTGGAGTGCGGAGGTTGGGTGAAGTGGGGAGGTTGGGTGGAGTGCGTAGGTTGGGAGGTGTGGGGAGGTTGGGTGGAGTTGGGAGGTTGGATGGCGTGGGGAGGTTCGGTGGAGTGGGGAGTGTGGGTGGAGTGGGGAGGTTGGGTGGAGTGGGGAGTTTGGGTGAAGTGGGGAGTTTGGGTGGAGAGGGGAGGTTGGGTGGAGTGGGGAGGTTGGGAAGAGTGGGGAGGTTGGGTGCTCTGGGGAGTTTGGGTGAAGTGGGGAGGTTGGGTGGAGTGAGGATGTTGCGTGGAGTGGGGAGTTTGAGTGGAGTGGGGAGGTTGGGTGATTTTGGGAGGTTGGGTGAAGTGGGGAGGTTGGGTGATGTGGGGAGGTTGGGTGAAGTGGGGAGGTTGGGTGAAGTGGGGAGGTTGGGTTGAGTGGGGAGGTTGTATGAAGTGGGGAGGTTGGGTGAAGTGGGGAGGTTGGGTGGGGTGGGGAGGATGGGTGGAGTGGGGAGTTTGGGTGATGTGGGGAGGTTGGGTGAATTGGGGAGGTTGGGTGGAGTGGGGAGGTTGGGGGAAGTGGGGAGGTTGGGTGGAGAGGCGAGGTTGGGTGGAGTGGGGAGGTTGGGTGGAGTGGGGAGTTTGGGTGCTCTGGGGAGGTTGGGTGAAGTGGGGAGGTTGGGTGAAGTGAGGAGGTTGGGTGGAGTGGGGAGTTTGAGTGAAATGGGGAGGTTGGGTGATTTGGGGAGGTTGGGTGGAGTGGGGAGGTTGGGGGATGTGGGGAGGTTGGGTGAAGTGGGGAGACTGGGTGAAGTTGGGAGGTTGCGTGGAGTGGGGAGGTTGGGTGCTCTGGGGATGTTGGGTGAAGTGGGGAGGTTGGGTGGAGTGACGAGGTTGGGTAGAGTGGGGAGGTTGGGTGAAATGGGGAAGTTGGGTGGAGTGGGGAGGTTGGGTGGAGGGCGGAGGTTCGGTGAAGTGGGGAGGTTGGGTGGAGTGGGGAGGTTGGGTGGAGTGAGGAAGTTGTGTGGAGTGCGGAGGTTGGGTGGAGTGCGGAAGTTGGGTGCAGTGTGGAGGTTGGGTGGAGTGCGGAGGTTGGGTGAAGTGGGGAGGTTGGGTGGAGGGCGGAGGTTGAGTGGAGTGGGGAGGATGGGTTGAAGTGGGGAGGTTGGGTGGAGTGATGTTGTTGGGTGGAGTGCTTAGGTTGGGAGGTGTGGGGAGGTTGGGTGGGGAGTTTGGGTGAAGTGGGGAGGTTGGGTGGAGAGGGGAGGTTGGGTGGAGTGGGGAGGTTGGGAAGAGTGGGGAGGTTGGGTGCTCTGGGGAGTTTGGGTGAAGTGGGGAGGTTGGGTGGAGTGAGGAGGTTGCGTGGAGTGGGGAGTTTGAGTGGAGTGGGGAGGTTGGGTGATTTTGGGAGGTTGGGTGAAGTGGGGAGGTTGGGTGATGTGGGGAGGTTGGGTGAAGTGGGGAGGTTGGGTGAAGTGGGGAGGTTGGGTTGAGTGGGGAGGTTGTATGAAGTGGGGAAGTAGTGTGGAGTGCGGAGGTTGGGTGGAGTGCGGAGGTTGCATGGAGTGCGGAAGTTGGGTGGAGTGCGGAAGTTGGGTGGAGTGGGGAGGTTGGGTGTAGTAGGGAGGTTGGGTGAAGTGGGGAGGTTGGGTGGGGTGGGGAGGTTGGGTGGAGTGGGGAGTTTGGGTGATGTGGGGAGGTTGGGTGAATTGGGGAGGTTGGGTGGAGTGGGGAGGTTGGGGGAAGTGGGGAGGTTGGGTGGAGAGGCGAGGTTGGGTGGAGTGGGGAGGTTGGGTGGAGTGGGGAGTTTGGGTGAAGTGGGGAGGTTGGGTGGAGACGGGAGGTTGGGTGGTGTGGGGAGGTTGGGTGGAGTGGGGAGGTTGGGAAGAGTGGGAAGGTTGGGTGCTCTGGGGAGTTTGGGTGAAGTGGGGAGGTTGGGTGGAGTGAGGAGGTTGCGTGGAGTGGGGAGTTTGAGAGGAGTGGGGAGGTTGGGTGATTTTGGGAGGTTGGGTGAAGTGGGGAGGTTGGGTAATGTGGGGAGGTTGGGTGAAGTGGGAGGTTGGGTGAAGTGGGGAGGTTGGGTTGAGTGGTGAGGTTGTATGAAGTGGGGAAGTTGTGTGGAGTGCGGAGGTTGGGTGGAGTGCGGAGGTTGCATGGAGTGCGGAAGTTGGGTGGAGTGCGGAAGTTGGTTGGAGTGGGGAGGTTGGGTGAAGTAGGGAGGTTGGGTGAAGTGGGGAGGTTGGGTGGGTGGGGAGGTTGGGTGGAGTGGGGAGTTTGGGTGATGTGGGGAGGTTGGGTGAAGTGGGGAGGTTGGGTGGAGTGGGGAGTTTGGGTGAAGTGGGGAGGTTGGGTGGAGACGGGAGGTTGGGTGGTGTGGGGAGGTTGGGTGGAGTGGGGAGTTTGGGTGCTCTGGGGAGGTTGGGTGAAGTGGGGAGGTTGGGTGGAGTGGGGAGGTTGGGTGGAGTGAGGAAGTCGGGTGGAGTGCGGAGGTTGGGTGGAGTGCGGAGGTTGGGTGAAGTGGGGAGGTTGGGTGGAGTGGGGAGGTTAGGTGGAGGGCGGACCTTGAGTGGAGTGGGGAGGATGGGTTGAAGTGGGGAGGTTGGGTGGAGTGGTGTGGTTGGGTGGAGTGCGTAGGTTGGGAGGAGTGGGCAGGTTGGGTGGAGTTGGGAGGTTGGATGGCGTGGGGAGGTTCGGTGGAGTGGCGAGTGTGGGTGGAGTGGGGAGGTTGGGTGGAGTGGGGAGGTTGGGTGAAGTGGGGAGTTTGGGTGGAGAGGGGAGGTTGGGTGGAGTGGGGAGGTTGGGAAGAGTGGGGAGGTTGGGTGGTGTGGGGAGGTTGGGTGAAGTGGGGAGGTTGGGTGGAGTGAGGAGGTTTCGTGGAGTGGGGAGTTTGAGTGGAGTGGGGAGGTTGGGTGATTTTGGGAGGTTGGGTGAAGTGGGGAGGTTGGGTGATGTGGGGAGGTTGGGTTGAGTGGGGAGGTTGTATGAAGTGGGGAAGTTGTGTGGAGTGCGGAGGTTGGGTGAAGTGCGCAGGTTGCATGGAGTGCGGAAGTTGGGTGGAGTGCGGAAGTTGGGTGGAGTGCGGAGGTTGGGTGAAGTGGGGAGGTTGGGTGGAGTGGGGAGGTTGGGTGGAGTGTGGAGGTTGGGTGGAGTGGGGAGGATGGGTTGAAGTGGGGATGTTGGGTGGAGTGGTGTGGTTGGGTGGAATGCGTAGGTTGGGAGGTGTGGGGAGGTTGGGTGGAGTTGGGAGGTTGGATGGCGTGGGGAGGTTCGGTGGAGTGGGGAGTGTGGGTGGAGTGGGGAGGTTGGGTGGAGTGGGGAGTTTGGGTGAAGTGGGGAGGTTGGGTGGAGAGGGGAGGTTGGGTGGAGTGGGGAGGTTGGGAAGAGTGGGGAGGTTGGGTGCTCTGGGGAGTTTGGGTGAAGTGGGGAGGTTGGGTGGAGTGAGGATGTTGCGTGGAGTGGGGAGTTTGAGTGGAGTGGGGAGGTTGGGTGATTTTGGGAGGTTGGGTGAAGTGGGGAGGTTGGGTGATGTGGGGAGGTTGGGTGAAGTGGGGAGGTTGGGTGAAGTGGGGAGGTTGGGTTGAGTGGGGAGGTTGTATGAAGTGGGGAAGTTGTGTGGAGTGCGGAGGTTGGGTGGAGTGCGGAGGTTGCATGGAGTGCGGAAGTTGGGTGGAGTGCGGGAGTTGGGTGGAGTGGGGAGGTTGGGTGAAGTAGGGAGGTTGGGTGAAGTGGGGAGGTTGGGTGGGGTGGGGAGGATGGGTGGAGTGGGGAGTTTGGGTGATGTGGGGAGGTTGGGTGAATTGGGGAGGTTGGGTGGAGTGGGGAGGTTGGGGGAAGTGGGGAGGTTGGGTGGAGAGGCGAGGTTGGGTGGAGTGGGGAGGTTGGGTTGAGTGGGGAGTTTGGGTGCTCTGGGGAGGTTGGGTGAAGTGGGGAGGTTGGGTGAAGTGAGGAGGTTGGGTGGAGTGGGGAGTTTGAGTGAAATGGGGAGGTTGGGTGATTTGGGGAGGTTGGGTGGAGTGGGGAGGTTGGGGGATGTGGGGAGGTTGGGTGAAGTGGGGAGACTGGGTGAAGTTGGGAGGTTCCGTGGAGTGGGGAGGTTGGGTGCTCTGAGGATGTTGGGTGAAGTGGGGAGGTTGGGTGGAGCGAGGAGGTTGGGTAGAGTGGGGAGGTTGGGTGAAATGGGGAAGTTGGTTGGAGTGGGGAGGTTGGGTGGAGGGCGGAGGTTCGGTGAAGTGGGGAGGTTGGGTGGAGTGGGGAGGTTGGGTGGAGTGAGGAAGTTGTGTGGAGTGCGGAGGTTGGGTGGAGTGCGGAAGTTGGGTGCAGTGTGGAGGTTGGGTGGAGTGCGGAGGTTGGGTGAAGTGGGGAGGTTGGGTGGTGTGGGGAGGTTAGGTGGAGGGCGGAGGTTGAGTGGAGTGGGGAGGATGGGTTGAAGTGGGGAGGTTGGGTGGAGTGGTGTGGTTGGGTGGAGTGCGTAGGTTGGGAGGTGTGGGGAGGTTGGGTGGGGAGTTTGGGTGAAGTGGGGAGGTTGGGTGGAGAGGGGAGGTTGGGTGGAGTGGGGAGGTTGGGAAGAGTGGGGAGGTTGGGTGCTCTGGGGAGTTTGGGTGAAGTGGGGAGGTTGGGTGGAGTGAGGAGGTTGCGTGGAGTGGGGAGTTTGAGTGGAGTGGGGAGGTTGGGTGATTTTGGGAGGTTGGGTGAAGTGGGGAGGTTGGGTGATGTGGGGAGGTTGGGTGAAGTGGGGAGGTTGGGTGAAGTGGGGAGGTTGCATGGAGTGCGGAAGTTGGGTGGAGTGCGGAAGTTGGGTGGAGTGGGGAGGTTGGGTGTAGTAGGGAGGTTGGGTGAAGTGGGGAGGTTGGGTGGGGTGGGGAGGTTGGGTGGAGTGGGGAGTTTGGGTGATGTGGGGAGGTTGGGTGAATTGGGGAGGTTGGGTGGAGTGGGGAGGTTGGGGGAAGTGGGGAGGTTGGGTGGAGAGGCGAGGTTGGGTGGAGTGGGGAGGTTGGGTGGAGTGGGGAGTTTGGGTGAAGTGGGGAGGTTGGGTGGAGACGGGAGGTTGGGTGGTGTGGGGAGGTTGGGTGGAGTGGGGAGTTTGGGTGCTCTGGGGAGGTTGGGTGAAATGGGGAGGTTGGGTGGAGTGGGGAGGTTGGGTGGAGTGAGGAAGCTGGGTGGAGTGCGGAGGTTGGGTGGAGTGCGGAGGTTGGGTGAAGTGGGGAGGTTGGGTGGAGTGGGGAGGTTAGGTGGAGGGCGGAGTTTGAGTGGAGTGGGGAGGACGGGTTGAAGTGGGGAGGTTGGGTGGAGTGGTGTGGTTGGGTGGAGTGCGTAGGTTGGGAGGAGTGGGCAGGTTGGGTGGAGTTGGGAGGTTGGATGGCGTGGGGAGGTTCGGTGGAGTGGCGAGTGTGGGTGGAGTGGGGAGGTTGGGTGGAGTGGGGAGGTTGGGTGAAGTGGGGAGTTTGGGTGGAGAGGGGAGGTTGGGTGGAGTGGGGAGGTGGGGAAGAGTGGGGAGGTTGGGTGCTCTGGGGAGGTTGGGTGAAGTGGGGAGGTTGGGTGGAGTGAGGAGGTTTCGTGGAGTGGGGAGTTTGAGTGGAGTGGGGAGGTTGGGTGATTTTGGGAGGTTGGGTGAAGTGGGGAGGTTGGGTGATGTGGGGAGGTTGGGTTGAGTGGGGAGGTTGTATGAAGTGGGGAAGTTGTGTGGAGTGCGGAGGTTGGGTGAAGTGCGCAGGTTGCATGGAGTGCGGAAGTTGGGTGGAGTGCGGAAGTTGGGTGGAGTGCGGAGGTTGGGTGAAGTGGGGAGGTTAGGTGGAGTGGGGAGGTTGGGTGGAGTGTGGAGGTTGGGTGGAGTGGGGAGGATGGGTTGAAGTGGGGAGGTTGGGTGGAGTGGTGTGGTCGGGTGGAGTGCGTAGGTTGGGAGGTGTGGGGAGGTTGGGTGGAGTTGGGAGGTTGGATGGCGTGGGGAGGTTCGGTGGAGTGGGGAGTGTGGGTGGAGTGGGGAGGTTGGGTGGAGTGGGGAGTTTGGGTGAAGTGGGGAGGTTGGTTGGAGAGGGGAGGTTGGGTGGAGTGGGGAGGTTGGGAAGAGTGGGGAGGTTGGGTGCTCTGGGGAGTTTGGGTGAAGTGGGGAGGTTGGGTGGAATGAGGATGTTGCGTGGAGTGGGGAGTTTGAGTGGAGTGGGGAGGTTGGGTGATTTTGGGAGGTTGGGTGAAGTGGGGAGGTTGGGTGATGTGGGGAGGTTGGGTGAAGTGGGGAGGTTGGGTGAAGTGGGGAGGTTGGGTTGAGTGGGGAGGTTGTATAAAGTGGGGAAGTTGTGTGGAGTGCGGAGGTTGGGTGGAGTGCGGAGGTTGCATGGAGTGCGGAAGTTGGGTGGAGTGCGGAAGTTGGGTGGAGTGGGGAGGTTGGGTGAAGTAGGGAGGTTGGGTGAAGTGGGGAGGTTGGGTGGGGTGGGGAGGATGGGTGGAGTGGGGAGTTTGGGTGATGTGGGGAGGTTGGGTGAATTGGGGAGGTTGGGTGGAGTGGGGAGGTTGGGGGAAGTGGGGAGGTTGGGTGGAGAGGCGAGGTTGGGTGGAGTGGGGAGGTTGGGTGGAGTGGGGAGTTTGGGTGCTCTGGGGAGGTTGGGTGAAGTGGGGAGGTTGGGTGAAGTGAGGAGGTTGGGTGGAGTGGGGAGTTTGAGTGAAATGGGGAGGTTGGGTGATTTGGGGAGGTTGGGTGGAGTGGGGAGGTTGGGAAGAGTGGGGAGGTTGGGTGCTCTGGGGAGTTTGGGTGAAGTGGGGAGGTTGGGTGGAGTGAGGAGGTTTCGTGGAGTGGGGAGTTTGAGTGGAGTGGGGAGGTTGGGTGATTTTGGGAGGTTGGGTGAAGTGGGGAGGTTGGGTGATGTGGGGAGGTTGGGTTGAGTGGGGAGGTTGTATGAAGTGGGGAAGTTGTGTGGAGTGCGGAGGTTGGGTGAAGTGCGCAGGTTGCATGGAGTGCGGAAGTTGGGTGGAGTGCGGAAGTTGGGTGGAGTGCGGAGGTTGGGTGAAGTGGGGAGGTTGGGTGGAGTGGGGAGGTTGGGTGGAGTGTGGAGGTTGAGTGGAGTGGGGAGGATGGGTTGAAGTGGGGAGGTTGGGTGGAGTGGTGTGGTCGGGTGGAGTGCGTAGGTTGGGAGGTGTGGGTAGGTTGGGTGGAGTTGGGAGGTTGGATGGCGTGGGGAGGTTCGGTGGAGTGGGGAGTGTGGGTGGAGTGGGGAGGTTGGGTGGAGTGGGGAATTTGGGTGAAGTGTGGAGGTTGGTTGGAGAGGGGAGGTTGGGTGGAGTGGGGAGGTTGGGAAGAGTGGGGAGGTTGGGTGCTCTGGGGAGTTTGGGTGAAGTGGGGAGGTTGGGTGGAATGAGGATGTTGCGTGGAGTGGGGAGTTTGAGTGGAGTGGGGAGGTTGGGTGATTTTGGGAGGTTGGGTGAAGTGGGGAGGTTGGGTGATGTGGGGAGGTTGTGTGAAGTGGGGAGGTTGGGTGAAGTGGGGAGGTTGGATTGAGTGGGGAGGTTGTATGAAGTGGGGAAGTTGTGTGGAGTGCGGAGGTTGGGTGGAGTGCGGAGGTTGCATGGAGTGCGGAAGTTGGGTGGAGTGCGGAAGTTGGGTGGAATGGGGAGGTTGGGTGAAGTAGGGAGGTTGGGTGAAGTGGGGAGGTTGGGTGGGGTGGGGAGGATGGGTGGAGTGGGGAGTTTGGGTGATGTGGGGAGGTTGGGTGAATTGGGGAGGTTGGGTGGAGGGGGGAAGTTGGGGGAAGTGGGGAGGTTGGGTGGAGAGGCGAGGTTGGGTGGAGTGGGGAGGTTGGGTGGAGTGGGGAGTTTGGGTGCTCTGGGGAGGTTGGGTGAAGTGGGGAGGTTGGGTGAAGTGAGGAGGTTGGGTGGAGTGGGGAGTTTGAGTGAAATGGGGAGGTTGGGTGATTTGGGGAGGTTGGGTGGAGTGGGGAGGTTGGGAAGAGTGGGGAGGTTGGGTGCTCTGGGGAGTTTGGGTGAAGTGGGGAGGTTGGGTGGAGTGAGGAGGTTGCGTGGAGTGGGGAGTTTGAGTGGAGTGGGGAGGTTGGGTGATTTTGGGAGGTTGGGTGAAGTGGGGAGGTTGGGTGATGTGGGGAGGTTGGGTGAAGTGGGGAGGTTGGGTGAAGTGGGGAGGTTGGGTTGAGTGGGGAGGTTGTATGAAGTGGGGAAGTAGTGTGGAGTGCGGAGGTTGGGTGGAGTGCGGAGGTTGCATGGAGTGCGGAAGTTGGGTGGAGTGGGGAGGTTGGGTGTAGTAGGGAGGTTGGGTGAAGTGGGGAGTTTGGGTGGAGAGGGGAGGTTGGGTGGAGTGGGGAGGTTGGGAAGAGTGGGGAGGTTGGGTGCTCTGGGGAGGTTGGGTGAAGTGGGGAGGTTGGGTGGAGTGAGGAGGTTTCGTGGAGTGGGGAGTTTGAGTGGAGTGGGGAGGTTGGGTGATTTTGGGAGGTTGGGTGAAGTGGGGAGGTTGGGTGGAGTTGGGAGGTTGGATGGCGTGGGGAGGTTCGGTGGAGTGGGGAGTGTGGGTGGAGTGGGGAGGTTGGGTGGAGTGGGGAGTTTGGGTGAAGTGGGGAGGTTGGTTGGAGAGGGGAGGTTGGGTGGAGTGGGGAGGTTGGGAAGAGTGGGGAGGTTGGGTGCTCTGGGGAGTTTGGGTGAAGTGGGGAGGTTGGGTGGAATGAGGATGTTGCGTGGAGTGGGGAGTTTGAGTGGAGTGGGGAGGTTGGGTGATTTTGGGAGGTTGGGTGAAGTGGGGAGGTTGGGTGATGTGGGGAGGTTGGGTGAAGTGGGGAGGTTGGGTGAAGTGGGGAGGTTGGGTTGAGTGGGGAGGTTGTATAAAGTGGGGAAGTTGTGTGGAGTGCGGAGGTTGGGTGGAGTGCGGAGGTTGCATGGAGTGCGGAAGTTGGGTGGAGTGCGGAAGTTGGGTGGAGTGGGGAGGTTGGGTGAAGTAGGGAGGTTGGGTGAAGTGGGGAGGTTGGGTGGGGTGGGGAGGATGGGTGGAGTGGGGAGTTTGGGTGATGTGGGGAGGTTGGGTGAATTGGGGAGGTTGGGTGGAGTGGGGAGGTTGGGGGAAGTGGGGAGGTTGGGTGGAGAGGCGAGGTTGGGTGGAGTGGGGAGGTTGGGTGGAGTGGGGAGTTTGGGTGCTCTGGGGAGGTTGGGTGAAGTGGGGAGGTTGGGTGAAGTGAGGAGGTTGGGTGGAGTGGGGAGTTTGAGTGAAATGGGGAGGTTGGGTGATTTGGGGAGGTTGGGTGGAGTGGGGAGGTTGGGAAGAGTGGGGAGGTTGGGTGCTCTGGGGAGTTTGGGTGAAGTGGGGAGGTTGGGTGGAGTGAGGAGGTTTCGTGGAGTGGGGAGTTTGAGTGGAGTGGGGAGGTTGGGTGATTTTGGGAGGTTGGGTGAAGTGGGGAGGTTGGGTGATGTGGGGAGGTTGGGTTGAGTGGGGAGGTTGTATGAAGTGGGGAAGTTGTGTGGAGTGCGGAGGTTGGGTGAAGTGCGCAGGTTGCATGGAGTGCGGAAGTTGGGTGGAGTGCGGAAGTTGGGTGGAGTGCGGAGGTTGGGTGAAGTGGGGAGGTTGGGTGGAGTGGGGAGGTTGGGTGGAGTGTGGAGGTTGAGTGGAGTGGGGAGGATGGGTTGAAGTGGGGAGGTTGGGTGGAGTGGTGTGGTCGGGTGGAGTGCGTAGGTTGGGAGGTGTGGGTAGGTTGGGTGGAGTTGGGAGGTTGGATGGCGTGGGGAGGTTCGGTGGAGTGGGGAGTGTGGGTGGAGTGGGGAGGTTGGGTGGAGTGGGGAATTTGGGTGAAGTGGGGAGGTTGGTTGGAGAGGGGAGGTTGGGTGGAGTGGGGAGGTTGGGAAGAGTGGGGAGGTTGGGTGCTCTGGGGAGTTTGGGTGAAGTGGGGAGGTTGGGTGGAATGAGGATGTTGCGTGGAGTGGGGAGTTTGAGTGGAGTGGGGAGGTTGGGTGATTTTGGGAGGTTGGGTGAAGTGGGGAGGTTGGGTGATGTGGGGAGGTTGTGTGAAGTGGGGAGGTTGGGTGAAGTGGGGAGGTTGGATTGAGTGGGGAGGTTGTATGAAGTGGGGAAGTTGTGTGGAGTGCGGAGGTTGGGTGGAGTGCGGAGGTTGCATGGAGTGCGGAAGTTGGGTGGAGTGCGGAAGTTGGGTGGAATGGGGAGGTTGGGTGAAGTAGGGAGGTTGGGTGAAGTGGGGAGGTTGGGTGGGGTGGGGAGGATGGGTGGAGTGGGGAGTTTGGGTGATGTGGGGAGGTTGGGTGAATTGGGGAGGTTGGGTGGAGGGGGGAAGTTGGGGGAAGTGGGGAGGTTGGGTGGAGAGGCGAGGTTGGGTGGAGTGGGGAGGTTGGGTGGAGTGGGGAGTTTGGGTGCTCTGGGGAGGTTGGGTGAAGTGGGGAGGTTGGGTGAAGTGAGGAGGTTGGGTGGAGTGGGGAGTTTGAGTGAAATGGGGAGGTTGGGTGATTTGGGGAGGTTGGGTGGAGTGGGGAGGTTGGGAAGAGTGGGGAGGTTGGGTGCTCTGGGGAGTTTGGGTGAAGTGGGGAGGTTGGGTGGAGTGAGGAGGTTGCGTGGAGTGGGGAGTTTGAGTGGAGTGGGGAGGTTGGGTGATTTTGGGAGGTTGGGTGAAGTGGGGAGGTTGGGTGATGTGGGGAGGTTGGGTGAAGTGGGGAGGTTGGGTGAAGTGGGGAGGTTGGGTTGAGTGGGGAGGTTGTATGAAGTGGGGAAGTAGTGTGGAGTGCGGAGGTTGGGTGGAGTGCGGAGGTTGCATGGAGTGCGGAAGTTGGGTGGAGTGGGGAGGTTGGGTGTAGTAGGGAGGTTGGGTGAAGTGGGGAGTTTGGGTGGAGAGGGGAGGTTGGGTGGAGTGGGGAGGTTGGGAAGAGTGGGGAGGTTGGGTGCTCTGGGGAGGTTGGGTGAAGTGGGGAGGTTGGGTGGAGTGAGGAGGTTTCGTGGAGTGGGGAGTTTGAGTGGAGTGGGGAGGTTGGGTGATTTTGGGAGGTTGGGTGAAGTGGGGAGGTTGGGTGATGTGGGGAGGTTGGGTTGAGTGGGGAGGTTGTATGAAGTGGGGAAGTTGTGTGGAGTGCGGAGGTTGGGTGAAGTGCGCAGGTTGCATGGAGTGCGGAAGTTGGGTGGAGTGCGGAAGTTGGGTGGAGTGCGGAGGTTGGGTGAAGTGGGGAGGTTGGGTGGAGTGGGGAGGTTGGGTGGAGTGTGGAGGTTGGGTGGAGTGGGGAGGATGGGTTGAAGTGGGGAGGTTGGGTGGAGTGGTGTGGTTGGGTGGAATGCGTAGGTTGGGAGGTGTGGGGAGGTTGGGTGGAGTTGGGAGGTTGGATGGCGTGGGGAGGTTCGGTGGAGTGGGGAGTGCGGGTGGAGTGGGGAGGTTGGGTGGAGTGGGGAGTTTGGGTGAAGTGGGGAGGTTGGGTGGAGAGGGGAGGTTGGGTGGAGTGGGGAGGTTGGGAAGAGTGGGGAGGTTGGGTGCTCTGGGGAGTTTGGGTGAAGTGGGGAGGTTGGGTGGAGTGAGGATGTTGCGTGGAGTGGGGAGTTTGAGTGGAGTGGGGAGGTTGGGTGATTTTGGGAGGTTGGGTGAAGTGGGGAGGTTGGGTGATGTGGGGAGGTTGGGTGAAGTGGGGAGGTTGGGTGAAGTGGGGAGGTTGGGTTGAGTGGGGAGGTTTTATGAAGTGGGGAAGTTGTGTGGAGTGCGGAGGTTGGGTGGAGTGCGGAGGTTGCATGGAGTGCGGAAGTTGGGTGGAGTGCGGGAGTTGGGTGGAGTGGGGAGGTTGGGTGAAGTAGGGAGGTTGGGTGAAGTGGGGAGGTTGGGTGGGGTGGGGAGGATGGGTGAATTGGGGAGGTTGGGTGGAGTGGGGAGGTTGGGGGTAGTGGGGAGGTTGGGTGGAGAGGCGAGGTTGGGTGGAGTGAGGAGGTTGGGTTGAGTGGGGAGTTTGGGTGCTCTGGGGAGGTTGGGTGAAGTGGGGAGGTTGGGTGAAGTGAGGAGGTTGGGTGGAGTGGGGAGTTTGAGTGAAATGGGGAGGTTGGGTGATTTGGGGAGGTTGGGTGAAGTGGGGAGACTGGGTGAAGTTGGGAGGTTGCATAGAGTGGGGAGGTTGGGTGCTCTGGGGATGTTGGGTGAAGTGGGGAGGTTGGGTGGAGCGAGGAGGTTGGGTAGAGTGGGGAGGTTGGGTGAAATGGGGAAGTTGGGTGGAGTGGGGAGGTTGGGTGGAGGGCGGAGGTTCGGTGAAGTGGGGAGGTTGGGTGGAGTGGGGAGGTTGGGTGGAGTGAGGAAGTTGTGTGGAGTGCGGAGGTTGGGTGGAGTGCGGAAGTTGGGTGCAGTGTGGAGGTTGGGTGGAGTGCGGAGGTTGGGTGAAGTGGGGAGGTTGGGTGGTGTGGGGAGGTTAGGTGGAGGGCGGAGGTTGAGTGGAGTGGGGAGGATGGGTTGAAGTGGGGAGGTTGGGTGGAGTGGTGTGGTTGGGTGGAGTGCGTAGGTTGGGAGGTGTGGGGAGGTTGGGTGGGGAGTTTGGGTGAAGTGGGGAGGTTGGGTGGAGAGGGGAGGTTGGGTGGAGTGGGGAGGTTGGGAAGAGTGGGGAGGTTGGGTGCTCTGGGGAGTTTGGGTGAAGTGGGGAGGTTGGGTGGAGTGAGGAGGTTGCGTGGAGTGGGGAGTTTGAGTGAAATGGGGAGGTTGGGTGATTTGGGGAGGTTGGGTGGAGTGGGGAGGTTGGGAAGAGTGGGGAGGTTGGGTGCTCTGGGGAGTTTGGGTGAAGTGGGGAGGTTGGGTGGAGTGAGGAGGTTGCGTGGAGTGGGGAGTTTGAGTGGAGTGGGGAGGTTGGGTGATTTTGGGAGGTTGGGTGAAGTGGGGAGGTTGGGTGATGTGGGGAGGTTGGGTGAAGTGGGGAGGTTGGGTGAAGTGGGGAGGTTGGGTTGAGTGGGGAGGTTGTATGAAGTGCGGAAGTTGTGTGGAGTGCGGAGGTTGGGTGGAGAGCGGAGGTTGCATGGAGTGCGGAAGTTGGGTGGAGTGCGGAAGTTGGGTGGAGTGGGGAGGTTGGGTGAAGTAGGGAGGTTGGGTGAAGTGGGGAGGTTGGGTGGGGTGGGGAGGATGGGTGGAGTGGGGAGTTTGGGTGATGTGGGGAGGTTGGGTGAATTGGGGAGGTTGGGTGGAGTGGGGAGGTTGGGGGAAGTGGGGAGGTTGGGTGGAGAGGCGAGGTTGGGTGGAGTGGGGAGGTTGGGTGGAGTGGGGAGTTTGGGTGCTCTGGGGAGGTTGGGTGAAGTGGGGAGGTTGGGTGAAGTGAAGAGGTTGGGTGGAGTGGGGAGTTTGAGTGAAATGGGGAGGTTGGGTGATTTGGGGAGGTTGGGTGGAGTGGGGAGGTTGGGAAGAGTGGGGAGGTTGGGTGCTCTGGGGAGTTTGGGTGAAGTGGGGAGGTTGGGTGGAGTGAGGAGGTTGCGTGGAGTGGGGAGTTTGAGTGGAGTGGGGAGGTTGGGTGATTTTGGGAGGTTGGGTGAAGTGGGGAGGTTGGGTGATGTGGGGAGGTTGGGTGAAGTGGGGAGGTTGGGTGAAGTGGGGAGGTTGGGTTGAGTGGGGAGGTTGTATGAAGTGGGGAAGTAGTGTGGAGTGCGGAGGTTGGGTGGAGTGCGGAGGTTGCATGGAGTGCGGAAGTTGGGTGGAGTGCGGAAGTTGGGTGGAGTGGGGAGGTTGGGTGTAGTAGGGAGGTTGGGTGAAGTGGGGAGTTTGGGTGGAGAGGGGAGGTTGGGTGGAGTGGGGAGGTTGGGAAGAGTGGGGAGGTTGGGTGCTCTGGGGAGGTTGGGTGAAGTGGGGAGGTTGGGCGGAGTGAGGAGGTTTCGTGGAGTGGGGAGTTTGAGTGGAGTGGGGAGGTTGGGTGATTTTGGGAGGTTGGGTGAAGTGGGGAGGTTGGGTGATGTGGGGAGGTTGGGTTGAGTGGGGAGGTTGTATGAAGTGGGGAAGTTGTGTGGAGTGCGGAGGTTGGGTGAAGTGCGCAGGTTGCATGGAGTGCGGAAGTTGGGTGGAGTGCGGAAGTTGGGTGGAGTGCGGAGGTTGGGTGAAGTGGGGAGGTTGGGTGGAGTGGGGAGGTTGGGTGGAGTGTGGAGGTTGGGTGGAGTGGGGAGGATGGGTTGAAGTGGGGAGGTTGGGTGGAGTGGTGTGGTTGGGTGGAGTGCGTAGGTTGGGAGGTGTGGGGAGGTTGGGTGGGGAGTTTGGGTGAAGTGGGGAGGTTGGGTGGAGAGGGGAGGTTGGGTGGAGTGGGGAGGTTGGGAAGAGTGGGGAGGTTGGGTGCTCTGGGGAGTTTGGGTGAAGTGGGGAGGTTGGGTGGAGTGAGGAGGTTGCGTGGAGTGGGGAGTTTGAGTGGAGTGGGGAGGTTGGGTGATTTTGGGAGGTTGGGTGAAGTGGGGAGGTTGGGTGATGTGGGGAGGTTGGGTGAAGTGGGGAGGTTGGGTGAAGTGGGGAGGTTGGGTTGAGTGGGGAGGTTGTATGAAGTGGGGAAGTAGTGTGGAGTGCGGAGGTTGGGTGGAGTGCGGAGGTTGCATGGAGTGCGGAAGTTGGGTGGAGTGCGGAAGTTGGGTGGAGTGGGGAGTTTGGGTGATGTGGGGAGGTTGGGTGAATTGGGGAGGTTGGGTGGAGTGGGGAGGTTGGGGGAAGTGGGAAGTTGGGTGGAGTGGGGAGTTTGGGTGAAGTGGGGAGGTTGGGTGGAGACGGGAGGTTGGGTGGTGTGGGGAGGTTGGGTGGAGTGGGGAGTTTGGGTGCTCTGGGGAGGTTGGGTGAAGTGGGGAAGTTGGGTGGAGTGGGGAGGTTGGGTGGAGTGAGGAAGTTGGGTGGAGTGCGGAGGTTGGGTGGAGTGCGGAGGTTGGGTGAAGTGGGGAGGTTGGGTGGAGTGGGGAGGTTAGGTGGAGGGCGGAGTTTGAGTGGAGTGGGGAGGATGGGTTGAAGTGGGGAGGTTGGGTGGAGTGGTGTGGTTGGGTGGAGTGCGTAGGTTGGGAGGAGTGGGCAGGTTGGGTGGAGTTGGGAGGTTGGATGGCGTGGGGAGGTTCGGTGGAGTGGCGAGTGTGGGTGGAGTGGGGAGGTTGGGTGGAGTGGGGAGGTTGGGTGAAGTGGGGAGTTTGGGTGGAGAGGGGAGGTTGGGTGGAGTGGGGAGGTGGGGAAGAGTGGGGAGGTTGGGTGCTCTGGGGAGGTTGGGTGAAGTGGGGAGGTTGGGTGGAGTGAGGAGGTTTCGTGGAGTGGGGAGTTTGAGTGGAGTGGGGAGGTTGGGTGATTTTGGGAGGTTGGGTGAAGTGGGGAGGTTGGGTGATGTGGGGAGGTTGGGTTGAGTGGGGAGGTTGTATGAAGTGGGGAAGTTGTGTGGAGTGCGGAGGTTGGGTGAAGTGCGCAGGTTGCATGGAGTGCGGAAGTTGGGTGGAGTGCGGAAGTTGGGTGGAGTGCGGAGGTTGGGTGAAGTGGGGAGGTTGGGTGGAGTGGGGAGGTTGGGTGGAGTGTGGAGGTTGGGTGGAGTGGGGAGGATGGGTTGAAGTGGGGAGGTTGGGTGGAGTGGTGTGGTCGGGTGGAGTGCGTAGGTTGGGAGGTGTGGGGAGGTTGGGTGGAGTTGGGAGGTTGGATGGCGTGGGGAGGTTCGGTGGAGTGGGGAGTGTGGGTGGAGTGGGGAGGTTGGGTGGAGTGGGGAGTTTGGGTGAAGTGGGGAGGTTGGTTGGAGAGGGGAGGTTGGGTGGAGTGGGGAGGTTGGGAAGAGTGGGGAGGTTGGGTGCTCTGGGGAGTTTGGGTGAAGTGGGGAGGTTGGGTGGAATGAGGATGTTGCGTGGAGTGGGGAGTTTGAGTGGAGTGGGGAGGTTGGGTGATTTTGGGAGGTTGGGTGAAGTGGGGAGGTTGGCTGATGTGGGGAGGTTGGGTGAAGTGGGGAGGTTGGGTGAAGTGGGGAGGTTGGATTGAGTGGGGAGGTTGTATGAAGTGGGGAAGTTGTGTGGAGTGCGGAGGTTGGGTGGAGTGCGGAGGTTGCATGGAGTGCGGAAGTTGGGTGGAGTGCGGAAGTTGGGTGGAGTGGGGAGGTTGGGTGAAGTAGGGAGGTTGGGTGAAGTGGGGAGGTTGGGTGGGGTGCGGAGGATGGGTGGAGTGGGGAGTTTGTGTGATGTGGGGAGGTTGGGTGGAGTGCGGAGGTTGCATGGAGTGCGGAAGTTGGGTGGAGTGCGGAAGTTGGGTGGAGTGGGGAGGTTGGGTGTAGTAGGGAGGTTGGGTGAAGTGGGGAGTTTGGGTGGAGAGGGGAGGTTGGGTGAAGTGGGGAGTTTGAGTGGAGTGGGGAGGTTGGGTGATTTTGGGAGGTTGGGTTAAGTGGGGAGGTTGGGTGATGTGGGGAGGTTGGGTTGAGTGGGGAGGTTGTATGAAGTGGGGAAGTTGTGTGGAGTGCGGAGGTTGGGTGAAGTTCGCAGGTTGCATGCAGTGCGGAAGTTGGGTGGAGTGCGGAAGTTGGGTGGAGTGCGGAGGTTGGGTGAAGTGGGGAGGTTGGGTGGAGTGGGGAGGTTGGGTGGAGTGGTGTGGTTGGGTGGAATGCGTAGGTTAGGAGGTGTGGGGAGGTTGGGTGGAGTTGGGAGGTTGGATGGCGTGGGGAGGTTCGGTGGAGTGGGGAGTGCGGGTGGAGTGGGGAGGTTGGGTGGAGTGGGGAGTTTGGGTGAAGTGGGGAGGTTGGGTGGAGAGGGGAGGTTGGGTGGAGTGGGGAGGTTGGGAAGAGTGGGGAGGTTGGGTGGAGTGGGGAGGTTGGGTGGAGTGAGGAAGTTGTGTGGAGTGTGGAGGTTGGGTGGAGTGCGGAGGTTGGGTGAAGTGGGGAGGTTGGGTGGTGTGGGGAGGTTAGGTGGAGGGCGGAGGTTGAGTGGAGTGGGGAGGATGGGTTGAAGTGGGGAGGTTGGGTGGAGTGGTGTGGTTGGGTGGAGTGCGTAGGTTGGGAGGTGTGGGGAGGTTGGGTGGCGAGTTTGGGTGAAGTGGGGAGGTTGGGTGGAGAGGGGAGGTTGGGTGGAGTGGGGAGGTTGGGAAGAGTGGGGAGGTTGGGTGCTCTGGGGAGTTTGGGTGAAGTGGGGAGGTTGGGTGGAGTGAGGAGGTTGCATGGAGTGGGGAGTTTGAGTGGAGTGGGGAGGTTGGGTGATTTTGGGAGGTTGGGTGAAGTGGGGAGGTTGGGTGATGCGGGGAGGTTGGGTGAAGTGGGGAGGTTGGGTGAAGTGGGGAGGTTGGGTTGAGTGGGGAGGTTGTATGAAGTGGGGAAGTAGTGTGGAGTGCGGAGGTTGGGTGGAGTGCGGAGGTTGCATGGAGTGCGGAAGTTGGGTGGAGTGCGGAAGTTGGGTGGAGTGGGGAGGTTGGGTGTAGTAGGGAGGTTGGGTGAAGTGGGGAGGTTGGGTGGGGTGGGGAGGTTGGGTGGAGTGGGGAGTTTGGGTGATGTGGGGAGGTTGGGTGAATTGGGGAGGTTGGGTGGAGTGGGGAGGTTGGGGGAAGTGGGGAGGTTGGGTGGAGAGGCGAGGTTGGGTGGAGTGGGGAGGTTGGGTGGAGTGGGGAGTTTGGGTGAAGTGGGGAGGTTGGGTGGAGACGGGAGGTTGGGTGGTGTGGGGAGGTTGGGTGGAGTGGGGAGTTTGGGTGCTCTGGGGAGGTTGGGTGAAGTGGGGAGGTTGGGTGGAGTGGGGAGGTTGGGTGGAGTGAGGAAGTTGGGTGGAGTGCGGAGGTTGGGTGGAGTGCGGAGGTTGGGTGAAGTGGGGAGGTTGGGTGGAGTGGGGAGGTTAGGTGGAGGGCGGAGTTTGAGTGGAGTGGGGAGGATGGGTTGAAGTGGGGAGGTTGGGTGGAGTGGTGTGGTTGGGTGGAGTGCGTAGGTTGGGAGGAGTGGGCAGGTTGGGTGGAGTTGGGAGGTTGGATGGCGTGGGGAGGTTCGGTGGAGTGGCGAGTGTGGGTGGAGTGGGGAGGTTGGGTGGAGTGGGGAGGTTGGGTGAAGTGGGGAGTTTGGGTGGAGAGGGGAGGTTGGGTGGAGTGGGGAGGTGGGGGAAGAGTGGGGAGGTTGGGTGCTCTGGGGAGGTTGGGTGAAGTGGGGAGGTTGGGTGGAGTGAGGAGGTTTCGTGGAGTGGGGAGTTTGAGTGGAGTGGGGAGGTTGGGTGATTTTGGGAGGTTGGGTGAAGTGGGGAGGTTGGGTGATGTGGGGAGGTTGGGTTGAGTGGGGAGGTTGTATGAAGTGGGGAAGTTGTGTGGAGTGCGGAGGTTGGGTGAAGTGCGCAGGTTGCATGGAGTGCGGAAGTTGGGTGGAGTGCGGAAGTTGGGTGGAGTGCGGAGGTTGGGTGAAGTGGGGAGGTTGGGTGGAGTGGGGAGGTTGGGTGGAGTGTGGAGGTTGGGTGGAGTGGGGAGGATGGGTTGAAGTGGGGAGGTTGGGTGGAGTGGTGTGGTCGGGTGGAGTGCGTAGGTTGGGAGGTGTGGGGAGGTTGGGTGGAGTTGGGAGGTTGGATGGCGTGGGGAGGTTCGGTGGAGTGGGGAGTGTGGGTGGAGTGGGGAGGTTGGGTGGAGTGGGGAGTTTGGGTGAAGTGGGGAGGTTGGTTGGAGAGGGGAGGTTGGGTGGAGTGGGGAGGTTGGGAAGAGTGGGGAGGTTGGGTGCTCTGGGGAGTTTGGGTGAAGTGGGGAGGTTGGGTGGAGTGAGGAGGTTGCGTGGAGTGGGGAGTTTGAGTGGAGTCGGGAGGTTGGGTGATTTTGGGAGGTTGGGTGAAGTGGGGAGGTTGGGTGATGTGGGGAGGTTGGGTGAAGTGGGGAGGTTGGGTGAAGTGGGGAGGTTGGGTTGAGTGGGGAGGTTGTATGAAGTGGGGAAGTAGTGTGGAGTGCGGAGGTTGGGTGGAGTGCGGAGGTTGCATGGAGTGCGGAAGTTGGGTGGAGTGCGGAAGTTGGGTGGAGTGGGGAGTTTGGGTGATGTGGGGAGGTTGGGTGAATTGGGGAGGTTGGGTGGAGTGGGGAGGTTGGGGGAAGTGGGAAGTTGGGTGGAGTGGGGAGTTTGGGTGAAGTGGGGAGGTTGGGTGGAGACGGGAGGTTGGGTGGTGTGGGGAGGTTGGGTGGAGTGGGGAGTTTGGGTGCTCTGGGGAGGTTGGGTGAAGTGGGGAGGTTGGGTGGAGTGGGGAGGTTGGGTGGAGTGAGGAAGTTGGGTGGAGTGCGGAGGTTGGGTGGAGTGCGGAGGTTGGGTGAAGTGGGGAGGTTGGGTGGAGTGGGGAGGTTAGGTGGAGGGCGGAGTTTGAGTGGAGTGGGGAGGATGGGTTGAAGTGGGGAGGTTGGGTGGAGTGGTGTGGTTGGGTGGAGTGCGTAGGTTGGGAGGAGTGGGCAGGTTGGGTGGAGTTGGGAGGTTGGATGGCGTGGGGAGGTTCGGTGGAGTGGCGAGTGTGGGTGGAGTGGGGAGGTTGGGTGGAGTGGGGAGGTTGGGTGAAGTGGGGAGTTTGGGTGGAGAGGGGAGGTTGGGTGGAGTGGGGAGGTGGGGAAGAGTGGGGAGGTTGGGTGCTCTGGGGAGGTTGGGTGAAGTGGGGAGGTTGGGTGGAGTGAGGAGGTTTCGTGGAGTGGGGAGTTTGAGTGGAGTGGGGAGGTTGGGTGATTTTGGGAGGTTGGGTGAAGTGGGGAGGTTGGGTGATGTGGGGAGGTTGGGTTGAGTGGGGAGGTTGTATGAAGTGGGGAAGTTGTGTGGAGTGCGGAGGTTGGGTGAAGTGCGCAGGTTGCATGGAGTGCGGAAGTTGGGTGGAGTGCGGAAGTTGGGTGGAGTGCGGAGGTTGGGTGAAGTGGGGAGGTTGGGTGGAGTGGGGAGGTTGGGTGGAGTGTGGAGGTTGGGTGGAGTGGGGAGGATGGGTTGAAGTGGGGAGGTTGGGTGGAGTGGTGTGGTCGGGTGGAGTGCGTAGGTTGGGAGGTGTGGGGAGGTTGGGTGGAGTTGGGAGGTTGGATGGCGTGGGGAGGTTCGGTGGAGTGGGGAGTGTGGGTGGAGTGGGGAGGTTGGGTGGAGTGGGGAGTTTGGGTGAAGTGGGGAGGTTGGTTGGAGAGGGGAGGTTGGGTGGAGTGGGGAGGTTGGGAAGAGTGGGGAGGTTGGGTGCTCTGGGGAGTTTGGGTGAAGTGGGGAGGTTGGGTGGAATGAGGATGTTGCGTGGAGTGGGGAGTTTGAGTGGAGTGGGGAGGTTGGGTGATTTTGGGAGGTTGGGTGAAGTGGGGAGGTTGGGTGATGTGGGGAGGTTGGGTGAAGTGGGGAGGTTGGGTGAAGTGGGGAGGTTGGATTGAGTGGGGAGGTTGTATGAAGTGGGGAAGTTGTGTGGAGTGCGGAGGTTGGGTGGAGTGCGGAGGTTGCATGGAGTGCGGAAGTTGGGTGGAGTGCGGAAGTTGGGTGGAGTGGGGAGGTTGGGTGAAGTAGGGAGGTTGGGTGAAGTGGGGAGGTTGGGTGGGGTGCGGAGGATGGGTGGAGTGGGGAGTTTGGGTGATGTGGGGAGGTTGGGTGAATTGGGGAGGTTGGGTGGAGTGGGGAGGTTGGGGGAAGTGGGGAGGTTGGGTGGAGTGGGGAGTTTGGGTGCTCTGGGGAGGTTGGGTGAAGTGGGGAGGTTGGGTGAAGTGAGGAGGTTGGGTGGAGTGGGGAGTTTGAGTGAAATGGGGAGGTTGGGTGATTTGGGGAGGTTGGGTGGAGTGGGGAGGTTGGGAAGAGTGGGGAGGTTGGGTGCTCTGGGGAGTTTGGGTGAAGTGGGGAGGTTGGGTGGAGTGAGGAGGTTGCGTGGAGTGGGGAGTTTGAGTGGAGTGGGGAGGTTGGGTGATTTTGGGAGGTTGGGTGAAGTGGGGAGGTTGGGTGATGTGGGGAGGTTGGGTGAAGTGGGGAGGTTGGGTGAAGTGGGGAGGTTGGGTTGAGTGGGGAGGTTGTATGAAGTGGGGAAGTAGTGTGGAGTGCGGAGGTTGGGTGGAGTGCGGAGGTTGCATGGAGTGCGGAAGTTGGGTGGAGTGCGGAAGTTGGGTGGAGTGGGGAGGTTGGGTGAAGTAGGGAGGTTGGGTGAAGTGGGGAGGTTGGGTGGGGTGGGGAGGATGGGTGGAGTGGGGAGTTTGGGTGCTCTGGGGAGTTTGGGTGAAGTGGGGAGGTTGGGTGGAATGAGGATGTTGCGTGGAGTGGGGAGTTTGAGTGGAGTGGGGAGGTTGGGTGATTTTGGGAGGTTGGGTGAAGTGGGGAGGTTGGGTGATGTGGGGAGGTTGGGTGAAGTGGGGAGGTTGGGTGAAGTGGGGAGGTTGGATTGAGTGGGGAGGTTGTATGAAGTGGGGAAGTTGTGTGGAGTGCGGAGGTTGGGTGGAGTGCGGAGGTTGCATGGAGTGCGGAAGTTGGGTGGAGTGCGGAAGTTGGGTGGAGTGGGGAGGTTGGGTGAAGTAGGGAGGTTGGGTGAAGTGGGGAGGTTGGGTGGGGTGCGGAGGATGGGTGGAGTGGGGAGTTTGGGTGATGTGGGGAGGTTGGGTGAATTGGGGAGGTTGGGTGGAGTGGGGAGGTTGGGGGAAGTGGGGAGGTTGGGTGGAGTGGGGAGTTTGGGTGCTCTGGGGAGGTTGGGTGAAGTGGGGAGGTTGGGTGAAGTGAGGAGGTTGGGTGGAGTGGGGAGTTTGAGTGAAATGGGGAGGTTGGGTGATTTGGGGAGGTTGGGTGGAGTGGGGAGGTTGGGAAGAGTGGGGAGGTTGGGTGCTCTGGGGAGTTTGGGTGAAGTGGGGAGGTTGGGTGGAGTGAGGAGGTTGCGTGGAGTGGGGAGTTTGAGTGGAGTGGGGAGGTTGGGTGATTTTGGGAGGTTGGGTGAAGTGGGGAGGTTGGGTGATGTGGGGAGGTTGGGTGAAGTGGGGAGGTTGGGTGAAGTGGGGAGGTTGGGTTGAGTGGGGAGGTTGTATGAAGTGGGGAAGTAGTGTGGAGTGCGGAGGTTGGGTGGAGTGCGGAGGTTGCATGGAGTGCGGAAGTTGGGTGGAGTGCGGAAGTTGGGTGGAGTGGGGAGGTTGGGTGAAGTAGGGAGGTTGGGTGAAGTGGGGAGGTTGGGTGGGGTGGGGAGGATGGGTGGAGTGGGGAGTTTGGGTGATGTGGGGAGGTTGGGTGAATTGGGGAGGTTGGGTGGAGTGGGGAGGTTGGGGGAAGTGGGGAGGTTGGGTGGAGTGGGGAGTTTGGGTGCTCTGGGGAGGTTGGGTGAAGTGGGGAGGTTGGGTGAAGTGAGGAGGTTGGGTGGAGTGGGGAGTTTGAGTGAAATGGGGAGGTTGGGTGATTTGGGGAGGTTGGGTGGAGTGGGGAGGTTGGGAAGAGTGGGGAGGTTGGGTGCTCTGGGGAGTTTGGGTGAAGTGGGGAGGTTGGGTGGAGTGAGGAGGTTGCGTGGAGTGGGGAGTTTGAGTGGAGTGGGGAGGTTGGGTGATTTTGGGAGGTTGGGTGAAGTGGGGAGGTTGGGTGATGTGGGGAGGTTGGGTGAAGTGGGGAGGTTGGGTGAAGTGGGGAGGTTGGGTTGAGTGGGGAGGTTGTATGAAGTGGGGAAGTAGTGTGGAGTGCGGAGGTTGGGTGGAGTGCGGAGGTTGCATGGAGTGCGGAAGTTGGGTGGAGTGGGGAGGTTGGGTGTAGTAGGGAGGTTGGGTGAAGTGGGGAGGTTGGGTGGGGTGGGGAGGTTGGGTGGAGTGGGGAGTTTGGGTGATGTGGGGAGGTTGGGTGAATTGGGGAGGTTGGGTGGAGTGGGGAGGTTGGGGGAAGTGGGGAGGTTGGGTGGAGAGGCGAGGTTGGGTGGAGTGGGGAGGTTGGGTGGAGTGGGGAGTTTGGGTGAAGTTGGGAGGTTAGGTGGAGACGGGAGGTTGGGTGGTGTGGGGAGGTTGGGTGGAGTGGGGAGTTTGGGTGCTCTGGGGAGGTTGGGTGAAGTGGGGAGGTTGGGTGGAGTGGGGAGGTTGGGTGGAGTGCGGAGGTTGGGTGAAGTGGGGAGGTTGGGTGGAGTGGGGAGGTTAGGTGGAGGGCGGAGTTTGAGTGGAGTGGGGAGGATGGGTTGAAGTGGGGAGGTTGGGTGGAGTGGTGTGGTTGGGTGGAGTGCGTAGGTTGGGAGGAGTGGGCAGGTTGGGTAGATTTGGGAGGTTGGATGGCGTGGGGAGGTTCGGTGGAGTGGCGAGTGTGGGTGGAGTGGGGAGGTTGGGTGTAGTGGGGAGGTTGGGTGAAGTGGGGAGTTTGGGTGGAGAGGGGAGGTTGGGTGGAGTGGGGAGGTGGGGGAAGAGTGGGGAGGTTGGGTGCTCTGGGGAGGTTGGGTGAAGTGGGGAGGTTGGGTGGAGTGAGGAGGTTTCGTGGAGTGGGGAGTTTGAGTGGAGTGGGGAGGTTGGGTGATTTTGGGAGGTTGGGTGAAGTGGGGAGGTTGGGTGATGTGGGGAGGTTGGGTTGAGTGGGGAGGTTGTATGAAGTGGGGAAGTTGTGTGGAGTGCGGAGGTTGGGTGAAGTGCGCAGGTTGCATGGAGTGCGGAAGTTGGGTGGAGTGCGGAAGTTGGGTGGAGTGCGGAGGTTGGGTGAAGTGGGGAGGTTGGGTGGAGTGGGGAGGTTGGGTGGAGTGTGGAGGTTGGGTGGAGTGGGGAGGATGGGTTGAAGTGGGGAGGTTGGGTGGAGTGGTGTGGTCGAGTGGAGTGCGTAGGTTGGGAGGTGTGGGGAGGTTGGGTGGAGTTGGGAGGTTGGATGGCGTGGGGAGGTTCGGTGGAGTGGGGAGTGTGGGTGGAGTGGGGAGGTTGGGTGGAGTGGGGAGTTTGGGTGAAGTGGGGAGGTTGGTTGGAGAGGGGAGGTTGGGTGGAGTGGGGAGGTTGGGAAGAGTGGGGAGGTTGGGTGCTCTGGGGAGTTTGGGTGAAGTGGGGAGGTTGGATGGAATGAGGATGTTGCGTGGAGTGGGGAGTTTGAGTGGAGTGGGGAGGTTGGGTGATTTTGGGAGGTTGGGTGAATTGGGGAGGTTGGGTGATGTGGGGAGGTTGGGTGAAGTGGGGAGGTTGGGTGAAGTGGGGAGGTTGGGTTGAGTGGGGAGGTTGTATGAAGTGGGGAAGTTGTGTGGAGTGCGGAGGTTGGGTGGAGTGCGGAGGTTGCATGGAGTGCGGAAGTTGGGTGGAGTGCGGAAGTTGGGTGGAGTGGGGAGGTTGGGTGAAGTAGGGAGGTTAGGTGAAGTGGGGAGGTTGGGTGGGGTGGGGAGGATGGGTGGAGTGGGGAGTTTGGGTGATGTGGGGAGGTTGGGTGAATTGGGGAGGTTGGGTGGAGTGGGGAGGTTCGGGGAAGTGGGGAGGTTGGGTGGAGAGGCGAGGTTGGGTGGAGTGGGGAGGTTGGGTGGAGTGGGGAGTTTGGGTGCTCTGGGGAGGTTGGGTGAAGTGGGGAGGTTGGGTGAAGTGAGGAGGTTGGGTGGAGTGGGGAGTTTGAGTGAAATGGGGAGGTTGGGTGATTTGGGGAGGTTGGGTGGAGTGGGGAGGTTGGGGGATGTGGGGAGGTTGGGTGAAGTGGGGAGACTGGGTGAAGTTGGGAGGTTGCGTGGAGTGGGGAGGTTGGGTGCTCTGGGGATGTTGGGTGAAGTGGGGAGGTTGGGTGGAGTGAGGAGGTTGGGTAGAGTGGGGAGGTTGGGTGAAATGGGGAAGTTGGGTGGAGTGGGGAGGTTGGGTGGAGGGCGGAGGTTCGGTGAAGTGGGGAGGTTGGGTGGAGTGGGGAGGTTGGGTGGAGTGAGGAAGTTGTGTGGAGTGCGGAGGTTGGGTGGAGTGCGGAAGTTGGGTGCAGTGTGGAGGTTGGGTGGAGTGCGGAGGTTGGGTGAAGTGGGGAGGTTGGGTGGTGTGGGGAGGTTAGGTGGAGGGCGGAGGTTGAGTGGAGTGGGGAGGATGGGTTGAAGTGGGGAGGTTGGGTGGAGTGGTGTGGTTGGGTGGAGTGCGTAGGTTGGGAGGTGTGGGGAGGTTGGGTGGGGAGTTTGGGTGAAGTGGGGAGGTTGGGTGGAGAGGGGAGGTTGGGTGGAGTGGGGAGGTTGGGAAAAGTGGGGAGGTTGGGTGCTCTGGGGAGTTTGGGTGAAGTGGGGAGGTTGGGTGGAGTGAGGAGGTTGCGTGGAGTGGGGAGTTTGAGTGGAGTGGGGAGGTTGGGTGATTTTGGGAGGTTGGGTGAAGTGGGGAGGTTGGGTGATGTGGGGAGGTTGGGTGAAGTGGGGAGGTTGGGTGAAGTGGGGAGGTTGGGTTGAGTGGGGAGGTTGTATGAAGTGGGGAAGTAGTGTGGAGTGCGGAGGTTGGGTGGAGTGCGGAGGTTGCATGGAGTGCGGAGGTTGGGGGAAGTGGGGAGGTTGGGTGGAGAGGCGAGGTTGGGTGGAGTGGGGAGGTTGGGTGGAGTGGGGAGTTTGGGTGAAGTGGGGAGGTTGGGTGGAGACGGGAGGTTGGGTGGTGTGGGGAGGTTGGGTGGAGTGGGGAGTTTGGGTGCTCTGGGGAGGTTGGGTGAAGTGGGGAGGTTGGGTGGAGTGGGGAGGTTGGGTGGAGTGAGGAAGTTGGGTGGAGTGCGGAGGTTGGGTGGAGTGCGGAGGTTGGGTGAAGTGGGGAGGTTGGGTGGAGTGGGCAGGTTAGGTGGAGGGCGGAGTTTGAGTGGAGTGGGGAGGATGGGTTGAAGTGGGGAGGTTGGGTGGAGTGGGGAGGTTGGGTGAATTGGGGAGGTTGGGTGAAGTGAGGAGGTTGGGTGGAGTGGGGAGTTTGAGTGGAGTGGGGAGGTTGGGTGATGTGGGGAGGTTGGGTGAAGTGGGGAGACTGGGTGAAGTGGGGAGGTTGTATGAAGTGGGGAAGTTGTGTGGAGTGCGTAGGTTGGGTGGAGTGCGGAAGTTGGGTGGAGTGCGGAGGTTGGGTGGAGTGCGGAGGTTGGGTGAAGTGGGGAGGTTGGGTGCAGTGGGGAGGTTGGGTGGAGGGCGGAGGTTGGGTGTAGTGGGGAGGTTGGGTTGAAGTGGGGAGGTTGGGTGGAGTGGTGCGGTTGGGTGGAGTGCGTGGGTTGGGAGGAGTAGGGAGATTGGGTGGATTTGGGAGGTTGGATGGAGTGGTGAGGTTCGGTGGAGTGGGGGGGTTGGGTGGAGTGCTGAAGTTGGGTGGTGTTCGGAGGTTGGGTGGAGTGGGGAGGTTCGGTGGAGTGGGGAGGTTGGGTGCTCTGGGGAGGTAGGGTTAAGTGGGGAGGTTGGGTGGAGTGATGAGGTTGGGTGGAGTGGGGAGTTTGAGGGGATTGGGGAGGTTGGGTGATTTGGGCAGGTTGGGTGGAGTGGGGAGGTTGGGTGATGTGGGGAGGTTGGGTGAAGTGGGGAGGTTGGGTGAAATGGGGAGGTTGGGTTGAGTGGGGAGGTTGTATGAAGTGGGGAAGTTGTGTGGAGTGCGGAGGTTGGGTGGAGTGCGGAGGTTGCACGGAGTGCGGAAGTTGGGTGGAGTGGGGATGTTGGGTGAAGTAGGGAGGTTGGGTGAAGTGGGGAGGTTGGGTGGGGTGGGGAGGTTGGGTGAAGTGGGGAGGTTGGGTGGAGAGGGGAGGTTGGGTGGAGTGGGGAGGTTGGGTGGAGTAGGGAGTTTGGGTGCTCTGGGGAGGTTGGGTGAAGTGGGGAGGTTGGGTGGAGTGAGGAGGTTGGGTAGAGTGGGGAGGTTGGGTGAAATGGGGAAGTTGGGTGGAGTGGGGAGGTTGGGTGGAGGGCGGAGGTTCGGTGAAGTGGGGAGATTGGGTGGAGTGGGGAGGTTGGGTGGAGTGAGGAAGTTGTGTGGAGTGCGGAGGTTGGGTGGAGTGCGGAAGTTGGGTGGAGTGTGGAGGTTGGGTGGAGTGCGGAGGTTGGGTGAAGTGGGGAGGATGGGTGGTGTGGGGAGGTTAGGTGGAGGGCGGAGGTTGAGTGGAGTGGGCAGGATGGGTTGAAGTGGGGAGGTTGGGTGGAGTGGTGTGGTTGGGTGGAGTGCGTAGGTTGGGAGGTGTGGGGAGGTTGGGTGGAGTTGGGAGGTTGGATGGCGTGGGGAGGTTCGGTGGAGTGGGGAGTGTGGGTGGAGTGGGGAGGTTGGGTGGAGTGGGGAGGTTGGGTGAAGTGGGGAGGTTGGGTGGAGAGGGGAGGTTGGGTGGAGTGGGGAGGTTAGGAAGAGTGGGGAGGTTGGGTGCTCTGGGGAGGTTGGGTGAAGTGGGGAGGTTGGGTGGAGTGAGGAGGTTGCGTGGAGTGGGGAGTTTGAGTGGAGTGGGGAGGTTGGGTGATTTGGGGAGGTTGGGTGGAGTGGGGAGGTTGGGTGATGTGGGGAGGTTGGGTGAAGTGGGGAGGTTGGGTGAAGTGGGGAGGTTGGGTTGAGTGGGGAGGTTGTATGAAGCGGGGAAGTTGTGTGGAGTGCGGAGGTTGGGTGGAGTGCGGAGGTTGCACGGAGTGCGGAAGTTGGGTGGAGTGCGGAAGTTGGGTGGAGTGGGGATGTTGGGTGAAGTAGGGAGGTTGGGTGAAGTGGGGAGGTTGGGTGGGGTGGGGAGGTTGGGTGGAGTGGGGAGGTTGGGAGAAGTGGGGAGGATGGGTGGAGAGGGGAGGTTGGGTGGAGTGGGGAGGTTGGGTGGAGTGGGGAGTTTGGGTGCTCTGGGGAGGTTGGGTTGAGTGGGGAGGTTGTATGAAGTGGGGAAGTTGTGTGGAGTGCGGAGGTTGGGTGGAGTGCGGAGGTTGCACGGAGTGCGGAAGTTGGGTGGAGTGGGGATGTTGGGTGAAGTAGGGAGGTTGGGTGAAGTGGGGAGGTTGGGTGGGGTGGGGAGGTTGGGTGAAGTGGGGAGGTTGGGTGGAGAGGGGAGGTTGGGTGGAGTGGGGAGGTTGGGTGGAGTAGGGAGTTTGGGTGCTCTGGGGAGGTTGGGTGAAGTGGGGAGGTTGGGTGGAGTGAGGAGGTTGGGTAGAGTGGGGAGGTTGGGTGAAATGGGGAAGTTGGGTGGAGTGGGGAGGTTGGGTGGAGGGCGGAGGTTCGGTGAAGTGGGGAGATTGGGTGGAGTGGGGAGGTTGGGTGGAGTGAGGAAGTTGTGTGGAGTGCGGAGGTTGGGTGGAGTGCGGAAGTTGGGTGGAGTGTGGAGGTTGGGTGGAGTGCGGAGGTTGGGTGAAGTGGGGAGGATGGGTGGTGTGGGGAGGTTAGGTGGAGGGCGGAGGTTGAGTGGAGTGGGCAGGATGGGTTGAAGTGGGGAGGTTGGGTGGAGTGGTGTGGTTGGGTGGAGTGCGTAGGTTGGGAGGTGTGGGGAGGTTGGGTGGAGTTGGGAGGTTGGATGGCGTGGGGAGGTTCGGTGGAGTGGGGAGTGTGGGTGGAGTGGGGAGGTTGGGTGGAGTGGGGAGGTTGGGTGAAGTGGGGAGGTTGGGTGGAGAGGGGAGGTTGGGTGGAGTGGGGAGGTTAGGAAGAGTGGGGAGGTTGGGTGCTCTGGGGAGGTTGGGTGAAGTGGGGAGGTTGGGTGGAGTGAGGAGGTTGCGTGGAGTGGGGAGTTTGAGTGGAGTGGGGAGGTTGGGTGATTTGGGGAGGTTGGGTGGAGTGGGGAGGTTGGGTGATGTGGGGAGGTTGGGTGAAGTGGGGAGGTTGGGTGAAGTGGGGAGGTTGGGTTGAGTGGGGAGGTTGTATGAAGCGGGGAAGTTGTGTGGAGTGCGGAGGTTGGGTGGAGTGCGGAGGTTGCACGGAGTGCGGAAGTTGGGTGGAGTGCGGAAGTTGGGTGGAGTGGGGATGTTGGGTGAAGTAGGGAGGTTGGGTGAAGTGGGGAGGTTGGGTGGGGTGGGGAGGTTGGGTGGAGTGGGGAGGTTGGGAGAAGTGGGGAGGATGGGTGGAGAGGGGAGGTTGGGTGGAGTGGGGAGGTTGGGTGGAGTGGGGAGTTTGGGTGCTCTGGGGAGGTTGGGTGAAGTGGGGAGTTTGGGTGGAGTGAGGAGGTTGGGTAGAGTGGGGAGGTTGGGTGAAATGGGGAAGTTGGGTGGAGTGGGGAGGTTGGGTGGAGGGCGGAGGTTCGGTGAAGTGGGGAGGTTGGGTGAAGTGGGGAGATTGGGTGAAGTTGGGAGGTTGCGTGGAGTGGGGAGGTTGGGTGCTCTGGGGATGTTGGGTGAAGTGGGGAGGTTGGGTGGAGTGAAGAGGTTGGGTAGAGTGGGGAGGTTGGGTGAAATGGGGAAGTTGGGTGGAGTGGGGAGGTTGGGTGGAGGGCGGAGGTTCGGTGAAGTGGGGAGGTTGGGTGGAGTGGGGAGGTTGGGTGGAGTGAGGAAGTTGTGTGGAGTGCGGAGGTTGGGTGGAGTGCGGAAGTTGGGTGGAGTGTGGAGGTTGGGTGGAGGGCGGAGGTTGAGTGGAGTGGGGAGGATGGGTTGAAGTGGGGAGGTTGGGTGGAGTGGTGTGGTTGGGTGGAGTGCGTAGTTTGGGAGGTGTGGGGAGGTTGGGTGGAGTTGGGAGGTTGGATGGCGTGGGGAGGTTCGGTGGAGTGGGGAGTGTGGGTGGAGTGGGGAGGTTGGGTGATGTGGGGAGGTTGGGTGAAGTGGGGAGACTGGGTGAAGTGGGGAGGTTGTATGAAGTGGGGAAGTTGTGTGGAGTGCGTAGGTTGGGTGGAGTGCGGAAGTTGGGTGGAGTGCGGAGGTTGGGTGGAGTGCGGAGGTTGGGTGAAGTGGGGAGGTTGGGTGCATTGGGGAGGTTGGGTGGAGGGCGGAGGTTGGGTGTAGTGGGGAGGTTGGGTTGAAGTGGGGAGGTTGGGTGGAGTGGTGCGGTTGGGTGGAGTGCGTGGGTTGGGAGGAGTGGGGAGATTGGGTGGATTTGGGAGGTTGGATGGAGTGGTGAGGTTCGGTGGAGTGGGGGGGTTGGGTGGAGTGCTGAAGTTGGGTGGTGTTCGGAGGTTGGGTGGAGTGGGGAGGTTCGGTGGAGTGGGGAGGTTGGGTGCTCTGGGGAGGTAGGGTTAAGTGGGGAGGTTGGGTGGAGTGATGAGGTTGGGTGGAGTGGGGAGTTTGAGGGGATTGGGGAGGTTGGGTGATTTGGGCAGGTTGGGTGGAGTGGGGAGGTTGGGTGATGTGGGGAGGTTGGGTGAAGTGGGGAGGTTGGGTGAAATGGGGAGGTTGGGTTGAGTGGGGAGGTTGTATGAAGTGGGGAAGTTGTGTGGAGTGCGGAGGTTGGGTGGAGTGCGGAGGTTGCACGGAGTGCGGAAGTTGGGTGGAGTGGGGATGTTGGGTGAAGTAGGGAGGTTGGGTGAAGTGGGGAGGTTGGGTGGGGTGGGGAGGTTGAGTGAAGTGGGGAGGTTGGGTGGAGAGGGGAGGTTGGGTGGAGTGGGGAGGTTGGGTGGAGTAGGGAGTTTGGGTGCTCTGGGGAGGTTGGGTGAAGTGGGGAGGTTGGGTGGAGTGAGGAGGTTGGGTAGAGTGGGGAGGTTGGGTGAAATGGGGAAGTTGGGTGGAGTGGGGAGGTTGGGTGGAGGGCGGAGGTTCGGTGAAGTGGGGAGATTGGGTGGAGTGGGGAGGTTGGGTGGAGTGAGGAAGTTGTGTGGAGTGCGGAGGTTGGGTGGAGTGCGGAAGTTGGGTGGAGTGTGGAGGTTGGGTGGAGTGCGGAGGTTGGGTGAAGTGGGGAGGATGGGTGGTGTGGGGAGGTTAGGTGGAGGGCGGAGGTTGAGTGGAGTGGGCAGGATGGGTTGAAGTGGGGAGGTTGGGTGGAGTGGTGTGGTTGGGTGGAGTGCGTAGGTTGGGAGGTGTGGGGAGGTTGGGTGGAGTTGGGAGGTTGGATGGCGTGGGGAGGTTCGGTGGAGTGGGGAGTGTGGGTGGAGTGGGGAGGTTGGGTGGAGTGGGGAGGTTGGGTGAAGTGGGGAGGTTGGGTGGAGAGGGGAGGTTGGGTGGAGTGGGGAGGTTAGGAAGAGTGGGGAGGTTGGGTGCTCTGGGGAGGTTGGGTGAAGTGGGGAGGTTGGGTGGAGTGAGGAGGTTGCGTGGAGTGGGGAGTTTGAGTGGAGTGGGGAGGTTGGGTGATTTGGGGAGGTTGGGTGGAGTGGGGAGGTTGGGTGATGTGGGGAGGTTGGGTGAAGTGGGGAGGTTGGGTGAAGTGGGGAGGTTGGGTTGAGTGGGGAGGTTGTATGAAGCGGGGAAGTTGTGTGGAGTGCGGAGGTTGGGTGGAGTGCGGAGGTTGCACGGAGTGCGGAAGTTGGGTGGAGTGCGGAAGTTGGGTGGAGTGGGGATGTTGGGTGAAGTAGGGAGGTTGGGTGAAGTGGGGAGGTTGGGTGGGGTGGGGAGGTTGGGTGGAGTGGGGAGGTTGGGAGAAGTGGGGAGGATGGGTGGAGAGGGGAGGTTGGGTGGAGTGGGGAGGTTGGGTGGAGTGGGGAGTTTGGGTGCTCTGGGGAGGTTGGGTGAAGTGGGGAGTTTGGGTGGAGTGAGGAGGTTGGGTAGAGTGGGGAGGTTGGGTGAAATGGGGAAGTTGGGTGGAGTGGGGAGGTTGGGTGGAGGGCGGAGGTTCGGTGAAGTGGGGAGGTTGGGTGAAGTGGGGAGATTGGGTGAAGTTGGGAGGTTGCGTGGAGTGGGGAGGTTGGGTGCTCTGGGGATGTTGGGTGAAGTGGGGAGGTTGGGTGGAGTGAAGAGGTTGGGTAGAGTGGGGAGGTTGGGTGAAATGGGGAAGTTGGGTGGAGTGGGGAGGTTGGGTGGAGGGCGGAGGTTCGGTGAAGTGGGGAGGTTGGGTGGAGTGGGGAGGTTGGGTGGAGTGAGGAAGTTGTGTGGAGTGCGGAGGTTGGGTGGAGTGCGGAAGTTGGGTGGAGTGTGGAGGTTGGGTGGAGGGCGGAGGTTGAGTGGAGTGGGGAGGATGGGTTGAAGTGGGGAGGTTGGGTGGAGTGGTGTGGTTGGGTGGAGTGCGTAGTTTGGGAGGTGTGGGGAGGTTGGGTGGAGTTGGGAGGTTGGATGGCGTGGGGAGGTTCGGTGGAGTGGGGAGTGTGGGTGGAGTGGGGAGGTTGGGTGATGTGGGGAGGTTGGGTGAAGTGGGGAGACTGGGTGAAGTGGGGAGGTTGTATGAAGTGGGGAAGTTGTGTGGAGTGCGTAGGTTGGGTGGAGTGCGGAAGTTGGGTGGAGTGCGGAGGTTGGGTGGAGTGCGGAGGTTGGGTGAAGTGGGGAGGTTGGGTGCATTGGGGAGGTTGGGTGGAGGGCGGAGGTTGGGTGTAGTGGGGAGGTTGGGTTGAAGTGGGGAGGTTGGGTGGAGTGGTGCGGTTGGGTGGAGTGCGTGGGTTGGGAGGAGTGGGGAGATTGGGTGGATTTGGGAGGTTGGATGGAGTGGTGAGGTTCGGTGGAGTGGGGGGGTTGGGTGGAGTGCTGAAGTTGGGTGGTGTTCGGAGGTTGGGTGGAGTGGGGAGGTTCGGTGGAGTGGGGAGGTTGGGTGCTCTGGGGAGGTAGGGTTAAGTGGGGAGGTTGGGTGGAGTGATGAGGTTGGGTGGAGTGGGGAGTTTGAGGGGATTGGGGAGGTTGGGTGATTTGGGCAGGTTGGGTGGAGTGGGGAGGTTGGGTGATGTGGGGAGGTTGGGTGAAGTGGGGAGGTTGGGTGAAATGGGGAGGTTGGGTTGAGTGGGGAGGTTGTATGAAGTGGGGAAGTTGTGTGGAGTGCGGAGGTTGGGTGGAGTGCGGAGGTTGCACGGAGTGCGGAAGTTGGGTGGAGTGGGGATGTTGGGTGAAGTAGGGAGGTTGGGTGAAGTGGGGAGGTTGGGTGGAGAGGGGAGGTTGGGTGGAGTGGGGAGGTTGGGTGGAGTAGGGAGTTTGGGTGCTCTGGGGAGGTTGGGTGAAGTGGGGAGTTTGGGTGGAGTGAGGAGGTTGGGTAGAGTGGGGAGGTTGGGTGAAATGGGGAAGTTGGGTGGAGTGGGGAGGTTGGGTGGAGGGCGGAGGTTCGGTGAAGTGGGGAGGTTGGGTGAAGTGGGGAGATTGGGTGAAGTTGGGAGGTTGCGTGGAGTGGGGAGGTTGGGTGCTCTGGGGATGTTGGGTGAAGTGGGGAGGTTGGGTGGAGTGAAGAGGTTGGGTAGAGTGGGGAGGTTGGGTGAAATGGGGAAGTTGGGTGGAGTGGGGAGGTTGGGTGGAGGGCGGAAGTTCGGTGAAGTGGGGAGGTTGGGTGGAGTGGGGAGGTTGGGTGTAGTGAGGAAGTTGTGTGGAGTGCGGAGGTTGGGTGGAGTGCGGAAGTTGGGTGGAGTGTGGAGGTTGGGTGGAGGGCGGAGGTTGAGTGGAGTGGGGAGGATGGGTTGAAGTGGGGAGGTTGGGTGGAGTGGTGTGGTTGGGTGGAGTGCGTAGTTTGGGAGGTGTGGGGAGGTTGGGTGGAGTTGGGAGGTTGGATGGCGTGGGGAGGTTCGGTGGAGTGGGGAGTGTGGGTGGAGTGGGGAGGTTGGGTGATGTGGGGAGGTTGGGTGAAGTGGGGAGACTGGGTGAAGTGGGGAGGTTGTATGAAGTGGGGAAGTTGTGTGGAGTGCGTAGGTTGGGTGGAGTGCGGAAGTTGGGTGGAGTGCGGAGGTTGGGTGGAGTGCGGAGGTTGGGTGAAGTGGGGAGGTTGGGTGCAGTGGGGAGGTTGGGTGGAGGGCGGAGGTTGGGTGTAGTGGGGAGGTTGGGTTGAAGTGGGGAGGTTGGGTGGAGTGGTGCGGTTGGGTGGAGTGCGTGGGTTGGGAGGAGTGGGGAGATTGGGTGGATTTGGGAGGTTGGATGGAGTGGTGAGGTTCGGTGGAGTGGGGGGGTTGGGTGGAGTGCTGAAGTTGGGTGGTGTTCGGAGGTTGGGTGGAGTGGGGAGGTTCGGTGGAGTGGGGAGGTTGGGTGCTCTGGGGAGGTAGGGTTAAGTGGGGAGGTTGGGTGGAGTGATGAGGTTGGGTGGAGTGGGGAGTTTGAGGGGATTGGGGAGGTTGGGTGATTTGGGCAGGTTGGGTGGAGTGGGGAGGTTGGGTGATGTGGGGAGGTTGGGTGAAGTGGGGAGGTTGGGTGAAATGGGGAGGTTGGGTTGAGTGGGGAGGTTGTATGAAGTGGGGAAGTTGTGTGGAGTGCGGAGGTTGGGTGGAGTGCGGAGGTTGCACGGAGTGCGGAAGTTGGGTGGAGTGGGGATGTTGGGTGAAGTAGGGAGGTTGGGTGAAGTGGGGAGGTTGGGTGGGGTGGGGAGGTTGGGTGAAGTGGGGAGGTTGGGTGGAGAGGGGAGGTTGGGTGGAGTGGGGAGGTTGGGTGGAGTAGGGAGTTTGGGTGCTCTGGGGAGGTTGGGTGAAGTGGGGAGGTTGGGTGGAGTGAGGAGGTTGGGTAGAGTGGGGAGGTTGGGTGAAATGGGGAAGTTGGGTGGAGTGGGGAGGTTGGGTGGAGGGCGGAGGTTCGGTGAAGTGGGGAGATTGGGTGGAGTGGGGAGGTTGGGTGGAGTGAGGAAGTTGTGTGGAGTGCGGAGGTTGGGTGGAGTGCGGAAGTTGGGTGGAGTGTGGAGGTTGGGTGGAGTGCGGAGGTTGGGTGAAGTGGGGAGGATGGGTGGTGTGGGGAGGTTAGGTGGAGGGCGGAGGTTGGGTGAAGTGGGGAGTTTGGGTGGAGTGAGGAGGTTGGGTAGAGTGGGGAGGTTGGGTGAAATGGGGAAGTTGGGTGGAGTGGGGAGGTTGGGTGGAGGGCGGAGGTTCGGTGAAGTGGGGAGGTTGGGTGAAGTGGGGAGATTGGGTGAAGTTGGGAGTTTGCGTGGAGTGGGGAGGTTGGGTGCTCTGGGGATGTTGGGTGAAGTGGGGAGGTTGGGTGGAGTGAAGAGGTTGGGTAGAGTGGGGAGGTTGGGTGAAATGGGGAAGTTGGGTGGAGTGGGGAGGTTGGGTGGAGGGCGGAGGTTCGGTGAAGTGGGGAGGTTGGGTGGAGTGGGGAGGTTGGGTGGAGTGAGGAAGTTGTGTGGAGTGCGGAGGTTGGGTGGAGTGCGGAAGTTGGGTGGAGTGTGGAGGTTGGGTGGAGGGCGGAGGTTGAGTGGAGTGGGAAGGATGGGTTGAAGTGGGGAGGTTGGGTGGAGTGGTGTGGTTGGGTGGAGTGCGTAGTTTGGGAGGTGTGGGGAGGTTGGGTGGAGTTGGGAGGTTGGATGGCGTGGGGAGGTTCGGTGGAGTGGGGAGTGTGGGTGGAGTGGGGAGGTTGGGTGATGTGGGGAGGTTGGGTGAAGTGGGGAGACTGGGTGAAGTGGGGAGGTTGTATGAAGTGGGGAAGTTGTGTGGAGTGCGTAGGTTGGGTGGAGTGCGGAAGTTGGGTGGAGTGCGGAGGTTGGGTGGAGTGCGGAGGTTGGGTGAAGTGGGGAGGTTGGGTGCAGTGGGGAGGTTGGGTGGAGGGCGGAGGTTGGGTGTAGTGGGGAGGTTGGGTTGAAGTGGGGAGGTTGGGTGGAGTGGTGCGGTTGGGTGGAGTCCGTGGGTTGGGAGGAGTGGGGAGATTGGGTGGATTTGGGAGGTTGGATGGAGTGGTGAGGTTCGGTGGAGTGGGGGGGTTGGGTGGAGTGCTGAAGTTGGGTGGTGTTCGGAGGTTGGGTGGAGTGGGGAGGTTCGGTGGAGTGGGGAGGTTGGGTGCTCTGGGGAGGTAGGGTTAAGTGGGGAGGTTGGGTGGAGTGATGAGGTTGGGTGGAGTGGGGAGTTTGAGGGGATTGGGGAGGTTGGGTGATTTGGGCAGGTTGGGTGGAGTGGGGAGGTTGGGTGATGTGGGGAGGTTGGGTGAAGTGGGGAGGTTGGGTGAAATGGGGAGGTTGGGTTGAGTGGGGAGGTTGTATGAAGTGGGGAAGTTGTGTGGAGTGCGGAGGTTGGGTGGAGTGCGGAGGTTGCACGGAGTGCGGAAGTTGGGTGGAGTGGGGATGTTGGGTGAAGTAGGGAGGTTGGGTGAAGTGGGGAGGTTGGGTGGGGTGGGGAGGTTGGGTGAAGTGGGGAGGTTGGGTGGAGAGGGGAGGTTGGGTGGAGTGGGGAGGTTGGGTGGAGTAGGGAGTTTGGGTGCTCTGGGGAGGTTGGGTGAAGTGGGGAGGTTGGGTGGAGTGAGGAGGTTGGGTAGAGTGGGGAGGTTGGGTGAAATGGGGAAGTTGGGTGGAGTGGGGAGGTTGGGTGGAGGGCGGAGGTTCGGTGAAGTGGGAAGATTGGGTGGAGTGGGGAGGTTGGGTGGAGTGAGGAAGTTGTGTGGAGTGCGGAGGTTGGGTGGAGTGCGGAAGTTGGGTGGAGTGTGGAGGTTGGGTGGAGTGCGGAGGTTGGGTGAAGTGGGGAGGATGGGTGGTGTGGGGAGGTTAGGTGGAGGGCGGAGGTTGAGTGGAGTGGGCAGGATGGGTTGAAGTGGGGAGGTTGGGTGGAGTGGTGTGGTTGGGTGGAGTGCGTAGGTTGGGAGGTGTGGGGAGGTTGGGTGGAGTTGGGAGGTTGGATGGCGTGGGGAGGTTCGGTGGAGTGGGGAGTGTGGGTGGAGTGGGGAGGTTGGGTGGAGTGGGGAGGTTGGGTGAAGTGGGGAGGTTGGGTGGAGAGGGGAGGTTGGGTGGAGTGGGGAGGTTGGGAAGAGTGGGGAGGTTGGGTGCTCTGGGGAGGTTGGGTGAAGTGGGGAGGTTGGGTGGAGTGAGGAGGTTGCGTGGAGTGGGGAGTTTGAGTGGAGTGGGGAGGTTGGGTGATTTGGGGAGGTTGGGTGGAGTGGGGAGGTTGGGTGATGTGGGGAGGTTGGGTGAAGTGGGGAGGTTGGGTGAAGTGGGGAGGTTGGGTTGAGTGGGGAGGTTGTATGAAGCGGGGAAGTTGTGTGGAGTGCGGAGGTTGGGTGGAGTGCGGAGGTTGCACGGAGTGCGGAAGTTGGGTGGAGTGCGGAAGTTGGGTGGAGTGGGGATGTTGGGTGAAGTAGGGAGGTTGGGTGAAGTGGGGAGGTTGGGTGGGGTGGGGAGGTTGGGTGGAGTGGGGAGGTTGGGAGAAGTGGGGAGGATGGGTGGAGAGGGGAGGTTGGGTGGAGTGGGGAGGTTGGGTGGAGTGGGGAGTTTGGGTGCTCTGGGGAGGTTGGGTGAAGTGGGGAGTTTGGGTGGAGTGAGGAGGTTGGGTAGAGTGGGGAGGTTGGGTGAAATGGGGAAGTTGGGTGGAGTGGGGAGGTTGGGTGGAGGGCGGAGGTTCGGTGAAGTGGGGAGGTTGGGTGAAGTGGGGAGATTGGGTGAAGTTGGGAGGTTGCGTGGAGTGGGGAGGTTGGGTGCTCTGGGGATGTTGGGTGAAGTGGGGAGGTTGGGTGGAGTGAAGAGGTTGGGTAGAGTGGGGAGGTTGGGTGAAATGGGGAAGTTGGGTGGAGTGGGGAGGTTGGGTGGAGGGCGGAGGTTCGGTGAAGTGGGGAGGTTGGGTGGAGTGGGGAGGTTGGGTGGAGTGAGGAAGTTGTGTGGAGTGCGGAGGTTGGGTGGAGTGCGGAAGTTGGGTGGAGTGTGGAGGTTGGGTGGAGGGCGGAGGTTGAGTGGAGTGGGGAGGATGGGTTGAAGTGGGGAGGTTGGGTGGAGTGGTGTGGTTGGGTGGAGTGCGTAGTTTGGGAGGTGTGGGGAGGTTGGGTGGAGTTGGGAGGTTGGATGGCGTGGGGAGGTTCGGTGGAGTGGGGAGTGTGGGTGGAGTGGGGAGGTTGGGTGATGTGGGGAGGTTGGGTGAAGTGGGGAGACTGGGTGAAGTGGGGAGGTTGTATGAAGTGGGGAAGTTGTGTGGAGTGCGTAGGTTGGGTGGAGTGCGGAAGTTGGGTGGAGTGCGGAGGTTGGGTGGAGTGCGGAGGTTGGGTGAAGTGGGGAGGTTGGGTGCAGTGGGGAGGTTGGGTGGAGGGCGGAGGTTGGGTGTAGTGGGGAGGTTGGGTTGAAGTGGGGAGGTTGGGTGGAGTGGTGCGGTTGGGTGGAGTGCGTGGGTTGGGAGGAGTGGGGAGATTGGGTGGATTTGGGAGGTTGGATGGAGTGGTGAGGTTCGGTGGAGTGGGGGGGTTGGGTGGAGTGCTGAAGTTGGGTGGTGTTCGGAGGTTGGGTGGAGTGGGGAGGTTCGGTGGAGTGGGGAGGTTGGGTGCTCTGGGGAGGTAGGGTTAAGTGGGGAGGTTGGGTGGAGTGATGAGGTTGGGTGGAGTGGGGAGTTTGAGGGGATTGGGGAGGTTGGGTGATTTGGGCAGGTTGGGTGGAGTGGGGAGGTTGGGTGATGTGGGGAGGTTGGGTGAAGTGGGGAGGTTGGGTGAAATGGGGAGGTTGGGTTGAGTGGGGAGGTTGTATGAAGTGGGGAAGTTGTGTGGAGTGCGGAGGTTGGGTGGAGTGCGGAGGTTGCACGGAGTGCGGAAGTTGGGTGGAGTGGGGATGTTGGGTGAAGTAGGGAGGTTGGGTGAAGTGGGGAGGTTGGGTGGGGTGGGGAGGTTGGGTGAAGTGGGGAGGTTGGGTGGAGAGGGGAGGTTGGGTGGAGTGGGGAGGTTGGGTGGAGTAGGGAGTTTGGGTGCTCTGGGGAGGTTGGGTGAAGTGGGGAGGTTGGGTGGAGTGAGGAGGTTGGGTAGAGTGGGGAGGTTGGGTGAAATGGGGAAGTTGGGTGGAGTGGGGAGGTTGGGTGGAGGGCGGAGGTTCGGTGAAGTGGGGAGATTGGGTGGAGTGGGGAGGTTGGGTGGAGTGAGGAAGTTGTGTGGAGTGCGGAGGTTGGGTGGAGTGCGGAAGTTGGGTGGAGTGTGGAGGTTGGGTGGAGTGCGGAGGTTGGGTGAAGTGGGGAGGATGGGTGGTGTGGGGAGGTTAGGTGGAGGGCGGAGGTTGAGTGGAGTGGGCAGGATGGGTTGAAGTGGGGAGGTTGGGTGGAGTGGTGTGGTTGGGTGGAGTGCGTAGGTTGGGAGGTGTGGGGAGGTTGGGTGGAGTTGGGAGGTTGGATGGCGTGGGGAGGTTGGGTGATTTTGGGAGGTTGGGTGAAGTGGGGAGGTTGGGTGATGTGGGGAGGTTGGGTGAAGTGGGGAGGTTGGGTGAAGTGGGGAGGTTGGGTTGAGTGGGGAGGTTGTATGAAGTGGGGAAGTTGTGTGGAGTGCGGAGGTTGGGTGGAGTGCGGAGGTTGCATGGAGTGCGGAAGTTGGGTGGAGTGCGGAAGTTGGGTGGAGTGGGGAGGTTGGGTGAAGTAGGGAGGTTAGGTGAAGTGGGGAGGTTGGGTGGGGTGGGGAGGATGGGTGGAGTGGGGAGTTTGGGTGATGTGGGGAGGTTGGGTGAATTGGGGAGGTTGGGTGGAGTGGGGAGGTTCGGGGAAGTGGGGAGGTTGGGTGGAGAGGCGAGGTTGGGTGGAGTGGGGAGGTTGGGTGGAGTGGGGAGTTTGGGTGCTCTGGGGAGGTTGGGTGAAGTGGGGAGGTTGGGTGAAGTGAGGAGGTTGGGTGGAGTGGGGAGTTTGAGTGAAATGGGGAGGTTGGGTGATTTGGGGAGGTTGGGTGGAGTGGGGAGGTTGGGGGATGTGGGGAGGTTGGGTGAAGTGGGGAGACTGGGTGAAGTTGGGAGGTTGCGTGGAGTGGGGAGGTTGGGTGCTCTGGGGATGTTGGGTGAAGTGGGGAGGTTGGGTGGAGTGAGGAGGTTGGGTAGAGTGGGGAGGTTGGGTGAAATGGGGAAGTTGGGTGGAGTGGGGAGGTTGGGTGGAGGGCGGAGGTTCGGTGAAGTGGGGAGGTTGGGTGGAGTGGGGAGGTTGGGTGGAGTGAGGAAGTTGTGTGGAGTGCGGAGGTTGGGTGGAGTGCGGAAGTTGGGTGGAGTGTGGAGGTTGGGTGGAGTGCGGAGGTTGGGTGAAGTGGGGAGGATGGGTGGTGTGGGGAGGTTAGGTGGAGGGCGGAGGTTGAGTGGAGTGGGCAGGATGGGTTGAAGTGGGGAGGTTGGGTGGAGTGGTGTGGTTGGGTGGAGTGCGTAGGTTGGGAGGTGTGGGGAGGTTGGGTGGAGTTGGGAGGTTGGATGGCGTGGGGAGGTTCGGTGGAGTGGGGAGTGTGGGTGGAGTGGGGAGGTTGGGTGGAGTGGGGAGGTTGGGTGAAGTGGGGAGGTTGGGTGGAGAGGGGAGGTTGGGTGGAGTGGGGAGGTTGGGAAGAGTGGGGAGGTTGGGTGCTCTGGGGAGGTTGGGTGAAGTGGGGAGGTTGGGTGGAGTGAGGAGGTTGCGTGGAGTGGGGAGTTTGAGTGGAGTGGGGAGGTTGGGTGATTTGGGGAGGTTGGGTGGAGTGGGGAGGTTGGGTGATGTGGGGAGGTTGGGTGAAGTGGGGAGGTTGGGTGAAGTGGGGAGGTTGGGTTGAGTGGGGAGGTTGTATGAAGCGGGGAAGTTGTGTGGAGTGCGGAGGTTGGGTGGAGTGCGGAGGTTGCACGGAGTGCGGAAGTTGGGTGGAGTGCGGAAGTTGGGTGGAGTGGGGATGTTGGGTGAAGTAGGGAGGTTGGGTGAAGTGGGGAGGTTGGGTGGGGTGGGGAGGTTGGGTGGAGTGGGGAGGTTGGGAGAAGTGGGGAGGATGGGTGGAGAGGGGAGGTTGGGTGGAGTGGGGAGGTTGGGTGGAGTGGGGAGTTTGGGTGCTCTGGGGAGGTTGGGTGAAGTGGGGAGTTTGGGTGGAGTGAGGAGGTTGGGTAGAGTGGGGAGGTTGGGTGAAATGGGGAAGTTGGGTGAAGTGGGGAGGTTGGGTGGGGTGGGGAGGTTGGGTGGAGTGGGGAGGTTGGGAGAAGTGGGGAGGATGGGTGGAGAGGGGAGGTTGGGTGGAGTGGGGAGGTTGGGTGGAGTGGGGAGTTTGGGTGCTCTGGGGAGGTTGGGTGAAGTGGGGAGTTTGGGTGGAGTGAGGAGGTTGGGTAGAGTGGGGAGGTTGGGTGAAATGGGGAAGTTGGGTGGAGTGGGGAGGTTTTGTGTGGAGGGCGGAGGTTCGGTGAAGTGGGGAGGTTGGGTGAAGTGGGGAGATTGGGTGAAGTTGGGAGGTTGCGTGGAGTGGGGAGGTTGGGTGCTCTGGGGATGTTGGGTGAAGTGGGGAGGTTGGGTGGAGTGAAGAGGTTGGGTAGAGTGGGGAGGTTGGGTGAAATGGGGAAGTTGGGTGGAGTGGGGAGGTTGGGTGGAGGGCGGAGGTTCGGTGAAGTGGGGAGGTTGGGTGGAGTGGGGAGGTTGGGTGGAGTGAGGAAGTTGTGTGGAGTGCGGAGGTTGGGTGGAGTGCGGAAGTTGGGTGGAGTGTGGAGGTTGGGTGGAGGGCGGAGGTTGAGTGGAGTGGGGAGGATGGGTTGAAGTGGGGAGGTTGGGTGGAGTGGTGTGGTTGGGTGGAGTGCGTAGTTTGGGAGGTGTGGGGAGGTTGGGTGGAGTTGGGAGGTTGGATGGCGTGGGGAGGTTCGGTGGAGTGGGGAGTGTGGGTGGAGTGGGGAGGTTGGGTGATGTGGGGAGGTTGGGTGAAGTGGGGAGACTGGGTGAAGTGGGGAGGTTGTATGAAGTGGGGAAGTTGTGTGGAGTGCGTAGGTTGGGTGGAGTGCGGAAGTTGGGTGGAGTGCGGAGGTTGGGTGGAGTGCGGAGGTTGGGTGAAGTGGGGAGGTTGGGTGCAGTGGGGAGGTTGGGTGGAGGGCGGAGGTTGGGTGTAGTGGGGAGGTTGGGTTGAAGTGGGGAGGTTGGGTGGAGTGGTGCGGTTGGGTGGAGTGCGTGGGTTGGGAGGAGTGGGGAGATTGGGTGGATTTGGGAGGTTGGATGGAGTGGTGAGGTTCGGTGGAGTGGGGGGGTTGGGTGGAGTGCTGAAGTTGGGTGGTGTTCGGAGGTTGGGTGGAGTGGGGAGGTTCGGTGGAGTGGGGAGGTTGGGTGCTCTGGGGAGGTAGGGTTAAGTGGGGAGGTTGGGTGGAGTGATGAGGTTGGGTGGAGTGGGGAGTTTGAGGGGATTGGGGAGGTTGGGTGATTTGGGCAGGTTGGGTGGAGTGGGGAGGTTGGGTGATGTGGGGAGGTTGGGTGAAGTGGGGAGGTTGGGTGAAATGGGGAGGTTGGGTTGAGTGGGGAGGTTGTATGAAGTAGGGAAGTTGTGTGGAGTGCGGAGGTTGGGTGGAGTGCGGAGGTTGCACGGAGTGCGGAAGTTGGGCGGAGTGGGGATGTTGGGTGAAGTAGGGAGGTTGGGTGAAGTGGGGAGGTTGGGTGGGGTGGGGAGGTTGGGTGAAGTGGGGAGGTTGGGTGGAGAGGGGAGGTTGGGTGGAGTGGGGAGGTTGGGTGGAGTAGGGAGTTTGGGTGCTCTGGGGAGGTTGGGTGAAGTGGGGAGGTTGGGTGGAGTGAGGAGGTTGGGTAGAGTGGGGAGGTTGGGTGAAATGGGGAAGTTGGGTGGAGTGGGGAGGTTGGGTGGAGGGCGGAGGTTCGGTGAAGTGGGGAGATTGGGTGGAGTGGGGAGGTTGGGTGGAGTGAGGAAGTTGTGTGGAGTGCGGAGGTTGGGTGGAGTGCGGAAGTTGGGTGGAGTGTGGAGGTTGGGTGGAGTGCGGAGGTTGGGTGAAGTGGGGAGGATGGGTGGTGTGGGGAGGTTAGGTGGAGGGCGGAGGTTGAGTGGAGTGGGCAGGATGGGTTGAAGTGGGGAGGTTGGGTGGAGTGGTGTGGTTGGGTGGAGTGCGTAGGTTGGGAGGTGTGGGGAGGTTGGGTGGAGTTGGGAGGTTGGATGGCGTGGGGAGGTTGGGTGATTTTGGGAGGTTGGGTGAAGTGGGGAGGTTGGGTGATGTGGGGAGGTTGGGTGAAGTGGGGAGGTTGGGTGAAGTGGGGAGGTTGGGTTGAGTGGGGAGGTTGTATGAAGTGGGGAAGTTGTGTGGAGTGCGGAGGTTGGGTGGAGTGCGGAGGTTGCATGGAGTGCGGAAGTTGGGTGGAGTGCGGAAGTTGGGTGGAGTGGGGAGGTTGGGTGAAGTAGGGAGGTTAGGTGAAGTGGGGAGGTTGGGTGGGGTGGGGAGGATGGGTGGAGTGGGGAGTTTGGGTGATGTGGGGAGGTTGGGTGAATTGGGGAGGTTGGGTGGAGTGGGGAGGTTCGGGGAAGTGGGGAGGTTGGGTGGAGAGGCGAGGTTGGGTGGAGTGGGGAGGTTGGGTGGAGTGGGGAGTTTGGGTGCTCTGGGGAGGTTGGGTGAAGTGGGGAGGTTGGGTGAAGTGAGGAGGTTGGGTGGAGTGGGGAGTTTGAGTGAAATGGGGAGGTTGGGTGATTTGGGGAGGTTGGGTGGAGTGGGGAGGTTGGGGGATGTGGGGAGGTTGGGTGAAGTGGGGAGACTGGGTGAAGTTGGGAGGTTGCGTGGAGTGGGGAGGTTGGGTGCTCTGGGGATGTTGGGTGAAGTGGGGAGGTTGGGTGGAGTGAGGAGGTTGGGTAGAGTGGGGAGGTTGGGTGAAATGGGGAAGTTGGGTGGAGTGGGGAGGTTGGGTGGAGGGCGGAGGTTCGGTGAAGTGGGGAGGTTGGGTGGAGTGGGGAGGTTGGGTGGAGTGAGGAAGTTGTGTGGAGTGCGGAGGTTGGGTGGAGTGCGGAAGTTGGGTGCAGTGTGGAGGTTGGGTGGAGTGCGGAGGTTGGGTGAAGTGGGGAGGTTGGGTGGTGTGGGGAGGTTAGGTGGAGGGCGGAGGTTGAGTGGAGTGGGGAGGATGGGTTGAAGTGGGGAGGTTGGGTGGAGTGGTGTGGTTGGGTGGAGTGCGTAGGTTGGGAGGTGTGGGGAGGTTGGGTGGGGAGTTTGGGTGAAGTGGGGAGGTTGGGTGGAGAGGGGAGGTTGGGTGGAGTGGGGAGGTTGGGAAAAGTGGGGAGGTTGGGTGCTCTGGGGAGTTTGGGTGAAGTGGGGAGGTTGGGTGGAGTGAGGAGGTTGCGTGGAGTGGGGAGTTTGAGTGGAGTGGGGAGGTTGGGTGATTTTGGGAGGTTGGGTGAAGTGGGGAGGTTGGGTGATGTGGGGAGGTTGGGTGAAGTGGGGAGGTTGGGTGAAGTGGGGAGGTTGGGTTGAGTGGGGAGGTTGTATGAAGTGGGGAAGTAGTGTGGAGTGCGGAGGTTGGGTGGAGTGCGGAGGTTGCATGGAGTGCGGAGGTTGGGGGAAGTGGGGAGGTTGGGTGGAGAGGCGAGGTTGGTTGGAGTGGGGAGGTTGGGTGGAGTGGGGAGTTTGGGTGAAGTGGGGAGGTTGGGTGGAGACGGGAGGTTGGGTGGTGTGGGGAGGTTGGGTGGAGTGGGGAGTTTGGGTGCTCTGGGGAGGTTGGGTGAAGTGGGGAGGTTGGGTGGAGTGGGGAGGTTGGGTGGAGTGAGGAAGTTGGGTGGAGTGCGGAGGTTGGGTGGAGTGCGGAGGTTGGGTGAAGTGGGGAGGTTGGGTGGAGTGGGGAGGTTAGGTGGAGGGCGGAGTTTGAGTGGAGTGGGGAGGATGGGTTGAAGTGGGGAGGTTGGGTGGAGTGGGGAGGTTGGGTGAATTGGGGAGGTTGGGTGAAGTGAGGAGGTTGGGTGGAGTGGGGAGTTTGAGTGGAGTGGGGAGGTTGGGTGATGTGGGGAGGTTGGGTGAAGTGGGGAGACTGGGTGAAGTGGGGAGGTTGTATGAAGTGGGGAAGTTGTGTGGAGTGCGTAGGTTGGGTGGAGTGCGGAAGTTGGGTGGAGTGCGGAGGTTGGGTGGAGTGCGGAGGTTGGGTGAAGTGGGGAGGTTGGGTGCAGTGGGGAGGTTGGGTGGAGGGCGGAGGTTGGGTGTAGTGGGAAGGTTGGGTTGAAGTGGGGAGGTTGGGTGGAGTGGTGCGGTTGGGTGGAGTGCGTGGGTTGGGAGGAGTGGGGAGATTGGGTGGATTTGGGAGGTTGGATGGAGTGGTGAGGTTCGGTGGAGTGGGGGGGTTGGGTGGAGTGCTGAAGTTGGGTGGTGTTCGGAGGTTGGGTGGAGTGGGGAGGTTCGGTGGAGTGGGGAGGTTGGGTGCTCTGGGGAGGTAGGGTTAAGTGGGGAGGTTGGGTGGAGTGATGAGGTTGGGTGGAGTGGGGAGTTTGAGGGGATTGGGGAGGTTGGGTGATTTGGGCAGGTTGGGTGGAGTGGGGAGGTTGGGTGATGTGGGGAGGTTGGGTGAAGTGGGGAGGTTGGGTGAAATGGGGAGGTTGGGTTGAGTGGGGAGGTTGTATGAAGTAGGGAAGTTGTGTGGAGTGCGGAGGTTGGGTGGAGTGCGGAGGTTGCACGGAGTGCGGAAGTTGGGCGGAGTGGGGATGTTGGGTGAAGTAGGGAGGTTGGGTGAAGTGGGGAGGTTGGGTGGGGTGGGGAGGTTGGGTGAAGTGGGGAGGTTGGGTGGAGAGGGGAGGTTGGGTGGAGTGGGGAGGTTGGGTGGAGTAGGGAGTTTGGGTGCTCTGGGGAGGTTGGGTGAAGTGGGGAGGTTGGGTGGAGTGAGGAGGTTGGGTAGAGTGGGGAGGTTGGGTGAAATGGGGAAGTTGGGTGGAGTGGGGAGGTTGGGTGGAGGGCGGAGGTTCGGTGAAGTGGGGAGATTGGGTGGAGTGGGGAGGTTGGGTGGAGTGAGGAAGTTGTGTGGAGTGCGGAGGTTGGGTGGAGTGCGGAAGTTGGGTGGAGTGTGGAGGTTGGGTGGAGTGCGGAGGTTGGGTGAAGTGGGGAGGATGGGTGGTGTGGGGAGGTTAGGTGGAGGGCGGAGGTTGAGTGGAGTGGGCAGGATGGGTTGAAGTGGGGAGGTTGGGTGGAGTGGTGTGGTTGGGTGGAGTGCGTAGGTTGGGAGGTGTGGGGAGGTTGGGTGGAGTTGGGAGGTTGGATGGCGTGGGGAGGTTGGGTGATTTTGGGAGGTTGGGTGAAGTGGGGAGGTTGGGTGATGTGGGGAGGTTGGGTGAAGTGGGGAGGTTGGGTGAAGTGGGGAGGTTGGGTTGAGTGGGGAGGTTGTATGAAGTGGGGAAGTTGTGTGGAGTGCGGAGGTTGGGTGGAGTGCGGAGGTTGCATGGAGTGCGGAAGTTGGGTGGAGTGCGGAAGTTGGGTGGAGTGGGGAGGTTGGGTGAAGTAGGGAGGTTAGGTGAAGTGGGGAGGTTGGGTGGGGTGGGGAGGATGGGTGGAGTGGGGAGTTTGGGTGATGTGGGGAGGTTGGGTGAATTGGGGAGGTTGGGTGGAGTGGGGAGGTTCGGGGAAGTGGGGAGGTTGGGTGGAGAGGCGAGGTTGGGTGGAGTGGGGAGGTTGGGTGGAGTGGGGAGTTTGGGTGCTCTGGGGAGGTTGGGTGAAGTGGGGAGGTTGGGTGAAGTGAGGAGGTTGGGTGGAGTGGGGAGTTTGAGTGAAATGGGGAGGTTGGGTGATTTGGGGAGGTTGGGTGGAGTGGGGAGGTTGGGGGATGTGGGGAGGTTGGGTGAAGTGGGGAGACTGGGTGAAGTTGGGAGGTTGCGTGGAGTGGGGAGGTTGGGTGCTCTGGGGATGTTGGGTGAAGTGGGGAGGTTGGGTGGAGTGAGGAGGTTGGGTAGAGTGGGGAGGTTGGGTGAAATGGGGAAGTTGGGTGGAGTGGGGAGGTTGGGTGGAGGGCGGAGGTTCGGTGAAGTGGGGAGGTTGGGTGGAGTGGGGAGGTTGGGTGGAGTGAGGAAGTTGTGTGGAGTGCGGAGGTTGGGTGGAGTGCGGAAGTTGGGTGCAGTGTGGAGGTTGGGTGGAGTGCGGAGGTTGGGTGAAGTGGGGAGGTTGGGTGGTGTGGGGAGGTTAGGTGGAGGGCGGAGGTTGAGTGGAGTGGGGAGGATGGGTTGAAGTGGGGAGGTTGGGTGGAGTGGTGTGGTTGGGTGGAGTGCGTAGGTTGGGAGGTGTGGGGAGGTTGGGTGGGGAGTTTGGGTGAAGTGGGGAGGTTGGGTGGAGAGGGGAGGTTGGGTGGAGTGGGGAGGTTGGGAAAAGTGGGGAGGTTGGGTGCTCTGGGGAGTTTGGGTGAAGTGGGGAGGTTGGGTGGAGTGAGGAGGTTGCGTGGAGTGGGGAGTTTGAGTGGAGTGGGGAGGTTGGGTGATTTTGGGAGGTTGGGTGAAGTGGGGAGGTTGGGTGATGTGGGGAGGTTGGGTGAAGTGGGGAGGTTGGGTGAAGTGGGGAGGTTGGGTTGAGTGGGGAGGTTGTATGAAGTGGGGAAGTAGTGTGGAGTGCGGAGGTTGGGTGGAGTGCGGAGGTTGCATGGAGTGCGGAGGTTGGGGGAAGTGGGGAGGTTGGGTGGAGAGGCGAGGTTGGTTGGAGTGGGGAGGTTGGGTGGAGTGGGGAGTTTGGGTGAAGTGGGGAGGTTGGGTGGAGACGGGAGGTTGGGTGGTGTGGGGAGGTTGGGTGGAGTGGGGAGTTTGGGTGCTCTGGGGAGGTTGGGTGAAGTGGGGAGGTTGGGTGGAGTGGGGAGGTTGGGTGGAGTGAGGAAGTTGGGTGGAGTGCGGAGGTTGGGTGGAGTGCGGAGGTTGGGTGAAGTGGGGAGGTTGGGTGGAGTGGGGAGGTTAGGTGGAGGGCGGAGTTTGAGTGGAGTGGGGAGGATGGGTTGAAGTGGGGAGGTTGGGTGGAGTGGGGAGGTTGGGTGAATTGGGGAGGTTGGGTGAAGTGAGGAGGTTGGGTGGAGTGGGGAGTTTGAGTGGAGTGGGGAGGTTGGGTGATGTGGGGAGGTTGGGTGAAGTGGGGAGACTGGGTGAAGTGGGGAGGTTGTATGAAGTGGGGAAGTTGTGTGGAGTGCGTAGGTTGGGTGGAGTGCGGAAGTTGGGTGGAGTGCGGAGGTTGGGTGGAGTGCGGAGGTTGGGTGAAGTGGGGAGGTTGGGTGCAGTGGGGAGGTTGGGTGGAGGGCGGAGGTTGGGTGTAGTGGGGAGGTTGGGTTGAAGTGGGGAGGTTGGGTGGAGTGGTGCGGTTGGGTGGAGTGCGTGGGTTGGGAGGAGTGGGGAGATTGGGTGGATTTGGGAGGTTGGATGGAGTGGTGAGGTTCGGTGGAGTGGGGGGGTTGGGTGGAGTGCTGAAGTTGGGTGGTGTTCGGAGGTTGGGTGGAGTGGGGAGGTTCGGTGGAGTGGGGAGGTTGGGTGCTCTGGGGAGGTAGGGTTAAGTGGGGAGGTTGGGTGGAGTGATGAGGTTGGGTGGAGTGGGGAGTTTGAGGGGATTGGGGAGGTTGGGTGATTTGGGCAGGTTGGGTGGAGTGGGGAGGTTGGGTGATGTGGGGAGGTTGGGTGAAGTGGGGAGGTTGGGTGAAATGGGGAGGTTGGGTTGAGTGGGGAGGTTGTATGAAGTGGGGAAGTTGTGTGGAGTGCGGAGGTTGGGTGGAGTGCGGAGGTTGCACGGAGTGCGGAAGTTGGGTGGAGTGGGGATGTTGGGTGAAGTAGGGAGGTTGGGTGAAGTGGGGAGGTTGGGTGGGGTGGGGAGGTTGGGTGAAGTGGGGAGGTTGGGTGGAGAGGGGAGGTTGGGTGGAGTGGGGAGGTTGGGTGGAGTAGGGAGTTTGGGTGCTCTGGGGAGGTTGGGTGAAGTGGGGAGGTTGGGTGGAGTGAGGAGGTTGGGTAGAGTGGGGAGGTTGGGTGAAATGGGGAAGTTGGGTGGAGTGGGGAGGTTGGGTGGAGGGCGGAGGTTCGGTGAAGTGGGGAGATTGGGTGGAGTGGGGAGGTTGGGTGGAGTGAGGAAGTTGTGTGGAGTGCGGAGGTTGGGTGGAGTGCGGAAGTTGGGTGGAGTGTGGAGGTTGGGTGGAGTGCGGAGGTTGGGTGAAGTGGGGAGGATGGGTGGTGTGGGGAGGTTAGGTGGAGGGCGGAGGTTGAGTGGAGTGGGCAGGATGGGTTGAAGTGGGGAGGTTGGGTGGAGTGGGGAGGTTGGGTGATGTGGGGAGGTTGGGTGAAGTGGGGAGACTGGGTGAAGTGGGGAGGTTGTATGAAGTGGGGAAGTTGTGTGGAGTGCGTAGGTTGGGTGGAGTGCGGAAGTTGGGTGGAGTGCGGAGGTTGGGTGGAGTGCGGAGGTTGGGTGAAGTGGGGAGGTTGGGTGCAGTGGGGAGGTTGGGTGGAGGGCGGAGGTTGGGTGTAGTGGGGAGGTTGGGTTGAAGTGGGGAGGTTGGGTGGAGTGGTGCGGTTGGGTGGAGTGCGTGGGTTGGGAGGAGTGGGGAGATTGGGTGGATTTGGGAGGTTGGATGGAGTGGTGAGGTTCGGTGGAGTGGGGGGGTTGGGTGGAGTGCTGAAGTTGGGTGGTGTTCGGAGGTTGGGTGGAGTGGGGAGGTTCGGTGGAGTGGGGAGGTTGGGTGCTCTGGGGAGGTAGGGTTAAGTGGGGAGGTTGGGTGGAGTGATGAGGTTGGGTGGAGTGGGGAGTTTGAGGGGATTGGGGAGGTTGGGTGATTTGGGCAGGTTGGGTGGAGTGGGGAGGTTGGGTGATGTGGGGAGGTTGGGTGAAGTGGGGAGGTTGGGTGAAATGGGGAGGTTGGGTTGAGTGGGGAGGTTGTATGAAGTGGGGAAGTTGTGTGGAGTGCGGAGGTTGGGTGGAGTGCGGAGGTTGCACGGAGTGCGGAAGTTGGGTGGAGTGGGGATGTTGGGTGAAGTAGGGAGGTTGGGTGAAGTGGGGAGGTTGGGTGGGGTGGGGAGGTTGGGTGAAGTGGGGAGGTTGGGTGGAGAGGGGAGGTTGGGTGGAGTGGGGAGGTTGGGTGGAGTAGGGAGTTTGGGTGCTCTGGGGAGGTTGGGTGAAGTGGGGAGGTTGGGTGGAGTGAGGAGGTTGGGTAGAGTGGGGAGGTTGGGTGAAATGGGGAAGTTGGGTGGAGTGGGGAGGTTTGGTGGAGGGCGGAGGTTCGGTGAAGTGGGGAGATTGGGTGGAGTGGGGAGGTTGGGTGGAGTGAGGAAGTTGTGTGGAGTGCGGAGGTTGGGTGGAGTGCGGAAGTTGGGTGGAGTGTGGAGGTTGGGTGGAGTGCGGAGGTTCGGTGAAGTGGGGAGGTTGGGTGGAGTGGGGAGGTTGGGTGGAGTGAGGAAGTTGTGTGGAGTGCGGAGGTTGGGTGGAGTGCGGAAGTTGGGTGGAGTGTGGAGGTTGGGTGGAGGGCGGAGGTTGAGTGGAGTGGGGAGGATGGGTTGAAGTGGGGAGGTTGGGTGGAGTGGTGTGGTTGGGTGGAGTGCGTAGTTTGGGAGGTGTGGGGAGGTTGGGTGGAGTTGGGAGGTTGGGTGCTCTGGGGATGTTGGGTGAAGTGGGGAGGTTGGGTGGAGTGAAGAGGTTGGGTAGAGTGGGGAGGTTGGGTGAAATGGGGAAGTTGGGTGGAGTGGGGAGGTTGGGTGGAGGGCGGAGGTTCGGTGAAGTGGGGAGGTTGGGTGGAGTGGGGAGGTTGGGTGGAGTGAGGAAGTTGTGTGGAGTGCGGAGGTTGGGTGGAGTGCGGAAGTTGGGTGGAGTGTGGAGGTTGGGTGGAGGGCGGAGGTTGAGTGGAGTGGGGAGGATGGGTTGAAGTGGGGAGGTTGGGTGGAGTGGTGTGGTTGGGTGGAGTGCGTAGTTTGGGAGGTGTGGGGAGGTTGGGTGGAGTTGGGAGGTTGGATGGCGTGGGGAGGTTCGGTGGAGTGGGGAGTGTGGGTGGAGTGGGGAGGTTGGGTGATGTGGGGAGGTTGGGTGAAGTGGGGAGACTGGGTGAAGTGGGGAGGTTGTATGAAGTGGGGAAGTTGTGTGGAGTGCGTAGGTTGGGTGGAGTGCGGAAGTTGGGTGGAGTGCGGAGGTTGGGTGGAGTGCGGAGGTTGGGTGAAGTGGGGAGGTTGGGTGCAGTGGGGAGGTTGGGTGGAGGGCGGAGGTTGGGTGTAGTGGGGAGGTTGGGTTGAAGTGGGGAGGTTGGGTGGAGTGGTGCGGTTGGGTGGAGTCCGTGGGTTGGGAGGAGTGGGGAGATTGGGTGGATTTGGGAGGTTGGATGGAGTGGTGAGGTTCGGTGGAGTGGGGGGGTTGGGTGGAGTGCTGAAGTTGGGTGGTGTTCGGAGGTTGGGTGGAGTGGGGAGGTTCGGTGGAGTGGGGAGGTTGGGTGCTCTGGGGAGGTAGGGTTAAGTGGGGAGGTTGGGTGGAGTGATGAGGTTGGGTGGAGTGGGGAGTTTGAGGGGATTGGGGAGGTTGGGTGATTTGGGCAGGTTGGGTGGAGTGGGGAGGTTGGGTGATGTGGGGAGGTTGGGTGAAGTGGGGAGGTTGGGTGAAATGGGGAGGTTGGGTTGAGTGGGGAGGTTGTATGAAGTGGGGAAGTTGTGTGGAGTGCGGAGGTTGGGTGGAGTGCGGAGGTTGCACGGAGTGCGGAAGTTGGGTGGAGTGGGGATGTTGGGTGAAGTAGGGAGGTTGGGTGAAGTGGGGAGGTTGGGTGGGGTGGGGAGGTTGGGTGAAGTGGGGAGGTTGGGTGGAGAGGGGAGGTTGGGTGGAGTGGGGAGGTTGGGTGGAGTAGGGAGTTTGGGTGCTCTGGGGAGGTTGGGTGAAGTGGGGAGGTTGGGTGGAGTGAGGAGGTTGGGTAGAGTGGGGAGGTTGGGTGAAATGGGGAAGTTGGGTGGAGTGGGGAGGTTGGGTGGAGGGCGGAGGTTCGGTGAAGTGGGGAGATTGGGTGGAGTGGGGAGGTTGGGTGGAGTGAGGAAGTTGTGTGGAGTGCGGAGGTTGGGTGGAGTGCGGAAGTTGGGTGGAGTGTGGAGGTTGGGTGGAGTGCGGAGGTTGGGTGAAGTGGGGAGGATGGGTGGTGTGGGGAGGTTAGGTGGAGGGCGGAGGTTGAGTGGAGTGGGCAGGATGGGTTGAAGTGGGGAGGTTGGGTGGAGTGGTGTGGTTGGGTGGAGTGCGTAGGTTGGGAGGTGTGGGGAGGTTGGGTGGAGTTGGGAGGTTGGATGGCGTGGGGAGGTTCGGTGGAGTGGGGAGTGTGGGTGGAGTGGGGAGGTTGGGTGGAGTGGGGAGGTTGGGTGAAGTGGGGAGGTTGGGTGGAGAGGGGAGGTTGGGTGGAGTGGGGAGGTTGGGAAGAGTGGGGAGGTTGGGTGCTCTGGGGAGGTTGGGTGAAGTGGGGAGGTTGGGTGGAGTGAGGAGGTTGCGTGGAGTGGGGAGTTTGAGTGGAGTGGGGAGGTTGGGTGATTTGGGGAGGTTGGGTGGAGTGGGGAGGTTGGGTGATGTGGGGAGGTTGGGTGAAGTGGGGAGGTTGGGTGAAGTGGGGAGGTTGGGTTGAGTGGGGAGGTTGTATGAAGCGGGGAAGTTGTGTGGAGTGCGGAGGTTGGGTGGAGTGCGGAGGTTGCACGGAGTGCGGAAGTTGGGTGGAGTGCGGAAGTTGGGTGGAGTGGGGATGTTGGGTGAAGTAGGGAGGTTGGGTGAAGTGGGGAGGTTGGGTGGGGTGGGGAGGTTGGGTGGAGTGGGGAGGTTGGGAGAAGTGGGGAGGATGGGTGGAGAGGGGAGGTTGGGTGGAGTGGGGAGGTTGGGTGGAGTGGGGAGTTTGGGTGCTCTGGGGAGGTTGGGTGAAGTGGGGAGTTTGGGTGGAGTGAGGAGGTTGGGTAGAGTGGGGAGGTTGGGTGAAATGGGGAAGTTGGGTGGAGTGGGGAGGTTGGGTGGAGGGCGGAGGTTCGGTGAAGTGGGGAGGTTGGGTGAAGTGGGGAGATTGGGTGAAGTTGGGAGGTTGCGTGGAGTGGGGAGGTTGGGTGCTCTGGGGATGTTGGGTGAAGTGGGGAGGTTGGGTGGAGTGAAGAGGTTGGGTAGAGTGGGGAGGTTGGGTGAAATGGGGAAGTTGGGTGGAGTGGGGAGGTTGGGTGGAGGGCGGAGGTTCGGTGAAGTGGGGAGGTTGGGTGGAGTGGGGAGGTTGGGTGGAGTGAGGAAGTTGTGTGGAGTGCGGAGGTTGGGTGGAGTGCGGAAGTTGGGTGGAGTGTGGAGGTTGGGTGGAGGGCGGAGGTTGAGTGGAGTGGGGAGGATGGGTTGAAGTGGGGAGGTTGGGTGGAGTGGTGTGGTTGGGTGGAGTGCGTAGTTTGGGAGGTGTGGGGAGGTTGGGTGGAGTTGGGAGGTTGGATGGCGTGGGGAGGTTCGGTGGAGTGGGGAGTGTGGGTGGAGTGGGGAGGTTGGGTGATGTGGGGAGGTTGGGTGAAGTGGGGAGCCTGGGTGAAGTGGGGAGGTTGTATGAAGTGGGGAAGTTGTGTGGAGTGCGTAGGTTGGGTGGAGTGCGGAAGTTGGGTGGAGTGCGGAGGTTGGGTGGAGTGCGGAGGTTGGGTGAAGTGGGGAGGTTGGGTGCAGTGGGGAGGTTGGGTGGAGGGCGGAGGTTGGGTGTAGTGGGGAGGTTGGGTTGAAGTGGGGAGGTTGGGTGGAGTGGTGCGGTTGGGTGGAGTGCGTGGGTTGGGAGGAGTGGGGAGATTGGGTGGATTTGGGAGGTTGGATGGAGTGGTGAGGTTCGGTGGAGTGGGGGGGTTGGGTGGAGTGCTGAAGTTGGGTGGTGTTCGGAGGTTGGGTGGAGTGGGGAGGTTCGGTGGAGTGGGGAGGTTGGGTGCTCTGGGGAGGTAGGGTTAAGTGGGGAGGTTGGGTGGAGTGATGAGGTTGGGTGGAGTGGGGAGTTTGAGGGGATTGGGGAGGTTGGGTGATTTGGGCAGGTTGGGTGGAGTGGGGAGGTTGGGTGATGTGGGGAGGTTGGGTGAAGTGGGGAGGTTGGGTGAAATGGGGAGGTTGGGTTGAGTGGGGAGGTTGTATGAAGTGGGGAAGTTGTGTGGAGTGCGGAGGTTGGGTGGAGTGCGGAGGTTGCACGGAGTGCGGAAGTTGGGTGGAGTGGGGATGTTGGGTGAAGTAGGGAGGTTGGGTGAAGTGGGGAGGTTGGGTGGGGTGGGGAGGTTGGGTGAAGTGGGGAGGTTGGGTGGAGAGGGGAGGTTGGGTGGAGTGGGGAGGTTGGGTGGAGTAGGGAGTTTGGGTGCTCTGGGGAGGTTGGGTGAAGTGGGGAGGTTGGGTGGAGTGAGGAGGTTGGGTAGAGTGGGGAGGTTGGGTGAAATGGGGAAGTTGGGTGGAGTGGGGAGGTTGGGTGGAGGGCGGAGGTTCGGTGAAGTGGGGAGATTGGGTGGAGTGGGGAGGTTGGGTGGAGTGAGGAAGTTGTGTGGAGTGCGGAGGTTGGGTGGAGTGCGGAAGTTGGGTGGAGTGTGGAGGTTGGGTGGAGTGCGGAGGTTGGGTGAAGTGGGGAGGATGGGTGGTGTGGGGAGGTTAGGTGGAGGGCGGAGGTTGAGTGGAGTGGGCAGGATGGGTTGAAGTGGGGAGGTTGGGTGGAGTGGTGTGGTTGGGTGGAGTGCGTAGGTTGGGAGGTGTGGGGAGGTTGGGTGGAGTTGGGAGGTTGGATGGCGTGGGGAGGTTGGGTGATTTTGGGAGGTTGGGTGAAGTGGGGAGGTTGGGTGATGTGGGGAGGTTGGGTGAAGTGGGGAGGTTGGGTGAAGTGGGGAGGTTGGGTTGAGTGGGGAGGTTGTATGAAGTGGGGAAGTTGTGTGGAGTGCGGAGGTTGGGTGGAGTGCGGAGGTTGCATGGAGTGCGGAAGTTGGGTGGAGTGCGGAAGTTGGGTGGAGTGGGGAGGTTGGGTGAAGTAGGGAGGTTAGGTGAAGTGGGGAGGTTGGGTGGGGTGGGGAGGATGGGTGGAGTGGGGAGTTTGGGTGATGTGGGGAGGTTGGGTGAATTGGGGAGGTTGGGTGGAGTGGGGAGGTTCGGGGAAGTGGGGAGGTTGGGTGGAGAGGCGAGGTTGGGTGGAGTGGGGAGGTTGGGTGGAGTGGGGAGTTTGGGTGCTCTGGGGAGGTTGGGTGAAGTGGGGAGGTTGGGTGAAGTGAGGAGGTTGGGTGGAGTGGGGAGTTTGAGTGAAATGGGGAGGTTGGGTGATTTGGGGAGGTTGGGTGGAGTGGGGAGGTTGGGGGATGTGGGGAGGTTGGGTGAAGTGGGGAGACTGGGTGAAGTTGGGAGGTTGCGTGGAGTGGGGAGGTTGGGTGCTCTGGGGATGTTGGGTGAAGTGGGGAGGTTGGGTGGAGTGAGGAGGTTGGGTAGAGTGGGGAGGTTGGGTGAAATGGGGAAGTTGGGTGGAGTGGGGAGGTTGGGTGGAGGGCGGAGGTTCGGTGAAGTGGGGAGGTTGGGTGGAGTGGGGAGGTTGGGTGGAGTGAGGAAGTTGTGTGGAGTGCGGAGGTTGGGTGGAGTGCGGAAGTTGGGTGGAGTGTGGAGGTTGGGTGGAGTGCGGAGGTTGGGTGAAGTGGGGAGGATGGGTGGTGTGGGGAGGTTAGGTGGAGGGCGGAGGTTGAGTGGAGTGGGCAGGATGGGTTGAAGTGGGGAGGTTGGGTGGAGTGGTGTGGTTGGGTGGAGTGCGTAGGTTGGGAGGTGTGGGGAGGTTGGGTGGAGTTGGGAGGTTGGATGGCGTGGGGAGGTTCGGTGGAGTGGGGAGTGTGGGTGGAGTGGGGAGGTTGGGTGGAGTGGGGAGGTTGGGTGAAGTGGGGAGGTTGGGTGGAGAGGGGAGGTTGGGTGGAGTGGGGAGGTTGGGAAGAGTGGGGAGGTTGGGTGCTCTGGGGAGGTTGGGTGAAGTGGGGAGGTTGGGTGGAGTGAGGAGGTTGCGTGGAGTGGGGAGTTTGAGTGGAGTGGGGAGGTTGGGTGATTTGGGGAGGTTGGGTGGAGTGGGGAGGTTGGGTGATGTGGGGAGGTTGGGTGAAGTGGGGAGGTTGGGTGAAGTGGGGAGGTTGGGTTGAGTGGGGAGGTTGTATGAAGCGGGGAAGTTGTGTGGAGTGCGGAGGTTGGGTGGAGTGCGGAGGTTGCACGGAGTGCGGAAGTTGGGTGGAGTGCGGAAGTTGGGTGGAGTGGGGATGTTGGGTGAAGTAGGGAGGTTGGGTGAAGTGGGGAGGTTGGGTGGGGTGGGGAGGTTGGGTGGAGTGGGGAGGTTGGGAGAAGTGGGGAGGATGGGTGGAGAGGGGAGGTTGGGTGGAGTGGGGAGGTTGGGTGGAGTGGGGAGTTTGGGTGCTCTGGGGAGGTTGGGTGAAGTGGGGAGTTTGGGTGGAGTGAGGAGGTTGGGTAGAGTGGGGAGGTTGGGTGAAATGGGGAAGTTGGGTGAAGTGGGGAGGTTGGGTGGGGTGGGGAGGTTGGGTGGAGTGGGGAGGTTGGGAGAAGTGGGGAGGATGGGTGGAGAGGGGAGGTTGGGTGGAGTGGGGAGGTTGGGTGGAGTGGGGAGTTTGGGTGCTCTGGGGAGGTTGGGTGAAGTGGGGAGTTTGGGTGGAGTGAGGAGGTTGGGTAGAGTGGGGAGGTTGGGTGAAATGGGGAAGTTGGGTGGAGTGGGGAGGTTTTGTGTGGAGGGCGGAGGTTCGGTGAAGTGGGGAGGTTGGGTGAAGTGGGGAGATTGGGTGAAGTTGGGAGGTTGCGTGGAGTGGGGAGGTTGCGTGCTCTGGGGATGTTGGGTGAAGTGGGGAGGTTGGGTGGAGTGAAGAGGTTGGGTAGAGTGGGGAGGTTGGGTGAAATGGGGAAGTTGGGTGGAGTGGGGAGGTTGGGTGGAGGGCGGAGGTTCGGTGAAGTGGGGAGGTTGGGTGGAGTGGGGAGGTTGGGTGGAGTGAGGAAGTTGTGTGGAGTGCGGAGGTTGGGTGGAGTGCGGAAGTTGGGTGGAGTGTGGAGGTTGGGTGGAGGGCGGAGGTTGAGTGGAGTGGGGAGGATGGGTTGAAGTGGGGAGGTTGGGTGGAGTGGTGTGGTTGGGTGGAGTGCGTAGTTTGGGAGGTGTGGGGAGGTTGGGTGGAGTTGGGAGGTTGGATGGCGTGGGGAGGTTCGGTGGAGTGGGGAGTGTGGGTGGAGTGGGGAGGTTGGGTGATGTGGGGAGGTTGGGTGAAGTGGGGAGACTGGGTGAAGTGGGGAGGTTGTATGAAGTGGGGAAGTTGTGTGGAGTGCGTAGGTTGGGTGGAGTGCGGAAGTTGGGTGGAGTGCGGAGGTTGGGTGGAGTGCGGAGGTTGGGTGAAGTGGGGAGGTTGGGTGCAGTGGGGAGGTTGGGTGGAGGGCGGAGGTTGGGTGTAGTGGGGAGGTTGGGGGAAGTGGGGAGGTTGGGTGGAGAGGCGAGGTTGGTTGGAGTGGGGAGGTTGGGTGGAGTGGGGAGTTTGGGTGAAGTGGGGAGGTTGGGTGGAGACGGGAGGTTGGGTGGTGTGGGGAGGTTGGGTGGAGTGGGGAGTTTGGGTGCTCTGGGGAGGTTGGGTGAAGTGGGGAGGTTGGGTGGAGTGGGGAGGTTGGGTGGAGTGAGGAAGTTGGGTGGAGTGCGGAGGTTGGGTGGAGTGCGGAGGTTGGGTGAAGTGGGGAGGTTGGGTGGAGTGGGGAGGTTAGGTGGAGGGCGGAGTTTGAGTGGAGTGGGGAGGATGGGTTGAAGTGGGGAGGTTGGGTGGAGTGGGGAGGTTGGGTGAATTGGGGAGGTTGGGTGAAGTGAGGAGGTTGGGTGGAGTGGGGAGTTTGAGTGGAGTGGGGAGGTTGGGTGATGTGGGGAGGTTGGGTGAAGTGGGGAGACTGGGTGAAGTGGGGAGGTTGTATGAAGTGGGGAAGTTGTGTGGAGTGCGTAGGTTGGGTGGAGTGCGGAAGTTGGGTGGAGTGCGGAGGTTGGGTGGAGTGCGGAGGTTGGGTGAAGTGGGGAGGTTGGGTGCAGTGGGGAGGTTGGGTGGAGGGCGGAGGTTGGGTGTAGTGGGGAGGTTGGGTTGAAGTGGGGAGGTTGGGTGGAGTGGTGCGGTTGGGTGGAGTGCGTGGGTTGGGAGGAGTGGGGAGATTGGGTGGATTTGGGAGGTTGGATGGAGTGGTGAGGTTCGGTGGAGTGGGGGGGTTGGGTGGAGTGCTGAAGTTGGGTGGTGTTCGGAGGTTGGGTGGAGTGGGGAGGTTCGGTGGAGTGGGGAGGTTGGGTGCTCTGGGGAGGTAGGGTTAAGTGGGGAGGTTGGGTGGAGTGATGAGGTTGGGTGGAGTGGGGAGTTTGAGGGGATTGGGGAGGTTGGGTGATTTGGGCAGGTTGGGTGGAGTGGGGAGGTTGGGTGATGTGGGGAGGTTGGGTGAAGTGGGGAGGTTGGGTGAAATGGGGAGGTTGGGTTGAGTGGGGAGGTTGTATGAAGTGGGGAAGTTGTGTGGAGTGCGGAGGTTGGGTGGAGTGCGGAGGTTGCACGGAGTGCGGAAGTTGGGTGGAGTGGGGATGTTGGGTGAAGTAGGGAGGTTGGGTGAAGTGGGGAGGTTGGGTGGGGTGGGGAGGTTGGGTGAAGTGGGGAGGTTGGGTGGAGAGGGGAGGTTGGGTGGAGTGGGGAGGTTGGGTGGAGTAGGGAGTTTGGGTGCTCTGGGGAGGTTGGGTGAAGTGGGGAGGTTGGGTGGAGTGAGGAGGTTGGGTAGAGTGGGGAGGTTGGGTGAAATGGGGAAGTTGGGTGGAGTGGGGAGGTTGGGTGGAGGGCGGAGGTTCGGTGAAGTGGGGAGATTGGGTGGAGTGGGGAGGTTGGGTGGAGTGAGGAAGTTGTGTGGAGTGCGGAGGTTGGGTGGAGTGCGGAAGTTGGGTGGAGTGTGGAGGTTGGGTGGAGTGCGGAGGTTGGGTGAAGTGGGGAGGATGGGTGGTGTGGGGAGGTTAGGTGGAGGGCGGAGGTTGAGTGGAGTGGGCAGGATGGGTTGAAGTGGGGAGGTTGGGTGGAGTGGGGAGGTTGGGTGATGTGGGGAGGTTGGGTGAAGTGGGGAGACTGGGTGAAGTGGGGAGGTTGTATGAAGTGGGGAAGTTGTGTGGAGTGCGTAGGTTGGGTGGAGTGCGGAAGTTGGGTGGAGTGCGGAGGTTGGGTGGAGTGCGGAGGTTGGGTGAAGTGGGGAGGTTGGGTGCAGTGGGGAGGTTGGGTGGAGGGCGGAGGTTGGGTGTAGTGGGGAGGTTGGGTTGAAGTGGGGAGGTTGGGTGGAGTGGTGCGGTTGGGTGGAGTGCGTGGGTTGGGAGGAGTGGGGAGATTGGGTGGATTTGGGAGGTTGGATGGAGTGGTGAGGTTCGGTGGAGTGGGGGGGTTGGGTGGAGTGCTGAAGTTGGGTGGTGTTCGGAGGTTGGGTGGAGTGGGGAGGTTCGGTGGAGTGGGGAGGTTGGGTGCTCTGGGGAGGTAGGGTTAAGTGGGGAGGTTGGGTGGAGTGATGAGGTTGGGTGGAGTGGGGAGTTTGAGGGGATTGGGGAGGTTGGGTGATTTGGGCAGGTTGGGTGGAGTGGGGAGGTTGGGTGATGTGGGGAGGTTGGGTGAAGTGGGGAGGTTGGGTGAAATGGGGAGGTTGGGTTGAGTGGGGAGGTTGTATGAAGTGGGGAAGTTGTGTGGAGTGCGGAGGTTGGGTGGAGTGCGGAGGTTGCACGGAGTGCGGAAGTTGGGTGGAGTGGGGATGTTGGGTGAAGTAGGGAGGTTGGGTGAAGTGGGGAGGTTGGGTGGGGTGGGGAGGTTGGGTGAAGTGGGGAGGTTGGGTGGAGAGGGGAGGTTGGGTGGAGTGGGGAGGTTGGGTGGAGTAGGGAGTTTGGGTGCTCTGGGGAGGTTGGGTGAAGTGGGGAGGTTGGGTGGAGTGAGGAGGTTGGGTAGAGTGGGGAGGTTGGGTGAAATGGGGAAGTTGGGTGGAGTGGGGAGGTTGGGTGGAGGGCGGAGGTTCGGTGAAGTGGGGAGATTGGGTGGAGTGGGGAGGTTGGGTGGAGTGAGGAAGTTGTGTGGAGTGCGGAGGTTGGGTGGAGTGCGGAAGTTGGGTGGAGTGTGGAGGTTGGGTGGAGTGCGGAGGTTGGGTGAAGTGGGGAGGATGGGTGGTGTGGGGAGGTTAGGTGGAGGGCGGAGGTTGAGTGGAGTGGGCAGGATGGGTTGAAGTGGGGAGGTTGGGTGGAGTGGGGAGGTTGGGTGATGTGGGGAGGTTGGGTTGAGTGGGGAGGTTGTATGAAGTGGGGAAGTTGTGTGGAGTACAGAGTTTGGGTGAAGTGCGGAGGTTGCATGGAGTGCGGAAGTTGGGTGGAGTGCGGAAGTTCGGTGGAGTGCGGAGGTTGGGTGAAGTGGGGAGGTTGGGTGGAGTGGGGAGGTTGGGTGGAGGGCGGAGGTTGGGTGGAGTGGTGAGGATGGGTTGAAGTGGGGAGGTTGGGTGGAGTGGTGTGGTTGGGTGGAGTGCGTAGGTTGGGCGGAGTGGGGAGGTTGGGTGGAGTTGGGAGGTTGGATGGCGTGGGGAGGTTCGGTGGAGTGGGGAGTGTGGGTGGAGTGGGGAGGTTGGGTGGAGTGGGGAGGTTGGCTGAAGTGGGGAGGTTCGGTGGAGAGGGGAGGTTGGGTGGAGTGGGGAGGATGGGTGGAGTGGGGAGGTTGGGTGGAGTAGGGAGGTTGGGTGGAGTGGGGAGGTTGGGTGCTCTGGGGAGGTTGGGTGAAGTGGGGAGGTTGGGTGGAGTGGGGAGGTTGGGTGAAATGGGGAGGTTCGGTGGAGTGGGGAGGATGGGTTGAAGTGGGGAGGTTGGGTGGAGTGGTGTGGTTGGGGGGAGTGCGTAGGTTGGGAGGAGTGGAGAGGTTGGGAGGAGTTGGGAGGTTGGATGGCGTGGGAAGTTCGGTGGAGTGGGGAGGTTGGGTGGAGTGAGGAGGTTGGGTGAAGTTGGGAGGTTGGGTGAAGGGGGGAGGTTTTGTGGAGAGGGGAGTTTGGGCGGGGTGGGGAGGTTGGGTGGAGAGGGGAGGTTGGGAGGAGTGGGGAGGTTGGGTGGAGTGGGGAGTTTGGGTGCTCTGGGGAGGTTGGGTGAAGTGGGGAGGTTGGGTGGAGGGCGGAGGTTCGGTGAAGTGGGGACGTTGGGTGGAGTGGGGAGGTTGGGTGGAGTGAGGAAGTTGTGTGGAGTGAGGAGGTTGGGTGGAGTGCGGAAGTTGGGTGGAGTGCGGAGGTTGGGTGGAGTGCGGAGGTTGGGTGAAGTGGGGAGGATGGGTGGAGTGGGGAGGTTAGGTGGAGGGCGGAGGTTGAGTGGAGTGGGGAGGATGGGTTGAAGAATGGAGGTTGGGTGGAGTGGTGTGGATGGGTGGAGTGCGTAGGTTGGGAGGAGTGGGCAGGTTGGGTGGAGTTGGGAGGTTGGATGGCGTGGGGAGGTTCGGTGGAGTGGGGGTGTGGGTGGAGTGGGGAGGTTGGGTTGAGTGGGGAGGTTGGGTGAAGTGGGGAGGTTGGGTGGAGAGGGGAGGTTGGGTGGAGTGGGGAGGTTGGGAAGAGTGGGGAGGTTGGATGCTCTGGGGAGGTTGGGTGAAGTGGGGAGGTTGGGTGCAGTGAGGAGGTTTCGTGGAGTGGGGAGTTTGAGTGGAGTGGGGAGGTTGGGTGATTTTGGGAGGTTGGGTGAAGTGGGGAGGTTGGGTGGAGTGCGGAGGTTGGGTGAAGTGGGGAGGTTGGGTGGTGTGGGGAGGTTAGGTGGAGGGCGGAGGTTGAGTGGAGTGGGCAGGATGGGTTGAACTGGGGAGGTTGGGTGGAGTGGTGTGGTTGGGTGGAGTGCGTAGGTTGGGAGGTGTGGGGAGGTTGGGTGCAGTTGGGAGGTTGGATGGCATGGGGAGGTTCGGTGGAGTGGGGAGTGTGGGTGGAGTGGGGAGGTTGGGTGGAGTGGGGAGGTTGGGTGAAGTGGGGAGGTTGTGTGGAGAGGGGAGGTTGGGTGGAGTGGGGAGGTTGGAAAGAGTGGGGAGGTTGGGTGCTCTGGGGAGGTTGGGTGAAGTGGGGAGGTTGGGTGGAGTGAGGAGGTTGCGTGGAGTGGGGAGTTTGAGTGGAGTGGGGAGGTTGGGTGATTTTGGGAGGTTGGGTGAAGTGGGGAGGTTGGGTGATGTGGGGAGGTTGGGTGAAGTGGGGAGGTTGGGTGAAGTGGGTAGGTTGGGTTGAGTGGGGAGGTTGTATGAAGTGGGGAAGTTGTGTGGAGTGCGGAGGTTGGGTGGAGTGCGGAGGTTGCATGGAGTGCGGAAGTTGGGTGGAGTGCGGAAGTTGGGTGGAGTGGGGAGGTTGGGTGAAGTAGAGAGGTTGGGTGAAGTGGGGAAGTTGGGTGGAGTGGGGAGTTTGGGTGATGTGGGGAGGTTGGGTGAAGTGGGGAGGTTGGGTGGAGTGGGGAGGTTGGGTGAAGTGGGGAGGTTGGGTGGAGAGGGGAGGTTGGGTGGAGTGGGGAGGTTGGGTGGAGTGGGGAGTTTGGGTGCTCTGGGGAGGTTGGGTGAAGTGGGGAGGTTGGGTGGAGGGCGGAGGTTTGGTGAAGTGGGGAGGTTGGGTGGAGTGTGGAGGTTGGGTGGAGTGAGGAAGTTGTGTGGAGTGCGGAGGTTGGGTGGAGTGCGGAAGTTTGGTGGAGTGCAGAGGTTGGGTGAAGTGCGGAGGTTGGGTGAAGTGGGGAGGTTGGGTGGAGTGGGGAGGTTAGGTGGAGGGCGGAGGTTGAGTGGAGTGGGGAGGATGGGTTGAAGTGGGGAGGTTGGGTGGAGTGATGTGGTTGGGTGGAGTGCGTAGGTTGGGAGGAGTGGGCAGGTTGGGTGGAGTTGGGAGGTTGGATGGCGTGGGGAGGTTCGGTGGAGTGGGAGTGTGGGTGAAGTGGGGAGGTTGGGTGGAGTGGGGAGGTTGGGTGCAGTGGGGAGGTTGGGAAGAGTGGGGAGGTTGGGTGCTCTGGGGAGGTTGGGTGAAGTGGGGAGGTTGGGTGGAGTGAGGAGGTTTCGTGGAGTGGGGAGTTTGAGTGGAGTGGGGAGGTTGGGTGATTTTGGGAGGTTGGGTGAAGTGGGGAGGTTGGGTGATGTGGGGAGGTTGGGTTGAGTGGGGAGGTTGTATGAAGTGGGGAAGTTGTGTGGAGTACGGAGGTTGGGTGAAGTGCGGAGGTTGCATGGAGTGCGGAAGTTGGGTGGAGTGCGGAAGTTCGGTGGAGTGCGGAGGTTGGGTGAAGTGGGGAGGTTGGGAGGAGTGGGGAGGTTGGGTGGAGGGCGGAGGTTGGGTGGAGTGGTGAGGATGGGTTGAAGTGGGGAGGTTGGGTGGAGTGGTGTGGTTGGGTGGAGTGCGTAGGTTGGGCGGAGTGGGGAGGTTGGGTGGAGTTGGGAGGTTGGATGGCGTGGGGAGGTTCGGTGGAGTGGGGAGTGTGGGTGGAGTGGGGAGGTTGGGTGGAGTGGGGAGGTTGGCTGAAGTGGGGAGGTTCGGTGGAGAGGGGAGGTTGGGTGGAGTGGGGAGGATGGGTGGAGTGGGGAGGTTGGGTGGAGTGGGGAGGTTGGGTGGAGTGGGGAGGTTGGGTGCTCTGGGGAGGTTGGGTGAAGTGGGGAGGTTGGGTGAAATGGGGAGGTTGGGTGAAGTGGGGAGGTTGGGTTGAGTGGGTAGGTTGCATGAAATTGCGAAGTTGTGTGGAGTGCGAAGGTTGGGTGGAGTGCGGAGGTTGCATGGAGTGCGGAAGTTGGGTGGAATGTGGAATTTGAGTGGAGTGGGGAGGTTGGGTGATTTGGGGAGGTTGGGTGGAGTGCGGAGGTTGGGTGAAGTGGGGAGAGTTTGGGTGGAGCGGGGAGGTTGGGTGGAGTGGGGAGGATGGGTGAAGTGGGGAGGTTGGGTGGAGTGGGGAGGATGGGTTGAAGTGGGGAGGTTGGGTGGAGTGGGGTGGTTGGGTGGAGTGCGTAGGTTCGGTGGAGTGGGGAGGTTGGCTGGAGTGCCGAGGTTTGGTGAAGTGGGGAGGTTGGGTGGAGTGGGGAGGTTGGGTGGAAGGCGGAGGTTGGGTGGAGTGGGGAGGTTGGGTGGAGTGGGGAGGTTGCGTGGAGTGGGGAGGTTGGGTGCTCTGGGGATGTTGGGTGAAGTGGGGAGGTTGGGTGGAGTGAGGAGGTTGGGTGGAGTGGGGAGTTTGGGTGAAGTGGCGAAGTTGGGTGGAGTGGGGAGGTTGGGTGAAGCGGGGAGGTTGGGTGGAGTGCGTAAGTTGGGTGGAGTGCGGAGGTTGGTTGAAGTAGGGAGGTTGGGTGTAGTGGGGAGGTTGGGTGGAGAGGGGAGTTTGGGCGGGGTGGGGAGGTTGGGTGGAGTGGGGAGGTTGGGTGGAGTGGGGAGGTTGGGTGAAGTGAGGAGGTTGGGTGAAGTGGGGAGGTTGCGTGGAGTGGGGAGGTTGGGTTGAAGTGGGGAGGTTGGGTGGAGTTGTGAGGTTGGGTGAAGTGTGGAGGTTGGGTTGAGTGCGAACTTTGGGTGGAGTGCGGAGGTTGGGTGGAGTGGGGAGGTTGGGCGAAGTAGGGAGGTTGGATGATGTGGCGAGGTTGGGTGGAGTGGGGAGGTTGGGTGGAGTGGGGAGGTTGGGTGAAGTGGGGAGGTTGGGTTGAGTGCGAACTTTGGGTGGAGTGCGGAAGTTGGGTGGCGTGCGGAGGTTGGTTGGAATGCGGAGGTTTTTGTTGAAGTGGGGAGGTTGGGTGGAGTTGTGAGGTTGGGTGAAGTGTGGAGGTTGGGTTGAGTGCGAACTTTGGGTGGAGTGCGGAGGTTGGGTGGAGTGGGGAGGTTGGGCGAAGTAGGGAGGTTGGGTGATGTGGGGAGGTTGGGTGGAGTGAGGAGGTTGGGTGGAGTGGGGAGTTTGGGTGAAGTGGCGAAGTTGGGTGGAGTGGGGAGGTTGGGTGAAGCGGGGAGGTTGGGTGGAGTGCGTAAGTTGGGTGGAGTGCGGAGGTTGGTTGAAGTAGGGAGGTTGGGTGTAGTGGGGAGGTTAGGTGGAGAGGGGAGTTTGGGCGGGGTGGGGAGGTTGGGTGGAGTGGGGAGGTTGGGTGGAGTGGGGAGGTTGGGTGAAGTGAGGAGGTTGGGTGAAGTGGGGAGGTTGCGTGGAGTGGGGAGGTTGGGTTGAAGTGGGGAGGTTGGGTGGAGTGGGGAGGTTAGGTGAAGTGGAGAGTTTGGGTGAAGTGGGGAGGTTGCGTGGAGTGGGGAGGTTGGGTGCTCTGGGGATGTTGGGTGGAGTGGGGAGGTTGGGTGGAATGAGGAGGTTGGGTGGATTGGGGTGAAGTGGTGAAATTGGGTGAAGTGGGGAAGTTGGGTGGAGTGGGGAGGTTTGGTGGAGGGCGGAGGTTGGGTGGAGGACGGAGGTTAGGTGGAGTGGGGAGGTTGCGTGGGGTGGGGAGATTGGGTGGTGTGGGGAGGTTCGGTGAAGTGGGGAGGTTGGGTGGAGTGGGGAGGTTGGGTGGAGTGCGGAAGTTGTGTGGAGTGCGGAGGTTGGGTGGAGTGCGGAGGTTGGATGGAGTGCGGAAGTTGGGTGGAGTGCGGAAGTTGGGTGGAGTGCGGAAGTTGGGTGGAGTGCGGAGTTTGGGTGGAGTGCGGAAGTTGGTTCGAGTGCGGAGGTTGGGTGGCGTGCGGAGGTTGGTTGGAATGCGGAGGTTTTTGTTGAAGTGGGGAGGTTGGGTGGAGTTGTGAGGTTGGGTGAAGTGTGGAGGTTGGGTTGAGTGCGAACTTTGGGTGGAGTGCGGAGGTTGGGTGGAGTGGGGAGGTTGGGCGAAGTAGGGAGGTTGGGTGATGTGGGGAGGTTGGGTGGAGTGGGGAGGTTGGGTGGAGTGGGGAGGTTGGGTGAAGTGGGGAGGTTGGGTTGAGTGCGAACTTTGGGTGGAGTGCGGAAGTTGGGTGGAGTGCGGAAGTTGGGTGGAGTGCGGAGGTTGGGTTGAGTGCGGAAGTTGGTTCGAGTGCGGAGGTTGGGTGGCGTGCGGAGGTTGGTTGGAATGCGGAGGTTTTTGTTGAAGTGGGGAGGTTGGGTGGAGTTGTGAGGTTGGGTGAAGTGTGGAGGTTGGGTTGAGTGCGAACTTTGGGTGGAGTGCGGAGGTTGTATGAAATGGGGAAGTTGTGTGGAGTGCGGAGGTTGGGTGGAGTGCGGAGGTTGCATGGAGTGCGGAAGTTGGGTGAAGTGGGGAGAGTTTGGGTGGAGTGGGGAAGTTGGGTGGAGTGGGGAGGATGGGTGGAGAGGTTGGGAAATTTGGGGAGGTTGGGTGGAGTGGGGAGGATGGGTTGAAGTGGGGAGGTTGGGTGGAGAGCGTAGGTTGGGAGGAGTGGGGAGGTTGGGTGGAGTTGGGAGGTTGGATGGACTGGGGAGGTTCGGTGGAGTGGGGAGGTTGGGTGGAGTGCTGAAGTTGCGTGGTGTTCGGAGGTTGGGTGGAGTGCGGAAGTTGCGTGGATTACGGAAGTTGGGTGGTGTGCGAAAGTTGGAAGGAGTGCGGAAGTTGGCTGGAGTGCGGAGTTTGGGTGGAGTGCAGAGGTTGGGTGGAGTGCGGAAGTTGGGTGGAGTGCGGAAGTTGGGTGGAGTGCTTAAGTTGGATGGAGTGCGAAGGTTGGGTGAAGTGGGGAGGTTGGGTGGAGTGGGGAGGTTGGGTGAAATGGGGAGGTTGGGTGGAGTGAGGAGGTTGGGTGAAGTGGGGAGGTTGAGTGAAGTGGGGAGTTTGGGTGAAGTGAGGAGGTTGGGTGGAGAGGGGAGTTTGGGCGAGGTGGGGAGGTTGGGTGGAGTGGGGAGGTTGGGTGGAGTGGGGAGGTTGCGTGGAGTGGGGAGGTTGGGTGCTCTGGGGATGTTGGGTGAAGTGGGGAGGTTGGGTGGAGTGAGGAGGTTGGGTGGAGTGGAGAGGTTGGGTGAAGTGGGGAAGTTGGGTGTAGTGGGGAGGTTGGGTGGAGGGCGGAGGTTGGGTGGAGGCGGGAGGTTGGGTGGAGTGGGGGTGTAGCGTGGGGTGGGGAGGTTGCGTAGAGTGGGGAGTTTCGGTGAAGTGGGGAGGTTGTGTGGAGTGTGGAGGTTGGGTGGAGTGCCGAAGTTGTGTGGAGTGCGGATGTTGGGTGGAGTGCGGAAGTTGTTTGGAGTGCGGAGGTTGGGTGGAGTGCGGAGGTTGGATGGAGTGCGAAGGTTGGGTGAAGTGCGGAGGTTGTGTGGAGTGGGGAGGTTGGGTGGAGGGCGGAGGTTGGGTGGAGTGGGGAGGATGGGTTGAAGTGGGGAGGTTGGGTGGAGTGGGGTGGTTGGGTGGAGTGCGTAGGTTGGGAGGAGTGGGGAGGTTGGGAAGTTGGATAGAGTGGGGAGATTCGGTGGAGAGAGGAGGTTGGGTGGAGTGCGGAGGTTGGGTGGAGCGCGGAAGTTGCGTGGAGTACGGAAGTTGGGTGGTGTGCGGACGTTGGATGGAGTGCGGAAGTTGACTGGAGTGCGGAGTTTGGGTGGAGTGCAGAGGTTGGGTGGAGTGCGGAAGTTGGGTGGAGTGCGGAAGTTGGGTGGAGTGCGGAGGGTGGGTGGAGTGCGGAGGTTGGATGGAGTGCGAAGGTTGGGTGAAGTGGGGAGGTAGGGTGGAGTGGGGAGGTTGGGTGAAGTGGGGAGGTTGGGTGGAGAGGGGAGTTTGGGCGGGGTGGGGAGGTTGGGTGGAGTGGGGAGGTTGGGTGGAGTGGGGAGGTTGGGTAAAGTGAGGAGGTTGGGTGAAGTGGGGAGGTTGGGTGGAGTGGGGAGGTTGGGTGCTCTGGGGATGTTGGGTGAAGTGGGGAGGTTGGGTGGAGTGAGGAGGTTGGGTGGAGTGGGGAGGTTGGGTGAAGTGGGGAAGTTGGGTGGAGTGGGGAGGTTTGGTGGAGGGCGGAGTTTGGGTGGAGGGCGGAGGTTGCATGGAGTGCGGAAGTTGGGTGTAGTGCGGAAGTTGGGTGGAGTGCGGAGGTTGGGTGGAGTGGTGAGGATGGGTTGAAGTGGGGAGGTTGGGTGCAGTGGTGTGGTTAGGTGGAGTGCGTAGGTTGGGCGGAGTGGGGAGGTTGGGTGGCGTTGGGAGGTTGGATGGCGTGGGGAGGTTCGGTGGAGTGGGGAGTGTGGGTGAAGTGGGGAGGTTCGGTGGAGAGGGGAGGTTGGGTGGAGTGGGGAGGTTGGGTGGAGTGGGGAGGTTGGGTGGAGTGGGGAGGTTGGGTGGAGTGGGGAGGTTGTGTGCTCTGGGGAGGTTGGGTGAAGTGGGGAGGTTGGGTGGAGTGGGGAGGTTGGGTGAAGTGGGGAGGTTCGGTGGAGTGGGGAGGATGGGTTGAAGTGGGGAGGTTGGGTGGAGTGGTGTGGTTGGGGGGAGTGCGTAGGTTGGGAGGAGTGGAGAGGTTGGGAGGAGTTGGGAGGTTGGATGGCGTGGGAAGTTCGGTGGAGTGGGGAGGTTGGGTGGAGCGAGGAGGTTGGGTGAAGGGGGGAGGTTGTGTGGAGAGGGGAGTTTGGGCGGGGTGGGGAGGTTGGGTGGAGTGGGGAGGTTTGATGGAGTGGGGAGGTTGGGTGAAGTGGGGAGATTGGGTGAAGTTGGGAGGTTGCGTGGAGTGGGGAGGTTGGGTGCTCTGGGGATGTTGGGTGAAGTGGGGAGGTTGGGTGGAGTGAGGAGGTTGGGTAGAGTGGGGAGGTTGGGTGAAATGGGGAAGTTGGGTGGAGTGGGGAGGTTGGGTGGAGTGGGGAGGTTGGGTGGAGTGAGGAAGTTGTGTGGAGTGCGGAGGTTGGGTGGAGTGCGGAAGTTGGGTGGAGTGTGGAGGTTGTGTGGAGTGCGGAGGTTGGGTGAAGTGGGGAGGTTGGGTGGTGTGGGGAGGTTAGGTGGAGGGCGGAGGTTGAGTGGAGTGGGGAGGATGGGTTGAAGTGGGGAGGTTGGGTGGAGTGGTGTGGTTGGGTGGAGTGCGTAGGTTGGGAGGTGTGGGGAGGTTGGGTGGAGTTGGGAGGTTGGATGGCGTGGGGAGGTTCGGTGGAGTGGGGAGTGTGGGTAGAGTGGGGAGGTTGGGTGGAGTGGGGAGGTTGGGTGAAGTGGGGAGGTTGGGTGGAGAGGGGAGGTTGGGTGGAGTGGGGAGGTTGGGAAGAGTGGGGAGGTTGGGTGCTCTGGGGAGGTTGGGTGAAGTGGGGAGGTTGGGTGGAGTGAGGAGGTTGCGTGGAGTGGGGAGTTTGAGTGGAGTGGGAAGGTTGGGTAATTTTGGGAGGTTGGGTGAAGTGGGGAGGTTGGGTGAAGTGGGGAGGTTGGGTTGAGTGGGGAGGTTGGGTGGAGTGGGGAGACTGGGTGAAGTGGGGAGGTTGGGTTGAGTGGGGAGGTTGGGTGGAGTGCGGAAGTTGGGTGGAGTGCGGAGGTTGCATGGAGTGCGGAAGTTGGGTGGAGTGCGGAAGTTGGGTGGAGTGCGAAGGTTGGGTGAAGTGGGGAGGTTGGGTGGAGTGGGGAGGTTGGGTGAAATGGGGAGGTTGGGTGGAGTGAGAAGGTTGGGTGAAGTGGGGAGGTTGAGTGAAGTGGGGAGTTTGGGTGAAGTGGGAAGGTTGGGTGGAGAGGGGAGTTTGGGCGGGGTGGGGAGGTTGGGTGGAGTGGGGAGGTTGGGTGGAGTGGGGAGGTTGGGTGAAGTGGGGAGGTTAGGTGAAGTGGGGAGGTTGCGTGGAGTGGGGAGGTTGGGTGCTCTGTGGATGTTGGGTGAAGTGGGGAGGTTGGGTGGAGTGAGGAGGTTGGGTGGAGTGGAGAGGTTGGGTGAAGTGGGGAAGTTGGGTGTAGTGGGGAGGTTGGGTGGAGGGCGGAGGTTGGGTGGAGGAGGGAGGTTGGGTGAAGTGGGGGTGTAGCGTGGGGTGGGGAGGTTGCGTGGAGTGGGGAGGTTTGGTGGAGGGCGGAGGTTGGGTGGAGGGCGGAGGTTAGGTGGTGTGGGGAGGTTCGGTGAAGTGGGGAGGTTGGGTGGAGTGGGGAGGTTTGGTGGAGGGCGGAGGTTGGGTGGAGGGCGGAGGTTAGGTGGAGTGGGGAGGTTGCGTGGGGTGGGGAGGTTGGGTGGTGTGGGGACGTTCGGTGAAGTGGGGAGGTTGTGTGGAGTGCGGAAGTTGGGTGGAGTGCGGAAGTTGGGTGGAGTGCGGAGGTTGGGTGGAGTGCGGAGGTTGGATGGAGTGCGAAGGTTGGGTGAAGTGGGGAGGTAGGGTGGAGTGGGGAGGTTGGGTGAAGTGGGGAGAGTGGGTGGAATGAGGAGGTTGGGTGAAGTGGGGAGGTTGAGTGAAGTGGGGAGTTTGGGTGAAGTGGGGAGGTTGGGTGGAGAGGGGAGTTTGGGCGTGGTGGGGAGGTTGGGTGGAGTGGGGAGGTTGGGTGGAGTGGGGAGGTTGGGTGAAGTGGGGAGGTTAGGTGAAGTGGGGAGGTTGCGTGGAGTGGGGAGGTTGGGTGCTCTGGGGATGTTGGGTGAAGTGGGGAGGTTGGGTGGAGTGAGGAGGTTGGGTGGAGTGGAGAGGTTGGGTGAAGTGGGGAAGTTGGGTGTAGTGGGGAGGTTGGGTGGAGGGCGGAGGTTGGGTGGAGGCGGGAGGTTGGGTGGAGTGGGGGTGTAGCGTGGGGTGGGGAGGTTGCGTGGAGTGGGGAGGTTCGGTGAAGTGGGGAGGTTGTGTGGAGTGTGGAGGTTGGGTGGAGTGCCGAAGTTGTGTGGAGTGCGGATGTTGGGTGGAGTGCAGAAGTTGTTTGGAGTGCGGAGGTTGGGTGGAGTGCGGAGGTTGGATGGAGTGCGAAGATTGGGTGAAGTGGGGAGGTTGGGTGGAGTGGGGAGGTTGGGTGAAGTGGGGAGGTTGGGTGAAGTGGGGAGGTTGGGTGGAGAGGGGAGTTTGCGTGGAGTGGGGAGGTTGGGTGCTCTGGGGATGTTGGGTGAAGTGGGGAGGTTGGGTGGAGTGAGGAGGTTGGGTGGAGTGGAGAGGTTGGGTGAAGTGGGGAAGTTGGGTGTAGTGGGGAGGTTGGGTGGAGGGCGGAGGTTGGGTGGAGGCGGGAGGTTGGGTGGAGTGGGGGTGTAGCGTGGGGTGGGGAGGTTCGGTGAAGTGGGGAGGTTGTGTGGAGTGTGGAGGTTGGGTGGAGTGCCGAAGTTGTGTGGAGTGCGGATGTTGGGTGGAGTGCGGAAGTTGTTTGGAGTGCGGAGGTTGGGTGGAGTGCGGAGGTTGGATGGAGTGCGAAGGTTGGGTGAAGTGCGGAGGTTGGGTGGAGTGGGGAGGTTGGGTGGAGGGCGGAGGTTGGGTGGAGTGGGGAGGATGGGTTGAAGTGGGGAGGTTGGGTGGAGTGGGGTGGTTGGGTGGAGTGCGTAGGTTGGGAGGAGTGGGGAGGTTGGGAAGTTGGATAGAGTGGGGGGTTGGGTGGAGTGGGGAGGTTGGGTGAAGTGGGGAAGTTGGGTGGAGTGGGGAGGTTTGGTGGAGGGCGGAGTTTGGGTGGAGGGCGGAGGTTCCATGGAGTGCGGAAGTTGGGTGGAGTGCGGAAGTTGGGTGGAGTGCGGAGGTTGGGTGGAGTGGTGAGGATGGGTTGAAGTGGGGAGGTTGGGTGGAGTGGTGTGGTTAGGTGGAGTGCGTAGGTTGGGCGGAGTGGGGAGGTTGGGTGGCGTTGGGAGGTTGGATGGCGTGGGGAGGTTCGGTGGAGTGGGGAGTGTGGGTGAAGTGGGGAGGTTCGGTGGAGAGGGGAGGTTGGGTGGAGTGGGGAGGTTGGGTGGAGTGGGGAGGTTGGGTGCTCTGGGGATGTTGGGTGAAGTGGGGAGGTTGGGTGGAGTGAGGAGGTTGGGTGGAGTGGGGAGGTTGGGTGAAGTGGGGAAGTTGGGTGGAGTGGGGAGGTTTGGTGGAGGGCGGAGTTTGGGTGGAGGGCGGAGGTTCCATGGAGTGCGGAAGTTGGGTGGAGTGCGGAAGTTGGGTGGAGTGCGGAGGTTGGGTGGAGTGGTGAGGATGGGTTGAAGTGGGGAGGTTGGGTGGAGTGGTGTGGTTAGGTGGAGTGCGTAGGTTGGGCGGAGTGGGGAGGTTGGGTGGCGTTGGGAGGTTGGATGGCGTGGGGAGGTTCGGTGGAGTGGGGAGTGTGGGTGAAGTGGGGAGGTTCGGTGGAGAGGGGAGGTTGGGTGGAGTGGGGAGGTTGGGTGGAGTGGGGAGGTTGGGTGGAGTGGGGAGGTTGGGTGGAGTGGGGAGGTTGTGTGCTCTGGGGAGGTTGGGTGAAGTGGGGAGGTTGGGTGGAGTGGGGAGGTTGGGTGAAGTGGGGAGGTTCGGTGGAGTGGGGAGGATTGTTTGAAGTGGGGAGGTTGGGTGGAGTGGTGTGGTTGGGGGGAGTGCGTAGGTTGGGAGGAGTGGAGAGGTTGGGAGGAGTTGGGAGGTTGGATGGCGTGGGAAGTTCGGTGGAGTGGGGAGGTTGGGTGGAGCGAGGAGGTTGGGTGAAGGGGGGAGGTTGTGTGGAGAGGGGAGTTTGGGCGGGGTGGGGAGGTTGGGTGGAGTGGGGAGGTTTGATGGAGTGGGGAGGTTGGGTGAAGTGGGGAGATTGGGTGAAGTTGGGAGGTTGCGTGGAGTGGGGAGGTTGGGTGTTCTGGGGATGTTGGGTGAAGTGGGGAGGTTGGGTGGAGTGAGGAGGTTGGGTAGAGTGGGGAGGTTGGGTGAAATGGGGAAGGTGGGTGGAGTGGGGAGGTTGGGTGGAGTGGGGAGGTTGGGTGGAGTGAGGAAGTTGTGTGGAGTGCGGAGGTTGGGTGGAGTGCGGAAGTTGGGTGGAGTGTGGAGGTTGTGTGGAGTGCGGAGGTTGGGTGAAGTGGGGAGGTTGGGTGGTGTGGGGAGGTTAGGTGGAGGGCGGAGGTTGAGTGGAGTGGGGAGGATGGGTTGAAGTGGGGAGGTTGGGTGGAGTGGTGTGGTTGGGTGGAGTGCGTAGGTTGGGAGGTGTGGGGAGGTTGGGTGGAGTTGGGAGGTTGGATGGCGTGGGGAGGTTCGGTGGAGTGGGGAGTGTGGGTGGAGTGGGGAGGTTGGGTGGAGTGGGGAGGTTGGGTGAAGTGGGGAGGTTGGGTGGAGTGGGGAGGTTGGGTGAAGTGGGGAGGTTCGGTGGAGTGGGGAGGATGGGTTGAAGTGGGGAGGTTGGGTGGAGTGGTGTGGTTGGGGGGAGTGCTTAGGTTGGGAGGAGTGGAGAGGTTGGGAGGAGTTGGGAGGTTGGATGGCGTGGGAAGTTCGGTGGAGTGGGGAGGTTGGGTGGAGCGAGGAGGTTGGGTGAAGGGGGGAGGTTGTGTGGAGAGGGGAGTTTGGGCGGGGTGGGGAGGTTGGGTGGAGTGGGGAGGTTTGATGGAGTGGGGAGGTTGGGTGAAGTGGGGAGATTGGGTGAAGTTGGGAGGTTGCGTGGAGTGGGGAGGTTGGGTGCTCTGGGGATGTTGGGTGAAGTGGGGAGGTTGGGTGGAGTGAGGAGGTTGGGTAGAGTGGGGAGGTTGGGTGAAATGGGGAAGTTGGGTGGAGTGGGGAGGTTGGGTGGAGTGGGGAGGTTGGGTGGAGTGAGGAAGTTGTGTGGAGTGCGGAGGTTGGGTGGAGTGCGGAAGTTGGGTGGAGTGTGGAGGTTGTGTGGAGTGCGGAGGTTGGGTGAAGTGGGGAGGTTGGGTGGTGTGGGGAGGTTAGGTGGAGGGCGGAGGTTGAGTGGAGTGGGGAGGATGGGTTGAAGTGGGGAGGTTGGGTGGAGTGGTGTGGTTGGGTGGAGTGCGTAGGTTGGGAGGTGTGGGGAGGTTGGGTGGAGTTGGGAGGTTGGATGGCGTGGGGAGGTTCGGTGGAGTGGGGAGTGTGGGTGGAGTGGGGAGGTTGGGTGGAGTGGGGAGGTTGGGTGAAGTGGGGAGGTTGGGTGGAGAGGGGAGGTTGGGTGGAGTGGGGAGGTTGGGAAGAGTGGGGAGGTTGGGTGCTCTGGGGAGGTTGGGTGAAGTGGGGAGGTTGGGTGGAGTGAGGAGGTTGCGTGGAGTGGGGAGTTTGAGTGGAGTGGGAAGGTTGGGTAATTTTGGGAGGTTGGGTGAAGTGGGGAGGTTGGGTGAAGTGGGGAGGTTGGGTTGAGTGGGGAGGTTGTATGAAGTGGGGAAGTTGTGTGGAGTGCGGAGGTTGGGTGGAGTGCGGAGGTTGCATGGAGTGCGGAAGTTGGGTGAAGTAGGGAGGTTGGGTGAAGTGGGGAGGTTGGGTGGGGTGGGGAGGTTGGGTGGAGTGGGGAGTTTGGGTGATGTGGGGAGGTTGGGTGAAGTGGGGAGGTTGGGTGGAGTGGGGAGGTTGGGTGAAGTGGGGAGGTTGGGTGGAGAGGGGAGGTTGGGTGGAGTGGGGAGACTGGGTGAAGTGGGGAGGTTGGGTTGAGTGGGGAGGTTGGGTGGAGTGCGGAAGTTGGGTGGAGTGCGGAGGTTGCATGGAGTGCGGAAGTTGGGTGGAGTGCGGAAGTTGGGTGGAGTGCGAAGGTTGGGTGAAGTGGGGAGGTTGGGTGGAGTGGGGAGGTTGGGTGAAATGGGGAGGTTGGGTGGAGTGAGAAGGTTGGGTGAAGTGGGGAGGTTGAGTGAAGTGGGGAGTTTGGGTGAAGTGGGAAGGTTGGGTGGAGAGGGGAGTTTGGGCGGGGTGGGGAGGTTGGGTGGAGTGGGGAGGTTGGGTGGAGTGGGGAGGTTGGGTGAAGTGGGGAGGTTAGGTGAAGTGGGGAGGTTGCGTGGAGTGGGGAGGTTGGGTGCTCTGTGGATGTTGGGTGAAGTGGGGAGGTTGGGTGGAGTGAGGAGGTTGGGTGGAGTGGAGAGGTTGGGTGAAGTGGGGAAGTTGGGTGTAGTGGGGAGGTTGGGTGGAGGGCGGAGGTTGGGTGGAGGAGGGAGGTTGGGTGAAGTGGGGGTGTAGCGTGGGGTGGGGAGGTTGCGTGGAGTGGGGAGGTTTGGTGGAGGGCGGAGGTTGGGTGGAGGGCGGAGGTTAGGTGGTGTGGGGAGGTTCGGTGAAGTGGGGAGGTTGGGTGGAGTGGGGAGGTTTGGTGGAGGGCGGAGGTTGGGTGGAGGGCGGAGGTTAGGTGGAGTGGGGAGGTTGCGTGGGGTGGGGAGGTTGGGTGGTGTGGGGACGTTCGGTGAAGTGGGGAGGTTGTGTGGAGTGCGGAAGTTGGGTGGAGTGCGGAAGTTGGGTGGAGTGCGGAGGTTGGGTGGAGTGCGGAGGTTGGATGGAGTGCGAAGGTTGGGTGAAGTGGGGAGGTAGGGTGGAGTGGGGAGGTTGGGTGAAGTGGGGAGAGTGGGTGGAATGAGGAGGTTGGGTGAAGTGGGGAGGTTGAGTGAAGTGGGGAGTTTGGGTGAAGTGGGGAGGTTGGGTGGAGAGGGGAGTTTGGGCGTGGTGGGGAGGTTGGGTGGAGTGGGGAGGTTGGGTGGAGTGGGGAGGTTGGGTGAAGTGGGGAGGTTAGGTGAAGTGGGGAGGTTGCGTGGAGTGGGGAGGTTGGGTGCTCTGGGGATGTTGGGTGAAGTGGGGAGGTTGGGTGGAGTGAGGAGGTTGGGTGGAGTGGAGAGGTTGGGTGAAGTGGGGAAGTTGGGTGTAGTGGGGAGGTTGGGTGGAGGGCGGAGGTTGGGTGGAGGCGGGAGGTTGGGTGGAGTGGGGGTGTAGCGTGGGGTGGGGAGGTTGCGTGGAGTGGGGAGGTTCGGTGAAGTGGGGAGGTTGTGTGGAGTGTGGAGGTTGGGTGGAGTGCCGAAGTTGTGTGGAGTGCGGATGTTGGGTGGAGTGCAGAAGTTGTTTGGAGTGCTGAGGTTGGGTGGAGTGCGGAGGTTGGATGGAGTGCGAAGATTGGGTGAAGTGGGGAGGTTGGGTGGAGTGGGGAGGTTGGGTGAAGTGGGGAGGTTGGGTGAAGTGGGGAGGTTGGGTGGAGAGGGGAGTTTGCGTGGAGTGGGGAGGTTGGGTGCTCTGGGGATGTTGGGTGAAGTGGGGAGGTTGGGTGGAGTGAGGAGGTTGGGTGGAGTGGAGAGGTTGGGTGAAGTGGGGAAGTTGGGTGTAGTGGGGAGGTTGGGTGGAGGGCGGAGGTTGGGTGGAGGCGGGAGGTTGGGTGGAGTGGGGGTGTAGCGTGGGGTGGGGAGGTTCGGTGAAGTGGGGAGGTTGTGTGGAGTGTGGAGGTTGGGTGGAGTGCCGAAGTTGTGTGGAGTGCGGATGTTGGGTGGAGTGCGGAAGTTGTTTGGAGTGCGGAGGTTGGGTGGAGTGCGGAGGTTGGATGGAGTGCGAAGGTTGGGTGAAGTGCGGAGGTTGGGTGGAGTGGGGAGGTTGGGTGGAGGGCGGAGGTTGGGTGGAGTGGGGAGGATGGGTTGAAGTGGGGAGGTTGGGTGGAGTGGGGTGGTTGGGTGGAGTGCGTAGGTTGGGAGGAGTGGGGAGGTTGGGAAGTTGGATAGAGTGGGGAGATTCGGTGGAGAGGGGAGGTTGGGTGGAGTGCGGAGGTTGGATGGAGTGCGGAAGTTGACTGGAGTGCGGAGTTTGGGTGGAGTGCAGAGGTTGGGTGGAGTGCGGAAGTTGGGTGGAGTGCGGAAGTTGGGTGGAGTGCGGAGGTTGGGTGGAGTGCGGAGGTTGGATGGAGTGCGAAGGTTGGGTGAAGTGGGGAGGTAGGGTGGAGTGGGGAGGTTGGGTGAAGTGGGGAGGTTGGGTGGAGAGGGGAGTTTGGGCGGGGTGGGGAGGTTGGGTGGAGTGGGGAGGTTGGGTGGAGTGGGGAGGTTGGGTGAAGTGAGGAGGTTGGGTGAAGTGGGGAGGTTGGGTGGAGTGGGGAGGTTGGGTGCTCTGGGGATGTTGGGTGAAGTGGGGAGGTTGGGTGGAGTGAGGAGGTTGGGTGGAGTGGGGAGGTTGGGTGAAGTGGGGAAGTTGGGTGGAGTGGGGAGGTTTGGTGGAGGGCGGAGTTTGGGTGGAGGGCGGAGGTTCCATGGAGTGCGGAAGTTGGGTGGAGTGCGGAAGTTGGGTGGAGTGCGGAGGTTGGGTGGAGTGGTGAGGATGGGTTGAAGTGGGGAGGTTGGGTGGAGTGGTGTGGTTAGGTGGAGTGCGTAGGTTGGGCGGAGTGGGGAGGTTGGGTGGCGTTGGGAGGTTGGATGGCGTGGGGAGGTTCGGTGGAGTGGGGAGTGTGGGTGAAGTGGGGAGGTTCGGTGGAGAGGGGAGGTTGGGTGGAGTGGGGAGGTTGGGTGGAGTGGGGAGGTTGGGTGGAGTGGGGAGGTTGGGTGGAGTGGGGAGGTTGTGTGCTCTGGGGAGGTTGGGTGAAGTGGGGAGGTTGGGTGGAGTGGGGAGGTTGGGTGAAGTGGGGAGGTTCGGTGGAGTGGGGAGGATTGTTTGAAGTGGGGAGGTTGGGTGGAGTGGTGTGGTTGGGGGGAGTGCGTAGGTTGGGAGGAGTGGAGAGGTTGGGAGGAGTTGGGAGGTTGGATGGCGTGGGAAGTTCGGTGGAGTGGGGAGGTTGGGTGGAGCGAGGAGGTTGGGTGAAGGGGGGAGGTTGTGTGGAGAGGGGAGTTTGGGCGGGGTGGGGAGGTTGGGTGGAGTGGGGAGGTTTGATGGAGTGGGGAGGTTGGGTGAAGTGGGGAGATTGGGTGAAGTTGGGAGGTTGCGTGGAGTGGGGAGGTTGGGTGTTCTGGGGATGTTGGGTGAAGTGGGGAGGTTGGGTGGAGTGAGGAGGTTGGGTAGAGTGGGGAGGTTGGGTGAAATGGGGAAGGTGGGTGGAGTGGGGAGGTTGGGTGGAGTGGGGAGGTTGGGTGGAGTGAGGAAGTTGTGTGGAGTGCGGAGGTTGGGTGGAGTGCGGAAGTTGGGTGGAGTGTGGAGGTTGTGTGGAGTGCGGAGGTTGGGTGAAGTGGGGAGGTTGGGTGGTGTGGGGAGGTTAGGTGGAGGGCGGAGGTTGAGTGGAGTGGGGAGGATGGGTTGAAGTGGGGAGGTTGGGTGGAGTGGTGTGGTTGGGTGGAGTGCGTAGGTTGGGAGGTGTGGGGAGGTTGGGTGGAGTTGGGAGGTTGGATGGCGTGGGGAGGTTCGGTGGAGTGGGGAGTGTGGGTGGAGTGGGGAGGTTGGGTGGAGTGGGGAGGTTGGGTGAAGTGGGGAGGTTGGGTGGAGTGGGGAGGTTGGGTGAAGTGGGGAGGTTCGGTGGAGTGGGGAGGATGGGTTGAAGTGGGGAGGTTGGGTGGAGTGGTGTGGTTGGGGGGAGTGCGTAGGTTGGGAGGAGTGGAGAGGTTGGGAGGAGTTGGGAGGTTGGATGGCGTGGGAAGTTCGGTGGAGTGGGGAGGTTGGGTGGAGCGAGGAGGTTGGGTGAAGGGGGGAGGTTGTGTGGAGAGGGGAGTTTGGGCGGGGTGGGGAGGTTGGGTGGAGTGGGGAGGTTTGATGGAGTGGGGAGGTTGGGTGAAGTGGGGAGATTGGGTGAAGTTGGGAGGTTGCGTGGAGTGGGGAGGTTGGGTGCTCTGGGGATGTTGGGTGAAGTGGGGAGGTTGGGTGGAGTGAGGAGGTTGGGTAGAGTGGGGAGGTTGGGTGAAATGGGGAAGTTGGGTGGAGTGGGGAGGTTGGGTGGAGTGGGGAGGTTGGGTGGAGTGAGGAAGTTGTGTGGAGTGCGGAGGTTGGGTGGAGTGCGGAAGTTGGGTGGAGTGTGGAGGTTGTGTGGAGTGCGGAGGTTGGGTGAAGTGGGGGGGTTGGGTGGTGTGGGGAGGTTAGGTGGAGGGCGGAGGTTGAGTGGAGTGGGGAGGATGGGTTGAAGTGGGGAGGTTGGGTGGAGTGGTGTGGTTGGGTGGAGTGCGTAGGTTGGGAGGTGTGGGGAGGTTGGGTGGAGTTGGGAGGTTGGATGGCGTGGGGAGGTTCGGTGGAGTGGGGAGTGTGGGTGGAGTGGGGAGGTTGGGTGGAGTGGGGAGGTTGGGTGAAGTGGGGAGGTTGGGTGGAGAGGGGAGGTTGGGTGGAGTGGGGAGGTTGGGAAGAGTGGGGAGGTTGGGTGCTCTGGGGAGGTTGGGTGAAGTGGGGAGGTTGGGTGGAGTGAGGAGGTTGCGTGGAGTGGGGAGTTTGAGTGGAGTGGGAAGGTTGGGTAATTTTGGGAGGTTGGGTGAAGTGGGGAGGTTGGGTGAAGTGGGGAGGTTGGGTTGAGTGGGGAGGTTGTATGAAGTGGGGAAGTTGTGTGGAGTGCGGAGGTTGGGTGGAGTGCGAGGTTGCATGGAGTGCGGAAGTTGGGTGAAGTAGGGAGGTTGGGTGAAGTGGGGAGGTTGGGTGGGGTGGGGAGGTTGGGTGGAGTGGGGAGTTTGGGTGATGTGGGGAGGTTGGGTGAAGTGGGGAGGTTGGGTGGAGTGGGGAGGTTGGGTGAAGTGGGGAGGTTGGGTGGAGAGGGGAGGTTGGGTGGAGTGGGGAGACTGGGTGAAGTGGGGAGGTTGGGTTGAGTGGGGAGGTTGGGTGGAGTGCGGAAGTTGGGTGGAGTGCGGAGGTTGCATGGAGTGCGGAAGTTGGGTGGAGTGCGGAAGTTGGGTGGAGTGCGAAGGTTGGGTGAAGTGGGGATGTTGGGTGGAGTGGGGAGGTTGGGTGAAATGGGGAGGTTGGGTGGAGTGAGGAGGTTGGGTGAAGTGGGGAGGTTGAGTGAAGTGGGGAGTTTGGGTGAAGTGGGAAGGTTGGGTGGAGAGGGGAGTTTGGGCGGGGTGGGGAGGTTGGGTGGAGTGGGGAGGTTGGGTGGAGTGGGGAGGTTGGGTGAAGTGGGGAGGTTAGGTGAAGTGGGGAGGTTGCGTGGAATGGGGAGGTTGGGTGCTCTGTGGATGTTGGGTGAAGTGGGGAGGTTGGGTGGAGTGAGGAGGTTGGGTGGAGTGGAGAGGTTGGGTGAAGTGGGGAAGTTGGGTGTAGTGGGGAGGTTGGGTGGAGGGCGGAGGTTGGGTGGAGGAGGGAGGTTGGGTGAAGTGGGGGTGTAGCGTGGGGTGGGGAGGTTGCGTGGAGTGGGGAGGTTCGGTGAAGTGGGGAGGTTGTGTGGAGTGTGGAGGTTGGGTGGAGTGCCGGAGTTGTGTGGAGTGCGGATGTTGGGTGGAGTGCGGAAGTTGTTTGGAGTGCGGAGGTTGGGTGGAGTGCGGAGTTTGGATGGAGTGCGAAGGTTGGGTGAAGTGGGGAGGTTGGGTGGAGTGGGGAGGTTGGGTGAAGTGGGGAGGTTGGGTGAAGTGGGGAGGTTGGGTGGAGAGGGGAGTTTAGGCGGGGTGGGGAGGTTGGTGGAGTGGGGAGGTTGGGTGGAGTGAGGAGGTTGGGTGGAGTGGGGAGGTTGGGTGGAGGGGGGAGGTTGGGTGGAGGGCGGAGGTTGGGTGGAGTGGAGAGTTTGCGTGGGGTGGGGAGGTTGGGTGGAGTGGGCAGGTTCGGTGAAGTGGGCAGGTTGGGTGGAGTGGGGAGTTTGAGTGGAGAGGTTGGGAAATTTGGGGAGGTTGGGTGGAGTGGGGAGGTTGGGTTGAGTGGGGAGGTTGTATGAAGTGGGGAAGTTGTGTGGAGTGCGGAAGTTGGGTGGAGTGCGGAGGTTGCATGGAGTGCGGAAGTTGGGTGGAGTGCGGAAGTTCGGTGGAGTGCGGAGGTTGCGTGAAGTGCGGAGGTTGGGTGGAGTGGGGAGGTTGGGTGGAGTGGGGAGGATGGGTTGAAGTGGGGAGGTTGGGTGGAGTGGGGTGGTTGGGTGGAGTGCGTAGGTTGGGAGGAGTGGGGAGGTTGGGAAGTTGGATAGAGTGGGGAGATTCGGTGGAGAGGGGAGGTTGGGTGGAGTGCAGAAGTTGGGTGGTGATCGGAGGTTGGGTGGAGTGCGGAGGTTGGGTGGAGCGCGGAAGTTGCGTGGAGTACGGAAGTTGGGTGGTGTGCGGACGTTGGGTGGAGTGCGGAAGTTGACTGGAGTGCGGAGTTTGGGTGGAGTGCAGAGGTTGGGTGGAGTGCGGAAGTTGGGTGGAGTGCGGAAGTTGGGTGGAGTGCGGAGGTTGGGTGGAGTGCGGAGGTTGGATGGAGTGCGAAGGTTGGGTGAAGTGGGGAGGTAGGGTGGAGTGGGGAGGTTGGGTGAAGTGGGGAGGTTGGGTGGAGAGGGGAGTTTGGGCGGGGTGGGGAGGTTGGGTGGAGTGGGGAGGTTGGGTGGAGTGGGGAGGTTGGGTGAAGTGAGGAGGTTGGGTGAAGTGGGGAGGTTGCGTGGAGTGGGGAGGTTGGGTGCTCTGGGGATGTTGGGTGAAGTGGGGAGGTTTGGTGGAGGGCGGAGGTTGGGTGGAGGGCGGAGGTTAGGTGGTGTGGGGAGGTTCGGTGAAGTGGGGAGGTTGGGTGGAGTGGGGAGGTTTGGTGGAGGGCGGAGGTTGGGTGGAGGGCGGAGGGTAGGTGGAGTGGGGAGGTTGCGTGGGGTGGGGAGGTTGGGTGGTGTGGGGACGTTCGGTGAAGTGGGGAGGTTGGGTGGAGTGCGGAAGTTGGGTGGAGTGCGGAAGTTGGGTGGAGTGCGGAGGTTGGGTGGAGTGCGGAGGTTGGATGGAGTGCGAAGGTTGGGTGAAGTGGGGAGGTAGGGTGGAGTGGGGAGGTTGGGTGAAGTGGGGAGAGTGGGTGGAATGAGGAGGTTGGGTGAAGTGGGGAGGTTGAGTGAAGTGGGGAGTTTGGGTGAAGTGGGGAGGTTGGGTGGAGAGGGGAGTTTGGGCGTGGTGGGGAGGTTGGGTGGAGTGGGGAGGTTGGGTGGAGTGGGGAGGTTGGGTGAAGTGGGGAGGTTAGGTGAAGTGGGGAGGTTGCGTGGAGTGGGGAGGTTGGGTGCTCTGGGGATGTTGGGTGAAGTGGGGAGGTTGGGTGGAGTGAGGAGGTTGGGTGGAGTGGAGAGGTTGGGTGAAGTGGGGAAGTTGGGTGTAGTGGGGAGGTTGGGTGGAGGGCGGAGGTTGGGTGGAGGCGGGAGGTTGGGTGGAGTGGGGGTGTAGCGTGGGGTGGGGAGGTTGCGTGGAGTGGGGAGGTTCGGTGAAGTGGGGAGGTTGTGTGGAGTGTGGAGGTTGGGTGGAGTGCCGAAGTTGTGTGGAGTGCGGATGTTGGGTGGAGTGCAGAAGTTGTTTGGAGTGCGGAGGTTGGGTGGAGTGCGGAGGTTGGATGGAGTGCGAAGATTGGGTGAAGTGGGGAGGTTGGGTGGAGTGGGGAGGTTGGGTGAAGTGGGGAGGTTGGGTGAAGTGGGGAGGTTGGGTGGAGAGGGGAGTTTGCGTGGAGTGGGGAGGTTGGGTGCTCTGGGGATGTTGGGTGAAGTGGGGAGGTTGGGTGGAGTGAGGAGGTTGGGTGGAGTGGAGAGGTTGGGTGAAGTGGGGAAGTTGGGTGTAGTGGGGAGGTTGGGTGGAGGGCGGAGGTTGGGTGGAGGCGGGATGTTGGGTGAAGTGGGGAGGTTTGGTGGAGGGCGGAGGTTGGGTGGAGGGCGGAGGTTAGGTGGTGTGGGGAGGTTCGGTGAAGTGGGGAGGTTGGGTGGAGTGGGGAGGTTTGGTGGAGGGCGGAGGTTGGGTGGAGGGCGGAGGGTAGGTGGAGTGGGGAGGTTGCGTGGGGTGGGGAGGTTGGGTGGTGTGGGGACGTTCGGTGAAGTGGGGAGGTTGGGTGGAGTGCGGAAGTTGGGTGGAGTGCGGAAGTTGGGTGGAGTGCGGAGGTTGGGTGGAGTGCGGAGGTTGGATGGAGTGCGAAGGTTGGGTGAAGTGGGGAGGTAGGGTGGAGTGGGGAGGTTGGGTGAAGTGGGGAGAGTGGGTGGAATGAGGAGGTTGGGTGAAGTGGGGAGGTTGAGTGAAGTGGGGAGTTTGGGTGAAGTGGGGAGGTTGGGTGGAGAGGGGAGTTTGGGCGTGGTGGGGAGGTTGGGTGGAGTGGGGAGGTTGGGTGGAGTGGGGAGGTTGGGTGAAGTGGGGAGGTTAGGTGAAGTGGGGAGGTTGCGTGGAGTGGGGAGGTTGGGTGCTCTGGGGATGTTGGGTGAAGTGGGGAGGTTGGGTGGAGTGAGGAGGTTGGGTGGAGTGGAGAGGTTGGGTGAAGTGGGGAAGTTGGGTGTAGTGGGGAGGTTGGGTGGAGGGCGGAGGTTGGGTGGAGGCGGGAGGTTGGGTGGAGTGGGGGTGTAGCGTGGGGTGGGGAGGTTGCGTGGAGTGGGGAGGTTCGGTGAAGTGGGGAGGTTGTGTGGAGTGTGGAGGTTGGGTGGAGTGCCGAAGTTGTGTGGAGTGCGGATGTTGGGTGGAGTGCAGAAGTTGTTTGGAGTGCGGAGGTTGGGTGGAGTGCGGAGGTTGGATGGAGTGCGAAGATTGGGTGAAGTGGGGAGGTTGGGTGGAGTGGGGAGGTTGGGTGAAGTGGGGAGGTTGGGTGAAGTGGGGAGGTTGGGTGGAGAGGGGAGTTTGCGTGGAGTGGGGAGGTTGGGTGCTCTGGGGATGTTGGGTGAAGTGGGGAGGTTGGGTGGAGTGAGGAGGTTGGGTGGAGTGGAGAGGTTGGGTGAAGTGGGGAAGTTGGGTGTAGTGGGGAGGTTGGGTGGAGGGCGGAGGTTGGGTGGAGGCGGGAGGTTGGGTGGAGTGGGGGTGTAGCGTGGGGTGGGGAGGTTCGGTGAAGTGGGGAGGTTGTGTGGAGTGTGGAGGTTGGGTGGAGTGCCGAAGTTGTGTGGAGTGCGGATGTTGGGTGGAGTGCGGAAGTTGTTTGGAGTGCGGAGGTTGGGTGGAGTGCGGAGGTTGGATGGAGTGCGAAGGTTGGGTGAAGTGCGGAGGTTGGGTGGAGTGGGGAGGTTGGGTGGAGGGCGGAGGTTGGGTGGAGTGGGGAGGATGGGTTGAAGTGGGGAGGTTGGGTGGAGTGGGGTGGTTGGGTGGAGTGCGTAGGTTGGGAGGAGTGGGGAGGTTGGGAAGTTGGATAGAGTGGGGAGATTCGGTGGAGAGGGGAGGTTGGGTGGAGTGCGGAGGTTGGATGGAGTGCGGAAGTTGACTGGAGTGCGGAGTTTGGGTGGAGTGCAGAGGTTGGGTGGAGTGCGGAAGTTGGGTGGAGTGCGGAAGTTGGGTGGAGTGCGGAGGTTGGGTGGAGTGCGGAGGTTGGATGGAGTGCGAAGGTTGGGTGAAGTGGGGAGGTAGGGTGGAGTGGGGAGGTTGGGTGAAGTGGGGAGGTTGGGTGGAGAGGGGAGTTTGGGCGGGGTGGGGAGGTTGGGTGGAGTGGGGAGGTTGGGTGGAGTGGGGAGGTTGGGTGAAGTGAGGAGGTTGGGTGAAGTGGGGAGGTTGGGTGGAGTGGGGAGGTTGGGTGCTCTGGGGATGTTGGGTGAAGTGGGGAGGTTGGGTGGAGTGAGGAGGTTGGGTGGAGTGGGGAGGTTGGGTGAAGTGGGGAAGTTGGGTGGAGTGGGGAGGTTTGGTGGAGGGCGGAGTTTGGGTGGAGGGCGGAGGTTGCATGGAGTGCGGAAGTTGGGTGGAGTGCGGAAGTTGGGTGGAGTGCGGAGGTTGGGTGGAGTGGTGAGGATGGGTTGAAGTGGGGAGGTTGGGTGGAGTGGTGTGGTTAGGTGGAGTGCGTAGGTTGGGCGGAGTGGGGAGGTTGGGTGGCGTTGGGAGGTTGGATGGCGTGGGGAGGTTCGGTGGAGTGGGGAGTGTGGGTGAAGTGGGGAGGTTCGGTGGAGAGGGGAGGTTTGGTGGAGTGGGGAGGTTGGGTGGAGTGGGGAGGTTGGGTGGAGTGGGGAGGTTGGGTGGAGTGGGGAGGTTGTGTGCTCTGGGGAGGTTGGGTGAAGTGGGGAGGTTGGGTGGAGTGGGGAGGTTGGGTGAAGTGGGGAGGTTCGGTGGAGTGGGGAGGATGGTTTGAAGTGGGGAGGTTGGGTGGAGTGGTGTGGTTGGGGGGAGTGCGTAGGTTGGGAGGAGTGGAGAGGTTGGGAGGAGTTGGGAGGTTGGATGGCGTGGGAAGTTCGGTGGAGTGGGGAGGTTGGGTGGAGCGAGGAGGTTGGGTGAAGGGGGGAGGTTGTGTGGAGAGGGGAGTTTGGGCGGGGTGGGGAGGTTGGGTGGAGTGGGGAGGTTTGATGGAGTGGGGAGGTTGGGTGAAGTGGGGAGATTGGGTGAAGTTGGGAGGTTGCGTGGAGTGGGGAGGTTGGGTGTTCTGGGGATGTTGGGTGAAGTGGGGAGGTTGGGTGGAGTGAGGAGGTTGGGTAGAGTGGGGAGGTTGGGTGAAATGGGGAAGGTGGGTGGAGTGGGGAGGTTGGGTGGAGTGGGGAGGTTGGGTGGAGTGAGGAAGTTGTGTGGAGTGCGGAGGTTGGTTGGAGTGCGGAAGTTGGGTGGAGTGTGGAGGTTGTGTGGAGTGCGGAGGTTGGGTGAAGTGGGGAGGTTGGGTGGTGTGGGGAGGTTAGGTGGAGGGCGGAGGTTGAGTGGAGTGGGGAGGATGGGTTGAAGTGGGGAGGTTGGGTGGAGTGGTGTGGTTGGGTGGAGTGCGTAGGTTGGGAGGTGTGGGGAGGTTGGGTGGAGTTGGGAGGTTGGATGGCGTGGGGAGGTTCGGTGGAGTGGGGAGTGTGGGTGGAGTGGGGAGGTTGGGTGGAGTGGGGAGGTTGGGTGAAGTGGGGAGGTTGGGTGGAGTGGGGAGGTTGGGTGAAGTGGGGAGGTTCGGTGGAGTGGGGAGGATGGGTTGAAGTGGGGAGGTTGGGTGGAGTGGTGTGGTTGGGGGGAGTGCGTAGGTTGGGAGGAGTGGAGAGGTTGGGAGGGGAGGTTGGGTGGAGTGGGGAGGTTGGGTGGAGTGGGGAGGTTGGGTGGAGTGGGGAGGTTGGGTGGAGTGGGGAGGTTGTGTGCTCTGGGGAGGTTGGGTGAAGTGGGGAGGTTGGGTGGAGTGGGGAGGTTGGGTGAAGTGGGGAGGTTCGGTGGAGTGGGGAGGATGGTTTGAAGTGGGGAGGTTGGGTGGAGTGGTGTGGTTGGGGGGAGTGCGTAGGTTGGGAGGAGTGGAGAGGTTGGGAGGAGTTGGGAGGTTGGATGGCGTGGGAAGTTCGGTGGAGTGGGGAGGTTGGGTGGAGCGAGGAGGTTGGGTGAAGGGGGGAGGTTGTGTGGAGAGGGGAGTTTGGGCGGGGTGGGGAGGTTGGGTGGAGTGGGGAGGTTTGATGGAGTGGGGAGGTTGGGTGAAGTGGGGAGATTGGGTGAAGTTGGGAGGTTGCGTGGAGTGGGGAGGTTGGGTGTTCTGGGGATGTTGGGTGAAGTGGGGAGGTTGGGTGGAGTGAGGAGGTTGGGTAGAGTGGGGAGGTTGGGTGAAATGGGGAAGGTGGGTGGAGTGGGGAGGTTGGGTGGAGTGGGGAGGTTGGGTGGAGTGAGGAAGTTGTGTGGAGTGGGGAGGTTGGGTGGAGTGCGGAAGTTGGGTGGAGTGTGGAGGTTGTGTGGAGTGCGGAGGTTGGGTGAAGTGGGGAGGTTGGGTGGTGTGGGGAGGTTAGGTGGAGGGCGGAGGTTGAGTGGAGTGGGGAGGATGGGTTGAAGTGGGGAGGTTGGGTGGAGTGGTGTGGTTGGGTGGAGTGCGTAGGTTGGGAGGTGTGGGGAGGTTGGGTGGAGTTGGGAGGTTTGATGGCGTGGGGAGGTTCGGTGGAGTGGGGAGTGTGGGTGGAGTGGGGAGGTTGGGTGGAGTGGGGAGGTTGGGTGAAGTGGGGAGGTTGGGTGAAGTGGGGAGGTTGGGTGGAGTGGGGAGGTTGGGTGAAGTGGGGAGGTTCGGTGGAGTGGGGAGGATGGGTTGAAGTGGGGAGGTTGGGTGGAGTGGTGTGGTTGGGGGGAGTGCGTAGGTTGGGAGGAGTGGAGAGGTTGGGAGGAGTTGGGAGGTTGGATGGCGTGGGAAGTTCGGTGGAGTGGGGAGGTTGGGTGGGGCGAGGAGGTTGGGTGAAGGGGGGAGGTTGTGTGGAGAGGGGAGTTTGGGCGGGGTGGGGAGGTTGGGTGGAGTGGGGAGGTTTGATGGAGTGGGGAGGTTGGGTGAAGTGGGGAGATTGGGTGAAGTTGGGAGGTTGCGTGGAGTGGGGAGGTTGGGTGCTCTGGGGATGTTGGGTGAAGTGGGGAGGTTGGGTGGAGTGAGGAGGTTGGGTAGAGTGGGGAGGTTGGGTGAAATGGGGAAGTTGGGTGGAGTGGGGAGGTTGGGTGGAGTGGGGAGGTTGGGTGGAGTGAGGAAGTTGTGTGGAGTGCGGAGGTTGGGTGGAGTGCGGAAGTTGGGTGGAGTGTGGAGGTTGTGTGGAGTGCGGAGGTTGGGTGAAGTGGGGAGGTTGGGTGGTGTGGGGAGGTTAGGTGGAGGGCGGAGGTTGAGTGGAGTGGGGAGGATGGGTTGAAGTGGGGAGGTTGGGTGGAGTGGTGTGGTTGGGTGGAGTGCGTAGGTTGGGAGGTGTGGGGAGGTTGGGTGGAGTTGGGAGGTTGGATGGCGTGGGGAGGTTCGGTGGAGTGGGGAGTGTGGGTGGAGTGGGGAGGTTGGGTGGAGTGGGGAGGTTGGGTGAAGTGGGGAGGTTGGGTGGAGAGGGGAGGTTGGGTGGAGTGGGGAGGTTGGGAAGAGTGGGGAGGTTGGGTGCTCTGGGGAGGTTGGGTGAAGTGGGGAGGTTGGGTGGAGTGAGGAGGTTGCGTGGAGTGGGGAGTTGGAGTGGAGTGGGAAGGTTGGGTAATTTTGGGAGGTTGGGTGAAGTGGGGAGGTTGGGTGAAGTGGGGAGGTTGGGTTGAGTGGGCAGGTTGTATGAAGTGGGGAAGTTGTGTTGAGTGCGGAGGTTGGGTGGAGTGCGGAGGTTGCATGGAGTGCGGAAGTTGGGTGAAGTAGGGAGGTTGGGTGAAGTGGGGAGGTTGGGTGGGGTGGGGAGGTTGGGTGGAGTGGGGAGTTTGGGTGATGTGGGGAGGTTGGGTGAAGTGGGGAGGTTGGGTGGAGTGCGGAAGTTGTTTGGAGTGCGGAGGTTGGGTGGAGTGCGGAGGTTGGATGGAGTGCGAAGGTTGGGTGAAGTGCGGAGGTTGGGTGGAGTGGGGAGGTTGGGTGGAGGGCGGAGGTTGGGTGGAGTGGGGAGGATGGGTTGAAGTGGGGAGGTTGGGTGGAGTGGGGTGGTTGGGTGGAGTGCGTAGGTTGGGAGGAGTGGGGAGGTTGGGAAGTTGGATAGAGTGGGGAGATTCGGTGGAGAGGGGAGGTTGGGTGGAGTGCGGAGGTTGGGTGGAGCGCGGAAGTTGCGTGGAGTACGGAAGTTGGGTGGTGTGCGGACGTTGGATGGAGTGCGGAAGTTGACTGGAGTGCGGAGTTTGGGTGGAGTGCAGAGGTTGGGTGGAGTGCGGAAGTTGGGTGGAGTGCGGAAGTTGGGTGGAGTGCGGAGGTTGGGTGGAGTGCGGAGGTTGGATGGAGTGCGAAGGTTGGGTGAAGTGGGGAGGTAGGGTGGAGTGGGGAGGTTGGGTGAAGTGGGGAGGTTGGGTGGAGAGGGGAGTTTGGGCGGGGTGGGGAGGTTGGGTGGAGTGGGGAGGTTGGGTGGAGTGGGGAAATTGGGTGAAGTGAGGAGGTTGGGTGAAGTGGGGAGGTTGGGTGGAGTGGGGAGGTTGGGTGCTCCGGGGATGTTGGGTGAAGTGGGGAGGTTGGGTGGAGTGAGGAGGTTGGGTGGAGTGGGGAGGTTGGGTGAAGTGGGGAAGTTGGGTGGAGTGGGGAGGTTTGGTGGAGGGCGGAGTTTGGGTGGAGGGCGGAGGTTGCATGGAGTGCGGAAGTTGGGTGGAGTGCGGAAGTTGGGTGGAGTGCGGAGGTTGGGTGGAGTGGTGAGGATGGGTTGAAGTGGGGAGGTTGGGTGGAGTGGTGTGGTTAGGTGGAGTGCGTAGGTTGGGCGGAGTGGGGAGGTTTGGTGGCGTTGGGAGGTTGGATGGCGTGGAGAGGTTCGGTGGAGTGGGGAGTGTGGGTGAAGTGGGGAGGTTCGGTGGAGAGGGGAGGTTGGGTGGAGTGGGGAGGTTGGGTGGAGTGGGGAGGTTGGGTGGAGTGGGGAGGTTGGGTGGAGTGGGGAGGTTGTGTGCTCTGGGGAGGTTGGGTGAAGTGGGGAGGTTGGGTGGAGTGGGGAGGTTGGGTGAAGTGGGGAGGTTCGGTGGAGTGGGGAGGATGGGTTGAAGAGGGGAGGTTGGGTGGAGTGGTGTGGTTGGGGGGAGTGCGTAGGTTGGGAGGAGTGGAGAGGTTGGGAGGAGTTGGGAGGTTGGATGGCGTGGGAAGTTCGGTGGAGTGGGGAGGTTGGGTGGAGCGGGGAGGTTGGGTGAAGGGGGGAGGTTGTGTGGAGAGGGGAGTTTGGGCGGGGTGGGGAGGTTGGGTGGAGTGGGGAGGTTTGATGGAGTGGGGAGGTTGGGTGAAGTGGGGAGATTGGGTGAAGTTGGGAGGTTGCGTGGAGTGGGGAGGTTGGGTGCTCTGGGGATGTTGGGTGAAGTGGGGAGGTTGGGTGGAGTGAGGAGGTTGGGTAGAGTGGGGAGGTTGGGTGAAATGGGGAAGTTGGGTGGAGTGGGGAGGTTGGGTGGAGTGGGGAGGTTGGGTGGAGTGAGGAAGTTGTGTGGAGTGCGGAGGTTGGGTGGAGTGCGGAAGTTGGGTGGAGTGTGGAGGTTGTGTGGAGTGCGGAGGTTGGGTGAAGTGGGGAGGTTGGGTGGTGTGGGGAGGTTAGGTGGAGGGTGGAGGTTGAGTGGAGTGGGGAGGATGGGTTGAAGTGGGGAGGTTGGGTGGAGTGGTGTGGTTGGGTGGAGTGCGTAGGTTGGGAGGTGTGGGGAGGTTGGGTGGAGTTGGGAGGTTGGATGGCGTGGGGAGGTTCGGTGGAGTGGGGAGTGTGGGTGGAGTGGGGAGGTTGGGTGGAGTGGGGAGGTTGGGTGAAGTGGGGAGGTTGGGTGGAGAGGGGAGGTTGGGTGGAGTGGGGAGGTTGGGTGCTCTGGGGAGGTTGGGTGAAGTGGGGAGGTTGGGTGGAGTGAGGAGGTTGCGTGGAGTGGGGAGTTTGAGTGGAGTGGGAAGGTTGGGTAATTTTGGGAGGTTGGGTGAAGTGGGGAGGTTGGGTGAAGTGGGGAGGTTGGGTTGAGTGGGGAGGATGTATGAAGTGGGGAAGTTGTGTGGAGTGCGGAGGTTGGGTGGAGTGCGGAGGTTGCATGGAGTGCGGAAGTTGGGTGAAGTAGGGAGGTTGGGTGAAGTGGGGAGGTTGGGTGGGGTGGGGAGGTTGGGTGGAGTGGGGAGTTTGGGTGATGTGGGGAGGTTGGGTGAAGTGGGGAGGTTGGGTGGAGTGCGGAAGTTGTTTGGAGTGCGGAGGTTGGGTGGAGTGCGGAGGTTGGATGGAGTGCGAAGGTTGGGTGAAGTGCGGAGGTTGGGTGGAGTGGGGAGGTTGGGTGGAGGGCGGAGGTTGGGTGGAGTGGGGAGGATGGGTTGAAGTGGGGAGGTTGGGTGGAGTGGGGTGGTTGGGTGGAGTGCGTAGGTTGGGAGGAGTGGGGAGGTTGGGAAGTTGGATAGAGTGGGGAGATTCGGTGGAGAGGGGAGGTTGGGTGGAGTGCGGAGGTTGGGTGGAGCGCGGAAGTTGCGTGGAGTACGGAAGTTGGGTGGTGTGCGGACGTTGGATGGAGTGCGGAAGTTGACTGGAGTGCGGAGTTTGGGTGGAGTGCAGAGGTTGGGTGGAGTGCGGAAGTTGGGTGGAGTGCGGAAGTTGGGTGGAGTGCGGAGGTTGGGTGGAGTGCGGAGGTTGGATGGAGTGCGAAGGTTGGGTGAAGTGGGGAGGTAGGGTGGAGTGGGGAGGTTGGGTGAAGTGGGGAGGTTGGGTGGAGAGGGGAGTTTGGGCGGGGTGGGGAGGTTGGGTGGAGTGGGGAGGTTGGGTGGAGTGGGGAAATTGGGTGAAGTGAGGAGGTTGGGTGAAGTGGGGAGGTTGGGTGGAGTGGGGAGGTTGGGTGCTCCGGGGATGTTGGGTGAAGTGGGGAGGTTGGGTGGAGTGAGGAGGTTGGGTGGAGTGGGGAGGTTGGGTGAAGTGGGGAAGTTGGGTGGAGTGGGGAGGTTTGGTGGAGGGCGGAGTTTGGGTGGAGGGCGGAGGTTGCATGGAGTGCGGAAGTTGGGTGGAGTGCGGAAGTTGGGTGGAGTGCGGAGGTTGGGTGGAGTGGTGAGGATGGGTTGAAGTGGGGAGGTTGGGTGGAGTGGTGTGGTTAGGTGGAGTGCGTAGGTTGGGCGGAGTGGGGAGGTTGGGTGGCGTTGGGAGGTTGGATGGCGTGGGGAGGTTCGGTGGAGTGGGGAGTGTGGGTGAAGTGGGGAGGTTCGGTGGAGAGGGGAGGTTGGGTGGAGTGGGGAGGTTGGGTGGAGTGGGGAGGTTGGGTGGAGTGGGGAGGTTGGGTGGAGTGGGGAGGTTGTGTGCTCTGGGGAGGTTGGGTGAAGTGGGGAGGTTGGGTGGAGTGGGGAGGTTGGGTGAAGTGGGGAGGTTCGGTGGAGTGGGGAGGATGGGTTGAAGAGGGGAGGTTGGGTGGAGTGGTGTGGTTGGGGGGAGTGCGTAGGTTGGGAGGAGTGGAGAGGTTGGGAGGAGTTGGGAGGTTGGATGGCGTGGGAAGTTCGGTGGAGTGGGGAGGTTGGGTGGAGCGGGGAGGTTGGGTGAAGGGGGGAGGTTGTGTGGAGAGGGGAGTTTGGGCGGGGTGGGGAGGTTGGGTGGAGTGGGGAGGTTTGATGGAGTGGGGAGGTTGGGTGAAGTGGGGAGATTGGGTGAAGTTGGGAGGTTGCGTGGAGTGGGGAGGTTGGGTGCTCTGGGGATGTTGGGTGAAGTGGGGAGGTTGGGTGGAGTGAGGAGGTTGGGTAGAGTGGGGAGGTTGGGTGAAATGGGGAAGTTGGGTGGAGTGGGGAGGTTGGGTGGAGTGGGGAGGTTGGGTGGAGTGAGGAAGTTGTGTGGAGTGCGGAGGTTGGGTGGAGTGCGGAAGTTGGGTGGAGTGTGGAGGTTGTGTGGAGTGCGGAGGTTGGGTGAAGTGGGGAGGTTGGGTGGTGTGGGGAGGTTAGGTGGAGGGTGGAGGTTGAGTGGAGTGGGGAGGATGGGTTGAAGTGGGGAGGTTGGGTGGAGTGGTGTGGTTGGGTGGAGTGCGTAGGTTGGGAGGTGTGGGGAGGTTGGGTGGAGTTGGGAGGTTGGATGGCGTGGGGAGGTTCGGTGGAGTGGGGAGTGTGGGTGGAGTGGGGAGGTTGGGTGGAGTGGGGAGGTTGGGTGAAGTGGGGAGGTTGGGTGGAGAGGGGAGGTTGGGTGGAGTGGGGAGGTTGGGTGCTCTGGGGAGGTTGGGTGAAGTGGGGAGGTTGGGTGGAGTGAGGAGGTTGCGTGGAGTGGGGAGTTTGAGTGGAGTGGGAAGGTTGGGTAATTTTGGGAGGTTGGGTGAAGTGGGGAGGTTGGGTGAAGTGGGGAGGTTGGGTTGAGTGGGGAGGATGTATGAAGTGGGGAAGTTGTGTGGAGTGCGGAGGTTGGGTGGAGTGCGGAGGTTGCATGGAGTGCGGAAGTTGGGTGAAGTAGGGAGGTTGGGTGAAGTGGGGAGGTTGGGTGGGGTGGGGAGGTTGGGTGGAGTGGGGAGTTTGGGTGATGTGGGGAGGTTGGGTGAAGTGGGGAGGTTGGGTGGAGTGGGGAGGTTGGGTGAAGTGGGGAGGTTGGGTGGAGAGGGGAGGTTGGGTTGAGTGGGGAGGTTGGGTGGAGTGCGGAAGTTGGGTGGAGTGCGGAGGTTGCATGGAGTGCGGAAGTTGGGTGGAGTGCGGAAGTTGGGTGGAGTGCGAAGGTTGGGTGAAGTGGGGAGGTTGGGTGGAGTGGGGAGGTTGGGTGAAATGGGGAGGTTGGGAGGAGTGAGGAGGTTGGGTGAAGTGGGGAGGTTGAGTGAAGTGGGGAGTTTGGGTGAAGTGGGAAGGTTGGGTGGAGAGGGGAGTTTGGGCGGGGTGGGGAGGTTGGGTGGAGTGGGGAGGTTGGGTGGAGTGGGGAGGTTGGGTGAAGTGGGGAGGTTAGGTGAAGTGGGGAGGTTGCGTGGAGTGGGGAGGTTGGGTGCTCTGTGGATGTTGGGTGAAGTGGGGAGGTTGGGTGGAGTGAGGAGGTTGGGTGGAGTGGAGAGGTTGGGTGAAGTGGGGAAGTTGGGTGTAGTGGGGAGGTTGGGTGGAGGGCGGAGGTTGGGTGGAGGAGGGAGGTTGGGTGAAGTGGGGGTGTAGCGTGGGGTGGGGAGGTTGCGTGGAGTGGGGAGGTTCGGTGAAGTGGGGAGGTTGTGTGCAGTGTGGAGGTTGGGTGGAGTGCCGGAGTTGTGTGGAGTGCGGATGTTGGGTGGAGTGCGGAAGTTGTTTGGAGTGCGGAGGTTGGGTGGAGTGCGGAGGTTGGATGGAGTGCGAAGGTTGGGTGAAGTGGGGAGGTTGGGTGGAGTGGGGAGGTTGGGTGAAGTGGGGAGGTTGGGTGGAGTGGGGAGGTTGGGTGGAGTGAGGAGGTTGGGTGGAGTGGGGAGGTTGGGTGGAGGGGGGAGGTTGGGTGGAGGGCGGAGGTTGGGTGGAGTGGAGAGTTTGCGTGGGGTGGGGAGGTTGGGTGGAGTGGGCAGGTTCGGTGAAGTGGGCAGGTTGGGTGGAGTGGGGAGTTTGAGTGGAGAGGTTGGGAAATTTGGGGAGGTTAGGTGGAGTGGGGAGGTTGGGTGGAGTGGGGAGGTTGTATGAAGTTGGGAAGTTGTGTGGAGTGCGGAGGTTGGGTGGAGTGCGGAGGTTGCATGGAGTGCGGAAGTTGGGTGGAGTGCGGAAGTTCGGTGGAGTGCGGAGGTTGCGTGAAGTGCGGAGTTTGGGTGGAGTGGGGAGGTTGGGTGGAGGGCGGAGGTTGGGTGGAGGGGGGAGGATGGGTTGAAGTGGGGAGGTTGGGTGGAGTGGGGTGGTTGGGTGGAGTGCGTAGGTTGGGAGGAGTGGGGAGGTTGGGAAGTTGGATAGAGTGGGGAGATTCGGTGGAGAGGGGAGGTTGGGTGGAGTGCAGAAGTTGGGTGGTGTTCGGAGGTTGGGTGGAGTGCGGAGGTTGGGTGGAGCGCGGAAGTTGCGTGGAGTACGGAAGTTGGGTGGTGTGCGGACGTTGGGTGGAGTGCGGAAGTTGACTGGAGTGCGGAGTTTGGGTGGAGTGCAGAGGTTGGGTGGAGTGCGGAAGTTGGGTGGAGTGCGGAGGTTGGGTGGAGTGCGGAGGTTGGGTGGAGTGCGGAGGTTGGATGGAGTGCGAAGGTTGGGTGAAGTGGGGAGGTAGGGTGGAGTGGGGAGGTTGGGTGAAGTGGGGAGGTTGGGTGGAGAGGGGAGTTTGGGCGGGGTGGGGAGGTTGGGTGGAGTGGGGAGGTTGGGTGGAGTGGGGAGGTTGGGTGAAGTGAGGAGGTTGGGTGAAGTGGGGAGGTTGCGTGGAGTGGGAAGGTTGGGTGCTCTGGGGATGTTGGGTGAAGTGGGGAGGTTGGGTAGAGTGAGGAGGTTGGGTGGAGTGGGGAGGTTGGGAAGAGTGGGGAGGTTGGGTGCTCTGGGGAGGTTGGGTGAAGTGGGGAGGTTTGGTGGAGGGCGGAGGTTGGGTGGAGGGCGGAGGTTAGGTGGTGTGGGGAGGTTCGGTGAAGTGGGGAGGTTGGGTGGAGTGGGGAGGTTTGGTGGAGGGCGGAGGTTGGGTGGAGGGCGGAGGTTAGGTGGAGTGGGGAGGTTGCGTGGGGTGGGGAGGTTGGGTGGTGTGGGGAGGTTCGGTGAAGTGGGGAGGTTGGGTGGAGTGCGGAAGTTGGGTGGAGTGCGGAAGTTGGGTGGAGTGCGGAGGTTGGGTGGAGTGCGGAGGTTGGATGGAGTGCGAAGGTTGGGTGAACTGGGGAGGTAGGGTGGAGTGGGGAGGTTGGGTGAAGTGGGGAGAGTGGGTGGAATGAGGAGGTTGGGTGAAGTGGGGAGGTTGAGTGAAGTGGGGAGTTTGGGTGAAGTGGGGAGGTTGGGTGGAGAGGGGAGTTTGGGCGTGGTGGGGAGGTTGGGTGGAGTGGGGAGGTTGGGTGGAGTGGGGAGGTTGGGTGAAGTGGGGAGGTTAGGTGAAGTGGGGAGGTTGCGTGGAGTGGGGAGGTTGGGTGCTCTGGGGATGTTGGGTGAAGTGGGGAGGTTGGGTGGAGTGAGGAGGTTGGGTGGAGGGCGGAGGTTGGGTGGAGTGGGGAGGATGGGTTGAAGTGGGGAGGTTGGGTGGAGTGGGGTGGTTGGGTGGAGTGCGTAGGTTGGGAGGAGTGGGGAGGTTGGGAAGTTGGATAGAGTGGGGAGATTCGGTGGAGAGGGGAGGTTGGGTGGAGTGCGGAGGTTGGGTGGAGCGCGGAAGTTGCGTGGAGTACGGAAGTTGGGTGGTGTGCGGACGTTGGATGGAGTGCGGAAGTTGACTGGAGTGCGGAGTTTGGGTGGAGTGCAGAGGTTGGGTGGAGTGCGGAAGTTGGGTGGAGTGCGGAAGTTGGGTGGAGTGCGGAGGTTGGGTGGAGTGCGGAGGTTGGATGGAGTGCGAAGGTTGGGTGAAGTGGGGAGGTAGGGTGGAGTGGGGAGGTTGGGTGAAGTGGGGAGGTTGGGTGGAGAGGGGAGTTTGGGCGGGGTGGGGAGGTTGGGTGGAGTGGGGAGGTTGGGTGGAGTGGGGAAATTGGGTGAAGTGAGGAGGTTGGGTGAAGTGGGGAGGTTGGGTGGAGTGGGGAGGTTGGGTGCTCCGGGGATGTTGGGTGAAGTGGGGAGGTTGGGTGGAGTGAGGAGGTTGGGTGGAGTGGGGAGGTTGGGTGAAGTGGGGAAGTTGGGTGGAGTGGGGAGGTTTGGTGGAGGGCGGAGTTTGGGTGGAGGGCGGAGGTTGCATGGAGTGCGGAAGTTGGGTGGAGTGCGGAAGTTGGGTGGAGTGCGGAGGTTGGGTGGAGTGGTGAGGATGGGTTGAAGTGGGGAGGTTGGGTGGAGTGGTGTGGTTAGGTGGAGTGCGTAGGTTGGGCGGAGTGGGGAGGTTGGGTGGCGTTGGGAGGTTGGATGGCGTGGGGAGGTTCGGTGGAGTGGGGAGTGTGGGTGAAGTGGGGAGGTTCGGTGGAGAGGGGAGGTTGGGTGGAGTGGGGAGGTTGGGTGGAGTGGGGAGGTTGGGTGGAGTGGGGAGGTTGGGTGGAGTGGGGAGGTTGTGTGCTCTGGGGAGGTTGGGTGAAGTGGGGAGGTTGGGTGGAGTGGGGAGGTTGGGTGAAGTGGGGAGGTTCGGTGGAGTGGGGAGGATGGGTTGAAGAGGGGAGGTTGGGTGGAGTGGTGTGGTTGGGAGGAGTGCGTAGGTTGGGAGGAGTGGAGAGGTTGGGAGGAGTTGGGAGGTTGGATGGCGTGGGAAGTTCGGTGGAGTGGGGAGGTTGGGTGGAGCGGGGAGGTTGGGTGAAGGGGGGAGGTTGTGTGGAGAGGGGAGTTTGGGCGGGGTGGGGAGGTTGGGTGGAGTGGGGAGGTTTGATGGAGTGGGGAGGTTGGGTGAAGTGGGGAGATTGGGTGAAGTTGGGAGGTTGCGTGGAGTGGGGAGGTTGGGTGCTCTGGGGATGTTGGGTGAAGTGGGGAGGTTGGGTGGAGTGAGGAGGTTGGGTAGAGTGGGGAGGTTGGGTGAAATGGGGAAGTTGGGTGGAGTGGGGAGGTTGGGTGGAGTGGGGAGGTTGGGTGGAGTGAGGAAGTTGTGTGGAGTGCGGAGGTTGGGTGGAGTGCGGAAGTTGGGTGGAGTGTGGAGGTTGTGTGGAGTGCGGAGGTTGGGTGAAGTGGGGAGGTTGGGTGGTGTGGGGAGGTTAGGTGGAGGGTGGAGGTTGAGTGGAGTGGGGAGGATGGGTTGAAGTGGGGAGGTTGGGTGGAGTGGTGTGGTTGGGTGGAGTGCGTAGGTTGGGAGGTGTGGGGAGGTTGGGTGGAGTTGGGAGGTTGGATGGCGTGGGGAGGTTCGGTGGAGTGGGGAGTGTGGGTGGAGTGGGGAGGTTGGGTGGAGTGGGGAGGTTGGGTGAAGTGGGGAGGTTGGGTGGAGAGGGGAGGTTGGGTGGAGTGGGGAGGTTGGGTGCTCTGGGGAGGTTGGGTGAAGTGGGGAGGTTGGGTGGAGTGAGGAGGTTGCGTGGAGTGGGGAGTTTGAGTGGAGTGGGAAGGTTGGGTAATTTTGGGAGGTTGGGTGAAGTGGGGAGGTTGGGTGAAGTGGGGAGGTTGGGTTGAGTGGGGAGGATGTATGAAGTGGGGAAGTTGTGTGGAGTGCGGAGGTTGGGTGGAGTGCGGAGGTTGCATGGAGTGCGGAAGTTGGGTGAAGTAGGGAGGTTGGGTGAAGTGGGGAGGTTGGGTGGGGTGGGGAGGTTGGGTGGAGTGGGGAGTTTGGGTGATGTGGGGAGGTTGGGTGAAGTGGGGAGGTTGGGTGGAGTGGGGAGGTTGGGTGAAGTGGGGAGGTTGGGTGGAGAGGGGAGGTTGGGTTGAGTGGGGAGGTTGGGTGGAGTGCGGAAGTTGGGTGGAGTGCGGAGGTTGCATGGAGTGCGGAAGTTGGGTGGAGTGCGGAAGTTGGGTGGAGTGCGAAGGTTGGGTGAAGTGGGGAGGTTGGGTGGAGTGGGGAGGTTGGGTGAAATGGGGAGGTTGGGAGGAGTGAGGAGGTTGGGTGAAGTGGGGAGGTTGAGTGAAGTGGGGAGTTTGGGTGAAGTGGGAAGGTTGGGTGGAGAGGGGAGTTTGGGCGGGGTGGGGAGGTTGGGTGGAGTGGGGAGGTTGGGTGGAGTGGGGAGGTTGGGTGAAGTGGGGAGGTTAGGTGAAGTGGGGAGGTTGCGTGGAGTGGGGAGGTTGGGTGCTCTGTGGATGTTGGGTGAAGTGGGGAGGTTGGGTGGAGTGAGGAGGTTGGGTGGAGTGGAGAGGTTGGGTGAAGTGGGGAAGTTGGGTGTAGTGGGGAGGTTGGGTGGAGGGCGGAGGTTGGGTGGAGGAGGGAGGTTGGGTGAAGTGGGGGTGTAGCGTGGGGTGGGGAGGTTGCGTGGAGTGGGGAGGTTCGGTGAAGTGGGGAGGTTGTGTGCAGTGTGGAGGTTGGGTGGAGTGCCGGAGTTGTGTGGAGTGCGGATGTTGGGTGGAGTGCGGAAGTTGTTTGGAGTGCGGAGGTTGGGTGGAGTGCGGAGGTTGGATGGAGTGCGAAGGTTGGGTGAAGTGGGGAGGTTGGGTGGAGTGGGGAGGTTGGGTGAAGTGGGGAGGTTGGGTGGAGTGGGGAGGTTGGGTGGAGTGAGGAGGTTGGGTGGAGTGGGGAGGTTGGGTGGAGGGGGGAGGTTGGGAGGAGGGCGGAGGTTGGGTGGAGTGGAGAGTTTGCGTGGGGTGGGGAGGTTGGGTGGAGTGGGCAGGTTCGGTGAAGTGGGCAGGTTGGGTGGAGTGGGGAGTTTGAGTGGAGAGGTTGGGAAATTTGGGGAGGTTAGGTGGAGTGGGGAGGTTGGGTGGAGTGGGGAGGTTGTATGAAGTTGGGAAGTTGTGTGGAGTGCGGAGGTTGGGTGGAGTGCGGAGGTTGCATGGAGTGCGGAAGTTGGGTGGAGTGCGGAAGTTCGGTGGAGTGCGGAGGTTGCGTGAAGTGCGGAGTTTGGGTGGAGTGGGGAGGTTGGGTGGAGGGCGGAGGTTGGGTGGAGGGGGGAGGATGGGTTGAAGTGGGGAGGTTGGGTGGAGTGGGGTGGTTGGGTGGAGTGCGTAGGTTGGGAGGAGTGGGGAGGTTGGGAAGTTGGATAGAGTGGGGAGATTCGGTGGAGAGGGGAGGTTGGGTGGAGTGCAGAAGTTGGGTGGTGTTCGGAGGTTGGGTGGAGTGCGGAGGTTGGGTGGAGCGCGGAAGTTGCGTGGAGTACGGAAGTTGGGTGGTGTGCGGACGTTGGGTGGAGTGCGGAAGTTGACTGGAGTGCGGAGTTTGGGTGGAGTGCAGAGGTTGGGTGGAGTGCGGAAGTTGGGTGGAGTGCGGAGGTTGGGTGGAGTGCGGAGGTTGGGTGGAGTGCGGAGGTTGGATGGAGTGCGAAGGTTGGGTGAAGTGGGGAGGTAGGGTGGAGTGGGGAGGTTGGGTGAAGTGGGGAGGTTGGGTGGAGAGGGGAGTTTGGGCGGGGTGGGGAGGTTGGGTGGAGTGGGGAGGTTGGGTGGAGTGGGGAGGTTGGGTGAAGTGAGGAGGTTGGGTGAAGTGGGGAGGTTGCGTGGAGTGGGAAGGTTGGGTGCTCTGGGGATGTTGGGTGAAGTGGGGAGGTTGGGTAGAGTGAGGAGGTTGGGTGGAGTGGGGAGGTTGGGAAGAGTGGGGAGGTTGGGTGCTCTGGGGAGGTTGGGTGAAGTGGGGAGGTTTGGTGGAGGGCGGAGGTTGGGTGGAGGGCGGAGGTTAGGTGGTGTGGGGAGGTTCGGTGAAGTGGGGAGGTTGGGTGGAGTGGGGAGGTTTGGTGGAGGGCGGAGGTTGGGTGGAGGGCGGAGGTTAGGTGGAGTGGGGAGGTTGCGTGGGGTGGGGAGGTTGGGTGGTGTGGGGAGGTTCGGTGAAGTGGGGAGGTTGGGTGGAGTGCGGAAGTTGGGTGGAGTGCGGAAGTTGGGTGGAGTGCGGAGGTTGGGTGGAGTGCGGAGGTTGGATGGAGTGCGAAGGTTGGGTGAACTGGGGAGGTAGGGTGGAGTGGGGAGGTTGGGTGAAGTGGGGAGAGTGGGTGGAATGAGGAGGTTGGGTGAAGTGGGGAGGTTGAGTGAAGTGGGGAGTTTGGGTGAAGTGGGGAGGTTGGGTGGAGAGGGGAGTTTGGGCGTGGTGGGGAGGTTGGGTGGAGTGGGGAGGTTGGGTGGAGTGGGGAGGTTGGGTGAAGTGGGGAGGTTAGGTGAAGTGGGGAGGTTGCGTGGAGTGGGGAGGTTGGGTGCTCTGGGGATGTTGGGTGAAGTGGGGAGGTTGGGTGGAGTGAGGAGGTTGGGTGGAGTGGAGAGGTTGGGTGAAGTGGGGAAGTTGGGTGTAGTGGGGACGTTGGGTGGAGGGCGGAGGTTGGGTGGAGGCGGGAGGTTGGGTGGAGTGGGGGTGTAGCGTGGGGTGGGGAGGTTGCGTGGAGTGGGGAGGTTCGGTGAAGTGGGGAGGTTGTGTGGAGTGTGGAGGTTGGGTGGAGTGCCGAAGTTGTGTGGAGTGCGGATGTTGGGTGGAGTGCGGAAGTTGTTTGGAGTGCGGAGGTTGGGTGGAGTGCGGAGGTTGGATGGAGTGCGAAGATTGGGTGAAGTGGGGAGGTTGGGTGGAGTGGGGAGGTTGGGTGAAGTGGGGAGGTTGGGTGAAGTGGGGAGGTTGGGTGGAGAGGGGAGTTTAGGCGGGGTGGGGAGGTTGGTGGAGTGGGGAGGTTGGGTGGAGTGAGGAGGTTGGGTGGAGTGGGGAGGTTGGGTGGAGGGGGGAGGTTGGGTGGAGGGCGGAGGTTGCATGGAGTGGGGAGGTTGGGTGGAGTGGGCAGGTTCGGTGAAGTGGGCAGGTTGGGTGGAGTGGGGAGTTTGAGTGGAGAGGATGGGAAATTTTGGGAGGTTGGGTGGAGTGGGGAGGTTGGGTGGAGTGGGGAGGTTGGGTGGAGTGGGGAGGTTGGGTGGAGTGGGGAGGTTGTGTGCTCTGGGGAGGTTGGGTGAAGTGGGGAGGTTGGGTGGAGTGGGGAGGTTGGGTGAAGTGGGGAGGTTCGGTGGAGTGGGGAGGATGGGTTGAAGAGGGGAGGTTGGGTGGAGTGGTGTGGTTGGGGGGAGTGCGTAGGTTGGGAGGAGTGGAGAGGTTGGGAGGAGTTGGGAGGTTGGATGGCGTGGGAAGTTCGGTGGAGTGGGGAGGTTGGGTGGAGCGGGGAGGTTGGGTGAAGGGGGGAGGTTGTGTGGAGAGGGGAGTTTGGGCGGGGTGGGGAGGTTGGGTGGAGTGGGGAGGTTTGATGGAGTGGGGAGGTTGGGTGAAGTGGGGAGATTGGGTGAAGTTGGGAGGTTGCGTGGAGTGGGGAGGTTGGGTGCTCTGGGGATGTTGGGTGAAGTGGGGAGGTTGGGTGGAGTGAGGACGTTGGGTAGAGTGGGGAGGTTGGGTGAAATGGGGAAGTTGGGTGGAGTGGGGAGGTTGGGTGGAGTGGGGAGGTTGGGTGGAGTGAGGAAGTTGTGTGGAGTGCGGAGGTTGGGTGGAGTGCGGAAGTTGGGTGGAGTGTGGAGGTTGTGTGGAGTGCGGAGGTTGGGTGAAGTGGGGAGGTTGGGTGGTGTGGGGAGGTTAGGTGGAGGGTGGAGGTTGAGTGGAGTGGGGAGGATGGGTTGAAGTGGGGAGGTTGGGTGGAGTGGTGTGGTTGGGTGGAGTGCGTAGGTTGGGAGGTGTGGGGAGGTTGGGTGGAGTTGGGAGGTTGGATGGCGTGGGGAGGTTCGGTGGAGTGGGGAGTGTGGGTGGAGTGGGGAGGTTGGGTGGAGTGGGGAGGTTGGGTGAAGTGGGGAGGTTGGGTGGAGAGGGGAGGTTGGGTGGAGTGGGGAGGTTGGGAAGAGTGGGGAGGTTGGGTGCTCTGGGGAGGTTGGGTGAAGTGGGGAGGTTGGGTGGAGTGAGGAGGTTGCGTGGAGTGGGGAGTTTGAGTGGAGTGGGAAGGTTGGGTAATTTTGGGAGGTTGGGTGAAGTGGGGAGGTTGGGTGAAGTGGGGAGGTTGGGTTGAGTGGGGAGGTTGTATGAAGTGGGGATGTTGTGTGGAGTGCGGAGGTTGGGTGGAGTGCGGAGGTTGCATGGAGTGCGGAAGTTGGGTGAAGTAGGGAGGTTGGGTGAAGTGGGGAGGTTGGGTGGGGTGGGGAGGTTGGGTGGAGTGGGGAGTTTGGGTGATGTGGGGAGGTTGGGTGAAGTGGGGAGGTTGGGTGGAGTGGGGAGGTTGGGTGAAGTGGGGAGGTTGGGTGGAGAGGGGAGGTTGGGTTGAGTGGGGAGGTTGGGTGGAGTGCGGAAGTTGGGTGGAGTGCGGAGGTTGCATGGAGTGCGGAAGTTGGGTGGAGTGCGGAAGTTGGGTGGAGTGCGAAGGTTGGGTGAAGTGGGGAGGTTGGGTGGAGTGGGGAGGTTGGGTGAAATGGGGAGGTTGGGTGGAGTGAGGAGGTTGGGTGAAGTGGGGAGGTTGAGTGAAGTGGGGAGTTTGGGTGAAGTGGGAAGGTTGGGTGGAGAGGGGAGTTTGGGCGGGGTGGGGAGGTTGGGTGGAGTGGGGAGGTTGGGTGGAGTGGGGAGGTTGGGTGAAGTGGGGAGGTTAGGTGAAGTGGGGAGGTTGCGTGGAGTGGGGAGATTGGGTGCTCTGTGGATGTTGGGTGAAGTGGGGAGGTTGGGTGGAGTGAGGAGGTTGGGTGGAGTGGAGAGGTTGGGTGAAGTGGGGAAGGTGGGTGTAGTGGGGAGGTTGGGTGGAGGGCGGAGGTTGGGTGGAGGAGGGAGGTTGGGTGAAGTGGGGGTGTAGCGTGGGGTGGGGAGGTTGCGTGGAGTGGGGAGGTTCGGTGAAGTGGGGAGGTTGTGTGGAGTGTGGAGGTTGGGTGGAGTGCCGGAGTTGTGTGGAGTGCGGATGTTGGGTGGAGTGCGGAAGTTGTTTGGAGTGCGGAGGTTGGGTGGAGTGCGGAGGTTGGATGGAGTGCGAAGGTTGGGTGAAGTGGGGAGGTTGGGTGGAGTGGGGAGGTTGGGTGAAGTGGGGAGGTTGGGTGGAGTGGGGAGGTTGGGTGGAGTGAGGAGGTTGGGTGGAGTGGGGAGGTTGGGTGGAGGGGGCAGGTTGGGTGGAGGGCGGAGGTTGGGTGGAGTAGAGAGTTTGCGTGGGGTGGGGAGGTTGGGTGGAGTGGGCAGGTTCGGTGAAGTGGGCAGGTTGGGTGGAGTGGGGAGTTTGAGTGGAGAGGTTGGGAAATTTGGGGAGGTTGGGTGGAGTGGGGAGGTTGGGTTGAGTGGGGAGGTTGTATGAAGTGGGAAAGTTGTGTGGAGTGCGGAGGTTGGGTGGAGTGCGGAGGTTGCATGGAGTGCGGAAGTTGGGTGGAGTGTGGAAGTTCGGTGGAGTGCGGAGGTTGCGTGAAGTGCGGAGGTTGGGTGGAGTGGGGAGGTTGGGTGGAGGGCGGAGGTTGGGTGTAGTGGGGAGGATGGGTTGAAGTGGGGAGGTTGGGTGGAGTGGGGTGGTTGGGTGGAGTGCGTAGGTTGGGAGGAGTGGGGAGGTTGGGAAGTTGGATAGAGTGGGGAGATTCGGTGGAGAGGGGAGGTTGGGTGGAGTGCAGAAGTTGGGTGGTGTTCGGAGGTTGGGTGGAGTGCGGAGGTTGGGTGGAGCGCGGAAGTTGCGTGGAGTACGGAAGTTGGGTGGTGTGCGGACGTTGGGTGGAGTGCGGAAGTTGACTGGAGTGCGGAGTTTGGGTGGAGTGCAGAGGTTGGGTGGAGTGCGGAAGTTGGGTGGAGTGCGGAAGTTGGGTGGAGTGCGGAGGTTGGGTGGAGTGCGGAGGTTGGATGGAGTGCGAAGGTTGGGTGAAGTGGGGAGGTAGGGTGGAGTGGGGAGGTTGGGTGAAGTGGGGAGGTTGGGTGGAGAGGGGAGTTTGGGCGGGGTGGGGAGGTTGGGTGGAGTGGGGAGGTTGGGTGGAGTGGGGAGGTTGGGTGAAGTGAGGAGGTTGGGTGAAGTGGGGAGGTTGCGTGGAGTGGGGAGGTTGGGTGCTCTGGGGATGTTGGGTGAAGTGGGGAGGTTTCGTGGAGGGCGGAGGTTGGGTGGAGGGCGGAGGTTAGGTGGTGTGGGGAGGTTCGGTGAAGTGGGGAGGTTGGGTGGAGTGGGGAGGTTTGGTGGAGGGCGGAGGTTGGGTGGAGGGCGGAGGGTAGGTGGAGTGGGGAGGTTGCGTGGGGTGGGGAGGTTGGGTGGTGTGGGGACGTTCGGTGAAGTGGGGAGGTTGGGTGGAGTGCGGAAGTTGGGTGGAGTGCGGAAGTTGGGTGGAGTGCGGAGGTTGGGTGGAATGCGGAGGTTGGATGGAGTGCGAAGGTTGGGTGAAGTGGGGAGGTAGGGTGGAGTGGGGAGGTTGGGTGAAGTGGGGAGAGTGGGTGGAATGAGGAGGTTGGGTGAAGTGGGGAGGTTGAGTGAAGTGGGGAGTTTGGGTGAAGTGGGGAGGTTGGGTGGATAGGGGAGTTTGGGCGTGGTGGGGAGGTTGGGTGGAGTGGGGAGGTTGGGTGGAGTGGGGAGGTTGGGTGAAGTGGGGAGGTTAGGTGAAGTGGGGAGGTTGCGTGGAGTGGGGAGGTTGGGTGCTCTGGGGATGTTGGGTGAAGTGGGGAGGTTGGGTGGAGTGAGGAGGTTGGGTGGAGTGGAGAGGTTGGGTGAAGTGGGGAAGTTGGGTGTAGTGGGGAGGTTGGGTGGAGGGCGGAGGTTGGGTGGAGGCGGGAGGTTGGGTGGAGTGGGGGTGTAGCGTGGGGTGGGGAGGTTGCGTGGAGTGGGGAGGTTCGGTGAAGTGGGGAGGTTGTGTGGAGTGTGGAGGTTGGGTGGAGTGCCGAAGTTGTGTGGAGTGCGGATGTTGGGTGGAGTGCAGAAGTTGTTTGGAGTGCGGAGGTTGGGTGGAGTGCGGAGGTTGGATGGAGTGCGAAGATTGGGTGAAGTGGGGAGGTTGGGTGGAGTGGGGAGGTTGGGTGAAGTGGGGAGGTTGGGTGAAGTGGGGAGGTTGGGTGGAGAGGGGAGTTTGCGTGGAGTGGGGAGGTTGGGTGCTCTGGGGATGTTGGGTGAAGTGGGGAGGTTGGGTGGAGTGAGGAGGTTGGGTGGAGTGGAGAGGTTGGGTGAAGTGGGGAAGTTGGGTGTAGTGGGGAGGTTGGGTGGAGGGCGGAGGTTGGGTGGAGGCGGGAGGTTGGGTGGAGTGGGGGTGTAGCGTGGGGTGGGGAGGTTCGGTGAAGTGGGGAGGTTGTGTGGAGTGTGGAGGTTGGGTGGAGTGCCGAAGTTGTGTGGAGTGCGGATATTGGGTGGAGTGCGGAAGTTGTTTGGAGTGCGGAGGTTGGGTGGAGTGCGGAGGTTGGATGGAGTGCGAAGGTTGGGTGAAGTGCGGAGGTTGGGTGGAGTGGGGAGGTTGGGTGGAGGGCGGAGGTTGGGTGGAGTGGGGAGGATGGGTTGAAGTGGGGAGGTTGGGTGGAGTGGGGTGGTTGGGTGGAGTGCGTAGGTTGGGAGGAGTGGGGAGGTTGGGAAGTTGGATAGAGTGGGGAGATTCGGTGGAGAGGGGAGGTTGGGTGGAGTGCGGAGGTTGGATGGAGTGCGGAAGTTGACTGGAGTGCGGAGTTTGGGTGGAGTGCAGAGGTTGGGTGGAGTGCGGAAGTTGGGTGGAGTGCGGAAGTTGGGTGGAGTGAGGAGGTTGGGTGGAGTGCGGAGGTTGGATGGAGTGCGAAGGTTGGGTGAAGTGGGGAGGTAGGGTGGAGTGGGGAGGTTGGGTGAAGTGGGGAGGTTGGGTGGAGAGGGGAGTTTGGGCGGGGTGGGGAGGTTGGGTGGAGTGGGGAGGTTGGGTGGAGTGGGGAGGTTGGGTGAAGTGAGGAGGTTGGGTGAAGTGGGGAGGTTGGGTGGAGTGGGGAGGTTGGGTGCTCTGGGGATGTTGGGTGAAGTGGGGAGGTTGGGTGGAGTGAGGAGGTTGGGTGGAGTGGGGAGGTTGGGTGAAGTGGGGAAGTTGGGTGGAGTGGGGAGGTTTGGTGGAGGGCGGAGTTTGGGTGGAGGGCGGAGGTTGCATGGAGTGCGGAAGTTGGGTGGAGTGCGGAAGTTGGGTGGAGTGCGGAGGTTGGGTGGAGTGGTGAGGATGGGTTGAAGTGGGGAGGTTGGGTGGAGTGGTGTGGTTAGGTGGAGTGCGTAGGTTGGGCGGAGTGGGGAGGTTGGGTGGCGTTGGGAGGTTGGATGGCGTGGGGAGGTTCGGTGGAGTGGGGAGTGTGGGTGAAGTGGGGAGGTTCGGTGGAGAGGGGAGGTTGGGTGGAGTGGGGAGGTTGGGTGGAGTGGGGAGGTTGGGTGGAGTGGGGAGGTTGGGTGGAGTGGGGAGGTTGTGTGCTCTGGGGAGGTTGGGTGAAGTGGGGAGGTTGGGTGGAGTGGGGAGGTTGGGTGAAGTGGGGAGGTTCGGTGGAGTGGGGAGGATGGGTTGAAGTGGGGAGGTTGGGTGGAGTGGTGTGGTTGGGGGGAGTGCGTAGGTTGGGAGGAGTGGAGAGGTTGGGAGGAGTTGGGAGGTTGGATGGCGTGGGAAGTTCGGTGGAGTGGGGAGGTTGGGTGGAGCGAGGAGGTTGGGTGAAGGGGGGAGGTTGTGTGGAGAGGGGAGTTTGGGCGGGGTGGGGAGGTTGGGTGGAGTGGGGAGGTTTGATGGAGTGGGGAGGTTGGGTGAAGTGGGGAGATTGGGTGAAGTTGGGAGGTTGCGTGGAGTGGGGAGGTTGGGTGTTCTGGGGATGTTGGGTGAAGTGGGGAGGTTGGGTGGAGTGAGGAGGTTGGGTAGAGTGGGGAGGTTGGGTGAAATGGGGAAGGTGGGTGGAGTGGGGAGGTTGGGTGGAGTGGGGAGGTTGGGTGGAGTGAGGAAGTTGTGTGGAGTGCGGAGGTTGGGTGGAGTGCGGAAGTTGGGTGGAGTGTGGAGGTTGTGTGGAGTGCGGAGGTTGGGTGAAGTGGGGAGGTTGGGTGGTGTGGGGAGGTTAGGTGGAGGGCGGAGGTTGAGTGGAGTGGGGAGGATGGGTTGAAGTGGGGAGGTTGGGTGGAGTGGTGTGGTTGGGTGGAGTGCGTAGGTTGGGAGGTGTGGGGAGGTTGGGTGGAGTTGGGAGGTTGGATGGCGTGGGGAGGTTCGGTGGAGTGGGGAGTGTGGGTGGAGTGGGGAGGTTGGGTGGAGTGGGGAGGTTGGGTGAAGTGGGGAGGTTGGGTGGAGAGGGGAGGTTGGGTGGAGTGGGGAGGTTGGGAAGAGTGGGGAGGTTGGGTGCTCTGGGGAGGTTGGGTGAAGTGGGGAGGTTGGGTGGAGTGAGGAGGTTGCGTGGAGTGGGGAGTTTGAGTGGAGTGGGAAGGTTGGGTAATTTTGGGAGGTTGGGTGGAGTGGGGAGGTTGGGTGAAGTGGGGAGGTTGGGTTGAGTGGGCAGGTTGTATGAAGTGGGGAAGTTGTGTTGAGTGCGGAGGTTGGGTGGAGTGCGGAGGTTGCATGGAGTGCGGAAGTTGGGTGAAGTAGGGAGGTTGGGTGAAGTGGGGAGGTTGGGTGGGGTGGGGAGGTTGGGTGGAGTGGGGAGTTTGGGTGATGTGGGGAGGTTGGGTGAAGTGGGGAGGTTGGGTGGAGTGCGGAAGTTGTTTGGAGTGCGGAGGTTGGGTGGAGTGCGGAGGTTGGATGGAGTGCGAAGGTTGGGTAAAGTGCGGAGGTTGGGTGGAGTGGGGAGGTTGGGTGGAGGGCGGAGGTTGGGTGGAGTGGGGAGGATGGGTTGAAGTGGGGAGGTTGGGTGGAGTGGGGTGGTTGGGTGGAGTGCGTAGGTTGGGAGGAGTGGGGAGGTTGGGAAGTTGGATAGAGTGGGGAGATTCGGTGGAGAGGGGAGGTTGGGTGGAGTGCGGAGGTTGGGTGGAGCGCGGAAGTTGCGTGGAGTACGGAAGTTGGGTGGTGTGCGGACGTTGGATGGAGTGCGGAAGTTGACTGGAGTGCGGAGTTTGGGTGGAGTGCAGAGGTTGGGTGGAGTGCGGAAGTTGGGTGGAGTGCGGAAGTTGGGTGGAGTGCGGAGGTTGGGTGGAGTGCGGAGGTTGGATGGAGTGCGAAGGTTGGGTGAAGTGGGGAGGTAGGGTGGAGTGGGGAGGTTGGGTGAAGTGGGGAGGTTGGGTGGAGAGGGGAGTTTGGGCGGGGTGGGGAGGTTGGGTGGAGTGGGGAGGTTGGGTGGAGTGGGGAAATTGGGTGAAGTGAGGAGGTTGGGTGAAGTGGGGAGGTTGGGTGGAGTGGGGAGGTTGGGTGCTCTGGGGATGTTGGGTAAAGTGGGGAGGTTGGGTGGAGTGAGGAGGTTGGGTGGAGTGGGGAGGTTGGGTGAAGTGGGGAAGTTGGGTGGAGTGGGGAGGTTTGGTGGAGGGCGGAGTTTGGGTGGAGGGCGGAGGTTGCATGGAGTGCGGAAGTTGGGTGGAGTGCGGAAGTTGGGTGGAGTGCGGAGGTTGGGTGGAGTGGTGAGGATGGGTTGAAGTGGGGAGGTTGGGTGGAGTGGTGTGGTTAGGTGGAGTGCGTAGGTTGGGCGGAGTGGGGAGGTTGGGTGGCGTTGGGAGGTTGGATGGCGTGGGGAGGTTCGGTGGAGTGGGGAGTGTGGGTGAAGTGGGGAGGTTCGGTGGAGAGGGGAGGTTGGGTGGAGTGGGGAGGTTGGGTGGAGTGGGGAGGTTGGGTGGAGTGGGGAGGTTGGGTGGAGTGGGGAGGTTGTGTGCTCTGGGGAGGTTGGGTGAAGTGGGGAGGTTGGGTGGAGTGGGGAGGTTGGGTGAAGTGGGGAGGTTCGGTGGAGTGGGGAGGATGGGTTGAAGAGGGGAGGTTGGGTGGAGTGGTGTGGTTGGGGGGAGTGCGTAGGTTGGGAGGAGTGGAGAGGTTGGGAGGAGTTGGGAGGTTGGATGGCGTGGGAAGTTCGGTGGAGTGGGGAGGTTGGGTGGAGCGGGGAGGTTGGGTGAAGGGGGGAGGTTGTGTGGAGAGGGGAGTTTGGGCGGGGTGGGGAGGTTGGGTGGAGTGGGGAGGTTTGATGGAGTGGGGAGGTTGGGTGAAGTGGGGAGATTGGGTGAAGTTGGGAGGTTGCGTGCAGTGGGGAGGTTGGGTGCTCTGGGGATGTTGGGTGAAGTGGGGAGGTTGGGTGGAGTGAGGAGGTTGGGTAGAGTGGGGAGGTTGGGTGAAATGGGGAAGTTGGGTGGAGTGGGGAGGTTGGGTGGAGTGGGGAGGTTGGGTGGAGTGAGGAAGTTGTGTGGAGTGCGGAGGTTGGGTGGAGTGCGGAAGTTGGGTGGAGTGTGGAGGTTGTGTGGAGTGCGGAGGTTGGGTGAAGTGGGGAGGTTGGGTGGTGTGGGGAGGTTAGGTGGAGGGTGGAGGTTGAGTGGAGTGGGGAGGATGGGTTGAAGTGGGGAGGTTGGGTGGAGTGGTGTGGTTGGGTGGAGTGCGTAGGTTGGCAGGTGTGGGGAGGTTGGGTGGAGTTGGGAGGTTGGATGGCGTGGGGAGGTTCGGTGGAGTGGGGAGTGTGGGTGGAGTGGGGAGGTTGGGTGGAGTGGGGAGGTTGGGTGAAGTGGGGAGGTTGGGTGGAGAGGGGAGGTTGGGTGGAGTGGGGAGGTTGGGAAGAGTGGGGAGGTTGGGTGCTCTGGGGAGGTTGGGTGAAGTGGGGAGGTTGGGTGGAGTGAGGAGGTTGCGTGGAGTGGGGAGTTTGAGTGGAGTGGGAAGGTTGGGTAATTTTGGGAGGTTGGGTGAAGTGGGGAGGTTGGGTGAAGTGGGGAGGTTGGGTTGAGTGGGGAGGATGTATGAAGTGGGGAAGTTGTGTGGAGTGCGGAGGTTGGGTGGAGTGCGGAGGTTGCATGGAGTGCGGAAGTTGGGTGAAGTAGGGAGGTTGGGTGAAGTGGGGAGGTTGGGTGGGGTGGGGAGGTTGGGTGGAGTGGGGAGTTTGGGTGATGTGGGGAGGTTGGGTGAAGTGGGGAGGTTGGGTGGAGTGGGGAGGTTGGGTGAAGTGGGGAGGTTGGGTGGAGAGGGGAGGTTGGGTTGAGTGGGGAGGTTGGGTGGAGTGCGGAAGTTGGGTGGAGTGCGGAGGTTGCATGGAGTGCGGAAGTTGGGTGGAGTGCGGAAGTTGGGTGGAGTGCGAAGGTTGGGTGAAGTGGGGAGGTTGGGTGGAGTGGGGAGGTTGGGTGAAATGGGGAGGTTGGGAGGAGTGAGGAGGTTGGGTGAAGTGGGGAGGTTGAGTGAAGTGGGGAGTTTGGGTGAAGTGGGAAGGTTGGGTGGAGAGGGGAGTTTGGGCGGGGTGGGGAGGTTGGGTGGAGTGGGGAGGTTGGGTGGAGTGGGGAGGTTGGGTGAAGTGGGGAGGTTAGGTGAAGTGGGGAGGTTGCGTGGAGTGGGGAGGTTGGGTGCTCTGTGGATGTTGGGTGAAGTGGGGAGGTTGGGTGGAGTGAGGAGGTTGGGTGGAGTGGAGAGGTTGGGTGAAGTGGGGAAGTTGGGTGTAGTGGGGAGGTTGGGTGGAGGGCGGAGGTTGGGTGGAGGAGGGAGGTTGGGTGAAGTGGGGGTGTAGCGTGGGGTGGGGAGGTTGCGTGGAGTGGGGAGGTTCGGTGAAGTGGGGAGGTTGTGTGGAGTGTGGAGGTTGGGTGGAGTGCCGGAGTTGTGTGGAGTGCGGATGTTGGGTGGAGTGCGGAAGTTGTTTGGAGTGCGGAGGTTGGGTGGAGTGCGGAGGTTGGATGGAGTGCGAAGGTTGGGTGAAGTGGGGAGGTTGGGTGGAGTGGGGAGGTTGGGTGAAGTGGGGAGGTTGGGTGGAGTGGGGAGGTTGGGTGGAGTGAGGAGGTTGGGTGGAGTGGGGAGGTTGGGTGGTGGGGGGAGGTTGGGTGGAGGGCGGAGGTTGGGTGGAGTGGAGAGTTTGCGTGGGGTGGGGAGGTTGGGTGGAGTGGGCAGGTTCGGTGAAGTGGGCAGGTTGGGTGGAGTGGGGAGTTTGAGTGGAGAGGTTGGGAAATTTGGGGAGGTTAGGTGGAGTGGGGAGGTTGGGTGGAGTGGGGAGGTTGTATGAAGTGGGGAAGTTGTGTGGAGTGCGGAGGTTGGGTGGAGTGCGGAGGTTGCATGGAGTGCGGAAGTTGGGTGGAGTGCGGAAGTTCGGTGGAGTGCGGAGGTTGCGTGAAGTGCGGAGTTTGGGTGGAGTGGGGAGGTTGGGTGGAGGGCGGAGGTTGGGTGGAGTGGGGAGGATGGGTTGAAGTGGGGAGGTTGGGTGGAGTGGGGTGGTTGGGTGGAGTGCGTAGGTTGGGAGGAGTGGGGAGGTTGGGAAGTTGGATAGAGTGGGGAGATTCGGTGGAGAGGGGAGGTTGGGTGGAGTGCAGAAGTTGGGTGGTGTTCGGAGGTTGGGTGGAGTGCGGAGGTTGGGTGGAGCGCGGAAGTTGCGTGGAGTACGGAAGTTGGGTGGTGTGCGTACGTTGGGTGGAGTGCGGAAGTTGACTGGAGTGCGGAGTTTGGGTGGAGTGCAGAGGTTGGGTGGAGTGCGGAAGTTGGGTGGAGTGCGGAGGTTGGGTGGAGTGCGGAGGTTGGGTGGAGTGCGGAGGTTGGATGGAGTGCGAAGGTTGGGTGAAGTGGGGAGGTAGGGTGGAGTGGGGAGGTTGGGTGAAGTGGGGAGGTTGGGTGGAGAGGGGAGTTTGGGCGGGGTGGGGAGGTTGGGTGGAGTGGGGAGGTTGGGTGGAGTGGGGAGGTTGGGTGAAGTGAGGAGGTTGGGTGAAGTGGGGAGGTTGCGTGGAGTGGGAAGGTTGGGTGCTCTGGGGATGTTGGGTGAAGTGGGGAGGTTGGGTAGAGTGAGGAGGTTGGGTGGAGTGGGGAGGTTGGGAAGAGTGGGGAGGTTGGGTGCTCTGGGGAGGTTGGGTGAAGTGGGGAGGTTTGGTGGAGGGCGGAGGTTGGGTGGAGGGCGGAGGTTAGGTGGTGTGGGGAGGTTCGGTGAAGTGGGGAGGTTGGGTGGAGTGGGGAGGTTTGGTGGAGGGCGGAGGTTGGGTGGAGGGCGGAGGTTAGGTGGAGTGGGGAGGTTGCTGGGGTGGGGAGGTTGGGTGGTGTGGGGAGGTTCGGTGAAGTGGGGAGGTTGGGTGGAGTGCGGAAGTTGGGTGGAGTGCGGAAGTTGGGTGGAGTGCGGAGGTTGGGTGGAGTGCGGAGGTTGGATGGAGTGCGAAGGTTGGGTGAACTGGGGAGGTAGGGTGGAGTGGGGAGGTTGGGTGAAGTGGGGAGAGTGGGTGGAATGAGGAGGTTGGGTGAAGTGGGGAGGTTGAGTGAAGTGGGGAGTTTGGGTGAAGTGGGGAGGTTGGGTGGAGAGGGGAGTTTGGGCGTGGTGGGGAGGTTGGGTGGAGTGGGGAGGTTGGGTGGAGTGGGGAGGTTGGGTGAAGTGGGGAGGTTAGGTGAAGTGGGGAGGTTGCGTGGAGTGGGGAGGTTGGGTGCTCTGGGGATGTTGGGTGAAGTGGGGAGGTTGGGTGGAGTGAGGAGGTTTGGTGGAGTGGAGAGGTTGGGTGAAGTGGGGAAGTTGGGTGTAGTGGGGACGTTGGGTGGAGGGCGGAGGTTGGGTGGAGGCGGGAGGTTGGGTGGAGTGGGGGTGTAGCGTGGGGTGGGGAGGTTGCGTGGAGTGGGGAGGTTCGGTGAAGTGGGGAGGTTGTGTGGAGTGTGGAGGTTGGGTGGAGTGCCGAAGTTGTGTGGAGTGCGGATGTTGGGTGGAGTGCGGAAGTTGTTTGGAGTGCGGAGGTTGGGTGGAGTGCGGAGGTTGGATGGAGTGCGAAGATTGGGTGAAGTGGGGAGGTTGGGTGGAGTGGGGAGGTTGGGTGAAGTGGGGAGGTTGGGTGAAGTGGGGAGGTTGGGTGGAGAGGGGAGTTTAGGCGGGGTGGGGAGGTTGGTGGAGTGGGGAGGTTGGGTGGAGTGAGGAGGTTGGGTGGAGAGGGGAGGTTGGGTGGAGGGGGGAGGTTGGGTGGAGGGCGGAGGTTGCATGGAGTGGGGAGGTTGGGTGGAGTGGGCAGGTTCGGTGAAGTGGGCAGGTTGGGTGGAGTGGGGAGTTTGAGTGGAGAGGATGGGAAATTTTGGGAGGTTGGGTGGAGTGGGGAGGTTGGGTGGAGTGGGGAGGTTGGGTGGAGTGGGGAGGTTGGGTGGAGTGGGGAGGTTGTGTGCTCTGGGGAGGTTGGGTGAAGTGGGGAGGTTGGGTGGAGTGGGGAGGTTGGGTGAAGTGGGGAGGTTCGGTGGAGTGGGGAGGATGGGTTGAAGAGGGGAGGTTGGGTGGAGTGGTGTGGTTGGGGGGAGTGCGTAGGTTGGGAGGAGTGGAGAGGTTGGGAGGAGTTGGGAGGTTGGATGGCGTGGGAAGTTCGGTGGAGTGGGGAGGTTGGGTGGAGCGGGGAGGTTGGGTGAAGGGGGGAGGTTGTGTGGAGAGGGGAGTTTGGGCGGGGTGGGGAGGTTGGGTGGAGTGGGGAGGTTTGATGGAGTGGGGAGGTTGGGTGAAGTGGGGAGATTGGGTGAAGTTGGGAGGTTGCGTGGAGTGGGGAGGTTGGGTGCTCTGGGGATGTTGGGTGAAGTGGGGAGGTTGGGTGGAGTGAGGAGGTTGGGTAGAGTGGGGAGGTTGGGTGAAATGGGGAAGTTGGGTGGAGTGGGGAGGTTGGGTGGAGGGCGGAGGTTGGGTGGAGGGCGGAGGTTAGGTGGTGTGGGGAGGTTCGGTGAAGTGGGGAGGTTGGGTGGAGTGGGGAGGTTTGGTGGAGGGCGGAGGTTGGGTGGAGGGCGGAGGTTAGGTGGAGTGGGGAGGTTGCGTGGGGTGGGGAGGTTGGGTGGTGTGGGGAGGTTCGGTGAAGTGGGGAGGTTGGGTGGAGTGCGGAAGTTGGGTGGAGTGCGGAAGTTGGGTGGAGTGCGGAGGTTGGGTGGAGTGCGGAGGTTGGATGGAGTGCGAAGGTTGGGTGAACTGGGGAGGTAGGGTGGAGTGGGGAGGTTGGGTGAAGTGGGGAGAGTGGGTGGAATGAGGAGGTTGGGTGAAGTGGGGAGGTTGAGTGAAGTGGGGAGTTTGGGTGAAGTGGGGAGGTTGGGTGGAGAGGGGAGTTTGGGCGTGGTGGGGAGGTTGGGTGGAGTGGGGAGGTTGGGTGGAGTGGGGAGGTTGGGTGAAGTGGGGAGGTTAGGTGAAGTGGGGAGGTTGCGTGGAGTGGGGAGGTTGGGTGCTCTGGGGATGTTGGGTGAAGTGGGGAGGTTGGGTGGAGTGAGGAGGTTGGGTGGAGTGGAGAGGTTGGGTGAAGTGGGGAAGTTGGGTGTAGTGGGGAGGTTGGGTGGAGGGCGGAGGTTGGGTGGAGGCGGGAGGTTGGGTGGAGTGGGGGTGTAGCGTGGGGTGGGGAGGTTGCGTGGAGTGGGGAGGTTCGGTGAAGTGGGGAGGTTGTGTGGAGTGTGGAGATTGGGTGGAGTGCCGAAATTGTGTGGAGTGCGGATGTTGGGTGGAGTGCGGAAGTTGTTTGGAGTGCGGAGGTTGGGTGGAGTGCGGAGGTTGGATGGAGTGGGAAGATTGGGTGAAGTGGGGAGGTTGGGTGAAGTGGGGAGGTTGGGTGAAGTGGGGAGGTTGGGTGGAGAGGGGAGTTTAGGCGGGGTGGGGAGGTTGGTGGAGTGGGGAGGTTGGGTGGAGTGAGGAGGTTGGGTGGAGTGGGGAGGTTGGGTGGAGGGGGGAGGTTGGGTGGAGGGCGGAGGTTGCATGGAGTGGGGAGGTTGGGTGGAGTGGGCAGGTTCGGTGAAGTGGGCAGGTTGGGTGGAGTGGGGAGTTTGAGTGGAGAGGATGGGAAATTTGGGGAGGTTGGGTGGAGTGGGGAGGTTGGGTTGAGTGGGGAGGTTGTATGAAGTGGGGAAGTTGTGTGGAGTGCGGAGGTTGGGTGGAGTGCGGAGGTTGCATGGAGTGCGGAAGTTGGGTGGAGTGCGGAAGTTCGGTGGAGTGCGGAGGTTGGGTGGAGTGCGGAGGTTGGATGGAGTGCGAAGGTTGGGTGAAGTGGGGAGGTTGGGTGGAGTGGGGAGGTTGGGTGAAGTGGGGAGGTTGGGTGAAGTGGGGAGGTTGGGTGGAGAGGGGAGTTTAGGCGGGGTGGGGAGGTTGGTGGAGTGGGGAGGTTGGGTGGAGTGAGGAGGTTGGGTGGAGTGGGGAGGTTGGGTGGAGGGGGGAGGTTGGGTGGAGGGCGGAGGTTGGGTGGAGTGGAGAGTTTGCGTGGGGTGGGGAGGTTGGGTGGAGTGGGCAGGTTCGGTGAAGTGGGCAGGTTGGGTGGAGTGGGGAGGATGGGTTGAAGTGGGGAGGTTGGGTGGAGTGGTGTGGTTGGGTGGAGTGCGTAGGTTGGGAGGTGTGGGGAGGTTGGGTGGAGTTGGGAGGTTGGATGGCGTGGGGAGGTTCGGTGGAGTGGGGAGTGTGGGTGGAGTGGGGAGGTTGGGTAGAGTGGGGAGGTTGGGTGAAGTGGGGAGGTTGGGTGGAGAGGGGAGGTTGGGTGGAGTGGGGAGGTTGGGAAGAGTGGGGAGGTTGGGTGCTCTGGGGAGGTTGGGTGAAGTGGGGAGGTTGGGTGGAGTGAGGAGGTTGCGTGGAGTGGGGAGTTTGAGTGGAGTGGGAAGGTTGGGTAATTTTGGGAGGTTGGGTGAAGTGGGGAGGTTGGGTGAAGTGGGGAGGTTGGGTTGAGTGGGGAGGTTGTATGAAGTGGGGAAGTTGTGTGGAGTGCGGAGGTTGGGTGGAGTGCGGAGGTTGCATGGAGTGCGGAAGTTGGGTGAAGTAGGGAGGTTGGGTGAAGTGGGGAGGTTGGGTGGGGTGGGGAGGTTGGGTGGAGTGGGGAGTTTGGGTGATGTGGGGAGGTTGGGTGAAGTGGGGTGGTTGGGTGGAGTGGGGAGGTTGGGTGAAGTGGGGAGGTTGGGTGGAGAGGGGAGGTTGGGTGGAGTGGGGAGACTGGGTGAAGTGGGGAGGTTGGGTTGAGTGGGGAGGATGGGTTGAAGTGGGGAGGTTGGGTGGAGTGGGGAGGTTGGGTGAAGTGGGGAGGTTAGGTGAAGTGGGGAGGTTAGGTGAAGTGGGGAGGTTGCGTGGAGTGGGGAGGTTGGGTGCTCTGGGGATGTTGGGTGAACTGGGGAGGTAGGGTGGAGTGGGGAGGTTGGGTGAAGGTGGGAGAGTGGGTGGAATGAGGAGGTTGGGTGAAGTGGGGAGGTTGAGTGAAGTGGGGAGTTTGGGTGAAGTGGGGAGGTTGGGTGGAGAGGGGAGTTTGGGCGTGGTGGGGAGGTTGGGTGGAGTGGGGAGGTTGGGTGGAGTGGGGAGGTTGGGTGAAGTGGGGAGGTTAGGTGAAGTGGGGAGGTTGCGTGGAGTGGGGAGGTTGGGTGCTCTGGGGATGTTGGGTGAAGTGGGGAGGTTGGGTGGAGTGAGGAGGTTGGGTGGAGTGGAGAGGTTGGGTGAAGTGGGGAAGTTGGATGTAGTGGGGAGGTTGGGTGGAGGGCGGAGGTTGGGTGGAGGCGGGAGGTTGGGTGGAGTGGGGGTGTAGCGTGGGGTGGGGAGGTTGCGTGGAGTGGGGAGGTTCGGTGAAGTGGGGAGGTTGTGTGGAGTGTGGAGATTGGGTGGAGTGCCGAAATTGTGTGGAGTGCGGATGTTGGGTGGAGTGCGGAAGTTGTTTGGAGTGCGGAGGTTGGGTGGAGTGCGGAGGTTGGATGGAGTGCGAAGATTGGGTGAAGTGGGGAGGTTGGGTGAAGTGGGGAGGTTGGGTGAAGTGGGGAGGTTGGGTGGAGAGGGGAGTTTAGGCGGGGTGGGGAGGTTGGTGGAGTGGGGAGGTTGGGTGGAGTGAGGAGGTTGGGTGGAGTGGGGAGGTTGGGTGGAGGGGGGAGGTTGGGTGGAGGGCGGAGGTTGCATGGAGTGGGGAGGTTGGGTGGAGTGGGCAGGTTCGGTGAAGTGGGCAGGTTGGGTGGAGTGGGGAGTTTGAGTGGAGAGGATGGGAAATTTGGGGAGGTTGGGTGGAGTGGGGAGGTTGGGTTGAGTGGGGAGGTTGTATGAAGTGGGGAAGTTGTGTGGAGTGCGGAGGTTGGGTGGAGTGCGGAGGTTGCATGGAGTGCGGAAGTTGGGTGGAGTGCGGAAGTTCGGTGGAGTGCGGAGGTTGGGTGGAGTGCGGAGGTTGGATGGAGTGCGAAGGTTGGGTGAAGTGGGGAGGTTGGGTGGAGTGGGGAGGTTGGGTGAAGTGGGGAGGTTGGGTGAAGTGGGGAGGTTGGGTGGAGAGGGGAGTTTAGGCGGGGTGGGGAGGTTGGTGGAGTGGGGAGGTTGGGTGGAGTGAGGAGGTTGGGTGGAGTGGGGAGGTTGGGTGGAGGGGGGAGGTTGGGTGGAGGGCGGAGGTTGGGTGGAGTGGAGAGTTTGCGTGGGGTGGGGAGGTTGGGTGGAGTGGGCAGGTTCGGTGAAGTGGGCAGGTTGGGTGGAGTGGGGAGGATGGGTTGAAGTGGGGAGGTTGGGAGGTGTGGGGAGGTTGGGTGGAGTTGGGAGGTTGGATGGCGTGGGGAGGTTCGGTGGAGTGGGGAGTGTGGGTGGAGTGGGGAGGTTGGGTAGAGTGGGGAGGTTGGGTGAAGTGGGGAGGTTGGGTGGAGAGGGGAGGTTGGGTGGAGTGGGGAGGTTGGGAAGAGTGGGGAGGTTGGGTGCTCTGGGGAGGTTGGGTGAAGTGGGGAGGTTGGGTGGAGTGAGGAGGTTGCGTGGAGTGGGGAGTTTGAGTGGAGTGGGAAGGTTGGGTAATTTTGGGAGGTTGGGTGAAGTGGGGAGGTTGGGTGAAGTGGGGAGGTTGGGTTGAGTGGGGAGGTTGTATGAAGTGGGGAAGTTGTGTGGAGTGCGGAGGTTGGGTGGAGTGCGGAGGTTGCATGGAGTGCGGAAGTTGGGTGAAGTAGGGAGGTTGGGTGAAGTGGGGAGGTTGGGTGGGGTGGGGAGGTTGGGTGGAGTGGGGAGTTTGGGTGATGTGGGGAGGTTGGGTGAAGTGGGGTGGTTGGGTGGAGTGGGGAGGTTGGGTGAAGTGGGGAGGTTGGGTGGAGAGGGGAGGTTGGGTGGAGTGGGGAGACTGGGTGAAGTGGGGAGGTTGGGTTGAGTGGGGAGGATGGGTTGAAGTGGGGAGGTTGGGTGGAGTGGTGTGGTTGGGGGGAGTGCGTAGGTTGGGAGGAGTGGAGAGGTTGGGAGGAGTTGGGAGGTTGGATGGCGTGGGAAGTTCGGTGGAGTGGGGAGGTTGGGTGGAGTGAGGAGGTTGGGTGAAGTTGGGAGGTTGGGTGAAGGGGGGAGGTTGTGTGGAGAGGGGAGTTTGGGCGGGGTGGGGAGGTTGGGTGGAGTGGGGAGGTTTGGTGGAGTGGGGAGGTTGGGTGAAGTGGGGAGATTGGGTGAAGTTGGGAGGTTGCGTGGAGTGGGGAGGTTGGGTGCTCTGGGGATGTTGGGTGAAGTGGGGAGGTTGGGTGATGTGGGGAGGTTGGGTGAAGTGGGGAGGTTGGGTGAAGTAGGGAGGTTGGGTGAAATGGGGAAGTTGGGTGGAGTGGGGAGGTTGGGAAGAGTGGGGAGGTTGGGTGCTCTGGGGAGGTTGGGTGAAGTGGGGAGGTTGGGTGGAGTGAGGAGGTTCCGTGGAGTGGGGAGGTTGGGTGATTTTGGGAGGTTGGGTGAAGTGGGGAGGTTGGGTGATGTGGGGAGGTTGGGTGAAGTGGGGAGGTTGGGTGAAGTAGGGAGGTTGGGTGAAGTGGGGAGGTTGGGTGGGTGGGGAGGTTGGGTGGAGTGGGGAGTTTGGGTGATGTGGGGAGGTTGGGTGAAGTGGGGAGGTTGGGTGGAGTGGGGAGGTTGGGTGAAGTGGGGAGGTTGGGTGGAGAGGGAAGGTTGGGTGGAGTGGGGAGGTTGGGTGGAGTGGGGAGTTTGGGTGCTCTGGGGAGGTTGGATGAAGTGGGGAGGTTGGGTGGAGGGCGGAGGTTCGGTGAAGTGGGGAGGTTGGGTGGAGTGGGGAGGTTGGGTGGAGTGAGGAAGTTGTGTGGAGTGAGGAGGTTGGGTGGAGTGCGGAAGTTGGGTGGAGTGCGGAGGTTGGGTGGAGTGCGGAGGTTGGGTGAAGTGGGGAGGTTGGGTGGAGTGGGGAGGTTAGGTGGAGGGCGGAGGTTGAGTGGAGTGGGGAGGATGGGTTGAAGAGTGGAGGTTGGGTGGGGTGGTGTGGATGGGTGGAGTGCGTAGGTTGGGAGGAGTGGGCAGGTTGGGTGGAGTTGGGAGGTTGGATGGCGTGGGGAGGTTCGGTGGAGTGGGGAGTGTGGGTGGAGTGGGGAGGTTGGGTGGAGTGGGGAGGTTGGGTGAAGTGGGGAGGTTGGGTGGAGAGGGGAGGTTGGGTGGAGTGGGGAGGTTGGGAAGAGTGGGGAGGTTGGATGCTCTGGGGAGGTTGGGTGAAGTGGGGAGGTTGGGTGGAGTGAGGAGGTTTCGTGGAGTGGGGAGTTTGAATGGAGTGGGGAGGTTGGGTGATTTTGGGAGGTTGGGTGAAGTGGGGAGGTTGGGTGATGTGGGGAGGTTGGGTTGAGTGGGGAGGTTGTATGAAGTGGGGAAGTTGTGTGGAGTGCGGAGGTTGGGTGAAATGCGGAGGTTGCATGGAGTGCGGAAGTTGGGTGGAGTGCGCAAGTTGGGTGGAGTGCGGAGGTTGGGTGGAGTTGGGAGATTGGATGGCGTGGGGAGGTTCGGTGGAGTAGGGAGTGTGGGTGAAGTGGGGAGGTTCGGTGGAGAGGGGAGGTTGGGTGGAGTGGGGAGGTTGGGTGGAGTGGGGAGGTTGGGTGGAGTGGGGAGGTTGGGTGGAGGGCGGAGGTTGGATGGAGTGCTGAGGATGGGCGGAGTGGGGAGGTTGAGTGGAGTTGGGAGGTTGGATGGCGTGGGGAGGTTCGGTGGAGTAGGGAGTGTGGGTGAAGTGGGGAGGTTCGGTGGAGAGGGGAGGTTGGGTGGAGTGGGGAGGTTGGGTGGAGTGGGGAGGTTGGGTGGAGTGGGGAGGTTGGGTGGAGTGGGGAGGTTGGGTGGAGTGGGGAGGTTGGGTGAAGTGGGGAGGTTCGGTGGAGTGGGGAGGATGGGTTGAAGTGGGGAGGTTGGGTGGAGTGGTGTGGTTGAGGGGAGTGCGTAGGTTGAGAGGAGTGGAGAGGTTGGGAGGAGTTGGGAGGTTGGATGGCGTGGGAAGTTCGGTGGAGTGGGGAGGTTGGGTGGAGCGAGGAGATTGGGTGAAGGGGGGAGGTTGTGTGGAGAGGGGAGTTTGGGCGGAGTGGGGAGGTTGGGTGGAGTGGGGAGGTTTGGCGGAGTGGGGAGGTTGGGTGAAGTGGGGAGATTGGGTGAAGTTGGGAGGTTGCGTGGAGTGGGGAGGTTGGGTACTCTGGGGATGTTGGGTGAAGTGGGGAGGTTGGGTGGAGTGAGGAGGTTGGGTAGAGTGGGGAGGTTGGGTGAAATGGGGAAGTTGGGTGGAGTGGGGAAGTTGTGTGGAGTGCGGAGGTTGGGTGGAGCGCGGAAGTTGGGTGGAGTGTGGAGGTTGTGTGGAGTGCGGAGGTTGGGTGAAGTGGGGAGGTTGGGTGGTGTGGGGAGGTTAGGTGGAGGGCGGAGGTTGAGTGGAGTGGGGAGGATGGGTTGAAGTGGGGAGGTTGGGTGGAGTGGTGTGGTTGGGTGGAGTGCGTAGGTTGGGAGGTGTGGGGAGGTTGGGTGGAGTTGGGAGGTTGGATGGCGTGGGGAGGTTCGGTGGAGTGGGGAGTGTGGGTGGAGTGGGGAGGTTGGGTGGAGTGGGGAGGTTGGGTGAAGTGGGGAGGTTGGGTGGAGAGGGGAGGTTGGGTGGAGTGGGGAGGTTGGGAAGAGTGGGGAGGTTGGGTGCTCTGGGGAGGTTGGGTGAAGTGGGGAGGTTGGGTGGAGTGAGGAGGTTGCGTGGAGTGGGGAGGTTGGGTGATTTTGGGAGGTTGGGTGAAGTGGGGAGGTTGGGTGATGTGGGGAGGTTGGGTGAAGTGGGGAGGTTGGGTGAAGTAGGGAGGTTGGGTGACGTGGGGAGGTTGGGTGGGTGGGGAGGTTGGGTGGAGTGGGGAGTTTGGGTGATGTGGGGAGGTTGGGTGAAGTGGGGAGGTTGGGTGGAGTTGGGAGGTTGGGTGAAGTGGGGAGGTTGGGTGGAGAGGGGAGGTTGGGTGGAGTGGGGAGGTTGGGTGGAGTGGGGAGTTTGGGTGCTCTGGGGAGGTTGGGTGAAGTGGGGAGGTTGGGTGGAGGGCGGAGGTTCGGTGAAGTGGGGAGGTTGGGTGGAGTGGGGAGGTTGGGTGGAGTGAGGAAGTTGTGTGGAGTGAGGAGGTTGGGTGGAGTGCGGAAGTTGGGTGGAGTGCGGAGGTTGGATGGAGAGGGGAGGTTGGGTGGAGTGGGGAGGTTGGGAAGAGTGGGGAGGTTGGATGCTCTGGGGAGGTTGGGTGAAGTGGGGAGGTTGGGTGGAGTGAGGAGGTTTCGTGGAGTGGGGAGTTTGAGTGGAGTGGGGAGGTTGGGTGATTTTGGGAGGTTGGGTGAAGTGGGGAGGTTGGGTGATGTGGGGAGGTTGGGTTGAGTGGGGAGGTTGTATGAAGTGGGGAAGTTGTGTGGAGTGCGGAGGTTGGGTGAAATGCGGAGGTTGCATGGAGTGCGGAAGTTGGGTGGAGTGCGGAAGTTGGGTGGAGTGCGGAGGTTGGGTGGAGTTGGGAGGTTGGATGGCGTGGGGAGGTTGGGTGGAGGGCGGAGGTTGGATGGAGTGGTGAGGATGGGTTGAAGTGGGGAGGTTGGGTGGAGTGGTGCGGTTAGGTGGAGTGCGTAGGTTGGGCTGAGTGGGGAGGTTGAGTGGAGTTGGGAGGTTGGATGGCGTGGGGAGGTTCGGTGGAGTAGGGAGTGGGGGTGAAGTGGGGAGGTTCGGTGGAGAGGGGAGGTTGGGTGGAGTGGGGAGGTTGGGTGGAGTGGGGAGGTTGGGTGGAGTGGGGAGGTTGGGTGGAGTGGGGAGGTTGTGTGCTCTGGGGAGGTTGGGTGAAGTGGGGAGGTTGGGTGGAGTGGGGAGGTTGGGTGAAGTGGGGAGGTTCGGTGGAGTGGGGAGGATGGGTTGAAGTGGGGAGGTTGGGTGGAGTGGTGTGGTTGAGGGGAGTGCGTAGGTTGAGAGGAGTGGAGAGGTTGGGAGGAGTTGGGAGGTTGGATGGCGTGGGAAGTTCGGTGGAGTGGGGAGGTTGGGTGGAGCGAGGAGATTGGGTGAAGGGGGGAGGTTGTGTGGAGAGGGGAGTTTGGGCGGGGTGGGGAGGTTGGGTGGAGTGGGGAGGTTTGGCGGAGTGGGGAGGTTGGGTGAAGTGGGGAGATTGGGTGAAGTTGGGAGGTTGCGTGGAGTGGGGAGGTTGGGTACTCTGGGGATGTTGGGTGAAGTGGGGAGGTTGGGTGGAGTGAGGAGGTTGGGTAGAGTGCGGAGGTTGGGTGGAGCGCGGAAGTTGGGTGGAGTGTGGAGGTTGTGTGGAGTGCGGAGGTTGGGTGAAGTGGGGAGGTTGGGTGGTGTGGGGAGGTTAGGTGGAGGGCGGAGGTTGAGTGGAGTGGGGAGGATGGGTTGAAGTGGGGAGGTTGGGTGGAGTGGTGTGGTTGGGTGGAGTGCGTCGGTTGGGAGGTGTGGGGAGGTTGGGTGGAGTTGGGAGGTTGGATGGCGTGGGGAGGTTCGGTGGAGTGGGGAGTGTGGGTGGAGTGGGGAGGTTGGGTGGAGTGGGGAGGTTGGGTGAAGTGGGGAGGTTGGGTGGAGAGGGGAGGTTGGGTGGAGTGGGGAGGTTGGGAAGAGTGGGGAGGTTGGGTGCTCTGGGGAGGTTGGGTGAAGTGGGGAGGTTGGGTGGAGTGAGGAGGTTGCGTGGAGTGGGGAGTTTGAGTGGAGTGGGAAGGTTGGGTAATTTTGGGAGGTTGGGTGAAGTGGGGAGGTTGGGTGAAGTGGGGAGGTTGGGTTGAGTGGGGAGGTTGTATGAAGTGGGGAAGTTGTGTGGAGTTCGGAGGTTGGGTGGAGTGCGGAGGTTGCATGGTGTGCGGAAGTTGGGTGAAGTAGGGAGGTTGGGTGAAGTGGGGAGGTTGGGTGGGGTGGGGAGGTTGGGTGGAGTGGGGAGTTTGGGTGATGTGGGGAGGTTGGGTGAAGTGGGGAGGTTGGGTGGAGTGGGGAGGTTGGGTGAAGTGGGGAGGTTGGGTGGAGAGGGGAGGTTGGGTGGAGTGGGGAGGTTGGGTGGAGTGGGGAGTTTGGGTGCTCTGGGGAGGTTGGGTGAAGTGGGGAGGTTGGGTGAAGTGAGGAGGTTGGGTGATTTGGGGAGGTTGGATGGAGTGGGGAGGTTGGGGGATGTGGGGAGGTTGGGTGAAGTGGGGAGACTGGGTGAAGTGAGGAGGTTGGGTTGAGTGGGGAGGTTGTATGAAGTGGGGAAGTTGTGTGGAGTGCGTAGGTTGGGTGGAGTGCGGAAGTTGGGTGGAGTGCGGAGGTTGCATGGAGTGCGGAAGTTGGGTGGAGTGCGGAAGTTGGGTGGAGTGCGGAAGTTGGGTGGAGTGCGGAAGTTGGGTGAAGTGCGGAGGTTGGGTGGAGTGCGGAAGTTGGTTCGAGTGCGGAGGTTGGGTCGCGTGCGGAGGTTGGTTGGAATGCGGAGGTTGGGTCGCGTGCGGAGGTTGGGTGGAGTGGGGAGGTTGGGTGATTTAGGGAGGTTGGGTGGAGTAGGGAGGTTGGGTGATGTGGGGAGGTTGGGTGAAATGGGGAGGTTGGGTGAAGTGGGGAGGTTGGGTTGAGTGGGTAGGTTGCATGAAATTGGGAAGTTGTGTGGAGTGCGAAGGTTGGGTGGAGTGCGGAGGTTGCATGGAGTGCGGAAGTTGGGTGGAATGTGGAATTTGAGTGGAGTGGGGAGGTTGGGTGATTTGGGGAGGTTGGGTGGAGTGCGGAGGTTGGGTGAAGTGGGGAGAGTTTGGGTGGAGCGGGGAGGTTGGGTGGAGTGGGGAGGATGGGTGAAGTGGGGAGGTTGGGTGGAGTGGGGAGGATGGGTTGAAGTGGGGAGGTTGGGTGGAGTGGGGTGGTTGGGTGGAGTGCGTAGGTTCGGTGGAGTGGGGAGGTTGGCTGGCGTGCCGAGGTTTGGTGAAGTGGGGAGGTTGGGTGGAGTGGGGAGGTTGGGTGGAAGGCGGAGGTTGGGTGGAGTGGGGAGGTTGGGTGGAGTGGGGAGGTTGCGTGGAGTGGGGAGGTTGGGTGCTCTGGGGATGTTGGGTGAAGTGGGGAGGTTGGGTGGAGTGAGGAGGTTGGGTGGAGTGGGGAGTTTGGGTGAAGTGGCGAAGTTGGGTGGAGTGGGGAGGTTGGGTGAAGCGGGGAGGTTGGGTGGAGTGCGTAAGTTGGGTGGAGTGCGGAGGTTGGTTGAAGTAGGGAGGTTGGGTGTAGTGGGGAGGTTGGGTGGAGAGGGGAGTTTGGGCGGGGTGGGGAGGTTGGGTGGAGTGGGGAGGTTGGGTGGAGTGGGGAGGTTAGGTGAAGTGGAGAGTTTGGGTGAAGTGGGGAGGTTGCGTGGAGTGGGGAGGTTGGGTGCTCTGGGGATGTTGGGTGGAGTGGGGAGGTTGGGTGGAATGAGGAGGTTGGGTGGATTGGGGTGAAGTGGTGAAATTGGGTGAAGTGGGGAAGTTGGGTGGAGTGGGGAGGTTTGGTGGAGGGCGGAGGTTGGGTGGCGGACGGAGGTTAGGTGGAGTGGGGAGGTTGCGTGGGGTGGGGAGGTTGGGTGGTGTGGGGAGGTTCGGTGAAGTGGGGAGGTTGGGTGGAGTGGGGAGGTTTGGTGGAGTGCGGAAGTTGTGTGGAGTGCGGAGGTTGGGTGGAGTGCGGAGGTTGGATGGAGTGCGGAAGTTGGGTGGAGTGCGGAAGTTGGGTGGAGTGCGGAAGTTGGGTGGAGTGCGGAGTTTGGGTGGAGTGCGGAAGTTGGTTCGAGTGCGGAGGTTGGGTGGCGTGCGGAGGTTGGTTGGAATGCGGAGGTTTTTGTTGAAGTGGGGAGGTTGGGTGGAGTTGTGAGGTTGGGTGAAGTGTGGAGGTTGGGTTGAGTGCGAACTTTGGGTGGAGTGCGGAGGTTGGGTGGAGTGGGGAGGTTGGGCGAAGTAGGGAGGTTGGCTGATGTGGGGAGGTTGGGTGGAGTGGGGAGGTTGGGTGGAGTGGGGAGGTTGGGTGCTCTGGGGATGTTGGGTGGAGTGGGGAGGTTGGGTGGAATGAGGAGGTTGGGTGGATTGGGGTGAAGTGGTGAAATTGGGTGAAGTGGGGAAGTTGGGTGGAGTGGGGAGGTTTGGTGGAGGGCGGAGGTTGGGTGGCGGACGGAGGTTAGGTGGAGTGGGGAGGTTGCGTGGGGTGGGGAGGTTGGGTGGTGTGGGGAGGTTCGGTGAAGTGGGGAGGTTGGGTGGAGTGGGGGGTTTGGTGGAGTGCGGAAGTTGTGTGGAGTGCGGAGGTTGGGTGGAGTGCGGAGGTTGGATGGAGTGCGGAAGTTGGGTGGAGTGCGGAAGTTGGGTGGAGTGCGGAAGTTGGGTGGAGTGCGGAGTTTGGGTGGAGTGCGGAAGTTGGTTCGAGTGCGGAGGTTGGGTGGCGTGCGGAGGTTGGTTGGAATGCGGAGGTTTTTGTTGAAGTGGGGAGGTTGGGTGGAGTTGTGAGGTTGGGTGAAGTGTGGAGGTTGGGTTGAGTGCGAACTTTGGGTGGAGTGCGGAGGTTGGGTGGAGTGGGGAGGTTGGGCGAAGTAGGGAGGTTGGCTGATGTGGGGAGGTTGGGTGGAGTGGGGAGGTTGGGTGGAGTGGGGAGGTTGGGTGAAGTGGGGAGGTTGGGTTGAGTGCGAACTTTGGGTGGAGTGCGGAAGTTGGGTGGAGTGCGGAAGTTGGGTGGAGTGCGGAGGTTGGGTTGAGTGCGGAAGTTGGTTCGAGTGCGGAGGTTGGGTGGCGTGCGGAGGTTGGTTGGAATGCGGAGGTTTTTGTTGAAGTGGGGAGGTTGGGTGGAGTTGTGAGGTTGGGTGAAGTGTGGAGGTTGGGTTGAGTGCGAACTTTGGGTGGAGTGCGGAGGTTGTATGAAATGGGGAAGTTGTGTGGAGTGCGGAGGTTGGGTGGAGTGCGGAGGTTGCATGGAGTGCGGAAGTTGGGTGAAGTGGGGAGAGTTTGGGTGGAGTGGGGAAGTTGGGTGGAGTGGGGAGGATGGGTGGAGAGGTTGGGAAATTTGGGGAGGTTGGGTGGAGTGGGGAGGATGGGTTGAAGTGGGGAGGTTGGGTGGAGAGCGTAGGTTGGGAGGAGTGGGGAGGTTGGATGGACTGGGGAGGTTCGGTGGAGTGGGGAGGTTGGGTGGAGTGCTGAAGTTGCGTGGTGTTCGGAGGTTGGGTGGAGTGCGGAAGTTGCGTGGATTACGGAAGTTGGGTGGTGTGCGAAAGTTGGAAGGAGTGCGGAAGTTGGCTGGAGTGCGGAGTTTGGGTGGAGTGCAGAGATTGGGTGGAGTGCGGAAGTTGGGTGGAGTGCGGAAGTTGGGTGGAGTGCGTAAGTTGGATGGAGTGCGAAGGTTGGGTGAAGTGGGGAGGTTGGGTGGAGTGGGGAGGTTGGGTGAAATGGGGAGGTTGGGTGGAGTGAGGAGGTTGGGTGAAGTGGGGAGGTTGAGTGAAGTGGGGAGTTTGGGTGAAGTGAGGAGGTTGGGTGGAGAGGGGAGTTTGGGCGGGGTGGGGAGGTTGGGTGGAGTGGGGAGGTTGGGTGGAGTGGGGAGGTTGCGTGGAGTGGGGAGGTTGGGTGCTCTGGGGATGTTGGGTGAAGTGGGGAGGTTGGGTGGAGTGAGGAGGTTGGGTAGAGTGGGGAGGTTGGGTGAAATGGGGAAGTTGGGTGGAGTGGGGAAGTTGTGTGGAGTGCGGAGGTTGGGTGGAGCGCGGAAGTTGGGTGGAGTGTGGAGGTTGTGTGGAGTGCGGAGGTTGGGTGAAGTGGGGAGGTTGGGTGGTGTGGGGAGGTTAGGTGGAGGGCGGAGGTTGAGTGGAGTGGGGAGGATGGGTTGAAGTGGGGAGGTTGGGTGGAGTGGTGTGGTTGGGTGGAGTGCGTAGGTTGGGAGGTGTGGGGAGGTTGGGTGGAGTTGGGAGGTTGGATGGCGTGGGGAGGTTCGGTGGAGTGGGGAGTGTGGGTGGAGTGGGGAGGTTGGGTGGAGTGGGGAGGTTGGGTGAAGTGGGGAGGTTGGGTGGAGAGGGGAGGTTGGGTGGAGTGGGGAGGTTGGGAAGAGTGGGGAGGTTGGGTGCTCTGGGGAGGTTGGGTGAAGTGGGGAGGTTGGGTGGAGTGAGGAGGTTGCGTGGAGTGGGGAGTTTGAGTGGAGTGGGAAGGTTGGGTAATTTTGGGAGGTTGGGTGAAGTGGGGAGGTTGGGTGAAGTGGGGAGGTTGGGTTGAGTGGGGAGGTTGTATGAAGTGTTGAAGTTGTGTGGAGTGCGGAGGTTGGGTGGAGTGCGGAGGTTGCATGGAGTGCGGAAGTTGGGTGAAGTAGGGAGGTTGGGTGAAGTGGGGAGGTTGGGTGGGGTGGGGAGGTTGGGTGGAGTGGGGAGTTTGGGTGATGTGGGGAGGTTGGGTGAAGTGGGGAGGTTGGGTGGAGTGGGGAGGTTGGGTGAAGTGGGGAGGTTGGGTGGAGAGGGGAGGTTGGGTGGAGTGGGGAGGTTGGGTGGAGTGGGGAGTTTGGGTGCTCTGGGGAGGTTGGGTGAAGTGGGGAGGTTGGGTGAAGTGAGGAGGTTGGGTGATTTGGGGAGGTTGGATGGAGTGGGGAGGTTGGGGGATGTGGGGAGGTTGGGTGAAGTGGGGAGACTGGGTGAAGTGGGGAGGTTGGGTTGAGTGGGGAGGTTGTATGAAGTGGGGAAGTTGTGTGGAGTGCGTAGGTTGGGTGGAGTGCGGAAGTTGGGTGGAGTGCGGAGGTTGCATGGAGTGCGGAAGTTGGGTGGAGTGCGGAAGTTGGGTGGAGTGCGGAAGTTGGGTGGAGTGCGGAAGTTGGGTGAAGTGCGGAGGTTGGGTGGAGTGCGGAAGTTGGTTCGAGTGCGGAGGTTGGGTCGCGTGCGGAGGTTGGTTGGAATGCGGAGGTTGGGTCGCGTGCGGAAGTTGGGTGGAGTGGGGAGGTTGGGTGATTTAGGGAGGTTGGGTGGAGTAGGGAGGTTGGGTGATGTGGGGAGGTTGGGTGAAATGGGGAGGTTGGGTGAAGTGGGGAGGTTGGGTTGAGTGGGTAGGTTGCATGAAATTGGGAAGTTGTGTGGAGTGCGAAGGTTGGGTGGAGTGCGGAGGTTGCATGGAGTGCGGAAGTTGGGTGGAATGTGGAATTTGAGTGGAGTGGGGAGGTTGGGTGATTTGGGGAGGTTGGGTGGAGTGCGGAGGTTGGGTGAAGTGGGGAGAGTTTGGGTGGAGCGGGGAGGTTGGGTGGAGTGGGGAGGATGGGTGAAGTGGGGAGGTTGGGTGGAGTGGGGAGGATGGGTTGAAGTGGGGAGGTTGGGTGGAGTGGGGTGGTTGGGTGGAGTGCGTAGGTTCGGTGGAGTGGGGAGGTTGGCTGGAGTGCCGAGGTTTGGTGAAGTGGGGAGGTTGGGTGGAGTGGGGAGGTTGGGTGGAAGGCGGAGGTTGGGTGGAGTGGGGAGGTTGGGTGGAGTGGGGAGGTTGCGTGGAGTGGGGAGGTTGGGTGCTCTGGGGATGTTGGGTGAAGTGGGGAGGTTGGGTGGAGTGAGGAGGTTGGGTGGAGTGGGGAGTTTGGGTGAAGTGGCGAAGTTGGGTGGAGTGGGGAGGTTGGGTGAAGCGGGGAGGTTGGGTGGAGTGCGTAAGTTGGGTGGAGTGCGGAGGTTGGTTGAAGTAGGGAGGTTGGGTGTAGTGGGGAGGTTGGGTGGAGAGGGGAGTTTGGGCGGGGTGGGGAGGTTGGGTGGAGTGGGGAGGTTGGGTGGAGTGGGGAGGTTAGGTGAAGTGGAGGGTTTGGGTGAAGTGGGGAGGTTGCGTGGAGTGGGGAGGTTGGGTGCTCTGGGGATGTTGGGTGGAGTGGGGAGGTTGGGTGGAATGAGGAGGTTGGGTGGATTGGGGTGAAGTGGTGAAATTGGGTGAAGTGGGGAAGTTGGGTGGAGTGGGGAGGTTTGGTGGAGGGCGGAGGTTGGGTGGCGGACGGAGGTTAGGTGGAGTGGGGAGGTTGCGTGGGGTGGGGAGGTTGGGTGGTGTGGGGAGGTTCGGTGAAGTGGGGAGGTTGGGTGGAGTGGGGAGGTTTGGTGGAGTGCGGAAGTTGTGTGGAGTGCGGAGGTTGGGTGGAGTGCGGAGGTTGGATGGAGTGCGGAAGTTGGGTGGAGTGCGGAAGTTGGGTGGAGTGCGGAAGTTGGGTGGAGTGCGGAGTTTGGGTGGAGTGCGGAAGTTGGTTCGAGTGCGGAGGTTGGGTGGCGTGCGGAGGTTGGTTGGAATGCGGAGGTTTTTGTTGAAGTGGGGAGGTTGGGTGGAGTTGTGAGGTTGGGTGAAGTGTGGAGGTTGGGTTGAGTGCGAACTTTGGGTGGAGTGCGGAGGTTGGGTGGAGTGGGGAGGTTGGGCGAAGTAGGGAGGTTGGCTGATGTGGGGAGGTTGGGTGGAGTGGGCAGGTTGGGTGGAGTGGGGAGGTTGGGTGAAGTGGGGAGGTTGGGTTGAGTGCGAACTTTGGGTGGAGTGCGGAAGTTGGGTGGAGTGCGGAAGTTGGGTGGAGTGCGGAGGTTGGGTTGAGTGCGGAAGTTGGTTCGAGTGCGGAGGTTGGGTGGCGTGCGGAGGTTGGTTGGAATGCGGAGGTTTTTGTTGAAGTGGGGAGGTTGGGTGGAGTTGTGAGGTTGGGTGAAGTGTGGAGGTTGGGTTGAGTGCGAACTTTGGGTGGAGTGCGGAGGTTGTATGAAATGGGGAAGTTGTGTGGAGTGCGGAGGTTGGGTGGAGTGCGGAGGTTGCATGGAGTGCGGAAGTTGGGTGAAGTGGGGAGAGTTTGGGTGGAGTGAGGAGGTTGGGTGGAGTGGAGAGGTTGGGTGGAGTGGGGAGGATGGGTTGAAGTGGGGAGGTTGGGTGGAGAGCGTAGGTTGGGAGGAGTGGGGAGGTTGGATGGACTGGGGAGGTTCGATGGAGTGGGGAGGTTGGGTGGAGTGCTGAAGTTGCGTGGTGTTCGGAGGTTGGGTGGAGTGCGGAAGTTGCGTGGATTACGGAAGTTGGGTGGTGTGCGAAAGTTGGAAGGAGTGCGGAAGTTGGCTGGAGTGCGGAGTTTGGGTGGAGTGCAGAGATTGGGTGGAGTGCGGAAGTTGGGTGGAGTGCGGAAGTTGGGTGGAGTGCGTAAGTTGGATGGAGTGCGAAGGTTGGGTGAAGTGGGGAGGTTGGGTGGAGTGGGGAGGTTGGGTGAAATGGGGAGGTTGGGTGGAGTGAGGAGGTTGGGTGAAGTGGGGAGGTTGAGTGAAGTGGGGAGTTTGGGTGAAGTGAGGAGGTTGGGTGGAGAGGGGAGTTTGGGCGGGGTGGGGAGGTTGGGTGGAGTGGGGAGGTTGGGTGGAGTGGGGAGGTTGCGTGAAGTGGGGAGGTTGGGTGCTCTGGGGATGTTGGGTGAAGTGGGGAGGTTGGGTGGAGTGAGGAGGTTGGGTAGAGTGGGGAGGTTGGGTGAAATGGGGAAGTTGGGTGGAGTGGGGAAGTTGTGTGGAGTGCGGAGGTTGGGTGGAGCGCGGAAGTTGGGTGGAGTGTGGAGGTTGTATGGAGTGCGGAGGTTGGGTGAAGTGGGGAGGTTGGGTGGTGTGGGGAGGTTAGGTGGAGGGCGGAGGTTGAGTGGAGTGGGGAGGATGGGTTGAAGTGGGGAGGTTGGGTGGAGTGGTGTGGTTGGGTGGAGTGCGTAGGTTGGGAGGTGTGGGGAGGTTGGGTGGAGTTGGGAGGTTGGATGGCGTGGGGAGGTTCGGTGGAGTGGGGAGTGTGGGTGGAGTGGGGAGGTTGGGTGGAGTGGGGAGGTTGGGTGAAGTGGGGAGGTTGGGTGGAGAGGGGAGGTTGGGTGGAGTGGGGAGGTTGGGAAGAGTGGGGAGGTTGGGTGCTCTGGGGAGGTTGGGTGAAGTGGGGAGGTTGGGTGGAGTGAGGAGGTTGCGTGGAGTGGGGAGTTTGAGTGGAGTGGGAAGGTTGGGTAATTTTGGGAGGTTGGGTGAAGTGGGGAGGTTGGGTGAAGTGGGGAGGTTGGGTTGAGTGGGGAGGTTGTATGAAGTGGGGAAGTTGTGTGGAGTGCGGAGGTTGGGTGGAGTGCGGAGGTTGCATGGAGTGCGGAAGTTGGGTGAAGTAGGGAGGTTGGGTGAAGTGGGGAGGTTGGGTGGGGTGGGGAGGTTGGGTGGAGTGGGGAGTTTGGGTGATGTGGGGAGGTTGGGTGAAGTGGGGAGGTTGGGTGGAGTGGGGAGGTTGGGTGAAGTGGGGAGGTTGGGTGGAGAGGGGAGGTTGGGTGGAGTGGGGAGGTTGGGTGGAGTGGGGAGTTTGGGTTCTCTGGGAAGGTTGGGTGAAGTGGGGAGGTTGGGTGAAGTGAGGAGGTTGGGTGATTTGGGGAGGTTGGATGGAGTGGGGAGGTTGGGGGATGTGGGGAGGTTGGGTGAAGTGGGGAGACTGGGTGAAGTGGGGAGGTTGGGTTGAGTGGGGAGGTTGTATGAAGTGGGGAAGTTGTGTGGAGTGCGTAGGTTGGGTGGAGTGCGGAAGTTGGGTGGAGTGCGGAGGTTGCATGGAGTGCGGAAGTTGGGTGGAGTGCGGAAGTTGGGTGGAGTGCGGAAGTTGGGTGGAGTGCGGAAGTTGGGTGAAGTGCGGAGGTTGGGTGGAGTGCGGAAGTTGGTTCGAGTGCGGAGGTTGGGTCGCGTGCGGAGGTTGGTTGGAATGCGGAGGTTGGGTCGCGTGCGGAGGTTGGGTGGAGTGGGGAGGTTGGGTGATTTAGGGAGGTTGGGTGGAGTAGGGAGGTTGGGTGATGTGGGGAGGTTGGGTGAAATGGGGAGGTTGGGTGAAGTGGGGAGGTTGGGTTGAGTGGGTAGGTTGCATGAAATTGGGAAGTTGTGTGGAGTGCGAAGGTTGGGTGGAGTGCGGAGGTTGCATGGAGTGCGGAAGTTGGGTGGAATGTGGAATTTGAGTGGAGTGGGGAGGTTGGGTGATTTGGGGAGGTTGGGTGGAGTGCGGAGGTTGGGTGAAGTGGGGAGAGTTTGGGTGGAGCGGGGAGGTTGGGTGGAGTGGGGAGGATGGGTGAAGTGGGGAGGTTGGGTGGAGTGGGGAGGATGGGTTGAAGTGGGGAGGTTGGGTGGAGTGGGGTGGTTGGGTGGAGTGCGTAGGTTCGGTGGAGTGGGGAGGTTGGCTGGAGTGCCGAGGTTTGGTGAAGTGGGGAGGTTGGGTGGAGTGGGGAGGTTGGGTGGAACGCGGAGGGTGGGTGGAGTGGGGAGGTTGGGTGGAGTGGGGAGGTTGGGTGGAGTGGGGAGGTTGGGTGCTCTGGGGATGTTGGGTGAAGTGGGGAGGTTGGGTGGAGTGAGGAGGTTGGGTGGAGTGGGGAGTTTGGGTGAAGTGGCGAAGTTGGGTGGAGTGGGGAGGTTGGGTGAAGCGGGGAGGTTGGGTGGAGTGCGTAAGTTGGGTGGAGTGCGGAGGTTGGTTGAAGTAGGGAGGTTGGGTGTAGTGGGGAGGTTGGGTGGAGAGTGGAGTTTGGGCGGGGTGGGGAGGTTGGGTGGAGTGGGGAGGTTGGGTGGAGTGGGGAGGTTAGGTGAAGTGGAGGGTTTGGGTGAAGTGGGGAGGTTGCGTGGAGTGGGGAGGTTGGGTGCTCTGGGGATGTTGGGTGGAGTGGGGAGGTTGGGTGGAATGAGGAGGTTGGGTGGATTGGGGTGAAGTGGTGAAATTGGGTGAAGTGGGGAAGTTGGGTGGAGTGGGGAGGTTTGATGGAGGGCGGAGGTTGGGTGGCGGACGGAGGTTAGGTGGAGTGGGGAGGTTGCGTGGGGTGGGGAGGTTGGGTGGTGTGGGGAGGTTCGGTGAAGTGGGGAGGTTGGGTGGAGTGGGGAGGTTTGGTGGAGTGCGGAAGTTGTGTGGAGTGCGGAGGTTGGGTGGAGTGCGGAGGTTGGATGGAGTGCGGAAGTTGGGTGGAGTGCGGAAGTTGGGTGGAGTGCGGAAGTTGGGTGGAGTGCGGAGTTTGGGTGGAATGCGGAGGTTTTTGTTGAAGTGGGGAGGTTGGGTGGAGTTGTGAGGTTGGGTGAAGTGTGGAGGTTGGGTTGAGTGCGAACTTTGGGTGGAGTGCGGAGGTTGTATGAAATGGGGAAGTTGTGTGGAGTGCGGAGGTTGGGTGGAGTGCGGAGGTTGCATGGAGTGCGGAAGTTGGGTGAAGTGGGGAGAGTTTGGGTGGAGTGGGGAAGTTGGGTGGAGTGGGGAGGATGGGTGGAGAGGTTGGGAAATTTGGGGAGGTTGGGTGGAGTGGGGAGGATGGGATGAAGTGGGGAGGTTGGGTGGAGAGCGTAGGTTGGGAGGAGTGGGGAGGTTGGGTGGAGTTGGGAGGTTGGATGGACTGGGGAGGTTCGGTGGAGTGGGGAGGTTGGGTGTAGTGCTGAAGTTGCGTGGTGTTCGGAGGTTGGGTGGAGTGCGGAAGTTGCGTGGATTACGGAAGTTGGGTGGTGTGCGAAAGTTGGAAGGAGTGCGGAAGTTGGCTGGAGTGCGGAGTTTGGGTGGAGTGCAGAGATTGGGTGGAGTGCGGAAGTTGGGTGGAGTGCGGAAGTTGGGTGGAGTGCGTAAGTTGGATGGAGTGCGAAGGTTGGGTGAAGTGGGGAGGTTGGGTGGAGTGGGGAGGTTGGGTGAAATGGGGAGGTTGGGTGGAGTGAGGAGGTTGGGTGAAGTGGGGAGGTTGAGTGAAGTGGGGAGTTTGGGTGAAGTGAGGAGGTTGGGTGGAGAGGGGATTTTGGGCGGGGTGGGGAGGTTGGGTGGAGTGGGGAGGTTGGGTGGAGTGGGGAGGTTGCGTGGAGTGGGGAGGTTGGGTGCTCTGGGGATGTTGGGTGAAGTGGGGAGGTTGGGTGGAGTGAGGAGGTTGGGTGGAGTGGAGAGGTTGGGTGAAGTGGGGAAGTTGGGTGTAGTGGGGAGGTTGGGTGGAGGGCGGAGGTTGGGTGGAGGCGGGAGGTTGGGTGGAGTGGGGGTGTAGCGTGGGGTGGGGAGGTTGCGTGGAGTGGGGAGGTTCGGTGAAGTGGGGAGGTTGTGTGGAGTGTGGAGGTTGGGTGGAGTGCCGAAGTTGTGTGGAGTGCGGATGTTGGGTGGAGTGCGGAAGTTTTTTGGAGTGCGGAGGTTGGGTGGAGTGCGGAGGTTGGATGGAGTGCGAAGGTTGGGTGAAGTGGGGAGGTTGGGTGGAGTGGGGAGGTTGGGTGAAGTGGGGAGGTTGGGTGAAGTGGGGAGGTTGGGTGGAGAGGGGAGTTTAGGCGGGGTGGGGAGGTTGGTGGAGTGGGGAGGTTGGGTGGAGTTAGGAGGTTGGGTGGAGTGGGGAGGTTGGGTGGAGGGGGGAGGTTAGGTGGAGGGCGGAGGTTGGGTGGAGTGGAGAGTTTGCGTGGGGTGGGGAGGTTGGGTGGAGTGGGCAGGTTCGGTGAAGAGGGCAGGTTGGGTGGAGTGGGGAATTTGAGTGGAGAGGTTGGGAAATTTGGGGAGGTTGGGTGGAGTGGGGAGGTTGGGTTGAGTGGGGAGGTTGTATGAAGTGGGGAAGTTGTGTGGAGTGCGGAGGTTGGGTGGAGTGCGGAGGTTGCATGGAGTGCGGAAGTTGGGTGGAGTGCGGAAGTTCGGTGGAGTGCGGAGGTTGCGTGAAGTGCGGATGTTGGGTGGAGTGGGGAGGTTGGGTGGAGGGCGGAGGTTGGGTGGAGTGGGGAGGATGGGTTGAAGTGGGGAGGTTGGGTGGAGTGGGGTGGTTGGGTGGAGTGCGTAGGTTGGGAGGAGTGGGGAGGTTGGGAAGTTGGATAGAGTGGGGAGATTCGGTGGAGAGGGGAGGTTGGGTGGAGTGCGGAGGTTGGGTGGAGCGCGGAAGTTGCGTGGAGTACGGAAGTTGGGTGGTGTGCGGACGTTGGATGGAGGGCGGAAGTTGACTGGAGTGCGGAGTTTGGGTGGAGTGCAGAGGTTGGGTGGAGTGCGGAAGTTGGGTGGAGTGCGGAAGTTGGGTGGAGTGCGGAGGTTGGGTGGAGTCCGGAGGTTGGATGGAGTGCGAAGGTTGGGTGAAGTGGGGAGGTAGGGTGGAGTGGGGAGGTTGGGTGAAGTGGGGAGGTTGGGTGGAGAGGGGAGTTTGGGCGGGGTGGGGAGGTTGGGTGGAGTGGGGAGGTTGGGTGGAGTGTGGAGGTTGGGTGAAGTGAGGAGGTTGGGTGAAGTGGGGAGGTTGGGTGGAGTGGGGAGGTTGGATGCTCTGGGGATGTTGGGTGAAGTGGGGAGGTTGGGTGGAGTGAGGAGGTTGGGTGGAGTGGGGAGGTTGGGTGAAGTGGGGAAGTTGGGTGGAGTGGGGAGGTTTGGTGGAGGGCGGAGTTTGGGTGGAGGGCGGAGGTTGCATGGAGTGCGGAAGTTGGGTGGAGTGCGGAAGTTGGGTGGAGTGCGGAGGTTGGGTGGAGTGGTGAGGATGGGTTGAAGTGGGGAGGTTGGGTGGAGTGGTGTGGTTAGGTGGAGTGCGTAGGTTGGGCGGAGTGGGGAGGTTGGGTGGCGTTGGGAGGTTGGATGGCGTGGGGAGGTTCGGTGGAGTGGGGAGTGTGGGTGAAGTGGGGAGGTTCGGTGGAGAGGGGAGGTTGGGTGGAGTGGGGAGGTTGGGTGGAGTGGGGAGGTTGGGTGGAGTGGGGAGGTTGGGTGGAGTGGGGAGGTTGTGTGCTCTGGGGAGGTTGGGTGAAGTGGGGAGGTTGGGTGGAGTGGGGAGGTTGGGTTGAAGTGGGGAAGTTGGGTGGAGTGGTGTGGTTGGGGGGAGTGGAGAGGTTGGGAGGAGTTGGGAGGTTGGATGGCGTGGGAAGTTCGGTGGAGTGGGGAGGTTGGGTGGAGCGAGGAGGTTGGGTGAAGGGGGGAGGTTGTGTGGAGAGGGGAGTTTGGGCGGGGTGGGGAGGTTGGGTGGCGTGGGGAGGTTTGATGGAGTGGGGAGGTTGGGTGAAGTGGGGAGGTTAGGTGGAGGGCGGAGGTTGAGTGGAGTGGGGAGGTTGGGTGGAGTTGGGAGGTTGGATGGCGTGGGGAGGTTCGGTGGAGTGGGGAGTGTGGGTGGAGTGGGGAGGTTGGGTGGAGTGGGGAGGTTGGGTGGAATGAGGAGGTTGGGTGGATTGGGGTGAAGTGGTGAAATTGGGTGAAGTGGGGAAGTTGGGTGGAGTGGGGAGGTTTGATGGAGGGCGGAGGTTGGGTGGCGGACGGAGGTTAGGTGGAGTGGGGAGGTTGCGTGGGGTGGGGAGGTTGGGTGGTGTGGGGAGGTTCGGTGAAGTGGGGAGGTTGGGTGGAGTGGGGAGGTTTGGTGGAGTGCGGAAGTTGTGTGGAGTGCGGAGGTTGGGTGGAGTGCGGAGGTTGGATGGAGTGCGGAAGTTGGGTGGAGTGCGGAAGTTGGGTGGAGTGCGGAAGTTGGGTGGAGTGCGGAGTTTGGGTGGAATGCGGAGGTTTTTGTTGAAGTGGGGAGGTTGGGTGGAGTTGTGAGGTTGGGTGAAGTGTGGAGGTTGGGTTGAGTGCGAACTTTGGGTGGAGTGCGGAGGTTGTATGAAATGGGGAAGTTGTGTGGAGTGCGGAGGTTGGGTGGAGTGCGGAGGTTGCATGGAGTGCGGAAGTTGGGTGAAGTGGGGAGAGTTTGGGTGGAGTGGGGAAGTTGGGTGGAGTGGGGAGGATGGGTGGAGAGGTTGGGAAATTTGGGGAGGTTGGGTGGAGTGGGGAGGATGGGTTGAAGTGGGGAGGTTGGGTGGAGAGCGTAGGTTGGGAGGAGTGGGGAGGTTGGGTGGAGTTGGGAGGTTGGATGGACTGGGGAGGTTCGGTGGAGTGGGGAGGTTGGGTGTAGTGCTGAAGTTGCGTGGTGTTCGGAGGTTGGGTGGAGTGCGGAAGTTGCGTGGATTACGGAAGTTGGGTGGTGTGCGAAAGTTGGAAGGAGTGCGGAAGTTGGCTGGAGTGCGGAGTTTGGGTGGAGTGCAGAGATTGGGTGGAGTGCGGAAGTTGGGTGGAGTGCGGAAGTTGGGTGGAGTGCGTAAGTTGGATGGAGTGCGAAGGTTGGGTGAAGTGGGGAGGTTGGGTGGAGTGGGGAGGTTGGGTGAAATGGGGAGGTTGGGTGGAGTGAGGAGGTTGGGTGAAGTGGGGAGGTTGAGTGAAGTGGGGAGTTTGGGTGAAGTGCGAAGGTTGGGTGAAGTGGGGATTTTGGGCGGGGTGGGGAGGTTGGGTGAAGTGGGGAGGTTGGGTGAAGTGGGGAGGTTGGGTGGAGAGGGGAGTTTAGGCGGGGTGGGGAGGGTGGTGGAGTGGGGAGGTTGGGTGGAGTTAGGAGGTTGGGTGGAGTGGGGAGGTTGGGTGGAGGGGGGAGGTTAGGTGGAGGGCGGAGGTTGGGTGGAGTGGAGAGTTTGCGTGGGGTGGGGAGGTTGGGTGGAGTGGGCAGGTTCGGTGAAGTGGGCAGGTTGGGTGGAGTGGGGAATTTGAGTGGAGAGGTTGGGAAATTTGGGGAGGTTGGGTGGAGTGGGGAGGTTGGGTTGAGTGGGGAGGTTGTATGAAGTGCGGAAGTTGGGTGGAGTGCGGAAGTTCGGTGGAGTGCGGAGGTTGCGTGAAGTGCGGATGTTGGGTGGAGTGGGGAGGTTGGGTGGAGGGCGGAGGTTGGGTGGAGTGGGGAGGATGGGTTGAAGTGGGGAGGTTGCGTGGAGTGGGGTGGTTGGGTGGAGTGCGTAGGTTGGGAGGAGTGGGGAGGTTGGGAAGTTGGATAGAGTGGGGAGATTCGGTGGAGAGGGGAGGTTGGGTGGAGTGCGGAGGTTGGGTGGAGCGCGGAAGTTGCGTGGAGTACGGAAGTTGGGTGGTGTGCGGACGTTGGATGGAGGGCGGAAGTTGACTGGAGTGCGGAGTTTGGGTGGAGTGCAGAGGTTGGGTGGAGTGCGGAAGTTGGGTGGAGTGCGGAAGTTGGGTGGAGTGCGGAGGTTGGGTGGAGTCCGGAGGTTGGATGGAGTGCGAAGGTTGGGTGAAGTGGGGAGGTAGGGTGGAGTGGGGAGGTTGGGTGAAGTGAGGAGGTTGGGTGAAGTGGGGAGGTTGGGTGGAGTGGGGAGGTTGGATGCTCTGGGGATGTTGGGTGAAGTGGGGAGGTTGGGTGGAGTGAGGAGGTTGGGTGGAGTGGGGAGGTTGGGTGAAGTGGGGAAGTTGGGTGGAGTGGGGAGGTTTGGTGGAGGGCGGAGTTTGGGTGGAGGGCGGAGGTTGCATGGAGTGCGGAAGTTGGGTGGAGTGCGGAAGTTGGGTGGAGTGCGGAGGTTGGGTGGAGTGGTGAGGATGGGTTGAAGTGGGGAGGTTGGGTGGAGTGGTGTGGTTAGGTGGAGTGCGTAGGTTGGGCGGAGTGGGGAGGTTGGGTGGCGTTGGGAGGTTGGATGGCGTGGGGAGGTTCGGTGGAGTGGGGAGTGTGGGTGAAGTGGGGAGGTTCGGTGGAGAGGGGAGGTTGGGTGGAGTGGGGAGGTTGGGTGGAGTGGGGAGGTTGGGTGGAGTGGGGAGGTTGTGTGCTCTGGGGAGGTTGGGTGAAGTGGGGAGGTTGGGTGGAGTGGGGAGGTTGGGTTGAAGTGGGGAAGTTGGGTGGAGTGGTGTGGTTGGGGGGAGTGGAGAGGTTGGGAGGAGTTGGGAGGTTGGATGGCGTGGGAAGTTCGGTGGAGTGGGGAGGTTGGGTGGAGCGAGGAGGTTGGGTGAAGGGGGGAGGTTGTGTGGAGAGGGGAGTTTGGGCGGGGTGGGGAGGTTGGGTGGCGTGGGGAGGTTTGATGGAGTGGGGAGGTTGGGTGAAGTGGGGAGGTTAGGTGGAGGGCGGAGGTTGAGTGGAGTGGGGAGGTTGGGTGGAGTTGGGAGGTTGGATGGCGTGGGGAGGTTCGGTGGAGTGGGGAGTGTGGGTGGAGTGGGGAGGTTGGGTGGAGTGGGGAGGTTGGGTGAAGTGGGGAGGTTGGGTGGAGAGGGGAGGTTGGGTGGAGTGGGGAGGTTGGGAAGAGTGGGGAGGTTGGGTGCTCTGGGGAGGTTGGGTGAAGTGGGGAGGTTGGGTGGAGTGAGGAGGTTGCGTGGAGTGGGGAGTTTGAGTGGAGTGGGAAGGTTGGGTAATTTTGGGAGGTTGGGTGAAGTGGGGAGGTTGGGTGAAGTGGGGAGGTTGGGTTGAGTGGGGAGGTTGTATGAAGTGGGGAAGTTGTGTGGAGTGCGGAGGTTGGGTGGAGTGCGGAGGTTGCATGGAGTGCGGAAGTTGGGTGAAGTAGGGAGGTTGGGTGAAGTGGGGAGGTTGGGTGGGGTGGGGAGGTTGGGTGGAGTGGGGAGTTTGGGTGATGTGGGGAGGTTGGATGAAGTGGGGAGGTTGGGTGGAGTGGGGAGGTTGGGTGAAGTGGGGAGGTTGGGTGGAGTGGGGAGACTGGGTGAAGTGGGGAGGTTGGGTTGAGTGCGGAAGTTGGGTGGAGTGCGGAAGTTGGGTGGAGTGCGAAGGTTGGGTGAAGTGGGGAGGTTGGGTGGAGTGGGGAGGTTGGGTGAAATGGGGAGGTTGGGTGGAGTGAGGAGGTTGGGTGAAGTGGGGAGGTTGAGTGAAGTGGGGAGTTTGGGTGAAGTGGGAAGGTTGGGTGGAGAGGGGTGGTTGGGTGGAGTGCGTAGGTTGGGAGGAGTGGGGAGGTTGGGAAGTTGGATAGAGTGGGGAGATTCGGTGGAGAGGGGAGGTTGGGTGGAGTGCGGAGGTTGGGTGGAGCGCGGAAGTTGCGTGGAGTGCGGATGTTGGGTGGAGTGCGGAAGTTGGGTGGAGGAGGGAGGTTGGGTGAAGTGGGGGTGTAGCGTGGGGTGGGGAGGTTGCGTGGAGTGGGGAGGTTGGGTGGAGTGCCGAAGTTGTGTGGAGTGCGGATGTTGGGTGGAGTGCGGAAGTTGTTTGGAGTGCGGAGGTTGGGTGGAGTGCGGAGGTTGGATGGAGTGCGAAGGTTGGGTGAAGTGGGGAGGTTGGGTGGAGTGGGGAGGTTGGGTGAAGTGGGGAGGTTGGGTGAAGTGGGGAGGTTGGGTGGAGAGGGGAGTTTAGGCGGGGTGGGGAGGTTGGTGAAGTGGGGAGGTTGGGTGGAGTGAGGAGGTTGGGTGGAGTGGGGAGGTTGGGTGGAGGGGGGAGGTTGGGTGGAGGGCGGAGGTTGGGTGGAGTGGAGAGTTTGCGTGGGGTGGGGAGGTTGGGTGGAGTGGGCAGGTTCGGTGAAGTGGGCAGGTTGGATGGAGTGGGGAGTTTGAGTGGAGAGGTTGGGAAATTTGGGGAAGTTGGGTGGAGTGGGGAGGTTGGGTTGAGTGGGGAGGTTGTATGAAGTGGGGAAGTTGCGTGGAGTGCGGAGGTTGGGTGGAGTGCGGAGGTTGCATGGAGTGCGGAAGTTGGGTGGAGTGCGGAAGTTCGGTGGAGTGCGGAGGTTGCGTGAAGTGCGGAGGTTGGGTGGAGTGGGGAGGTTGGGTGGAGGGCGGAGGTTGGGTGGAGTGGGGAGGATGGGTTGAAGTGGGGAGGTTGGGTGGAGTGGGGTGGTTGGGTGGAGTGCGTAGGTTGGGAGGAGTGGGGAGGTTGGGAAGTTGGATAGAGTGGGGAGATTCGGTGGAGAGGGGAGGTTGGGTGGAGTGCAGAAGTTGGGTGGTGTTCGGAGGTTGGGTGGAGTGCGGAGGTTGGGTGGAGCGCGGAAGTTGCGTGGAGTACGGAAGTTGGGTGGTGTGCGGACGTTGGGTGGAGTGCGGAAGTTGACTGGAGTGCGGAGTTTGGGTGGAGTGCAGAGGTTGGGTGGAGTGCGGAAGTTGGGTGGAGTGCGGAAGTTGGGTGGAGTGCGGAGGTTGGGTGGAGTGCGGAGGTTGGATGGAGTGCGAAGGTTGGGTGAAGTGGGGAGGTAGGGTGGAGTGGGGAGGTTGGGTGAAGTGGGGAGGTTGGGTGGAGAGGGGAGTTTGGGCGGGGTGGGGAGGTTGGGTGGAGTGGGGAGGTTGGGTGGAGTGGGGAGGTTGGGTGAAGTGAGGAGGTTGGGTGAAGTGGGGAGGTTGCGTGGAGTGGGGAGGTTGGGTGCTCTGGGGATGTTGGGTGAAGTGGGGAGGTTGGGTAGAGTGAGGAGGTTGGGTGGAGTAGGGAGGTTGGGTGAAGTGGGGAAGTTGGGTGGAGTGGGGAGGTTGGGTTGAGTGGGGAGGTTGTATGAAGTGGGGAAGTTGTGTGGAGTGCGGAGGTTGGGTGGAGTGCGGAGGTTGCATGGAGTGCGGAAGTTGGGTGAAGTAGGGAGGTTGGGTGAAGTGGGGAGGTTGGGTGGGGTGGGGAGGTTGGGTGGAGTGGGGAGTTTGGGTGATGTGGGGAGGTTGGGTGGAGTGGGGAGGTTGGGTGAAGTGGGGAGGTTGGGTGGAGAGGGGAGGTTGGGTGGAGTGGGGAGACTGGGTGAAGTGGGGAGGTTGGGTTGAGTGGGGAGGTTGGGTGGAGTGCGGAAGTTGGGTGGAGTGCGGAGGTTGCATGGAGTGCGGAAGTTGGGTGGAGTGCGGAAGTTGGGTGGAGTGCGAAGGTTGGGTGAAGTGGGGAGGTTGGGTGGAGTGGGGAGGTTGGGTGAAATGGGGAGGTTGGGTGGAGTGAGGAGGTTGGGTGAAGTGGGGAGGTTGAGTGAAGTGGGGAGTTTGGGTGAAGTGGGAAGGTTGGGTGGAGAGGGGAGTTTGGGCGGGGTGGGGAGGTTGGGTGGAGTGGGGAGGTTGGGTGGAGTGGGGAGGTTGGGTGAAGTGGGGAGGTTAGGTGAAGTGGGGAGGTTGCGTGGAGTGGGGAGGTTGGGTGCTCTGTGGATGTTGGGTGAAGTGGGGAGGTTGGGTGGAGTGAGGAGGTTGGGTGGAGTGGAGAGGTTGGGTGAAGTGGGGAAGTTGGGTGTAGTGGGGAGGTTGGGTGGAGGGCGGAGATTGGGTGGAGGAGGGAGGTTGGGTGAAGTGGGGGTGTAGCGTGGGGTGGGGAGGTTGCGTGGAGTGGGGAGGTTGGGTGGAGTGCCGAAGTTGTGTGGAGTGCGGATGTTGGGTGGAGTGCGGAAGTTGTTTGGAGTGCGGAGGTTGGGTGGAGTGCGGAGGTTGGATGGAGTGCGAAGGTTGGGTGAAGTGGGGAGGTTGGGTGGAGTGGGGAGGTTGGGTGAAGTGGGGAGGTTGGGTGAAGTGGGGAGGTTGGGTGGAGAGGGGAGTTTAGGCGGGGTGGGGAGGTTGGTGAAGTGGGGAGGTTGGGTGGAGTGAGGAGGTTGGGTGGAGTGGGGAGGTTGGGTGGAGGGGGGAGGTTGGGTGGAGGGCGGAGGTTGGGTGGAGTGGAGAGTTTGCGTGGGGTGGGGAGGTTGGGTGGAGTGGGCAGGTTCGGTGAAGTGGGCAGGTTGGGTGGAGTGGGGAGTTTGAGTGGAGAGGTTGGGAAATTTGGGGAAGTTGGGTGGAGTGGGGAGGTTGGGTTGAGTGGGGAGGTTGTATGAAGTGGGGAAGTTGTGTGGAGTGCGGAGGTTGGATGGAGTGCGGAGGTTGCATGGAGTGCGGAAGTTGGGTGGAGTGCGGAAGTTCGGTGGAGTGCGGAGGTTGCGTGAAGTGCGGAGGTTGGGTGGAGTGGGGAGGTTGGGTGGAGGGCGGAGGTTGGGTGGAGTGGGGAGGATGGGTTGAAGTGGGGAGGTTGGGTGGAGTGGGGTGGTTGGGTGGAGTGCGTAGGTTGGGAGGAGTGGGGAGGTTGGGAAGTTGGATAGAGTGGGGAGATTCGGTGGAGAGGGGAGGTTGGGTGGAGTGCAGAAGTTGGGTGGTGTTCGGAGGTTGGGTGGAGTGCGGAGGTTGGGTGGAGCGCGGAAGTTGCGTGGAGTACGGAAGTTGGGTGGTGTGCGGATGTTGGGTGGAGTGCGGAAGTTGACTGGAGTGCGGAGTTTGGGTGGAGTGCAGAGGTTGGGTGGAGTGCGGAAGTTGGGTGGAGTGCGGAAGTTGGGTGGAGTGCGGAGGTTGGGTGGAGTGCGGAGGTTGGATGGAGTGCGAAGGTTGGGTGAAGTGGGGAGTTAGGGTGGAGTGGGGAGGTTGGGTGAAGTGGGGAGGTTGGGTGGAGAGGGGAGTTTGGGCGGGGTGGGGAGGTTGGGTGGAGTGGGGAGGTTGGGTGGAGTGGGGAGGCTGGGTGAAGTGAGGAGGTTGGGTGAAGTGGGGAGGTTGCGTGGAGTGGGGAGGTTGGGTGCTCTGGGGATGTTGGGTGAAGTGGGGAGGTTGGGTAGAGTGAGGAGGTTGGGTGGAGTGGGGAGGTTGGGTGAAGTGGGGAAGTTGGGTGGAGTGGGGAGGTTTGGTGGAGGGCGGAGGTTGGGTGGAGTGCGGAGGTTGCATGGAGTGCGGAAGTTGGGTGGAGTGCGGAAGTTCGGTGGAGTGCGGAGGTTGCGTGAAGTGCGGAGGTTGGGTGGAGTGGGGAGGTTGGGTGGAGGGCGGAGGTTGGGTGGAGTGGGGAGGATGGGTTGAAGTGGGGAGGTTGGGTGGAGTGGGGTGGTTGGGTGGAGTGCGTAGGTTGGGAGGAGTGGGGAGGTTGGGAAGTTGGATAGAGTGGGGAGATTCGGTGGAGAGGGGAGGTTGGGTGGAGTGCAGAAGTTGGGTGGTGTTCGGAGGTTGGGTGGAGTGCGGAGGTTGGGTGGAGCGCGGAAGTTGCGTGGAGTACGGAAGTTGGGTGGTGTGCGGATGTTGGGTGGAGTTCGGAAGTTGACTGGAGTGCGGAGTTTGGGTGGAGTGCAGAGGTTGGGTGGAGTGCGGAAGTTGGGTGGAGTGCGGAAGTTGGGTGGAGTGCGGAGGTTGGGTGGAGTGCGGAGGTTGGATGGAGTGCGAAGGTTGGGTGAAGTGGGGAGGTAGGGTGGAGTGGGGAGGTTGGGTGAAGTGGGGAGGTTGGGTGGAGAGGGGAGTTTGGGCGGGGTGGGGAGGTTGGGTGGAGTGGGGAGGTTGGGTGGAGTGGGGAGGATGGGTGAAGTGAGGAGGTTGGGTGAAGTGGGGAGGTTGCGTGGAGTGGGGAGGTTGGGTGCTCTGGGGATGTTGGGTGAAGTGGGGAGGTTGGGTAGAGTGAGGAGGTTGGGTGGAGTGGGGAGGTTGGGTGAAGTTGGGAAGTTGGGTGGAGTGGGGAGGTTTGGTGGAGGGCGGAGGTTGGGTGGAGGGCGGAGGTTAGGTGGAGTGGGGAGGTTGCGTGGGGTGGGGAGGTTGGGTGGTGTGGGGAGGTTCGGTGAAGTGGGGAGGTTGGGTGGAGTGCGGAAGTTGGGTGGAGTGCGGAAGTTGGGTGGAGTGCGGAGGTTGGGTGGAGTGCGGAGGTTGGATGGAGTGCGAAGGTTGGGTGAAGTGGGGAGGTAGGGTGGAGTGGGGAGGTTGGGTGAAGTGGGGAGGTTGAGTGAAGTGGGGAGTTTGGGTGAAGTGGGGAGGTTGGGTGGAGAGGGGAGTTTGGGCGTGGTGGGGAGGTTGGGTGGAGTGGGGAGGTTGGGTGGAGTGGGGAGGTTGGGTGAAGTGGGGAGGTTGGGTGGAGTGAGGAGGTTGGATGGAGTGGAGAGGTTGGGTGAAGTGGGGAAGTTGGGTGTAGTGGGGAGGTTGGGTGGAGGGCGGAGGTTGGGTGGAGGCGGGAGGTTGGGTGGAGTGGGGGTGTAGCGTGGGGTGGGGAGGTTGCGTGGAGTGGGGAGGTTCGGTGAAGTGGGGAGGTTGTGTGGAGTGTGGAGGTTGGGTGGAGTGCCGAAGTTGTATGGAGTGTTGATGTTGGGTGGAGTGCGGACGTTGTTTGTAGTGCGGAGGTTGGGTGGAGTGCGGAGGTTGGATGGAGTGCGAAGATTGGGTGAAGTGGGGAGGTTGGGTGGAGTGGGGAGGTTGGGTGAAGTGGGGAGGTTGGGTGAAGTGGGGAGGTTGGGTGGAGAGGGGAGTTTAGGCGGGGTGGGGAGGTTGGTGGAGTGGGGAGGTTGGGTGGAGTGAGGAGGTTGGGTGGAGTGGGGAGGTTGGGTGGAGGGGGGAGGTTGGGTGGAGGGCGGAGGTTGCATGGAGTGGAGAGTTTGCGTGGGGTGGGGAGGTTGGGTGGAGTGGGCAGGTTCGGTGAAGTGGGCAGGTTGGGTGGAGTGGGGAGTTTGAGTGGAGAGGTTGGGAAATTTGGGGAGGTTGGGTGGAGTGGGGAGGTTGGGTTGAGTGGGGAGGTTGTATGAAGTGGGGAAGTTGTGTGGAGTGCGGAGGTTGGGTGGAGTGCGGAGGTTGCATGGAGTGCGGAAGTTGGGTGGAGTGCGGAAGTTCGGTGGAGTGCGGAGGTTGCGTGAAGTGCGGAGGTTGGGTGGAGTGGGGAGGTTGGGTGGAGGGCGGAGGTTGGGTGGAGTGGGGAGGATGGGTTGAAGTGGGGAGGTTGGGTGGAGTGGGGTGGTTGGGTGGAGTGCGTAGGTTGGGAGGAGTGGGGAGGTTGGGAAGTTGGATAGAGTGGGGAGATTCGGTGGAGAGGGGAGGTTGGGTGGAGTGCAGAAGTTGGGTGGTGTTCGGAGGTTGGGTGGAGTGCGGAGGTTGGGTGGAGCGCGGAAGTTGCGTGGAGTACGGAAGTTGGGTGGTGTGCGGATGTTGGGTGGAGTGCGGACGTTGACTGGAGTGCGGAGTTTGGGTGGAGTGCAGAGGTTGGGTGGAGTGCGGAAGTTGGGTGGAGTGCGGAAGTTGGGTGGAGTGCGGAGGTTGGGTGGAGTGCGGAGGTTGGATGGAGTGCGAAGGTTGGGTGAAGTGGGGAGGTAGGGTGGAGTGGGGAGGTTGGGTGAAGTGGGTGGAGAGGGGAGTTTGGGCGGGGTGGGGAGGTTGGGTGGAGTGGGGAGGTTGGGTGGAGTGGGGAGGATGGGTGAAGTGAGGAGGTTGGGTGAAGTGGGGAGGTTGCGTGGAGTGGGGAGGTTGGGTGCTCTGGGGATGTTGGGTGAAGTGGGGAGGTTGGGTAGAGTGAGGAGGTTGGGTGGAGTGGGGAGGTTGGGTGAAGTGGGGAAGTTGGGTGGAGTGGGGAGGTTTGGTGGAGGGCGGAGGTTGGGTGGAGTGCGGAGGTTGCATGGAGTGCGAAAGTTGGGTGGAGTGCGGAAGTTCGGTGGAGTGCGGAGGTTGCGTGAAGTGCGGAGGTTGGGTGGAGTGGGGAGGTTGGGTGGAGGGCGGAGGTTGGGTGGAGTGCGGAAGTTGACTGGAGTGCGGAGTTTGGGTGGAGTGCAGAGGTTGGGTGGAGTGCGGAAGTTGGGTGGAGTGCGGAAGTTGGGTGGAGTGCGGAGGTTGGGTGGAGTGCGGAGGTTGGATGGAGTGCGAAGGTTCGGTGAAGTGGGGAGGTAGGGTGGAGTGGGGAGGTTGGGTGAAGTGGGGAGGTTGGGTGGAGAGGGGAGTTTGGGCGGGGTGGGGAGGTTGGGTGGAGTGGGGAGGTTGGGTGGAGTGGGGAGGATGGGTGAAGTGAAGAGGTTGGGTGAAGTGGGGAGGTTGCGTGGAGTGGGGAGGTTGGGTGCTCTGGGGATGTTGGGTGAAGTGGGGAGGTTGGGTAGAGTGAGGAGGTTGGGTGGAGTGGGGAGGTTGGGTGAAGTGGGGAAGTTGGGTGGAGTGGGGAGGTTTGGTGGAGGGCGGAGGTTGGGTGGAGGGCGGAGGTTAGGTGGAGTGGGGAGGTTGCGTGGGGTGGGGAGGTTGGGTGGTGTGGGGAGGTTCGGTGAAGTGGGGAGGTTGGGTGGAGTGCGGAAGTTGGGTGGAGTGCGGAAGTTGAGTGGAGTGCGGAGGTTGGGTGGAGTGCGGAGGTTGGATGGAGTGCGAAGGTTGGGTGAAGTGGGGAGGTAGGGTGGAGTGGGGAGGTTGGGTGAAGTGGGGAGGTTGAGTGAAGTGGGGAGTTTGGGTGAAGTGGGGAGGTTGGGTGGAGAGGGGAGTTTGGGCGTGGTGGGGAGGTTGGGTGGAGTGGGGAGGTTGGGTGGAGTGGGGAGGTTGGGTGAAGTGGGGAGGTTGGGTGGAGTGAGGAGGTTGGATGGAGTGGAGAGGTTGGGTGAAGTGGGGAAGTTGGGTGTAGTGGGGAGGTTGGGTGGAGGGCGGAGGTTGGGTGGAGGCGGGAGGTTGGGTGGAGTGGGGGTGTAGCGTGGGGTGGGGAGGTTGCGTGGAGTGGGGAGGTTCGGTGAAGTGGGGAGGTTGTGTGGAGTGTGGAGGTTGGGTGGAGTGCCGAAGTTGTATGGAGTGTTGATGTTGGGTGGAGTGCGGAAGTTGTTTGGAGTGCGGAGGTTGGGTGGAGTGCGGAGGTTGGATGGAGTGCGAAGATTGGGTGAAGTGGGGAGGTTGGGTGGAGTGGGGAGGTTGGGTGAAGTGGGGAGGTTGGGTGAAGTGGGGAGGTTGGGTGGAGAGGGGAGTTTAGGCGGGGTGGGGAGGTTGGTGGAGTGGGGAGGTTGGGTGGAGTGAGGAGGTTGGGTGGAGTGGGGAGGTTGGGTGGAGGGGGGAGGTTGGGTGGAGGGCGGAGGTTGCATGGAGTGGAGAGTTTGCGTGGGGTGGGGAGGTTGGGTGGAGTGGGCAGGTTCGGTGAAGTGGGCAGGTTGGGTGGAGTGGGGAGTTTGAGTGGAGAGGTTGGGAAATTTGGGGAGGTTGGGTGGAGTGGGGAGGTTGGGTTGAGTGGGGAGGTTGTATGAAGTGGGGAAGTTGTGTGGAGTGCGGAGGTTGGGTGGAGTGCGGAGGTTGCATGGAGTGCGGAAGTTGGGTGGAGTGCGGAAGTTCGGTGGAGTGCGGAGGTTGCGTGAAGTGCGGAGGTTGGGTGGAGTGGGGAGGTTGGGTGGAGGGCGGAGGTTGGGTGGAGTGGGGAGGATGGGTTGAAGTGGGGAGGTTGGGTGGAGTGGGGTGGTTGGGTGGAGTGCGTAGGTTGGGAGGAGTGGGGAGGTTGGGAAGTTGGATAGAGTGGGGAGATTCGGTGGAGAGGGGAGGTTGGGTGGAGTGCAGAAGTTGGGTGGTGTTCGGAGGTTGGGTGGAGTGCGGAGGTTGGGTGGAGCGCGGAAGTTGCGTGGAGTACGGAAGTTGGGTGGTGTGCGGACGTTGGGTGGAGTGCGGAAGTTGACTGGAGTGCGGAGTTTGGGTGGAGTGCAGAGGTTGGGTGGAGTGCGGCACTCCACCCAACATCAACACTCCATACAACTTCGGCACTCCACCCAACCTCCACACTCCACACAACCTCCCCACTTCACCGAACCTCCCCACTCCACGCAACCTCCCCACCCCACGCTACACCCCCACTCCACCCAACCTCCCGCCTCCACCCAACCTCCGCCCTCCACCCAACCTCCGCCCACGCGTGGAGTGGGGAGGTTCGGTGAAGTGGGGAGGTTGTGTGGAGTGTGGAGGTTGGGTGGAGTGCCGAAGTTGTGTGGAGTGCGGATGTTGGGTGGAGTGCGGAAGTTGTTTGGAGAGCGGAGGTTGGGTGGAGTGCGGAGGTTGGATGGAGTGCGAAGATTGGGTGAAGTGGGGAGGTTGGGTGGAGTGGGGAGGTTGGGTGAAGTGGGGAGGTTGGGTGAAGTGGGGAGGTTGGGTGGAGAGGGGAGTTTAGGCGGGGTGGGGAGGTTGGTGGAGTGGGGAGGTTGGGTGGAGTGAGGAGGTTGGGTGGAGTGGGGAGGTTGGGTGGAGGGGGGAGGTCGGGTGGAGGGAGGAGGTTGCATGGAGTGGGGAGGTTGGGTGGAGTGGGCAGGTTCGGTGAAGTGGGCAGGTTGGGTGGAGTGGGGAGTTTGAGTGGAGAGGATGGGAAATTTGGGGAGGTTGGGTGGAGTGGGGAGGTTGGGTTGAGTGGGGAGGTTGTATGAAGTGGGGAAGTTGTGTGGAGTGCGGAGGTTGGGTGGAGTGCGGAAGTTCGGTGGAGTGCGGAGGTTGCGTGAAGTCCGGAGGTTGGGTGGAGTGGGGAGGTTGGGTGGAGGGCGGAGGTTGGGTGGAGTGGGGAAGTTGTTTGGAGTGCGGAGGTTGGGTGGAGTGCGGAGGTTGGATGGAGTGCGAAGGTTGGGTGAAGTGGGGAGGTTGGGTGGAGTGGGGAGTTTGGGTGAAGTGGGGAGGTTGGGTGGAGAGGGGAGTTTAGGCGGGATGGGGAGGTTGGTGGAGTGGGGAGGTTGGGTGGAGTGAGGAGGTTGGGTGGAGTGGGGAGGTTGGGTGGAGGGGGGAGGTTGGGTGGAGGGCGGAGGTTGGGTGGAGTGGAGAGTTTGCGTGGGGTGGGGAGGTTGGGTGGAGTGGGCAGGTTCGGTGAAGTGGGCAGGTTGGGTGGAGTGGGGAGGATGGGTTGAAGTGGGGAGGTTGGGTGGAGTGGTGTGGTTGGGTGGAGTGCGTAGGTTGGGAGGTGTGGGGAGGTTGGGTGGAGTTGGGAGGTTGGATGGCGTGGGGAGGTTCGGTGGAGTGGGGAGTGTGGGTGGAGTGGGGAGGTTGGGTGGAGTGGGGAGGTTGGGTGAAGTGGGGAGGTTGGGAAGAGTGGGGAGGTTGGGTGCTCTGGGGAGGTTGGGTGAAGTGGGGAGGTTGGGTGGAGTGAGGAGGTTGCGTGGAGTGAGGAGTTTGAGTGGAGTGGGAAGGTTGGGTAATTTTGGGAGGTTGGGTGAAGTGGGGAGGTTGGGTGAAGTGGGGAGGTTGGGTTGAGTGGGGAGGTTGTATGAAGTGGGGAAGTTGTGTGGAGTGCGGAGGTTGGGTGGAGTGCGGAGGTTGCATGGAGTGCGGAAGTTGGGTGAAGTAGGGAGGTTGGGTGAAGTGGGGAGGTTGGGTGGGGTGGGGAGGTTGGGTAGAGTGGGGAGTTTGGGTGATGTGGGGAGGTTGGGTGAAGTGGGGAGGTTGGGTGGAGTGGGCAGGTTCGGTGAAGTGGGCAGGTTGGGTGGAGTGGGGAGGATGGGTTGAAGTGGGGAGGTTGGGTGGAGTGGTGTGGTTGGGTGGAGTGCGTAGGTTGGGAGGTGTGGGGAGGTTGGGTGGAGTTGGGAGGTTGGATGGCGTGGGGAGGTTCGGTGGAGTGGGGAGTGTGGGTGGAGTGGGGAGGTTGGGTGGAGTGCGGAGGTTGGGTGAAGTGGGGAGGTTGGGTGGAGAGGGGAGGTTGGGTGGAGTGGGGAGGTTGGGAAGAGTGGGGAGGTTGGGTGCTCTGGGGAGTTTGGGTGAAGTGGGGAGGTTGGGTGGAGTGAGGAGGTTGCGTGGAGTGGGGAGTTTGAGTGGAGTGGGAAGGTTGGGTAATTTTGGGAGGTTGGGTGAAGTGGGGAGGTTGGGTGAAGTGGGGAGGTTGGGTTGAGTGGGGAGGTTGCGTGGAGTGCGGAGGTTGCATGGAGTGCGGAAGTTGGGTGAAGTAGGGAGGTTGGGTGAAGTGGGGAGGTTGGGTGGGGTGGGGAGGTTGGGTAGAGTGGGGAGTTTGGGTGATGTGGGGAGGTTGGGTGAAGTGGGGAGGTTGGGTGGAGTGGGGAGGTTGGGTGAAGTGGGGAGGTTGGGTGGAGAGGGGAGGTTGGGTGGAGTGGGGAGACTGGGTGAAGTGGGGAGGTTGGGTTGAGTGGGGAGGTTGGGTGGAGTGCGGAAGTTGGGTGGAGTGCGGAGGTTGCATGGAGTGCGGAAGTTGGGTGGAGTGCGGAAGTTGGGTGGAGTGCAGAGGTTGGGTGGAGTGCGGAAGTTGGGTGGAGTGCGGAAGTTGGGTGGAGTGCGGAAGTTGGATGGAGTGCGAAGGTTGGGTGAAGTGGGGAGGTTGGGTGGAGTGGGGAGGTTGGGTGAAATGGGGAGGTTGGGTGGAGTGAGGAGGTTGGGTGAAGTGGGGAGGTTGAGTGAAGTGGGGAGTTTGGGTGAAGTGGGAAGGTTGGGTGGAGAGGGGAGTTTGGGCGGGGTGGGGAGGTTGGGTGGAGTGGGGAGGTTGGGTGGAGTGGGGAGGTTGGGTGAAGTGGGGAGGTTAGGTGAAGTGGGGAGGTTGGGTGGAGTGCGGAGGTTGGGTGGAGCGCGGAAGTTGCGTGGAGTACGGAAGTTGGGTGGTGTGCGGACGTTGGGTGGAGTGCGGAAGTTGACTGGAGTGCGGAGTTTGGGTGGAGTGCAGAGGTTGGGTGGAGTGCGGAAGTTGGGTGGAGTGCGGAAGTTGGGTGGAGTGCGGAGGTTGGGTGGAGTGCGGAGGTTGGATGGAGTGCGAAGGTTGGGTGAAGTGGGGAGGTAGGGTGGAGTGGGGAGGTTGGGTGAAGTGGGGAGGTTGGGTGGAGAGGGGAGTTTGGGCGGGGTGGGGAGGTTGGGTGGAGTGGGGAGGTTGGGTGGAGTGGGGAGGTTGGGTGAAGTGAGGAGGTTGGGTGAAGTGGGGAGGTTGCGTGGAGTGGGGAGGTTGGGTGCTCTGGGGATGTTGGGTGAAGTGGGGAGGTTGGGTAGAGTGAGGAGGTTGGGTGGAGTGGGGAGGTTGGGTGAAGTGGGGAGGTTGGGTGGAGTGGGGAGGTTTGGTGGAGGGCGGAGGTTGGGTGGAGGGCGGAGGTTAGGTGGAGTGGGGAGGTTGCGTGGGGTGGGGAGGTTGGGTGGTGTGGGGAGGTTCGGTGAAGTGGGGAGGTTGGGTGGAGTGCGGAAGTTGGGTGGAGTGCGGAAGTTGGGTGGAGTGCGGAGGTTGGGTGGAGTGCGGAGGTTGGATGGAGTGCGAAGGTTGGGTGAAGTGGGGAGGTAGGGTGGAGTGGGGAGGTTGGGTGAAGTGGGGAGAGTGGGTGGAATGAGGAGGTTGGGTGAAGTGGGGAGGTTGAGTGAAGTGGGGAGTTTGGGTGAAGTGGGGAGGTTGGGTGGAGAGGGGAGTTTGGGCGTGGTGGGGAGGTTGGGTGGAGTGGGGAGGTTGGGTGGAGTGGGGAGGTTGGGTGAAGTGGGGAGGTTAGGTGAAGTGGGGAGGTTGCGTGGAGTGGGGAGGTTGGGTGCTCTGGGGATGTTGGGTGAAGTGGGGAGGTTGGGTGGAGTGAGGAGGTTGGGTGGAGTGGAGAGGTTGGGTGAAGTGGGGAAGTTGGGTGTAGTGGGGAGGTTGGGTGGAGGGCGGAGGTTGGGTGGAGGCGGGAGGTTGGGTGGAGTGGGGGTGTAGCGTGGGGTGGGGAGGTTGCGTGGAGTGGGGAGGTTCGGTGAAGTGGGGAGGTTGTGTGGAGTGTGGAGGTTGGGTGGAGTGCCGAAGTTGTGTGGAGTGCGGATGTTGGGTGGAGTGCGGAAGTTGTTTGGAGAGCGGAGGTTGGGTGGAGTGCGGAGGTTGGATGGAGTGCGAAGATTGGGTGAAGTGGGGAGGTTGGGTGGAGTGGGGAGGTTGGGTGAAGTGGGGAGGTTGGGTGAAGTGGGGAGGTTGGGTGGAGAGGGGAGTTTAGGCGGGGTGGGGAGGTTGCGTGGAGTGAGGAGGTTGGGTGGAGTGGGGAGGTTGGGTGGAGGGGGGAGGTTGGGTGGAGGGCGGAGGTTGCATGGAGTGGGGAGGTTGGGTGGAGTGGGCAGGTTCGGTGAAGTGGGCAGGTTGGGTGGAGTGGGGAGTTTGAGTGGAGAGGATGGGAAATTTGGGGAGGTTGGGTGGAGTGGGGAGGTTGGGTTGAGTGGGGAGGTTGTATGAAGTGGGGAAGTTGTGTGGAGTGCGGAGGTTGGGTGGAGTGCGGAAGTTCGGTGGAGTGCGGAGGTTGCGTGAAGTGCGGAGGTTGGGTGGAGTGGGGAGGTTGGGTGGAGGGCGGAGGTTGGGTGGAGTGGGGAAGTTGTTTGGAGTGCGGAGGTTGGGTGGAGTGCGGAGGTTGGATGGAGTGCGAAGGTTGGGTGAAGTGGGGAGGTTGGGTGGAGTGGGGAGTTTGGGTGAAGTGGGGAGGTTGGGTGGGGAGGGGAGTTTAGGCGGGGTGGGGAGGTTGGTGGAGTGGGGAGGTTGGGTGGAGTGAGGAGGTTGGGTGGAGTGGGGAGGTTGGGTGGAGGGGGGAGGTTGGGTGGAGGGCGGAGGTTGGGTGGAGTGGAGAGTTTGCGTGGGGTGGGGAGGTTGGGTGGAGTGGGCAGGTTCGGTGAAGTGGGCAGGTTGGGTGGAGTGGGGAGGATGGGTTGAAGTGGGGAGGTTGGGTGGAGTGGTGTGGTTGGGTGGAGTGCGTAGGTTGGGAGGTGTGGGGAGGTTGGGTGGAGTTGGGAGGTTGGATGGCGTGGGGAGGTTCGGTGGAGTGGGGAGTGTGGGTGGAGTGGGGAGGTTGGGTGGAGTGGGGAGGTTGGGTGAAGTGGGGAGGTTGGGTGGAGAGGGGAGGTTGGGTGGAGTGGGGAGGTTGGGAAGAGTGGGGAGGTTGGGTGCTCTGGGGAGGTTGGGTGAAGTGGGGAGGTTGGGTGGAGTGAGGAGGTTGCGTGGAGTGAGGAGTTTGAGTGGAGTGGGAAGGTTGGGTAATTTTGGGAGGTTGGGTGAAGTGGGGAGGTTGGGTGAAGTGGGGAGGTTGGGTTGAGTGGGGAGGTTGTATGAAGTGGGGAAGTTGTGTGGAGTGCGGAGGTTGGGTGGAGTGCGGAGGTTGCATGGAGTGCGGAAGTTGGGTGAAGTAGGGAGGTTGGGTGAAGTGGGGAGGTTGGGTGGGGTGGGGAGGTTGGGTAGAGTGGGGAGTTTGGGTGATGTGGGGAGGTTGGGTGAAGTGGGCAGGTTGGGTGGAGTGGGCAGGTTCGGTGAAGTGGGCAGGTTGGGTGGAGTGGGGAGGATGGGTTGAAGTGGGGAGGTTGGGTGGAGTGGTGTGGTTGGGTGGAGTGCGTAGGTTGGGAGGTGTGGGGAGGTTGGGTGGAGTTGGGAGGTTGGATGGCGTGGGGAGGTTCGGTGGAGTGGGGAGTGTGGGTGGAGTGGGGAGGTTGGGTGGAGTGCGGAGGTTGGGTGAAGTGGGGAGGATGGGTGGAGAGGGGAGGTTGGGTGGAGTGGGGAGGTTGGGAAGAGTGGGGAGGTTGGGTGCTCTGGGGAGGTTGGGTGAAGTGGGGAGGTTGGGTGGAGTGAGGAGGTTGCGTGGAGTGGGGAGTTTGAGTGGAGTGGGAAGGTTGGGTAATTTTGGGAGGTTGGGTGAAGTGGGGAGGTTGGGTGAAGTGGGGAGGTTGGGTTGAGTGGGGAGGTTGTATGAAGTGGGGAAGTTGTGTGGAGTGCGGAGGTTGGGTGGAGTGCGGAGGTTGCATGGAGTGCGGAAGTTGGGTGAAGTAGGGAGGTTGGGTGAAGTGGGGAGGTTGGGTGGGGTGGGGAGGTTGGGTAGAGTGGGGAGTTTGGGTGATGTGGGGAGGTTGGGTGAAGTGGGGAGGTTGGGTGGAGTGGGGAGGTTGGGTGAAGTGGGGAGGTTGGGTGGAGAGGGGAGGTTGGGTGGAGTGGGGAGACTGGGTGAAGTGGGGAGGTTGGGTTGAGTGGGGAGGTTGGGTGGAGTGCGGAAGTTGGGTGGAGTGCGGAGGTTGCATGGAGTGCGGAAGTTGGGTGGAGTGCGGAAGTTGGGTGGAGTGCAGAGGTTGGGTGGAGTGCGGAAGTTGGGTGGAGTGCGGAAGTTGGGTGGAGTGCGGAAGTTGGATGGAGTGCGAAGGTTGGGTGAAGTGGGGAGGTTGGGTGGAGTGGGGAGGTTGGGTGAAATGGGGAGGTTGGGTGGAGTGAGGAGGTTGGGTGAAGTGGGGAGGTTGAGTGAAGTGGGGAGTTTGGGTGAAGTGGGAAGGTTGGGTGGAGAGGGGAGTTTGGGCGGGGTGGGGAGGTTGGGTGGAGTGGGGAGGTTGGGTGGAGTGGGGAGGTTGGGTGAAGTGGGGAGGTTAGGTGAAGTGGGGAGGTTGGGTGGAGTGGGGAGGTTGGGTGCTCTGTGGATGTTGGGTGAAGTGGGGAGGTTGGGTGGAGTGAGGAGGTTGGGTGGAGTGGAGAGGTTGGGTGAAGTGGGGAAGTTGGGTGTAGTGGGGAGGTTGGGTGGAGGGCGGAGGTTGGGTGGAGGAGGGAGGTTGGGTGAAGTGGGGGTGTAGCGTGGGGTGGGGAGGTTGCGTGGAGTGGGGAGGTTCGGTGAAGTGGGGAGGTTGTGTGGAGTGTGGAGGTTGGATGGAGTGCCGAAGTTGTGTGGAGTGCGGATGTTGGGTGGAATGCGGAAGTTGTTTGGAGTGCGGAGGTTGGGTGGAGTGCGGAGGTTGGATGGAGTGCGAAGGTTGGGTGAAGTGGGGAGGTTGGGTGGAGTGGGGAGGTTGGGTGAAGTGGGGAGGTTGGGTGAAGTGGGGAGGTTGGGTGGAGAGGGGAGTTTAGGCGGGGTGGGGAGGTTGGTGGAGTGGGGAGGTTGGGTGGAGTGAGGAGGTTGGGTGGAGTGGGGAGGTTGGGTGGAGGGGGGAGGTTGGGTGGAGGGCGGAGGTTGGGTGGAGTGGAGAGTTTGCGTGGGGTGGGGAGGTTGGGTGGAGTGGGCAGGTTCGGTGAAGTGGGCAGGTTGGGTGGAGTGGGGAGTTTGAGTGGAGAGGTTGGGAAATTTGGGGAGGTTGGGTGGAGTGGGGAGGTTGGGTTGAGTGGGGAGGTTATATGAAGTGGGGAAGTTGTGTGGAGTGCGGAGGTTGGGTGGAGTGCGGAGGTTGCATGGAGTGCGGAAGTTGGGTGGAGTGCGGAAGTTCGGTGGAGTGCGGAGGTTGCGTGAAGTGCGGAGGTTGGGTGGAGTGGGGAGGTTGGGTGGAGGGCGGAGGTTGGGTGGAGTGGGGAGGATGGGTTGAAGTGGGGAGGTTGGGTGGAGTGGGGTGGTTGGGTGGAGTGCGTAGGTTGGGAGGAGTGGGGAGGTTGGGAAGTTGGATAGAGTGGGGAGATTCGGTGGAGAGGGAAGGTTGGGTGGAGTGCAGAAGTTGGGTGGTGTTCGGAGGTTGGGTGGAGTGCGGAGTTTGGGTGGAGCGCGGAAGTTGCGTGGAGTACGGAAGATGGGTGGTGTGCGGACGTTGGGTGGAGTGCGGAAGTTGACTGGAGTGCGGAGTTTGGGTTGAGTGCAGAGGTTGGGTGGAGTGCGGAAGTTGGGTGGAGTGCGGAAGTTGGGTGGAGTGCGGAGGTTGGGTGGAGTGCGGAGGTTGGATGGAGTGCGAAGGTTGGGTGAAGTGGGGAGGTAGGGTGGAGTGGGGAGGTTGGGTGAAGTGCGGAGGTTGGGTGGAGTGGGGAGGTTGGGTGGAGGGCGGAGGTTGGGTGGAGTGGGGAGGATGGGTTGAAGTGGGGAGGTTGGGTGGAGTGGGGTGGTTGGGTGGAGTGCGTAGGTTGGGTGGAGTGGGGAGGATGGGTTGAAGTGGGGAGGTTGGGTGGAGTGGTGTGGTTGGGTGGAGTGCGTAGGTTGGGAGGTGTGGGGAGGTTGGGTGGAGTTGGGAGGTTGGATGGCGTGGGGAGGTTCGGTGGAGTGGGGAGTGTGGGTGGAGTGGGGAGGTTGGGTGGAGTGGGGAGTTTGGGTGAAGTGGGGAGGTTGGGTGGAGAGGGGAGGTTGGGTGGAGTGGGGAGGATGGGTTGAAGTGGGGAGGTTGGGTGGAGTGGTGTGGTTGGGTGGAGTGCGTAGGTTGGGAGGTGTGGGGAGGTTGGGTGGAGTTGGGAGGTTGGATGGCGTGGGGAGGTTCGGTGGAGTGGGGAGTGTGGGTGGAGTGGGGAGGTTGGGTGAAGTGGGGAGGTTGGGTGGAGTGAGGAGGTTGCGTGGAGTGGGGAGTTTGAGTGGAGTGGGAAGGTTGGGTAATTTTGGGAGGTTGGGTGAAGTGGGGAGGTTGGGTGAAGTGGGGAGGTTGGGTTGAGTGGGGAGGTTGTATGAAGTGGGGAAGTTGTGTGGAGTGCGGAGGTTGGGTGGAGTGCGGAGGTTTCATGGAGTGCGGAAGTTGGGTGGAGTGCGGAAGTTCGGTGGAGTGCGGAGGTTGCGTGAAGTGCGGAGGTTGGGTGGAGTGGGGAGGTTGGGTGGAGGGCGGAGGTTGGGTGGAGTGGGGAAGTTGTTTGGAGTGCGGAGGTTGGGTGGAGTGCGGAGGTTGGATGGAGTGCGAAGGTTGGGTGAAGTGGGGAGGTTGGGTGGAGTGGGGAGGTTGGGTGAAGTGGGGAGGTTGGGTGAAGTGGGGAGGTTGGGTGGAGGGGAGTTTAGGCGGGGTGGGGAGGTTGGTGGAGTGGGGAGGTTGGGTGGAGTGAGGAGGTTGGGTGGAGTGGGGAGGTTGGGTGGAGGGGGTAGGTTGGGTGGAGGGCGGAGGTTGGGTGGAGTGGAGAGTTTGCGTGGGGTGGGGAGGTTGGGTGGAGTGGGCAGGTTCGGTGAAGTGGGCAGGTTGGGTGGAGTGGGGAGGATGGGTTGAAGTGGGGAGGTTGGGTGGAGTGGTGTGGTTGGGTGGAGTGCGTAGGTTGGGAGGTGTGAGGAGGTTGGGTGGAGTTGGGAGGTTGGATGGCGTTGGGAGGTTCGGTGGAGTGGGGAGTGTGGGTGGAGTGGGGAGGTTGGGTGGAGTGGGGAGGTTGGGTGAAGTGGGGAGGTTGGGTGGAGAGGGGAGGTTGGGTGGAGTGGGGAGGTTGGGAAGAGTGGGGAGGTTGGGTGCTCTGGGGAGGTTGGGTGAAGTGGGGAGGTTGGGTGGAGTGAGGAGGTTGCGTGGAGAGGGGAGGTTGGGTGGACTGGGGAGACTGGGTGAAGTGGGGAGGTTGGGTTGAGTGGGGAGGTTGGGTGGAGTGCGGAAGTTGGGTGGAGTGCGGAGGTTGCATGGAGTGCGGAAGTTGGGTGGAGTGCGGAAGTTGGGTGGAGTGCAGAGGTTGGGTGGAGTGCGGAAGTTGGGTGGAGTGCGGAAGTTGGGTGGAGTGCAGAAGTTGGATGGAGTGCGAAGGTTGGGTGAAATGGGGAGGTTGGGTGGAGTGGGGAGGTGGGTGAAATGGGGAGGTTGGGTGGAGTGGGGAGGTTGTATGAAGTGGGGAAGTTGTGTGGAGTGCGGAGGTTGGGTGGAGTGCGGAGGTTGCATGGAGTGCGGAAGTTGGGTGAAGTAGGGAGGTTGGGTGAAGTGGGGAGGTTGGGTGGGGTGGGGAGGTTGGGTGGAGTGGGGAGTTTGGGTGATGTGGGGAGGTTGGGTGAAGTGGGGAGGTTGGGTGGAGTGGGGAGGTTGGGTGAAGTGGGGAGGTTGGGTGGAGAGGGGAGGTTGGGTGGAGTGGGGAGACTGGGTGAAGTGGGGAGGTTGGGTTGAGTGGGGAGGTTGGGTGGAGTGCGGAAGTTGGGTGGAGTGCGGAGGTTGCATGGAGTGCGGAAGTTGGGTGGAGTACGGAAGTTGGGTGGAGTGCAGAGGTTGGGTGGAGTGCGGAAGTTGGGTGGAGTGCGGAAGTTGGGTGGAGTGCGGAAGTTGGATGGAGTGCGAAGGTTGGGTGAAATGGGGAGGTTGGGTGAAGTGGGGAGGTGGGTGAAATGGGGAGGTTGGGTGGAGTGAGGAGGTTGGGTGAAGTGGGGAGGTTGAGTGAAGTGGGGAGTTTGGGTGAAGTGGGAAGGTTGGGTGGAGAGGGGAGTTTGGGCGGGGTGGGGAGGTTGGGTGGAGTGGGGAGGTTGGGTGGAGTGGGGAGGTTGGGTGAAGTGGGGAGGTTAGGTGAAGTGGGGAGGTTGCGTGGAGTGGGGAGGTTGGGTGCTCTGTGGATGTTGGGTGAAGTGGGGAGGTTGGGTGGAGTGAGGAGGTTGGGTGGAGTGGAGAGGTTGGGTGAAGTGGGGAAGTTGGGTGTAGTGGGGAGGTTGGGTGGAGGGCGGAGGTTGGGTGGAGGAGGGAGGTTGGGTGAAGTGGGGGTGTAGCGTGGGGTGGGGAGGTTGCGTGGAGTGGGGAGGTTCGGTGAAGTGGGGAGGTTGTGTGGAGTGTGGAGGTTGGGTGGAGTGCCGAAGTTGTGTGGAGTGCGGATGTTGGGTGGAGTGCGGAAGTTGTTTGGAGTGCGGAGGTTGGGTGGAGTGCGGAGGTTGGATGGAGTGCGAAGGTTGGGTGAAGTGGGGAGGTTGGGTGGAGTGGGGAGGTTGGGTGAAGTGGGGAGGTTGGGTTGAGTGGGGAGGTTGTATGAAGTGGGGAAGTTGTGTGGAGTGCGGAGGTTGGGTGGAGTGCGGAGGTTGCATGGAGTGCGGAAGTTGGGTGAAGTAGGGAGGTTGGGTGAAGTGGGGAGGTTGGGTGGGGTGGGGAGGTTGGGTAGAGTGGGGAGTTTGGGTGATGTGGGGAGGTTGGGTGAAGTGGGGAGGTTGGGTGGAGTGGGGAGGTTGGGTGAAGTGGGGAGGTTGGGTGGAGAGGGGAGGTTGGGTGGAGTGGGGAGACTGGGTGAAGTGGGGAGGTTGGGTTGAGTGGGGAGGTTGGGTGGAGTGCGGAAGTTGGGTGGAGTGCGGAGGTTGCATGGAGTGCGGAAGTTGGGTGGAGTGCGGAAGTTGGGTGGAGTGCAGAGGTTGGGTGGAGTGCGGAAGTTGGGTGGAGTGCGGAAGTTGGGTGGAGTGCGGAAGTTGGATGGAGTGCGAAGGTTGGGTGAAGTGGGGAGGTTGGGTGGAGTGGGGAGGTTGGGTGAAATGGGGAGGTTGGGTGGAGTGAGGAGGTTGGGTGAAGTGGGGAGGTTGAGTGAAGTGGGGAGTTTGGGTGAAGTGGGAAGGTTGGGTGGAGAGGGGAGTTTGGGCGGGGTGGGGAGGTTGGGTGGAGTGGGGAGGTTGGGTGGAGTGGGGAGGTTGGGTGAAGTGGGGAGGTTAGGTGAAGTGGGGAGGTTGGGTGGAGTGGGGAGGTTGGGTGCTCTGTGGATGTTGGGTGAAGTGGGGAGGTTGGGTGGAGTGAGGAGGTTGGGTGGAGTGGAGAGGTTGGGTGAAGTGGGGAAGTTGGGTGTAGTGGGGAGGTTGGGTGGAGGGCGGAGGTTGGGTGGAGGAGGGAGGTTGGGTGAAGTGGGGGTGTAGCGTGGGGTGGGGAGGTTGCGTGGAGTGGGGAGGTTCGGTGAAGTGGGGAGGTTGTGTGGAGTGTGGAGGTTGGATGGAGTGCCGAAGTTGTGTGGAGTGCGGATGTTGGGTGGAATGCGGAAGTTGTTTGGAGTGCGGAGGTTGGGTGGAGTGCGGAGGTTGGATGGAGTGCGAAGGTTGGGTGAAGTGGGGAGGTTGGGTGGAGTGGGGAGGTTGGGTGAAGTGGGGAGGTTGGGTGAAGTGGGGAGGTTGGGTGGAGAGGGGAGTTTAGGCGGGGTGGGGAGGTTGGTGGAGTGGGGAGGTTGGGTGGAGTGAGGAGGTTGGGTGGAGTGGGGAGGTTGGGTGGAGGGGGGAGGTTGGGTGGAGGGCGGAGGTTGGGTGGAGTGGAGAGTTTGCGTGGGGTGGGGAGGTTGGGTGGAGTGGGCAGGTTCGGTGAAGTGGGCAGGTTGGGTGGAGTGGGGAGTTTGAGTGGAGAGGTTGGGAAATTTGGGGAGGTTGGGTGGAGTGGGGAGGTTGGGTTGAGTGGGGAGGTTATATGAAGTGGGGAAGTTGTGTGGAGTGCGGAGGTTGGGTGGAGTGCGGAGGTTGCATGGAGTGCGGAAGTTGGGTGGAGTGCGGAAGTTCGGTGGAGTGCGGAGGTTGCGTGAAGTGCGGAGGTTGGGTGGAGTGGGGAGGTTGGGTGGAGGGCGGAGGTTGGGTGGAGTGGGGAGGATGGGTTGAAGTGGGGAGGTTGGGTGGAGTGGGGTGGTTGGGTGGAGTGCGTAGGTTGGGAGGAGTGGGGAGGTTGGGAAGTTGGATAGAGTGGGGAGATTCGGTGGAGAGGGAAGGTTGGGTGGAGTGCAGAAGTTGGGTGGTGTTCGGAGGTTGGGTGGAGTGCGGAGTTTGGGTGGAGCGCGGAAGTTGCGTGGAGTACGGAAGATGGGTGGTGTGCGGACGTTGGGTGGAGTGCGGAAGTTGACTGGAGTGCGGAGTTTGGGTTGAGTGCAGAGGTTGGGTGGAGTGCGGAAGTTGGGTGGAGTGCGGAAGTTGGGTGGAGTGCGGAGGTTGGGTGGAGTGCGGAGGTTGGATGGAGTGCGAAGGTTGGGTGAAGTGGGGAGGTAGGGTGGAGTGGGGAGGTTGGGTGAAGTGGGGAGGTTGGGTGGAGAGGGGAGTTTGGGCGGGGTGGGGAGGTTGGGTGGAGTGGGGAGGTTGGGTGGAGTGGGGAGGTTGGGTGAAGTGCGGAGGTTGGGTGGAGTGGGGAGGTTGGGTGGAGGGCGGAGGTTGGGTGGAGTGGGGAGGATGGGTTGAAGTGGGGAGGTTGGGTGGAGTGGGGTGGTTGGGTGGAGTGCGTAGGTTGGGTGGAGTGGGGAGGATGGGTTGAAGTGGGGAGGTTGGGTGGAGTGGTGTGGTTGGGTGGAGTGCGTAGGTTGGGAGGTGTGGGGAGGTTGGGTGGAGTTGGGAGGTTGGATGGCGTGGGGAGGTTCGGTGGAGTGGGGAGTGTGGGTGGAGTGGGGAGGTTGGGTGGAGTGGGGAGGTTGGGTGAAGTGGGGAGGTTGGGTGGAGAGGGGAGGTTGGGTGGAGTGGGGAGGATGGGTTGAAGTGGGGAGGTTGGGTGGAGTGGTGTGGTTGGGTGGAGTGCGTAGGTTGGGAGGTGTGGGGAGGTTGGGTGGAGTTGGGAGGTTGGATGGCGTGGGGAGGTTCGGTGGAGTGGGGAGTGTGGGTGGAGTGGGGAGGTTGGGTGAAGTGGGGAGGTTGGGTGGAGTGAGGAGGTTGCGTGGAGTGGGGAGTTTGAGTGGAGTGGGAAGGTTGGGTAATTTTGGGAGGTTGGGTGAAGTGGGGAGGTTGGGTGAAGTGGGGAGGTTGGGTTGAGTGGGGAGGTTGTATGAAGTGGGGAAGTTGTGTGGAGTGCGGAGGTTGGGTGGAGTGCGGAGGTTTCATGGAGTGCGGAAGTTGGGTGGAGTGCGGAAGTTCGGTGGAGTGCGGAGGTTGCGTGAAGTGCGGAGGTTGGGTGGAGTGGGGAGGTTGGGTGGAGGGCGGAGGTTGGGTGGAGTGGGGAAGTTGTTTGGAGTGCGGAGGTTGGGTGGAGTGCGGAGGTTGGATGGAGTGCGAAGGTTGGGTGAAGTGGGGAGGTTGGGTGGAGTGGGGAGGTTGGGTGAAGTGGGGAGGTTGGGTGAAGTGGGGAGGTTGGGTGGAGGGGAGTTTAGGCGGGGTGGGGAGGTTGGTGGAGTGGGGAGGTTGGGTGGAGTGAGGAGGTTGGGTGGAGTGGGGAGGTTGGGTGGAGGGGGTAGGTTGGGTGGAGGGCGGAGGTTGGGTGGAGTGGAGAGTTTGCGTGGGGTGGGGAGGTTGGGTGGAGTGGGCAGGTTCGGTGAAGTGGGCAGGTTGGGTGGAGTGGGGAGGATGGGTTGAAGTGGGGAGGTTGGGTGGAGTGGTGTGGTTGGGTGGAGTGCGTAGGTTGGGAGGTGTGAGGAGGTTGGGTGGAGTTGGGAGGTTGGATGGCGTTGGGAGGTTCGGTGGAGTGGGGAGTGTGGGTGGAGTGGGGAGGTTGGGTGGAGTGGGGAGGTTGGGTGAAGTGGGGAGGTTGGGTGGAGAGGGGAGGTTGGGTGGAGTGGGGAGGTTGGGAAGAGTGGGGAGGTTGGGTGCTCTGGGGAGGTTGGGTGAAGTGGGGAGGTTGGGTGGAGTGAGGAGGTTGCGTGGAGAGGGGAGGTTGGGTGGACTGGGGAGACTGGGTGAAGTGGGGAGGTTGGGTTGAGTGGGGAGGTTGGGTGGAGTGCGGAAGTTGGGTGGAGTGCGGAGGTTGCATGGAGTGCGGAAGTTGGGTGGAGTGCGGAAGTTGGGTGGAGTGCAGAGGTTGGGTGGAGTGCGGAAGTTGGGTGGAGTGCGGAAGTTGGGTGGAGTGCAGAAGTTGGATGGAGTGCGAAGGTTGGGTGAAATGGGGAGGTTGGGTGGAGTGGGGAGGTGGGTGAAATGGGGAGGTTGGGTGGAGTGGGGAGGTTGTATGAAGTGGGGAAGTTGTGTGGAGTGCGGAGGTTGGGTGGAGTGCGGAGGTTGCATGGAGTGCGGAAGTTGGGTGAAGTAGGGAGGTTGGGTGAAGTGGGGAGGTTGGGTGGGGTGGGGAGGTTGGGTGGAGTGGGGAGTTTGGGTGATGTGGGGAGGTTGGGTGAAGTGGGGAGGTTGGGTGGAGTGGGGAGGTTGGGTGAAGTGGGGAGGTTGGGTGGAGAGGGGAGGTTGGGTGGAGTGGGGAGACTGGGTGAAGTGGGGAGGTTGGGTTGAGTGGGGAGGTTGGGTGGAGTGCGGAAGTTGGGTGGAGTGCGGAGGTTGCATGGAGTGCGGAAGTTGGGTGGAGTACGGAAGTTGGGTGGAGTGCAGAGGTTGGGTGGAGTGCGGAAGTTGGGTGGAGTGCGGAAGTTGGGTGGAGTGCGGAAGTTGGATGGAGTGCGAAGGTTGGGTGAAATGGGGAGGTTGGGTGAAGTGGGGAGGTGGGTGAAATGGGGAGGTTGGGTGGAGTGAGGAGGTTGGGTGAAGTGGGGAGGTTGAGTGAAGTGGGGAGTTTGGGTGAAGTGGGAAGGTTGGGTGGAGAGGGGAGTTTGGGCGGGGTGGGGAGGTTGGGTGGAGTGGGGAGGTTGGGTGGAGTGGGGAGGTTGGGTGAAGTGGGGAGGTTAGGTGAAGTGGGGAGGTTGCGTGGAGTGGGGAGGTTGGGTGCTCTGTGGATGTTGGGTGAAGTGGGGAGGTTGGGTGGAGTGAGGAGGTTGGGTGGAGTGGAGAGGTTGGGTGAAGTGGGGAAGTTGGGTGTAGTGGGGAGGTTGGGTGGAGGGCGGAGGTTGGGTGGAGGAGGGAGGTTGGGTGAAGTGGGGGTGTAGCGTGGGGTGGGGAGGTTGCGTGGAGTGGGGAGGTTCGGTGAAGTGGGGAGGTTGTGTGGAGTGTGGAGGTTGGGTGGAGTGCCGAAGTTGTGTGGAGTGCGGATGTTGGGTGGAGTGCGGAAGTTGTTTGGAGTGCGGAGGTTGGGTGGAGTGCGGAGGTTGGATGGAGTGCGAAGGTTGGGTGAAGTGGGGAGGTTGGGTGGAGTGGGGAGGTTGGGTGAAGTGGGGAGGTTGGGTGAAGTGGGGAGGTTGGGTGGAGAGGGGAGTTTAGGCGGGGTGGGGAGGTTGGTGGAGTGGGGAGGTTGGGTGGAGTGAGGAGGTTGGGTGGAGTGGGGAGGTTGGGTGGAGGGGGTAGGTTGGGTGGAGGGCGGAGGTTGGGTGGAGTGGAGAGTTTGCGTGGGGTGGGGAGGTTGGGTGGAGTGGGCAGGTTCGGTGAAGTGGGCAGGTTGGGTGGAGTGGGGAGGATGGGTTGAAGTGGGGAGGTTGGGTGGAGTGGTGTGGTTGGGTGGAGTGCGTAGGTTGGGAGGTGTGAGGAGGTTGGGTGGAGTTGGGAGGTTGGATGGCGTGGGGAGGTTCGGTGGAGTGGGGAGTGTGGGTGGAGTGGGGAGGTTGGGTGGAGTGGGGAGGTTGGGTGAAGTGGGGAGGTTGGGTGGAGAGGGGAGGTTGGGTGGAGTGGGGAGGTTGGGAAGAGTGGGGAGGTTGGGTGCTCTGGGGAGGTTGGGTGAAGTGGGGAGGTTGGGTGGAGTGAGGAGGTTGCGTGGAGAGGGGAGGTTGGGTGGAGTGGGGAGACTGGGTGAAGTGGGGAGGTTGGGTTGAGTGGGGAGGTTGGGTGGAGTGCGGAAGTTGGGTGGAGTGCGGAGGTTGCATGGAGTGCGGAAGTTGGGTGGAGTGCGGAAGTTGGGTGGAGTGCAGAGGTTGGGTGGAGTGCGGAAGTTGGGTGGAGTGCGGAAGTTGGGTGGAGTGCAGAAGTTGGATGGAGTGCGAAGGTTGGGTGAAATGGGGAGGTTGGGTGGAGTGGGGAGGTGGGTGAAATGGGGAGGTTGGGTGGAGTGGGGAGGTTGTATGAAGTGGGGAAGTTGTGTGGAGTGCGGAGGTTGGGTGGAGTGCGGAGGTTGCATGGAGTGCGGAAGTTGGGTGAAGTAGGGAGGTTGGGTGAAGTGGGGAGGTTGGGTGGGGTGGGGAGGTTGGGTGGAGTGGGGAGTTTGGGTGATGTGGGGAGGTTGGGTGAAGTGGGGAGGTTGGGTGGAGTGGGGAGGTTGGGTGAAGTGGGGAGGTTGGGTGGAGAGGGGAGGTTGGGTGGAGTGGGGAGACTGGGTGAAGTGGGGAGGTTGGGTTGAGTGGGGAGGTTGGGTGGAGTGCGGAAGTTGGGTGGAGTGCGGAGGTTGCATGGAGTGCGGAAGTTGGGTGGAGTACGGAAGTTGGGTGGAGTGCAGAGGTTGGGTGGAGTGCGGAAGTTGGGTGGAGTGCGGAAGTTGGGTGGAGTGCGGAAGTTGGATGGAGTGCGAAGGTTGGGTGAAATGGGGAGGTTGGGTGAAGTGGGGAGGTGGGTGAAATGGGGAGGTTGGGTGGAGTGAGGAGGTTGGGTGAAGTGGGGAGGTTGAGTGAAGTGGGGAGTTTGGGTGAAGTGGGAAGGTTGGGTGGAGAGGGGAGTTTGGGCGGGGTGGGGAGGTTGGGTGGAGTGGGGAGGTTGGGTGGAGTGGGGAGGTTGGGTGAAGTGGGGAGGTTAGGTGAAGTGGGGAGGTTGCGTGGAGTGGGGAGGTTGGGTGCTCTGTGGATGTTGGGTGAAGTGGGGAGGTTGGGTGGAGTGAGGAGGTTGGGTGGAGTGGAGAGGTTGGGTGAAGTGGGGAAGTTGGGTGTAGTGGGGAGGTTGGGTGGAGGGCGGAGGTTGGGTGGAGGAGGGAGGTTGGGTGAAGTGGGGGTGTAGCGTGGGGTGGGGAGGTTGCGTGGAGTGGGGAGGTTCGGTGAAGTGGGGAGGTTGTGTGGAGTGTGGAGGTTGGGTGGAGTGCCGAAGTTGTGTGGAGTGCGGATGTTGGGTGGAGTGCGGAAGTTGTTTGGAGTGCGGAGGTTGGGTGGAGTGCGGAGGTTGGATGGAGTGCGAAGGTTGGGTGAAGTGGGGAGGTTGGGTGGAGTGGGGAGGTTGGGTGAAGTGGGGAGGTTGGGTGAAGTGGGGAGGTTGGGTGGAGAGGGGAGTTTAGGCGGGGTGGGGAGGTTGGTGGAGTGGGGAGGTTGGGTGGAGTGAGGAGGTTGGGTGGAGTGGGGAGGTTGGGTGGAGGGGGTAGGTTGGGTGGAGGGCGGAGGTTGGGTGGAGTGGAGAGTTTGCGTGGGGTGGGGAGGTTGGGTGGAGTGGGCAGGTTCGGTGAAGTGGGCAGGTTGGGTGGAGTGGGGAGGATGGGTTGAAGTGGGGAGGTTGGGTGGAGTGGTGTGGTTGGGTGGAGTGCGTAGGTTGGGAGGTGTGAGGAGGTTGGGTGGAGTTGGGAGGTTGGATGGCGTGGGGAGGTTCGGTGGAGTGGGGAGTGTGGGTGGAGTGGGGAGGTTGGGTGGAGTGGGGAGGTTGGGTGAAGTGGGGAGGTTGGGTGGAGAGGGGAGGTTGGGTGGAGTGGGGAGGTTGGGAAGAGTGGGGAGGTTGGGTGCTCTGGGGAGGTTGGGTGAAGTGGGGAGGTTGGGTGGAGTGAGGAGGTTGCGTGGAGAGGGGAGGTTGGGTGGAGTGGGGAGACTGGGTGAAGTGGGGAGGTTGGGTTGAGTGGGGAGGTTGGGTGGAGTGCGGAAGTTGGGTGGAGTGCGGAGGTTGCATGGAGTGCGGAAGTTGGGTGGAGTGCGGAAGTTGGGTGGAGTGCAGAGGTTGGGTGGAGTGCGGAAGTTGGGTGGAGTGCGGAAGTTGGGTGGAGTGCAGAAGTTGGATGGAGTGCGAAGGTTGGGTGAAATGGGGAGGTTGGGTGGAGTGGGGAGGTGGGTGAAATGGGGAGGTTGGGTGGAGTGGGGAGGTTGTATGAAGTGGGGAAGTTGTGTGGAGTGCGGAGGTTGGGTGGAGTGCGGAGGTTGCATGGAGTGCGGAAGTTGGGTGAAGTAGGGAGGTTGGGTGAAGTGGGGAGGTTGGGTGGGGTGGGGAGGTTGGGTGGAGTGGGGAGTTTGGGTGATGTGGGGAGGTTGGGTGAAGTGGGGAGGTTGGGTGGAGTGGGGAGGTTGGGTGAAGTGGGGAGGTTGGGTGGAGAGGGGAGGTTGGGTGGAGTGGGGAGACTGGGTGAAGTGGGGAGGTTGGGTTGAGTGGGGAGGTTGGGTGGAGTGCGGAAGTTGGGTGGAGTGCGGAGGTTGCATGGAGTGCGGAAGTTGGGTGGAGTGCGGAAGTTGGGTGGAGTGCAGAGGTTGGGTGGAGTGCGGAAGTTGGGTGGAGTGCGGAAGTTGGGTGGAGTGCGGAAGTTGGATGGAGTGCGAAGGTTGGGTGAAATGGGGAGGTTGGGTGGAGTGGGGAGGTGGGTGAAATGGGGAGGTTGGGTGGAGTGAGGAGGTTGGGTGAAGTGGGGAGGTTGAGTGAAGTGGGGAGTTTGGGTGAAGTGGGAAGGTTGGGTGGAGAGGGGAGTTTGGGCGGGGTGGGGAGGTTGGGTGGAGTGGGGAGGTTGGGTGGAGTGGGGAGGTTGGGTGAAGTGGGGAGGTTAGGTGAAGTGGGGAGGTTGCGTGGAGTGGGGAGGTTGGGTGCTCTGTGGATGTTGGGTGAAGTGGGGAGGTTGGGTGGAGTGAGGAGGTTGGGTGGAGTGGAGAGGTTGGGTGAAGTGGGGAAGTTGGGTGTAGTGGGGAGGTTGGGTGGAGGGCGGAGGTTGGGTGGAGGAGGGAGGTTGGGTGAAGTGGGGGTGTAGCGTGGGGTGGGGAGGTTGCGTGGAGTGGGGAGGTTCGGTGAAGTGGGGAGGTTGTGTGGAGTGTGGAGGTTGGGTGGAGTGCCGAAGTTGTGTGGAGTGCGGATGTTGGGTGGAGTGCGGAAGTTGTTTGGAGTGCGGAGGTTGGGTGGAGTGCGGAGGTTGGATGGAGTGCGAAGGTTGGGTGAAGTGTGGAGGTTCGGTGGAGTGGGGAGGTTGGGTGAAGTGGGGAGGTTGGGTGAAGTGGGGAGGTTGGGTGGAGAGGGGAGTTTAGGCGGGGTGGGGAGGTTGGTGGAGTGGGGAGGTTGGGTGGAGTGAGGAGGTTGGGTGGAGTGGGGAGGTTGGGTGGAGGGGGGAGGTTGGGTGGAGGGCGGAGGTTGGGTGGAGTGGAGAGTTTGCGTGGGGTGGGGAGGTTGGGTGGAGTGGGCAGGTTCGGTGAAGTGGGCAGGTTGGGTGGAGTGGGGAGTTTGAGTGGAGAGGTTGGGAAATTTGGGGAGGTTGGGTGGAGTGGGGAGGTTGGGTTGAGTGGGGAGGTTGTATGAAGTGGGGAAGTTGTGTGGAGTGCGGAGGTTGGGTGGAGTGCGGAGGTTGCATGGAGTGCGGAGGTTGGGTGGAGTGCGGAAGTTCGGTGGAGTGCGGAGGTTGCGTGAAGTGCGGAGGTTGGGTGGAGTGGGGAGGTTGGGTGGAGGGCGGAGGTTGGGTGGAGTGGGGAGGTTAGGTGGAGTGGGGTGGTTGGGTGGAGTGCGTAGGTTGGGAGGAGTGGGGAGGTTGGGAAGTTGGATAGAGTGGGGAGATTCGGTGGAGAGGGGAGGTTGGGTGGAGTGCAGAAGTCGGGTGGTGTTCGGAGGTTGGGTGGAGTGCGGAGGTTGGGTGGAGCGCGGAAGTTGCGTGGAGTACAGAAGATGGGTGGTGTGCGGACGTTGGGTGGAGTGCGGAAGTTGACTGGAGTGCGGAGTTTGGGTGGAGTGCAGAGGTTGGGTGGAGTGCGGAAGTTGGGTGGAGTGCGGAAGTTGGGTGGAGTGCGGAGGTTGGGTGAAGTGGGGAGGTTGGGTGGGGTGGGGAGGTTGGGTGGAGTGGGGAGTTTGGGTGATGTGGGGAGGTTGGGTGAAGTGGGGAGGTTGGGTGGAGTGGGGAGGTTGGGTGAAGTGGGGAGGTTGGGTGGAGAGGGGAGGTTGGGTGGAGTGGGGAGACTGGGTGAAGTGGGGAGGTTGGGTTGAGTGGGGAGGTTGGGTGGAGTGCGGAAGTTGGGTGGAGTGCGGAGGTTGCATGGAGTGCGGAAGTTGGGTGGAGTGCGGAAGTTGGGTGGAGTGCAGAGGTTGGGTGGAGTGCGGAAGTTGGGTGGAGTGCGGAAGTTGGGTGGAGTGCGGAAGTTGGATGGAGTGCGAAGGTTGGGTGAAATGGGGAGGTTGGGTGGAGTGGGGAGGTGGCTGAAATGGGGAGGTTGGGTGGAGTGAGGAGGTTGGGTGAAGTGGGGAGGTTGAGTGAAGTGGGGAGGTTGGGTGAAGTGAGGAGGTTGGGTGAAGTGGGGAGGTTGCGTGGAGTGGGGAGGTTGGGTGCTCTGGGGATGTTGGGTGAAGTGGGGAGGTTGGGTGGAGTGAGGAGGTTGGGTGGAGTGGGGAGGTTGGGTGAAGTGGGGAAGTTGGGTGGAGTGGGGAGGTTTGGTGGAGGGCGGAGGTTGGGTGGAGGGCGGAGGTTAGGTGGAGTGGGGAGGTTGCGTGGGGTGGGGAGGTTGGGTGGTGTGGGGAGGTTCGGTGAAGTGGGGAGGTTGGGTGGAGTGCGGAAGTTGGGTGGAGTGCGGAAGTTGGGTGGAGTGCGGAGGTTGGGTGGAGTGCGGAGGTTGGATGGAGTGCGAAGGTTGGGTGAAGTGGGGAGGTAGGGTGGAGTGGGGAGGTTGGGTGAAGTGGGGAGAGTGGGTGGAATGAGGAGGTTGGGTGGAGTGGAGAGGTTGGGTGAAGTGGGGAAGTTGGGTGTAGTGGGGAGGTTGGGTGGAGGGCGGAGGTTGGGTGGAGGCGGGAGGTTGGGTGGAGTGGGGGTGTAGCGTGGGGTGGGGAGGTTGCGTGGAGTGGGGAGGTTCGGTGAAGTGGGGAGGTTGTGTGGAGTGTGGAGGTTGGGTGGAGTGCCGAAGTTGTGTGGAGTGCGGATGTTGGGTGGAGTGCGGAAGTTGTTTGGAGTGCGGAGGTTGGGTGGAGTGCGGAGGTTGGATGGAGTGCGAAGATTGGGTGAAGTGGGGAGGTTGGGTGGAGTGGGGAGGTTGGGTGAAGTGGGGAGGTTGGGTGAAGTGGGGAGGTTGGGTGGAGAGGGGAGTTTAGGCGGGGTGGGGAGGTTGGTGGAGTGGGGAGGTTGGGTGGAGTGAGGAGGTTGGGTGGAGTGGGGAGGTTGGGTGGAGGGGGGAGGTTGGGTGGAGGGCGGAGGTTGCATGGAGTGGGGAGGTTGGGTGGAGTGGGCAGGTTCGGTGAAGTGGGCAGGTTGGGTGGAGTGGGGAGTTTGAGTGGAGAGGATGGGAAATTTGGGGAGGTTGGGTGGAGTGGGGAGGTTGGGTTGAGTGGGGAGGTTGTATGAAGTGGGGAAGTTGTGTGGAGTGCGGAGGTTGGGTGGAGTGCGGAGGTTGCATGGAGTGCGGAAGTTGGGTGGAGTGCGGAAGTTCGGTGGAGTGCGGAGGTTGCGTGAAGTGCGGAGGTTGGGTGGAGTGGGGAGGTTGGGTGGAGGGCGGAGGTTGGGTGGAGTGGGGAAGTTGTTTGGAGTGCGGAGGTTGGGTGGAGTGCGGAGGTTGGATGGAGTGCGAAGGTTGGGTGAAGTGGGGAGGTTGGGTGGAGTGGGGAGGTTGGGTGAAGTGGGGAGGTTGGGTGAAGTGGGGAGGTTGGGTGGAGAGGGGAGTTTAGGCGGGGTGGGGAGTTTGGTGGAGTGGGGAGGTTGGGTGGAGTGAGGAGGTTGGGTGGAGTGGGGAGGTTGGGTGGAGGGGGAGGTTGGGTGGAGGGCGGAGGTTGGGTGGAGTGGAGAGTTTGCGTGGGGTGGGGAGGTTGGGTGGAGTGGGCAGGTTCGGTGAAGTGGGCAGGTTGGGTGGAGTGGGGAGTTTGAGTGGAGAGGTTGGGAAATTTGGGGAGGTTGGGTGGAGTGGGGAGGTTGGGTTGAGTGGGGAGGTTGTATGAAGTGGGGAAGTTGTGTGGAGTGCGGAGGTTGGGTGGAGTGCGGAGGTTGTATGGGGTGCGGAAGTTGGGTGGAGTGCGGAAGTTCGGTGGAGTGCGGAGGGTGCGTGAAGTGCGGAGGTTGGGTGGAGTGGGGAGGTTGGGTGGAGGGCGGAGGTTGGGTGGAGTGGGGAGGATGGGTTGAAGTGGGGAGGTTGGGTGGAGTAGGGTGGTTGGGTGGAGTGCGTCGGTTCGGTGGAGTGGGGAGGTTGGCTGGAGTGCCGAGGTTTGGTGAAGTGGGGAGGTTGGGTGGAGTGGGGAGGTTGGGTGGAAGGCGGAGGTTGGGTGGAGTGGGGAGGTTGGGTGGAGTGGGGAGGTTGCGTGGAGTGGGGAGGTTGGGTGCTCTGGGGATGTTGGGTGAAGTGGGGAGGTTGGGTGGAGTGAGGAGGTTGGGTGGAGTGGGGAGTTTGGGTGAAGTGGCGAAGTTGGGTGGAGTGGGGAGGTTGGGTGAAGCGGGGAGGTTGGGTGGAGTGCGTAAGTTGGGTGGAGTGCGGAGGTTGGTTGAAGTAGGGAGGTTGGGTGTAGTGGGGAGGTTGGGTGGAGTGGGGAGTTTGGGCGGGGTGGGGAGGTTGGGTGGAGTGGGGAGGTTGGGTGGAGTGGGGAGGTTAGGTGAAGTGGGGAGTTTGGGTGAAGTGGGGAGATTGCGTGGAGTGGGGAGGTTGGGTGCTCGGGGGATGTTGGGTGGAGTGGGGAGGTTGGGTGGAGTGAGGAGGTTGGGTGGATTGGGGTGAAGTGGTGAAATTGGGTGAAGTGGGGAAGTTGGGTGGAGTGGG